>OZ059836.1:41024998-42224998 GCA_964057195.1 Orthosia cruda
AAAAATGGCAAATAAAGGAAAATCTTTTGGATAACTTATCAAATCTGTTTATTTAACGTAATAAAACCATATTAAAAAATAAAAAGTAGCAGACCAATTTTCAGTAGAAGTTATAGCGTAAAATGCTAAAAGTTAAATTTGGAGTGTCTCCCAAATCGAAAAAATGTTGGATGCCTATACATGCCTATTCTAACTAATACACTCGTACGTATACAGAAAGTATTTCAGCCTGAGGAATTTTTCACAGAGAGTTATAAGCAATTTTCAAGTTAGGTAAAAATACCTAACTTCTCTTATCAAAATCTGTTGGATAATTTGATATCTGTAATCTGTAGGTCTTACTTTATCACACTACCTACTCTCACAGGCAGGAGAATTTTTCGGGTTACTTATGCCCCGTTGATTGGGCTAGTCCAGTCAACGAGGATATTTGTTGTATGGAGACTTCCGAAAAATTCTCCCGCCTATGAAATTTGGCATGTGATGAAATTAGGTAATACAGATTACAGATGTAAAATAATCCAACAAATTATGTTACGAGAAGTTAGGTATTTTTACCTAAACATGAAAATTGCTTATAGGGCTCTGTGAATATTTCCTCAGACTGAAATACTTTCTGTATACGTATGTATGCACTAGTTAGAATAAGTATGTAAAGGTATCCAACATTTTTTCGATTTTGGTGATACCCCAAATTTAACTTTTAACATTTTGCGCTATAACTTCTACTGAAAAATTGATCTGCCTAATTGTTATTTTTTAATATGTTTTTATTTCCTTAAATACATAGCCTTGTTTAGTTATCCAAAAGATTTTCCTTTTTTAACCATGTTTTTAGATTTTTGCTTAATTATGTAATGTGAAAAATATCTCCGTGCATTTTCATACCTTTATTAGTCATATGATTTTATATTAAATAAGAATTATCAATTATCCAACAAATTTTCGAACGTTCATTATATTTGTTAGGATAGTTCGCTTATTTATGCTAGAGCGTAAGGGTTGACCTTCACTTGACCGCTCGGAGCTGCTTTGCCGTGCATTACTTTTTGGAGTATTGTAGGCGGGTTTTGTGGCCACCGTTATTATTACAAATATTTTTTTTATCTTATTATGCATTTCTTATGTGAAGTCATCTAGTTACCACAAACTGTCAATGTCATGTCATCAATGTTTCTCATTCGATTTTGTACTTAACCATCAAGATTTGAAGGTTCAAAATCATTTGGAGAAATTTTTCAGTTTTGTACAACCTAATGTGCTGTTGACTGTAAAAAGGCGTTTAGAAATTTGCTTTATATTTCTAAAGAATATTTATTACTTATACGGATTTAAAATAAACGTTTGATACCTCCTTAAGGACTTTGTAAACTATGCGAAAAAATGGTCAAAAAGTATTTTTAGAAAAGACACCTGTTGAGGCGATATCGAGTAAGATAAAATAAGATTATTATATGTCCCTTATGTAATGTCCTTTTCTTATCGTCTACATTTATTTTTATTTATATATAAAATAAATGTAGACCATAAGACACGGTATCGGGAACAGGGTCTGAGCATGAAGTCCAAGTCTTGTATGCACTAGGTAAGTGCCCCCAAGGACAATCCCCGGTTGGTGCAGGACTATTGTTAAATATGAAGACAAATATATTGGGCTGTGGGTTTTGGAAGGTTTATTGGATCGATTACCTAAAACTGTAGAATTACTATTAGCCCCTGCCTGACCACTGTTGAACTACACGACTATAAAATGGCAGGGGTGACATGCACACTCAATTAATGGGCTACCATAGTCCGCTATATGCGACTATGGTAGTAGATCCGCTATAGCGGATCTCCAATCAAGCCAGCCAATTAAGGCAGGAGAGAGATGGGAACTCTGTGCCCTATCAGTGTTCGCTCCGACCACTGATAGAAAGGCAAGCCGGAGATGAGAGACACATCGTCGCCACAGCACACCAGCTCGCCCACAAAGCTGCCCTGCGGCATATTATTATTATTTTTACATGACTTTGCCAATCTCTGGGATCCCGATCCTCTGAAAGGGCGTGCAAGGGGCTGAATTCAACTCGCAGAGGCCTTGTTAGGCATGTATCGGGAAATGTGAAATCAACCGATGATTATCCCTGTATGCACTACGCAATTGCATCCCCTGTTGGTGCAGGACTATTGCAAAATATGGAGAAAAATGTATTGGGCTATGGGTTTGGTAGGTTTGGTTGATGGATTGCCTAAAACTATAGGAGGATTAATGGCCCCTGCCTGACCACTGCTGAACTCATCATCATCATATCAACCGAAAGACGTCCACTGCTGGACATAGGCCTCCCCCAAGCGTCGCCACATTGATCGGTCCCGTGCATCTCGCATCCAGCAGATCCCCGCAACACTCAGTTAATGGGCTCCCATAAACGGTTTCTAGCACTTGAGTGACGTAGCGCCAAGGCTATGTTGCCCATATCCGGAGGTGCTTGAGGAGTGTAGAGGTATACCACGGCTATCAGGACATTCCCGGAAGTACAGTCAAGATCCCTACAAGCATCTTGTTGGGTTAACTTTCTTCCTCCGAGCACGTTTGCTCTTGTGAATCTCCACTCACGCCAGCCAATTAAGGCAAGAGAGTGGTGAGGAACAAGACTTCTCCCAGGTGTTCGTCGAGGCTCTTGGCTATTATGCCATAGGCTCTCACGACTATCGGCACAATTAATGCTGTATTCACATCCCACATGTCGACAACTTCGCGAGCCAGATCAAGATACTTAGTTTTCTTATCTCCCTCAGCCTTCAAGAGGTTCTCGAATTGAGGGACCGCTATGTCAACAATCATTGCGCGACTCTCTAGTCGGTCTATCACCACTATGTCAGGCTTATTGGCAACAATAGCCCTGTCAGCGATGATAGACCGATCCCAATACAACGTGACATTGCCATTTTCGAACACTGGGTCGGGCATATACCTGTAGTAGGTACCGAAACGCAGCCGGGCTACGGACGCCGATTGGTCTACATCGAACCCATGTAGTTCCCGGAAAAAGCGTCCGTGAAGCTCCTTACTTTGCCATACCTCCCTGCGGGCGTTATTGTCAAGCACCAGTTCTCATTAGCCAAGGAGAGCGGGCTGAGTCCCTTGTCCACTTCTACTTCATACATATCCACGTCGGCGTGTAGAAAATATTCTTTCAGTTTGCTTATCTCGCGGTTGTGGAGGTTTTAGGTATTTAAAAAGCCTCGGCCTCCACACTTCCGAGGGATATACAATCTCATGACCGACGATCGTGGGTGGTGCATTTGATATGCAGTCAGCAGTGTACGGACCCGCCTATCCAGGGCGACAAGTGCCGTTTGAGTTAATTTGAGTATGCCGAAAGAGTACATCAATGCATAATATATGTATTTGAGTATGTCGGAAGCGTTAGGTATCAACACTAATGACATGAAGCAATTGTTGAAGGAACGCTACATTCTCAGAATCGTTGAGGCGCGCACCATGTTTCCGCCCGAAAGGCTATTGAATACCTTCTTCAGGCGGCCAAAGAAGCGTTCCTTCTACGATTGCTTCATGTCAGACATACCCAAATAATTAAAGGATTCGTTTGGGGACAGGGGCCTCTTGTTTTACGTAATCCGCGATTCCACAATTTCCCCTCGCTTTACATGCATGACCGCACATTTATACACACCAAACTCCATCCTGATGGCTCTACTAAAAGTTTCAGTTACCTTCAGTAGAGATAGAGATATCCGCTGAAGATTGCTGGGGGCAAAGAGTTTCAGGTCATCCATGTAAAGGAAGTGAGATATAACCTGACCACCTCTCTTCAGCCCTGAATTCTCCAGCATGCTTATAGGATTCAGGGCTAAGCAAAACCAAAATGGACTCAAACTAGCACCCTGGAATATACCTCGTCAATCCTTACATGTTATGCATATTCCTCTGGATATTTAGACATCCTGGATAGCGAAGGACCGTGGTCTATTGCCCCATACACGAAATTAGGAAGGTGCGTAGAGTTGTATAAGTTAATATTATAGTTTTTTATTAGTTTTTGTTTTTTTTACAGTTGTATTATTATTAGACATTTTGACTGGAAATCGAATTCGAGAGGCGGGATGCTCGCTGCCCGTGGTTCTGACACTGTGTGTTCATGAATAAAGTCTTCTTCTTTTTAAACGCCTTGATCATGGCATCATTTATATATGATTTTCGACATTTCACGTGTCCTGTAAGGTTTGACACTTCCATAAGTTGCGGGCAAAGTCCATCACCTCGTGCCTTAATTGGCTGGCTTGAGTGGAGATCCGCTATGGTAGCCCATTATTTGAGTGTGTAAGTCACCCCTGCCATTTTATCTTTTTTAGTCGTGTAGTTCAACAGTGGTCAGGCAGGGGTTAATAGTAATTCTATAGTTTTAGATAATCGATCCAATAAACCTTCCAAAACCCATAGCCCAATATATTTGTCTTCATATTTAACAATAGTCCTGCACCAACCGGGGATTGTCCGTGGGGGCACTTACCTAGTGCATACAAGACTTGAACTTCATGCTTAGACCCTGTTCCCGATACCGGTGGGCTCTATTTTATATGTTTTTTTATTAATTTATTTTATATAAATAAAAATAAATGAAGACGATAAGAAAAGAACATTAAATAAGGGACATAATAATAATCTTCTTTTATCTTACTCGTTAACGCCTCAACAGGTGTCTTTCTAAACATACTTTTTGACCATTTTTTTGCATAGTTTACATAGTCCTTAAGGAGGTATCAACCGTTTATTTTAAATCCATATAAGTAATAAATATTCTTTAGAAATATAGAGTGAATTTCTAAACGCCGTTTTACAGTCAACAGCACATTGGGTTATACAAAACTGAAAAATTTCGCCAAATGATTTTAAACCTTCAAATCTTGATGGTTAAGTTCAAAATCGAATGAGAAAGTTTGACAGTTTGTGGTAACTGGATGACTTCACATAAGTTTGCATATTAAGATAAAAAAATATTTGCAATAATAACGGTGGCCACAAAACCCGCCTACAATACTCCAAAAGTAATGCGCGGCAAAGCAGCTCCGAGCGGTCAAGTGTATGTCAACCCTTACGCTCTAGCATAAATCAGCGAACTATCCTAACAAATATAATGAACGTTCGAAAATTCGTTGGATAATTGATAATTCTTATTTAATATAAAATAATATGACTAATAAAGGTATGAAAATGCACGGAGATATTTTTCACATTACGTAATTAAGCAAAAATCTAAAAAAATGGCAAATAAAGGAAAATCTTTTGGATAACTTATCAAATCTGTTTATTTAACGTAATAAAACCATATTAAAAAATAAAAAGTAGCAGACCAATTTTTCAGTAGAAGTTATAGCGTAAAATGCTAAAAGTTAAATTTGGAGTGTCTCCCAAATCGAAAAAATGTTGGATGCCTATACATGCCTATTCTAACTAATACACTCGTACGTATACAGAAAGTATTTCAGCCTGAGGAATTTTTCACAGAGAGTTATAAGCAATTTTCAAGTTTAGGTAAAAATACCTAACTTCTCTTATCAAAATCTGTTGGATAATTTGATATCTGTAATCTGTAGGTCTTACTTTATCACACTACCTACTCTCACAGGCAGGAGAATTTTTCGGGTTACTTATGCCCCGTTGATTGGGCTAGTCCAGTCAACGAGGATATTTGTTGTATGGAGACTTCCGAAAAATTCTCCCGCCTATGAAATTTGGCATGTGATGAAATTAGGTAATACAGATTACAGATGTAAAATAATCCAACAAATTATGTTACGAGAAGTTAGGTATTTTTACCTAAACATGAAAATTGCTTATAGGGCTCTGTGAATATTTCCTCAGACTGAAATACTTTCTGTATACGTATGTATGCACTAGTTAGAATAAGTATGTAAAGGTATCCAACATTTTTTCGATTTTGGTGATACCCCAAATTTAACTTTTAACATTTTGCGCTATAACTTCTACTGAAAAATTGATCTGCTAATTGTTATTTTTTAATATGTTTTTATTTCCTTAAATACATAGCCTTGTTTAGTTATCCAAAAGATTTTCCTTTTTTAACCATGTTTTTAGATTTTTGCTTAATTATGTAATGTGAAAAATATCTCCGTGCATTTTCATACCTTTATTAGTCATATGATTTTATATTAAATAAGAATTATCAATTATCCAACAAATTTTCGAACGTTCATTATATTTGTTAGGATAGTTCGCTTATTTATGCTAGAGCGTAAGGGTTGACCTTCACTTGACCGCTCGGAGCTGCTTTGCCGTGCATTACTTTTGGAGTATTGTAGGCGGGTTTTGTGGCCACCGTTATTATTACAAATATTTTTTTTATCTTATTATGCATTTCTTATGTGAAGTCATCTAGTTACCACAAACTGTCAATGTCATGTCATCAATGTTTCTCATTCGATTTTGTACTTAACCATCAAGATTTGAAGGTTCAAAATCATTTGGAGAAATTTTTCAGTTTTGTACAACCTAATGTGCTGTTGACTGTAAAAAGGCGTTTAGAAATTTGCTTTATATTTCTAAAGAATATTTATTACTTATACGGATTTAAAATAAACGTTTGATACCTCCTTAAGGACTTTGTAAACTATGCGAAAAAATGGTCAAAAAGTATTTTTAGAAAGACACCTGTTGAGGCGATATCGAGTAAGATAAAATAAGATTATTATTATGTCCCTTATGTAATGTCCTTTTCTTATCGTCTACATTTATTTTTATTTATATAAAATAAATGTAGACCATAAGACACCGGTATCGGGAACAGGGTCTGAGCATGAAGTCCAAGTCTTGTATGCACTAGGTAAGTGCCCCCAAGGACAATCCCCGGTTGGTGCAGGACTATTGTTAAATATGAAGACAAATATATTGGGCTGTGGGTTTTGGAAGGTTTATTGGATCGATTACCTAAAACTGTAGAATTACTATTAGCCCCTGCCTGACCACTGTTGAACTACACGACTATAAAATGGCAGGGGTGACATGCACACTCAATTAATGGGCTACCATAGTCCGCTATAGCGGACTATGGTAGTAGATCCGCTATAGCGGATCTCCAATCAAGCCAGCCAATTAAGGCAGGAGAGAGATGGGAACTCTGTGCCCTATCAGTGTTCGCTCCGACCACTGATAGAAAGGCAAGCCGGAGATGAGAGACACATCGTCGCCACAGCACACCAGCTCGCCACAAAGCTGCCCTGCGGCATATTATTATTATTTTTACATGACTTTGCCAATCTCTGGGATCCCGATCCTCTGAAAGGCGTGCAAGGGGCTGAATTCAACTCGCAGAGGCCTTGTTAGGCATGTATCGGGAAATGTGAAATCAACCGATGATTATCCCTGTATGCACTACGCAATTGCATCCCCTGTTGGTGCAGGACTATTGCAAAATATGGAGAAAAATGTATTGGGCTATGGGTTTGGTAGGTTTGGTTGATGGATTGCCTAAAACTATAGGAGGATTAATGGCCCCTGCCTGACCACTGCTGAACTCATCATCATCATATCAACCGAAAGACGTCCACTGCTGGACATAGGCCTCCCCCAAGCGTCGCCACATTGATCGGTCCCGTGCATCTCGCATCCAGCAGATCCCCGCAACACTCAGTTAATGGGCTCCCATAAACGGTTTCTAGCACTTGAGTGACGTAGCGCCAAGGCTATGTTGCCCATATCCGGAGGTGCTTGAGGAGTGTAGAGGTATACCACGGCTATCAGGACATTCCCGGAAGTACAGTCAAGATCCCTACAAGCATCTTGTTGGGTTAACTTTCTTCCTCCGAGCACGTTTGCTCTTGTGAATCTCCACTCACGCCAGCCAATTAAGGCAAGAGAGTGGTGAGGAACAAGACTTCTCCCAGGTGTTCGTCGAGGCTCTTGGCTATTATGCCATAGGCTCTCACGACTATCGGCACAATTAATGCTGTATTCACATCCCACATGTCGACAACTTCGCGAGCCAGATCAAGATACTTAGTTTTCTTATCTCCCTCAGCCTTCAAGAGGTTCTCGAATTGAGGGACCGCTATGTCAACAATCATTGCGCGACTCTCTAGTCGGTCTATCACCACTATGTCAGGCTTATTGGCAACAATAGCCCTGTCAGCGATGATAGACCGATCCCAATACAACGTGACATTGCCATTTTCGAACACTGGGTCGGGCATATACCTGTAGTAGGTACCGAAACGCAGCCGGGCTACGGACGCCGATTGGTCTACATCGAACCCATGTAGTTCCCGGAAAAAGCGTCCGTGAAGCTCCTTACTTTGCCATACCTCCCTGCGGGCGTTATTGTCAAGCACCAGTTCTCATTAGCCAAGGAGAGCGGGCTGAGTCCCTTGTCCACTTCTACTTCATACATATCCACGTCGGCGTGTAGAAAATATTCTTTCAGTTTGCTTATCTCGCGGTTGTGGAGGTTTTAGGTATTTAAAAAGCCTCGGCCTCCACACTTCCGAGGGATATACAATCTCATGACCGACGATCGTGGGTGGTGCATTTGATATGCAGTCAGCAGTGTACGGACCCGCCTATCCAGGGCGACAAGTGCCGTTTGAGTTAATTTGAGTATGCCGAAAGAGTACATCAATGCATAATATATGTATTTGAGTATGTCGGAAGCGTTAGGTATCAACACTAATGACATGAAGCAATTGTTGAAGGAACGCTACATTCTCAGAATCGTTGAGGCGCGCACCATGTTTCCGCCCGAAAGGCTATTGAATACCTTCTTCAGGCGGCCAAAGAAGCGTTCCTTCTACGATTGCTTCATGTCAGACATACCCAAATAATTAAAGGATTCGTTTGGGGACAGGGGCCTCTTGTTTTACGTAATCCGCGATTCCACAATTTCCCCTCGCTTTACATGCATGACCGCACATTTATACACACCAAACTCCATCCTGATGGCTCTACTAAAAGTTTCAGTTACCTTCAGTAGAGATAGAGATATCCGCTGAAGATTGCTGGGGGCAAAGAGTTTCAGGTCATCCATGTAAAGGAAGTGAGATATAACCTGACCACCTCTCTTCAGCCCTGAATTCTCCAGCATGCTTATAGGATTCAGGGCTAAGCAAAACCAAAATGGACTCAAACTAGCACCCTGGAATATACCTCGTCAATCCTTACATGTTATGCATATTCCTCTGGATATTTAGACATCCTGGATAGCGAAGGACCGTGGTCTATTGCCCCATACACGAAATTAGGAAGGTGCGTAGAGTTGTATAAGTTAATATTATAGTTTTTTATTAGTTTTTGTTTTTTTTACAGTTGTATTATTATTAGACATTTTGACTGGAAATCGAATTCGAGAGGCGGGATGCTCGCTGCCCGTGGTTCTGACACTGTGTGTTCATGAATAAAGTCTTCTTCTTTTTAAACGCCTTGATCATGGCATCATTTATATATGATTTTCGACATTTCACGTGTCCTGTAAGGTTTGACACTTCCATAAGTTGCGGGCAAAGTCCATCACCTCGTGCCTTAATTGGCTGGCTTGAGTGGAGATCCGCTATGGTAGCCCATTATTTGAGTGTGTAAGTCACCCCTGCCATTTTATCTTTTTTAGTCGTGTAGTTCAACAGTGGTCAGGCAGGGGTTAATAGTAATTCTATAGTTTTAGATAATCGATCCAATAAACCTTCCAAAACCCATAGCCCAATATATTTGTCTTCATATTTAACAATAGTCCTGCACCAACCGGGGATTGTCCGTGGGGGCACTTACCTAGTGCATACAAGACTTGAACTTCATGCTTAGACCCTGTTCCCGATACCGGTGGGCTCTATTTTATATGTTTTTTTATTAATTTATTTTATATAAATAAAAATAAATGAAGACGATAAGAAAAGAACATTAAATAAGGGACATAATAATAATCTTCTTTTATCTTACTCGTTAACGCCTCAACAGGTGTCTTTCTAAACATACTTTTTGACCATTTTTTTGCATAGTTTACATAGTCCTTAAGGAGGTATCAACCGTTTATTTTAAATCCATATAAGTAATAAATATTCTTTAGAAATATAGAGTGAATTTCTAAACGCCGTTTTACAGTCAACAGCACATTGGGTTATACAAAACTGAAAAATTTCGCCAAATGATTTTAAACCTTCAAATCTTGATGGTTAAGTTCAAAATCGAATGAGAAAGTTTGACAGTTTGTGGTAACTGGATGACTTCACATAAGTTTGCATATTAAGATAAAAAAATATTTGCAATAATAACGGTGGCCACAAAACCCGCCTACAATACTCCAAAAGTAATGCGCGGCAAAGCAGCTCCGAGCGGTCAAGTGTATGTCAACCCTTACGCTCTAGCATAAATCAGCGAACTATCCTAACAAATATAATGAACGTTCGAAAATTCGTTGGATAATTGATAATTCTTATTTAATATAAAATAATATGACTAATAAAGGTATGAAAATGCACGGAGATATTTTTCACATTACGTAATTAAGCAAAAATCTAAAAAAATGGCAAATAAAGGAAAATCTTTTGGATAACTTATCAAATCTGTTTATTTAACGTAATAAAACCATATTAAAAAATAAAAAGTAGCAGACCAATTTTTCAGTAGAAGTTATAGCGTAAAATGCTAAAAGTTAAATTTGGAGTGTCTCCCAAATCGAAAAAATGTTGGATGCCTATACATGCCTATTCTAACTAATACACTCGTACGTATACAGAAAGTATTTCAGCCTGAGGAATTTTTCACAGAGAGTTATAAGCAATTTTCAAGTTTAGGTAAAAATACCTAACTTCTCTTATCAAAATCTGTTGGATAATTTGATATCTGTAATCTGTAGGTCTTACTTTATCACACTACCTACTCTCACAGGCAGGAGAATTTTTCGGGTTACTTATGCCCCGTTGATTGGGCTAGTCCAGTCAACGAGGATATTTGTTGTATGGAGACTTCCGAAAAATTCTCCCGCCTATGAAATTTGGCATGTGATGAAATTAGGTAATACAGATTACAGATGTAAAATAATCCAACAAATTATGTTACGAGAAGTTAGGTATTTTTACCTAAACATGAAAATTGCTTATAGGGCTCTGTGAATATTTCCTCAGACTGAAATACTTTCTGTATACGTATGTATGCACTAGTTAGAATAAGTATGTAAAGGTATCCAACATTTTTTCGATTTTGGTGATACCCCAAATTTAACTTTTAACATTTTGCGCTATAACTTCTACTGAAAAATTGATCTGCTAATTGTTATTTTTTAATATGTTTTTATTTCCTTAAATACATAGCCTTGTTTAGTTATCCAAAAGATTTTCCTTTTTTAACCATGTTTTTAGATTTTTGCTTAATTATGTAATGTGAAAAATATCTCCGTGCATTTTCATACCTTTATTAGTCATATGATTTTATATTAAATAAGAATTATCAATTATCCAACAAATTTTCGAACGTTCATTATATTTGTTAGGATAGTTCGCTTATTTATGCTAGAGCGTAAGGGTTGACCTTCACTTGACCGCTCGGAGCTGCTTTGCCGTGCATTACTTTTGGAGTATTGTAGGCGGGTTTTGTGGCCACCGTTATTATTACAAATATTTTTTTTATCTTATTATGCATTTCTTATGTGAAGTCATCTAGTTACCACAAACTGTCAATGTCATGTCATCAATGTTTCTCATTCGATTTTGTACTTAACCATCAAGATTTGAAGGTTCAAAATCATTTGGAGAAATTTTTCAGTTTTGTACAACCTAATGTGCTGTTGACTGTAAAAAGGCGTTTAGAAATTTGCTTTATATTTCTAAAGAATATTTATTACTTATACGGATTTAAAATAAACGTTTGATACCTCCTTAAGGACTTTGTAAACTATGCGAAAAAATGGTCAAAAAGTATTTTTAGAAAGACACCTGTTGAGGCGATATCGAGTAAGATAAAATAAGATTATTATTATGTCCCTTATGTAATGTCCTTTTCTTATCGTCTACATTTATTTTTATTTATATAAAATAAATGTAGACCATAAGACACCGGTATCGGGAACAGGGTCTGAGCATGAAGTCCAAGTCTTGTATGCACTAGGTAAGTGCCCCCAAGGACAATCCCCGGTTGGTGCAGGACTATTGTTAAATATGAAGACAAATATATTGGGCTGTGGGTTTTGGAAGGTTTATTGGATCGATTACCTAAAACTGTAGAATTACTATTAGCCCCTGCCTGACCACTGTTGAACTACACGACTATAAAATGGCAGGGGTGACATGCACACTCAATTAATGGGCTACCATAGTCCGCTATAGCGGACTATGGTAGTAGATCCGCTATAGAGGATCTCCAATCAAGCCAGCCAATTAAGGCAGGAGAGAGATGGGAACTCTGTGCCCTATCAGTGTTCGCTCCGACCACTGATAGAAAGGCAAGCCGGAGATGAGAGACACATCGTCGCCACAGCACACCAGCTCGCCACAAAGCTGCCCTGCGGCATATTATTATTATTTTTACATGACTTTGCCAATCTCTGGGATCCCGATCCTCTGAAAGGCGTGCAAGGGGCTGAATTCAACTCGCAGAGGCCTTGTTAGGCATGTATCGGGAAATGTGAAATCAACCGATGATTATCCCTGTATGCACTACGCAATTGCATCCCCTGTTGGTGCAGGACTATTGCAAAATATGGAGAAAAATGTATTGGGCTATGGGTTTGGTAGGTTTGGTTGATGGATTGCCTAAAACTATAGGAGGATTAATGGCCCCTGCCTGACCACTGCTGAACTCATCATCATCATATCAACCGAAAGACGTCCACTGCTGGACATAGGCCTCCCCCAAGCGTCGCCACATTGATCGGTCCCGTGCATCTCGCATCCAGCAGATCCCCGCAACACTCAGTTAATGGGCTCCCATAAACGGTTTCTAGCACTTGAGTGACGTAGCGCCAAGGCTATGTTGCCCATATCCGGAGGTGCTTGAGGAGTGTAGAGGTATACCACGGCTATCAGGACATTCCCGGAAGTACAGTCAAGATCCCTACAAGCATCTTGTTGGGTTAACTTTCTTCCTCCGAGCACGTTTGCTCTTGTGAATCTCCACTCACGCCAGCCAATTAAGGCAAGAGAGTGGTGAGGAACAAGACTTCTCCCAGGTGTTCGTCGAGGCTCTTGGCTATTATGCCATAGGCTCTCACGACTATCGGCACAATTAATGCTGTATTCACATCCCACATGTCGACAACTTCGCGAGCCAGATCAAGATACTTAGTTTTCTTATCTCCCTCAGCCTTCAAGAGGTTCTCGAATTGAGGGACCGCTATGTCAACAATCATTGCGCGACTCTCTAGTCGGTCTATCACCACTATGTCAGGCTTATTGGCAACAATAGCCCTGTCAGCGATGATAGACCGATCCCAATACAACGTGACATTGCCATTTTCGAACACTGGGTCGGGCATATACCTGTAGTAGGTACCGAAACGCAGCCGGGCTACGGACGCCGATTGGTCTACATCGAACCCATGTAGTTCCCGGAAAAAGCGTCCGTGAAGCTCCTTACTTTGCCATACCTCCCTGCGGGCGTTATTGTCAAGCACCAGTTCTCATTAGCCAAGGAGAGCGGGCTGAGTCCCTTGTCCACTTCTACTTCATACATATCCACGTCGGCGTGTAGAAAATATTCTTTCAGTTTGCTTATCTCGCGGTTGTGGAGGTTTTAGGTATTTAAAAAGCCTCGGCCTCCACACTTCCGAGGGATATACAATCTCATGACCGACGATCGTGGGTGGTGCATTTGATATGCAGTCAGCAGTGTACGGACCCGCCTATCCAGGGCGACAAGTGCCGTTTGAGTTAATTTGAGTATGCCGAAAGAGTACATCAATGCATAATATATGTATTTGAGTATGTCGGAAGCGTTAGGTATCAACACTAATGACATGAAGCAATTGTTGAAGGAACGCTACATTCTCAGAATCGTTGAGGCGCGCACCATGTTTCCGCCCGAAAGGCTATTGAATACCTTCTTCAGGCGGCCAAAGAAGCGTTCCTTCTACGATTGCTTCATGTCAGACATACCCAAATAATTAAAGGATTCGTTTGGGGACAGGGGCCTCTTGTTTTACGTAATCCGCGATTCCACAATTTCCCCTCGCTTTACATGCATGACCGCACATTTATACACACCAAACTCCATCCTGATGGCTCTACTAAAAGTTTCAGTTACCTTCAGTAGAGATAGAGATATCCGCTGAAGATTGCTGGGGGCAAAGAGTTTCAGGTCATCCATGTAAAGGAAGTGAGATATAACCTGACCACCTCTCTTCAGCCCTGAATTCTCCAGCATGCTTATAGGATTCAGGGCTAAGCAAAACCAAAATGGACTCAAACTAGCACCCTGGAATATACCTCGTCAATCCTTACATGTTATGCATATTCCTCTGGATATTTAGACATCCTGGATAGCGAAGGACCGTGGTCTATTGCCCCATACACGAAATTAGGAAGGTGCGTAGAGTTGTATAAGTTAATATTATAGTTTTTTATTAGTTTTTGTTTTTTTTACAGTTGTATTATTATTAGACATTTTGACTGGAAATCGAATTCGAGAGGCGGGATGCTCGCTGCCCGTGGTTCTGACACTGTGTGTTCATGAATAAAGTCTTCTTCTTTTTAAACGCCTTGATCATGGCATCATTTATATATGATTTTCGACATTTCACGTGTCCTGTAAGGTTTGACACTTCCATAAGTTGCGGGCAAAGTCCATCACCTCGTGCCTTAATTGGCTGGCTTGAGTGGAGATCCGCTATGGTAGCCCATTATTTGAGTGTGTAAGTCACCCCTGCCATTTTATCTTTTTTAGTCGTGTAGTTCAACAGTGGTCAGGCAGGGGTTAATAGTAATTCTATAGTTTTAGATAATCGATCCAATAAACCTTCCAAAACCCATAGCCCAATATATTTGTCTTCATATTTAACAATAGTCCTGCACCAACCGGGGATTGTCCGTGGGGGCACTTACCTAGTGCATACAAGACATGAACTTCATGCTTAGACCCTGTTCCCGATACCGGTGGGCTCTATTTTATATGTTTTTTTATTAATTTATTTTATATAAATAAAAATAAATGAAGACGATAAGAAAAGAACATTAAATAAGGGACATAATAATAATCTTCTTTTATCTTACTCGTTAACGCCTCAACAGGTGTCTTTCTAAACATACTTTTTGACCATTTTTTTGCATAGTTTACATAGTCCTTAAGGAGGTATCAACCGTTTATTTTAAATCCATATAAGTAATAAATATTCTTTAGAAATATAAAGTGAATTTCTAAACGCCGTTTTACAGTCAACAGCACATTGGGTTATACAAAACTGAAAAATTTCGCCAAATGATTTTAAACCTTCAAATCTTGATGGTTAAGTTCAAAATCGAATGAGAAAGTTTGACAGTTTGTGGTAACTGGATGACTTCACATAAGTTTGCATATTAAGATAAAAAAATATTTGCAATAATAACGGTGGCCACAAAACCCGCCTACAATACTCCAAAAGTAATGCGCGGCAAAGCAGCTCCGAGCGGTCAAGTGTATGTCAACCCTTACGCTCTAGCATAAATCAGCGAACTATCCTAACAAATATAATGAACGTTCGAAAATTCGTTGGATAATTGATAATTCTTATTTAATATAAAATAATATGACTAATAAAGGTATGAAAATGCACGGAGATATTTTTCACATTACGTAATTAAGCAAAAATCTAAAAAAATGGCAAATAAAGGAAAATCTTTTGGATAACTTATCAAATCTGTTTATTTAACGTAATAAAACCATATTAAAAAATAAAAAGTAGCAGACCAATTTTTCAGTAGAAGTTATAGCGTAAAATGCTAAAAGTTAAATTTGGAGTGTCTCCCAAATCGAAAAAATGTTGGATGCCTATACATGCCTATTCTAACTAATACACTCGTACGTATACAGAAAGTATTTCAGCCTGAGGAATTTTTCACAGAGAGTTATAAGCAATTTTCAAGTTTAGGTAAAAATACCTAACTTCTCTTATCAAAATCTGTTGGATAATTTGATATCTGTAATCTGTAGGTCTTACTTTATCACACTACCTACTCTCACAGGCAGGAGAATTTTTCGGGTTACTTATGCCCCGTTGATTGGGCTACAGTGGTAAACCGCAAAAGATACCAATTTTCGGGTACTGACTTTTATCAGTTTTTTTCTCATATCTTCTAAAACCGCAAATATCCGCAGCTGATTTTTTTTGCTTTCTATTTATGAATAGTTAGACTACTAGTCGACACAAAAAGTAGCGGTTGGGCAAACGTGGGTAACATTGAAAACCTTCGACGAAAAAAAATATAAGTGAAAAATAAGGTATGTTACTTTTTAAGTAATTACTGAAATATTTTTCTTTACTTTTAAAATCATTAAGCTGTATCGCAAAAAGCATAAAATAAACTTTCTAAAAATGTAAAATACTGCATATCTGTACCAAGTATTTTTTCACAATATGGTATTGAAACATGTATACGCAAAGACTTGAGTTTGGCACTTCTGTCTTCTATGTATTTCTATCTATGAAAAAAATAATAATTTCGCGTATTAAGTGAAAAAATCCTAATGAATATTATAATTTAACTATTAGAGAACCTAATAAAATAGCCATATTATCCAAATTATGATAATCGTAAAAAGCATTTTTGATATGCGCTTGTTCTACCATTTTCCATAGTGCGTCGCCACATTTACTGGGATGGTAATGAAGTTATCGGTTCCACTAGTGGAAAGACCTTCCAATGCTCCTTCTTCCGGTTCGAGGTCGCTACTCCAGTACTTTTCGGCCCCATCGACCATCCGTTCAGGGAGCAATGTGTCCTGTCCACTGCCACTTATTACATTAGAATTAACATAACATAGTTTCACGCTTGTATGCCCAGTAAGGGTAGGCCGACAGAGGTATGTAACGACCAAATGATTATGTAAACGACTCTGATTTCATCGATATAAGGATTAAGAACAATTGATCTTATTTTAAAACGCAAATTAGTAGAAGTATGGTAATACCTGTACTGATTTAAATCTTAATGAGTATTTAATCACAGATGTAGTTGATAACAGATCATAACACTAGATATTTTTATTATAACGTCATCAAAGATTCTAGAATTTGTAGGTATTATATTTTTTTATATGCCTAACCTTACCTAACGTGTAATAACAGCACACGTATTGCACCGACACTTCATTAGCCTACTATTCAGTGCCAGACACTGAAATCTGCTTACCCTCAAGTATCAGACACTTAAAACAGTATATCCTCATGTGTCAGACACTCAAGAACGCCTACCCTCGAGTCCGAGTTAACACCACTTTTTTGTCTTTTTATATAACGACTAGCTGACGCCCGCGGCTTCGCTCCCGTCAACTGTCTACCTACCTACCCTACCTACACTACACACCTACCCTACCTACCTACCAATTTGTTAAACTATTTATTTCAATAAGAATTAATACTACAACACGAATGTAAACAACTTTTGTTTCTACCGGCGATCTAATTAAAATTTAGAAGATAAAAGCTGCTATTGTGACTTAAAAATTTTGCTACTTTGGGTTACATTATTGCAATTTTCCTAAGGAACTCTAATTTTTTTGTAAATAGATTATGCCTATGTCACTCAGGAATAATATAGCTTTCTACTCGTGAAAGAATTTTCAACGTCGGTTCAGTAGATCCAGAGATTACCCCGTACAACCTCACAAACTTTACCTCTTTATAATATTGGTATAGATAGGCTGGCGTTTGACCACTATCTCACCTGATAGTAAGAGATGATGTGGTCGACGATGAAACATGCTTGCCTAGAAGTAACCTATTTATTATTGACTAAAAGACTACAAGCTTGATACCACTGCCACTAAACCGATATAAACAGACATGCACGTATTTTCGTAGAAAAATTGAACGTAGATATACTGCAACTCGGGACCTAGCATCAATTTCATTCATTCAACAAAGATAACAGTATTTGTTTTTTCTATAGATTGATTTGGTTGACTGTCTCGTTGGTCTAGTCGTGGTGTCTCATCGCATACAAAGAAACTGTCCCGATGTACTGTACTGATTATTTGATTTATCTATCGATATCGATTGATTATTATATTGTGATCTATCTATCACCGTGGAACGTAACCGAACGCGATCGAGTTACAAAAAATAATCGGTATAATCAGATGAAAAACGCTAGTTACGTGGCACGATTTCTTTGTAAGGGATGAGGCATCTGTATACTAATATTATATTATCTGTGGTCTAGTGATAGCAAGCAATACTCCTGAGCAAGAATTCCTGGTTACGATTTCCAAGTCTCACAGTGCCTAGTTTATGGCACTTAAACATAACTGGCGGAATGTGGGTATACTATTGCACCTCTTTCTATGAATACAGGTTATTACGATTTGGTTTAAAAAAAGCTGTTAACATACCTATTATGATCCAAAAGATCCATCCCTTGAACATCAGCGACATCTGTGTGAGTTTGAGACAAAAACTTGCATTCCATCCCCTCTTCTCTTATCCGCCATCGAAGCAACGTGATCCTCTGATCAATCGAGGTGGATATCAGAAAGTCATCCAACAGACACAAGCCAGTTATCTGTGAGCTATGGTAGTTAGGATTACTCCAAGTATATAGCACTTTTGTAGAGGTCATGTCATTCTGGTCAGGTATTTCCAGTATATTTATATGAATGGCATTGTCGTCACCACCTGTGGCTATAAGTATTTTATTTTCTGAAAGAATTGTGGTAGCCATACTGTTTATGCCAGATTTATTCGTTTTTGTAGTGAAAAATGGCTTGAAATCTGGTTCCATTCTGTTAAATGTATCCCAAAGTGTGACATCCCCTCTAGTAGTGCAAGTTATAAGGATTTTTTTGTTTAGAATTTGCATGATTTTAGTTTTCAATATACAAGTTTTGTGATACTTTGATTCTTTAACATATTCCACTTTTTTGCTATCTTCTCTGAACGAAAATACTCTTAGATAAGAATCTGAACAGCCTGCGAAAATTATATATGAATCTTTATCCCTTATTAAGTCTAAATCCATGATTCTCATTTCAGGATCAAAGTCAGGGGTACAGTTCCTCCATGTTTGATTACCTTTTCTTTCTTTATCTGTTCCTCTTATTAGGTAATCTATTAATTCTTCTGATGATACTTTGATTTTGTTATTTTCTTTGGTTAGTTTCACATCTTTTATGCAGAGTTGGGCTCTTCCGCCAGCAGATAACACTAGCAAATGATTGTCTTTTAAAGGATATGCTTTTAAAGTTCTGATACTTGATAAATGTTTAAAACAAACTTCGTCTTTAAAGTTCATTTCTGCATCAATACTTGAAATTCTCAGTGTGGTGTCTTCTCCCCCAGAGATGTATACTGTGGCATTTTCAACTTTATATGCTTTTAAACAGTTGACTTCTTTAGCATGAGAACCATTTATCATATTCTTTGATACAATCTTACTTAGTCGGAATGTTGTAACATTAATGTCAGAATTTTTCAAATAAATCAGTTTTATAAATTCTTCATAATCCTCTTCCACTTTTTCAAAGTATCTGGCGGCATCCCATGATCTATGTCCACCTCCACAAGGCACTTCTAGTATTTTACTATTATCCTTAACATTATGTACAACAAATACTCTTTCTTGGAATCCACAAACTATATTTTCATCCTTATCTAGAAATTTTTCGACCCATTCAAATTGTAGATCTTTACTTTTCATATATTTAATAGTATTGTCATTTATGCTGAAATATTTAATAGTGCCATCTCTTCCTGTGGTGATAATATTATTATTTCTTATATTAATAGATGTGGGACCATATCTTCCATGCACTTTTGGAAAGCTCATGACAGGTTCTTTTTGGCCTCTTACAAAAACGTGTACATTGCCACACCTGTCTCCAAATATATAGTTCATATTCGCAAAATCTATTGCAGAGGCCGTCAGCCATCTTTCTTTGCAATTTGGTAAAACGAAATTAGCATAATCTTCTACTATAACGGCATTTGAAGCTAAGACAGTAATGTTGCCATCGCCAGAACAAAATACTAGGTGTCTGTTCCCAGCCCAATGCATTGATGCAATCTTTCCTACTTGTAATTTTGTGTCAATAACATTTAAAATGAAAGCCTCATCTCTACATTTTTCTACAAATACATCTAGTTTGCCATTCATATCTGCTACTGCAATTAGTTGCTTACAAGACGATAGTGCCAGCAATTTATATGTAGAATCATGATTTAACTTATGTTCAGTTTTATTTTTGTTTATAACATCATAGTATATCAATTTATTCTCATCCATAACAAGGAGGTTTTTTCTAGCAGTGAATACAACCTTTTTGGGAGCGGCAACACCAATATCAATAATATCATCATGGCAATAATCAGTAGCTATAGTTAAAGGATGAAGAATAACCCCACAGTCACCTCCTCCAGTGACTAAACTATGGCCATCAGTGTCTACAGACCATATGCAACCATTCTGATGGGTTAGGGCCTTTTTCAGCAACTTACCTTCATAATTCCAGTAACATATAGACGAGTCTTCACCAACAGAAACTATAAAATCGTTTGTTATACAACTTCTCATGACTCTAGCCAAGTGGCCATAGACTTCGTGCTTACAAACTATCTCTATGGTCCCCCAGTATTCTGCAGTGTTAGGTGGGTGTACTGGGGTGGTGTTGGGCCCCCATATCCTTACTGATCTGTCGTCTGATGTGGTTACTATTATGTTCTTATGTGGTTTACAGGATATTGAGAAAATTACTCCCTGAAAAGAAATCATTTTCATTTACCTTTGAATTTGAATAATTTTATTTATTGGCAAGAATTTTTGCTAAAGTACTAGGATTGATCTTGAGCATATACAATATTTTTACTTCATCGTCGTATCGATGATTTTAAAATTAAATATATTTTGACCAGAATTCAGCCAATATAATAATATTTTTACTAATTAGCATATCCAGCCATTGTTTTTGCAGTTTTTTATCAATCTTATTTATTCATTCACACATACATTTATATTTAAAGGTAGGACCCAATCTAATAAATAACTATTATTTATTAGATTGGGTCCTACATTGGGTATATCAAATGCTTTTGACTTACAAAAATTTAATGACAAAATAAATAAGCTTTGATGTTTTGATAAGTTACCTTATGTCCTCTCAAGTGATGTAGCGGTTGATCCCCAGTACACTTGTGTATGATGACCTCAGAGAACACAGTGCCAGCCATGACCAAGACATCACTTTGCAGGGGAAGCAGCAGACCACTGTATAGTATTGAGTTGTCTCGGCTGGTATGTTGAGATATCAGTGTCTGGGTGGTTGTGTGCCATTTCTGTAATATTACAAGGACAAAATTTTAAACTAATCTATACTAATATTATAAAGAGGAAAGATTTGGTTGTTAGTTTGTTTGCATTGAATAGGCTCCGAAACTACTGAACCGATTAGAAAAATTCTTTCATTGTTGGGAAGCTACACTATCGCCAGGTGACATAGGCTAGATTATTATTATTTTTAAATTAGGGAACCTTACTAAAACTCCAATAATGCAACCCAAGTTCAAAAAAAAATATATTGAAATTTTTGTTAAATACGCGTGCGAAGCCGGGTCGGGCCGCTAGTAGAAAGGTTATAATAAAAAGGAAAACTTGATTTTTTGTTTGTCTTATGTGTGTAGGAGTTACATTCTGGTATTCCTTATATTATTACAAAAAAGCCAGCCAATTTGGCCGGTTTTTTCACTTGGATGTCGATTTTTTTTTGAATATGTTTATTTACCTACATTATTTAATTTTGTAACTAAAATCCGTCTGGCCTTTTTTTACCCGACTGCCGAAGGAGGGTAATGTGTTTATCTGTCTATGTTTGTATGTATATTAAGATCGGCTTTTTTGAGGACTTCCCATTTTTCAAATGGTAACCCTAACTATGCAACAAAATTTTATTTTATGGTATAGGCCTCTGGAGCAACAGTGCTGAAAAAGCTAAGTTGTTATAATTTAACACAATGATATTTATAAAATCTTTCGTTAGATAGTTGATGTAGCTACAAATATACGGTTTTCGGATGTTTTCTTTTACTAAGGGAGGCTCTCGTTGGTAGGGATGTGACATTCTACATAAAAAATCGATTTTTAATAAATCGATTGTTTTTTTAGCATGAAACATCGATTAATAAATAATCGATATTTCCCAAATTTATCAATTAATTTAAAAATAAACGCCATAAATATTATATTAATCATAGTTTTATGAATTAAAAATAAACAACAGAACCAACAGCCGGTACCAAAAGGTGCTTACACGCCAACTGATTCAGTTGGGGATAAGCTCCCTCATAGCTTCTCCAGGATTCTAAAGAGTCTTCTTTTGAGGCGCAGCTGTGTACAAGCTTAATTCGGATGTCTGATTGTGACTTTGACTGGTTCTCATAGTCTCCACCAAATGCTTGTTGTGGGTTTCCCAAATGTCATCATTATCGACATCAGCAGGGCAATATTTACATTTAGCATTGCCCGATTTATTGTCAACATAAAAATATTGACGCCAACTACTTGTCGTCCTTTTGGTCGTTGACATTGTTATAAAAACACTTAACATTTATTGTTACGAAAAACTTTCAAAATTGTCGTTTTAAAAATGAATTTTCACCAACGAATAATGAATGACATATCAGCCGAATGTCGGTAAAATAAAATAGTACAGTTCGTTGACTTACTCTATCTAGTGAATGTTTGATTAGCTAAATTAATGATCAATTAACTAAACTGTTTCAAAAACACAGAAAGGATGTCAAGGTAGATGCCCAGATTGCGTTAATGTAATATTATAGAGATAATATTCTTTGGTAGTTCGCGCTCCGGGCTATATAAAGCAGACCAGACTTAATGTCGGGGGTGGCAGATGAAAAATTGGTTATGATTGATTTTTGTTTATAAAAATAATCAATTAATAATCGATTATTTCTAATAGGTATTAAAACTCGTATGAAAATCGATATTTACTTCAAATAAAAAAAAGATTTATATCGATTATTTCTATAATTGATTAATTTTCACATCCCTACTCGTTGGCCAGTTGGATCAAGAGCTTGACCCAGAAATCAGTATGCCTGGTCAAGGCACGCGTCCTTTGGAGCTTATTTATTAATTACTAGCTTCTGCCCGCGGCTTCGCCCTCGCAAAAATTCTTTTATTACCCCAAGAGAATACCAACTATCCTATGTCCTTCCCAGGGCCACAAACTATCTCCATGCCAAATTTCATTAAAATCGGTCCAGCCGTTTCGGAGTCTATAAGGAACATACATACATACTTTCTCTTTTATATATACCGAGATAGATAGATTTATTTATTATATTTTTTATTGCACACCACAAAATATGTACAGGACAAACATTGAAAAAAACAAGTCTACAATGGCTGGTCTTATCGAATGGGGCAATCTCTTACAGAAAACCTTTGGATGGACTGAACGAAAGGAGAAGAATTTAGGGCTGTCAGTGTACAAAATATCATCATACTTAAATAATATTGCCTTGATTTTCTTCTGGTTCTCTTGCGGATCTCTACATTTCTGATTCGATCACGCAAGGAAACTCCGAGCATAGTCCTCTCCATTGCCCTTTGGGTGACTGCAAGCTTTCTGATGAGGCCCATTGTTAGCGACCATGTCTCAGAGCAATAGGTCATTACTAGCAACACACACTGGTCATAGACTTTCGTCTCGAGACACTGTGGTAGATTGGACAAGAAGATACCGAGCAACTTCCCGAGCGCTGCCCAGCCGTTCGTAACCGTACGTATTCGACAGTAGACCTCTTTCTCGAAGTTGACCTTACATTTTTTTTTTATTTTTTTTATTGGGAAATCATCCAATGACTTCTCCCGCTCTGGGTGAGGCGGGAGGGCGTGTCAGACTTTTACTGACTAAAACCCACCCGTGTTCCTTCAGTTGTTCAAATTTATCCGCGACCCAGACAGGCATCGGCCCTAGTGGACCCCGTCAGTTCTGCTGACATCTCTTTGAGGCGCGCGTGCAACACAACGCGCCGTCGACTCGGGCCTGGTCGTTATCGGACGATGAGCTACCCATTACTCGCCGTCCGCAAGCCCGCGCCTACGGTGGCCGGGAATCGGCTTGCGATTCCCGACGCCCAGGGCGTCTCCTGCGGTGGCTAGGGGCGTGAGGGCGTCTCCGTTGCGTCTCCCTCACGCGTTCCGCCTCCTCCTTCGCGAGCATTACTGCTTCGCAGAAGGAGGAGACAGCTTCCTATACCCTCTCGCTCCGTAACATGGCTTGAACCAGGGCCGGACGCGAGAGGTTGCCACCGCCGATCGCCTCCACGAGGACACGGCGGTGCCCAGCCCAAGCGGGGCAGATCTCCACCGTATGCTCCACCGTGTCCTCCGGGCGATCCACACAATGGTGACATCCGGGCGTTTCCTCCCGCCTAATCCTGAACAGGAACCTCCCGAAACAGCCGTGTCCGGTGAAAGTTGACCTTACCTAACTGGATCGTTTAGTCTACAGTCTAG
Organism: Orthosia cruda; assembly: GCA_964057195.1. Lineage (NCBI taxonomy): Eukaryota > Metazoa > Arthropoda > Insecta > Lepidoptera > Noctuidae > Orthosia > Orthosia cruda. Next base: position 41,049,662 of record OZ059836.1, read on the forward strand.
TCGTCTACAATTTCGAGTGTAGAGTATCCGACCTTGGTAGGAGTGGGTGTAACATGGACATTCAACATCACCTTGGTTTTGTCCATGTTCATTTTAAGACCCACTCTTAAGGATGCTCTACTGAGGTCATCTACCATTGTATTGAGGTCCTCCATGGTCTCAAACTTGACCACTATATCGTCGGCAAACCGAAGGTGAGTGATGTAACTCTCCATTGACGTGGATGCCTAGCCCTCTCCAGTCCAGTATCTAGAAGACATCCTCGAGTGCAGCAGTGAACAGTTTCTGAGATATAACGTCTTCCTGTCTCACACCTAGCTGCAGAAGGATAGGTTCTGAGATCTGATCCTGACATGGTGGCGTTTAAGTACAAACACTTCAACACTTCGTTGTACCGGTAGTCGATATGGCACCATTGGAGAGACTGCAGTACAGACCAAGTCTCGATCGAATCAAAGGCTTTCTCGTAGTCCACAATCGCTAAGCAGAGCGGCAGGTTGTACTCTTCGGTCTTCTGTATAACCTGTCGCAGCATATGTATGTGGTCTACGGTGCTGAAGCCTTTACGGAATCCAGCTTGTTCGGGAAGCTGGAAATCGTCAAACCTGCATGCGATACGATTCATGATGACTCTTGAAATCAGCTTGTAGACATGTCTAGTAGAGTACCACCACACTCCTGCATCATGCCTGTGGCGTTTTTCCCTAGAGTATGACGGAATCAAAAAGCTTCTGGAGGGCCTTAAGTACTGGTTTTCCACCTGCCTTCAGGAGTTCGGCCGTAATTCCGTCATCACCCGGAGCCTTGTTGCTCTTAAGCTGTGCAAGAGCCATCCTAATCTCGAACAGGATGACGTCCGGAATGTCTTCGGTGTAGTTTCGTGTCAATATAGCTCGAGACTTCCTCAGCAATAAAGGCGACGGATTGGTGAAACCTAAAATATAGTTCCTACATGGAAATGAAGGGAAAATCTCCATTCTGGCGCCAGCCAGTAGCAATAATATATCACGTGAGGCTACATTTCACTTCAGCATAAATAGTAATGCAGAGATGGAGGACGCACAGGGTTACTTCGAGCTTATCACGAACGACTACTCATATGCGGCCAAAAATACAGATTTTAACTTTACTAAAGTTTATTTACTATTTTGTGAATAATAAAGCTGCTAGAGAACTGAGGGAGCTCATCAATTATAACCAAAATATCATGTTCCAAGAAAAACTGTCAGCATTGTCAGCTGGAAAACAGGATAACTATTCATTGTGGAAAATTACCAAAAATTTTAAACGACCACATCATTTTGTTGCTCCGCTTAGGCAACATAATACTGGATCCTAGGCCAGAAAAGAAAGTGAAAAGGAGGAGCTTTTTGCACAACACCTTTCTGCGGTTTACACTCCTAATGAGTCGTCGATGACCGATTTCGAAGGGGAAGTCGATAATTATCTGAATAGCGATCAACAACTATCACCTTTACTCAAACTGGTAACGCCGAAAGAACTGAGAAGGACAATAAGAAATCTGGAGAATAATAAAAGTCCTGGTTATGATCTCATCACAGGTGAAATACTCAAGCTTTTACCTAGAAAAGTTACCGTCTTTCTAACAATGCTGATCAATGCTGTCTTTCGATTACAATACTACCTAAAAATGTGGAAGATATCACAGATATGTATGATAGCGAAGCCTGGGAAACCACCAACCGAACCAAGCTCATACAGACCCATAAACCTCCTTCCAATCATATCAAAGGTTTTTGAGAAGATATTTCTACGCAGATTAAAACCAGTCCTTGACGAGAATGTGATAATACCAGATCATCAATTTGGATTCCGTGAGAAGCACACAACTGTAGAACAAGTGCATAGAGTGGTCCATAAAATCAGACAGACATTGGAAAATCAAATCAAATCAGCTCGGGTAAGTCTACTGAATCCGCTCTTCACTTGGTGGTAAGCCAAATAGAGGAAGCAATTCATCAGAAAGGTACCTGCCTGGGCACATTCATAGACATCGAAGGGGCCTTCGACAAGACAAATTTCTCCAGCATCGGTGCTGCCCTTTACAAACATGGCGTAGAGCAGGTGCTGATTGACTGGATTTCTAATATGCTCAGCAAACGAGTGGTTCCACTAGAAGGAGAGCAGCGGCAGGCCTTGATAGCCAGGGGCTGCCCACAAGGAGGGGTGCTCTCTCCCCTTCTTTGGAATCTGGTAATAAACGATCTCATCACCAGACTAAACGAACACCGTTATGCAGACGACCTCGCAATCCTAGTACCTGGGAAGGTGACTGGTACAATTTGCAACCTTACTCAGCAAGCACTACGTATAGTGGAGCGATGGTGCAGGGAGTATGAACTATCAGTAAACCCAACTAAAACTGAATTGGTCATGTTCACCCAGAAAAGGGCACTAGGCCCCTTCCGCCTGCCGAAGCTGTTCGATACAGAGCTCCAGCTTTCCAACGAGGTCAAGTATTTGGGAGTCATTCTTGACAGTAAGTTGAACTGGAGTAGCCATTTAGACAATAAGTTAGACAGGGCCTGCAGGCCTCACCTTCTGGCAATGCAGGAAAATGATAGGTAAGAAGTGGGGCCTATCCCCTAAGATAATAATAAGCCATTGAGACAATTAATACAGACCTGGCTCGAATAGGTGACTGGAGCAATGAGTTCGGGTTGACGATCAATCCAACGAAGACTCAAGTAACGGTTGTTGGCAGTTCCCGGACTGTCTCTAAGATTGACTGGTCGATACTTCCCCAGGTTTCTTTCAATAATACTATTATTCCTATAAATCATATTGTGAAGAACTTGGGGATTTATATCGACAGCAACCTTTCCTGGACCAAACAACTGCAGGAAGTCAGTCGAAAACTGTTTGCCTCTGCGGGTTCCCTGAGACGTCTTCGTAATTTTCTTCCCATCACCACTAAAATTGCGATAGCTCAATCTCTTCTTCTACCTATTCTAGACTATGCTGATGCCAGCTATCTTGATCTCACCCAAGACCAATTGGACAAGCTTGAGCGACTTCAAAATCTCTGTATCAGGTTCATATTTGGCTTGCGCAAGTATGATCACGTTTCCGAATTTCGTACTAAGCTCAAATGGCTTCCTATTCGCCTTCGCCGGAATGCCCATATACTTTCTTTGCTTTATAATGTGCTATTTAATCCTTTTACTCCTTTGTATCTCAAAGAACGCTTTAAGTTCCTCTGTGACACCCATTCTAGGTCCTTGAGATCATCGGAAAATCTAAAATTAAGTATTCGTATGCATTCCACTTCCTTCTTTGACAAATCTTTCACGATTCAAGCGGCTCGGTTGTGGAATGTATTACCTATTGAAGTGAGACGTGCTCAAACACTGCCAACGTTCAAGAAAATGGTGAAGGAGCATTACCTTTCACTATAAGTTTTATTCTTCTCCTTTCTCTGTTATATATTTGATATGTATTAGTATATTATGTAATATTGTATGTATGTATTGTATGTTATTAAGTCCAAGTAATATTATTTTTGATATTTTGTACACTGACAGCCCTAAATTCTTCTCCGATCTTTCAGTCCATCCAAAGGTTGTCTGTAAGAGATTGCCTAGTGCGATAAGACCGCCCATTGTACACTTGTATATTTGAACAATTGTCCTGTATGTTTTTTGTGGTGTACAATAAAGTATAAATAAATAAATAAATAATACTCTGGCTGTACAGTGCGGTGATTCGGCCCATGATCACCTATGGGGCCGTGGTTTGGTGGCCTCGCACTAAACTAACTACAGCCGTGAACAAGCTACAGCGTGTGCAGAGACTGGCCTGCATCGCGACAACGGGCTGCATGAGGACTACGCCGACCGCAGCGCTCGAGGCTATGCTGGGGCTCTCCCCTCTGCATCTGTTTATACAGCAGGAAGCGACGATGGCAGCAGTGCGTCTAAAGGCACTGGGTCTCTGGGGTAAGCGAGAGACTCAACACACCGCTCTACCGACCGTGCATTGTCCTCACACATATAAATTTATTAATGTATGTACTTATGTACCTAAATATTGTAAAAAAAACATATTTTTTTTTTTAAAAGAGTAAGTATGGAGTTTCTTGTGCGTTCTTCTCCATAACAAGCTACTTTCCGAATGCACGGTAGAATCAATTTTTATTCCTTGTAAATTTTAATGTAACTAACGTTCAAAAGTGCCGCTTTGTGGCCTAGTTGAAATAAAATATCTTTGTCTTGTCTTTTGTCTTGTCTACTAGAGGGTCTCCACCGCGAAATCCCACTGACTAGAGCCATTAATGACCGCATACCCAAGAAAGTCATTTTTGATAAAAAATACAGAATCCAGTTACACGAGGGTAAACGCTGCGAGGGGCTACGCCCCGATGAACTGCGGATCTTCACGGACGGATCCAAAACAGGTACAGGCACGGGTGCAGGAGTCTTCTCGGAGGACCTAAATATCCGTTTAGCCACACCACTGGGGATCCACAACACGGTGTTCCAGGCCGAATGCTTGGGCATCTCCATGGCGGCCTCTGCGGTCCTGACTAGGGAGGTAAAGGCCTTCCCTATACGTATACTTTCGGACAGCATGGCCGTCCTGCAAGCACTAAACAGCCACACAGTCAACTCAGGGCTGATTTACGAGTGTCATCGGCGCCTGAACCAGGTCGGTATGCACAATAAAGTAACCATTCAATGGATCAAGGGACACAGCGACTCCCGAGGTAACGACGCTGCGGATGAGCTCGCCCGTAGAGGCCCAAATATGGCACCGGTGGGCCCGGAGCCCATAGTGCCTTTACCTTTCGGGTACCTACGCGGTCTGGTAAGAAAACGCACCAGGCTATGGATGGATCATAGCGAATGTAGGCAGGCCAAGGAGGCACTACCCGTCATTGATGGCCGTTTCACGAAAAAGGTCCTACGACTAACTAAACCACAGTTGCGAGCTGTCACAGCCGTAACCACTGGACATGGGACCTTTAATAAGCACCTCTTTGTCTTAGGTATCACGGACAGCCCACTCTGCAGAGCTTGCATGGTGGAGGAAGAGACGGCAGCACACCTACTCCTAAGCTGCCCTGTAATCGCTGGCTACAGGGCCAAATACTTCGGCAACCCAGGTACCCTGCAGTAGATCGTCGGCAGCACCAGGGCGCTGCTGGCCTTTCTCGAAGAGCTGGGGTGGATCGAATGATGTGACTGAATCCCACCCGTACGCAAAATACGCGCTTGGTCGTGGAGTTGCAGAAACAGCCCGTTTAAACTAAACTAAAAACCAAGGTCTGGCACAAGGGACTTTTGTATAAAATTAAATCTCTTTATATTATGATCCTAAAATCATACTTAAACCAAAGGAAATTTCAAGTTAAGTATGAGGACGAACTGTCTAATGTTTATGAATTAAAAGCATCAGTTCCACAAGGCTCTGTGCTCGGGCCCATACTCTACCAAACTCATACTCTAGGCCAACCACATTAAGGCCAAGAAAACGGCAGCTTCTATTCAGATGAAAAGTCTTTCCTGACTTTTAGGCAAACAATCAAAGTTATTTCTTAGTAACTCCAATATCGAAATTTTGCAAATGTTCCAAAATTTAGCTCTAAGAACAATCTCACGCGCACCCTGGTTTGTCAGAAACATGGAAATACACAAACACCTAAAAATATCAACAGTGAAAGAAGAACTATGCGAAAAATGCAAAACATATAAACAGAGACTGAGCAAGCACAGCAATATCTTAGCCAAGAACCTTCTAAACAGACAGGGGATATAATCCGCTTAAAGGAAAGGCTAATCCTGAACTTGGATCACAGACAATAAAAAGTTAAAGTTTATTTAGTGCTGAACCACATAATGTGATTGTTCAATGGAACACCACAAAAAATAATCTCTCACAAAGACCCCATCTGGTTATGGCTAGGAAGCCGATTGCAGATAAAAGGAGGAAAAAGAAAAACTATTTTGTGAATGATTCTTATCCCATCCTGTTATCAACAGATTTACATTTAGTTCAGCTTATTACCAATAAGATTGTGAGATAAATTCTTACCTGGACCACATTATGTGCTGTCAATAGAGCCACAACTTCATCATCAACCCACATTGCTGAATGTAGCCAGTCATCACTCACAATTGGTTGAAAAACTCTATGAAACTGCCCTTTTTCTTCACCAAGCTTTTCAGAAGAATTCGTAGATATGACAGTAAACTGTTTGCCTCCAAAAACTAATATTATGTCTCCACATTGGGCAGGCACAAATCCATAGATTTTCTGGCCATTTAATCCGCATAGTCGTTGTAATAACTTTGTAGTTGCCTTTTCGAATATGTTTATTGTGCTTCCAATGCCTGGAAATTGTAGTTCATAGATTAATTTGGGACATATTGTAAATTTTATTAATAGGTTTTTTCTGAAAATATTGTAACCTGAAAACTCACCGGCTAGCACGATATTTTTGTAAAACTTCACAGCAGTAACATCAGTGCGTGTTAGTAAAGACATTTCCGACTCCGTACGAAATTATTCAACAAAAATTAATTCAATAAATAAATCGAGTCTTTCGTTAAAAGTGTGCACTGCTCACACTCTTCGCCTAAAATTTATTTACATGTAATTGTAAATAAATTCCAAGTTCTACCATGTGATTTTGACATAGAGTAAGATGGCCAATACGACTTACCACGTGTAAAAACGAGAGCGAGAGACAAAGTTATGCAAAATATGTTACTTCCACACAGCACACTCTGCTCTGATCTGGAAAACTTTGTTACGCTCTGTCATTTTGACTTATGTCAAAATTGACAAAATTACAGTAGCGTTCCGTTTTTTAGTGGACAAAAAAAGAGGTGCCCTTTAATGTATATTTTGCGGTATCTTTTATGAAAATAACTTACTTATTTTACAGAGAGCAGTGGAGTACCAGTGGACCTCGACTTACGAGTCGTAGGTCGTGGATTCGAACCCTGACAGGCCTTTACTTTCTATAAATTATTTCAACATCACTGCTCTCAATACGGTGAAGGAACACATCTCCTAGAACCATAAATTCATAATCCCGCACTGGGCCCACTTAGTGGATTACGGCTCATTTCCTCTCACAAAGAGGACACAATTTTTTTACAATGCTGTATGTGTTTTTATTTCTCGTTTTGACGCCCTGATGAGTGTGGAGTAAGAATTTGATTGAAAAATAAATAGGGTAGGGCTGCCCAACAAAAAATTCAAAAACATCGATAAATAAGAAAATAAAATTTATTTTTATCAATAGGACGCTATATACATCAGATAAATGAATTAATCAGTCTGGTACCGATCAAGAGGATATTTGTCCGGATACTTCTTCAAATGTTCTTCCATTTGTTTCATTTGTTTCCTGTAATAAAAACGGAATATAATTTATTCACTCGCTCAAACCTCAAACGTAAGACATTTCTTATGATGATTCGATTCGATGGATAATTAAAAATTTCTTATAATAGGATTTCTAGGATTTCTTATGCAAGTTTTTTTAACACATTCTTGTATTTTTAACACAATTGATTTTATTGAAATTATACCTTCTATTTTTAAAAATCTGATTATGTATCTAATAAAGAAACTATGAAATATAAAGCCAAACACTCACTGAATCCTAGGGGGCATGTCGTAATAAACATCCTCGAGCATTTCTTTCCAATGGGGCAGCTTCTTTTTTTCGGCGTCTTGCATTGTTCTAACGACCGTGTCTCTTGAATCTTTGATGCAAGTCTTTTCTGCATCCTCATCCCAAATGTCTGCAGACACAAACATAATTGGTGAAAAAGTGTTACCCTAAATCTAAATAAATTACCTATAACATTAAAAAACTTTTAAACTTATTATAGTGTCTCCCGAAAAGTTTTGAGAACCTACCTTTACTTTCCAAATACAATTTAAACTTCTGGAGAGGGCTCTCATCATTAGTCCATTTTTGTATTTCTTCTACTGATCTGTAAGCCGTGCTGTCATCTGATGTTGAGTGGTGCCCAACTCTGAAAGTGATAATTATTTTAAAATTAAAGCAGCTATCTAATAATTTTAAAATTAAAGCAGCTATCTAATAATTTTAAAACTGTTTGAAGCAGTTTACATGATTTTTTCCGTTGCTAAACTAATATATAGATATACAGTACTAGAACCTATTTTGCCTGGCACCAAATTATGCAGCATAACACCTGGCCGAAATTTTTATTTCATACGAATTAGATCCCATAGGATCTATCTATAATCTTGAAAATTACCTGTAGGACATAGCCTCAATAAGCACAGGCTTGTTATTAGCTATAGCGAACTCCCTCGCCTCTTTGACTGCGTTGTATACTGCCAGGGTGTCAGTACCATCGACGCGGACAGTGCGGATACCGAGAGCGGGTCCCCGAGCTGCTATACCATCGCCTTTGTACTGCTCGCTTGTTGGAGTCGAGATCGCGTAACCGTTGTTTCTGCTGTAATATTTTAAGAGATTTTGTTAAAGTTTTAATCATATCTGAGTATGTATATCTCTTACATCAGTTTTTGGCACTTAGTGCAAAATCGACAGAGGCTTGCGTATTATCCGAAAAGATTATGGTGCAGTGTTTGAATTCAGTATTTGGCATTAAGAACTCTACTTTAATTAATGCTACAATTTGACAGATCATACCAGGCTAGAGTAGAATTCGAAAAATACTCAACTTTTTTTTTTAATTCGGTAGTCGGGGGTTTATGTTTTCTCAAGCGATGTGTATGACAAAATATACTCATAGACTAATATATATGTAATGAATATACTCAACATTTTATTTTTAATTCAGAAATCGGGGCTATAAATATACTCCAGAGATGTGTAAAGTAGAACTTACCATAACAAGACCACAGGACAATCTAGCGTAGCTGCGAAGTTGAAGGCCGCGAAGCCATCTCCCTCAGAAGCAGCGCCATCTCCGAAGTAACAGACGACACATCGGTCGTTGTTCGGCTGACGCTTCAGTGCGTACGCTGCGCCTACAGCTTGAGGCATCTGGGTTCCTAGAATATGATGAGCTATGGCATGAGCTTCTATTGACTGAAAATCACGTATTACTAAGATTGGACTACTCAAAATACTCTCTCAGACTTATTGTGAAAGAGGCTAAGGGAGGACTTTGTTCTGCAGCGGCTGCACTTGCAGTAGTGAGAAAAAATAAGCTATAAAAGAATGACAGCAAACAGTAGATATTTACGACCGTCTGCGTCGCCAAAAAAATACGACACGATGATTTAGAATCAACAAAAACAGAAGATTATCTCACCTAAAGGACTGGAGATAGTTACAAGATTGCGATGCTTATCTCCATAGTGCACAGGCATCTGTCTCCCTTTCCCAGGGTCCTCGTGGTTGCCGTAACACTGGTTGATAAGCTCAGTAACTGTCACGCCCCGGTAAAGGAATACGCCTACTTCGCGGTACTGGGAGAAGATGAGGTCTCGAGGGTCCAGAGCCGCAGCACTGCCGATATGGATGCCTTCCTCGCCGTAGTTGGTCATGTAGAAAGATATACGGCCTTGTCTGAAAAACCATTTAAGTTTTATAAGCTATGAGAAACTCTAAATAGAACCTCTTTTTCGGTCATCGTTCGGTTGTCTGTTGAAAATACAATTTCAAGCCATAAATAAAAAAAAATTGTTGTAGTTAACATGATGTTTACCTTTGAGACTCGTACAAAATCTTATCCATTTGAGTGAGCTGTACCATTGTTTTGTACATATTGACAAGCTGGTCATTATCGATACTCGGCTCCTCCCTATTTTCAATTACCGCGCCATTGTTGTCCAACACTCGGTAGATAGGGATGGGATCGTAGCTCGATTCGTTCAGGAACTTCATTTCCGTTACGTAGGGAGCTCTTGCGCCCGGAAATTCGGCATTTTTTGTGTTGTTTTGGGCAACTTCCGGCCTCGTGTGGGTAGACAGCAGCTGGAAAATACGTTCGACATACTTTTATGATCACAGGAGAGGTAAAAGGTACTTCTACACTTCACCCAGTCCACGTGACTTCCATTTACAACGTAAGCTGCTTCAAGCATGACAATACAAAAACAATAAACATAAAATACTTCTACTTTTATTTTTTTCTACTTATTGAAAACGTATAGCAAATGCAGAATAGATATAAATAAATTCAAATTAGTCACACGATTATGTGAGTAACAAGCTAACTTATTCAATGACTTCGTATTTATCTACAGAAAAACATGATGTAATAAAAAATCAAGCATATTATTCTTCCACTAAGTTCAATATTGACTGAATGTGTAGATAACAATCCATAACACGATTATCAGCATATCACTCGGCGCACTGATTTCGTTCACTTAAAAAATAACTCTGGAAGCTATTTAAAAAAATAAGAATCCAAGCACATTTTTACTTCAAAATTTTTGATAATAAGGCTAATTTAAAAGTGAATATTTAACTAACCCTGACAGCGGCATTACGTAGCGTGTAGAGCCGCAAAACACTAGCTCCCGTCTTCAACGCCATTTTGTGACTGACGTAGCCTCACTCATTATAATTAAACTGTATCGTTGTTAAGGCATTAGCAATTGTGATAAGGCGATCACACAAGCATGCTCGCTATTACGTATGCGACGTTTTGAAACGCTGCACTGTGCCTTTCAGTAACTTCGTAAACATAATCGGATGACGTGTTTGAGAGGTCATGAGGTCAAATTGTGAAACTTGAGAAGTATAGAAGGCATTCTTCTAAACATAGTGCATCTTAGTAATCCACTGTAGGTACAGTAGGCCGCACGTAACTGGTAGAAAAACCAGTAGGTTTACACTGGCCTGTTATTCTGTAGAAACTCCTACCACGATATGCCAGCTTGAGATTAAAGTGTTATCAATCTTTGGTGTTACCACCGACTGTACAGAGAGAGAGAATGGCTATGGCTCGAACACTCACACTGCCAGTCGCTGCGCACTCTGCGCAGTAGCACATTCAGCAGCGAAAGGCTTACTTTAGAGCCTGTATATAAGAAACTGTGTAGAGTTACGGAAAATAACCTTTTTTGAAGTCCGTTAAAAAGCTATATAAACGAGGACGCAAGAGCAAGCAAAGCGTGCTCATAATTGTTAGAACGCTCACACCAAAGAGTATGTAACACTATGTTTAGCTCACACGCTGCAGCGGATATGCGTCGTCTTACCGCTGTTTCCCGCCATGTCCTACGGGTAAATACGCTTGACTGCGACTGAGACCGTGTTCTACCTACCTCAGTCTGTCTCAGAGACGGACTGAGGTATTATACTCGTAGGTAGAACACGGTAATTTAAACTAGTGTAACGGTTCACTAGCTAGATAGGCAGCAAAGACGTTCGAGAACTAGGCGTAGATACGTTTGCCCTGCCACAACACAGTACAATGTACGGAAGGTACGTCCTTTAGTATTTAACGCAGGAATTTTTATTTCCTAAATAAATTCTAAATAGGTAGGTATTATTTGCAAAGCCAATGTCGGCAAACCCTAGGTCCTTGCACCCCAGGCTCAAACCTGTGTAGCCTGTGAATAAGGGCCAGTTTTTTGGTTCGTGGATATATAACAATGTTTTTAAATTTCGGTAAGACGTGTTTATTCATCAATTATTATTAGTGTCATCAAATTGTCAAATACCTTGTTAATTCCGCAAATTATTTGACTATTTGATAGGCTAAAAATTTATGAAAAAATCTTTAACCATTTTAAGTTAACAAATTTAACCATTGGTTCAGTTAATTAGGGATCAACAATCTGGGTCAAATCAGGCCCTAAAAATGAAATCTAGTTGCAACTTGTGCCAGCTTGCAGTGGTTGGTGACAAATCGATAATAGGTGCAATCTCGGCCAAAATGTGTAATTATAATCGGTATTACCTTGATAAGATTGCGGTCGCTACGCTATAAATACAGTTTTTCTCAAATCCACGCCACTCTTAGAACTTAATGCCCTGGCTGGAGGCTTAGATTAGTCTCCACAGGATAGTCCGGATAAGCAGTAGCCGATCTCTTTGATTAAACAGTGAGACGTCCGTCGTTCGAGTGCGAGTCTGACTCGCGCACGAACGGTTCCGTACCATTATCGCAAAGAAACGGAAAAAAACACGTTTTTTATAAGGGAGCCCCACTTAAATATAAATTTTATTCTGGTTTTAGTATTTGGTGTTATAGCGGCAACAGAAATACTTCATCTGAGAAAAATTCAACTAATAATAATAAATTGTTTATTAGCTTCAAAATGTACAATAATCATGAAAACCTGACCCCTGAGCTAGGTAACAGCACCTGTGTTTCAGGGGCCATAGCCACTGCCTAGCTATCACGGTTCATGAGATGCAGCCTGGTGATAGACAGACAGACAGACAGACGGACCGCGGAGTAATAGGTGCCGTTTTTACCCTTTGGGTAACCCTAAAAACTACGCCACACGTGTGACGAATTGTCATCGCAACGATTGATTGCGCTCGTTGGTAATGTAGGTAATGGTAACAGAAACAGTAGAACGGCGAAGGCACTAAAATAAAATGATTATATTTTGAGATGCCATTCATTCATCATATTATTATGCTTTATCCAAAACGAAAGTTACTAGCTGATTGCTGATTGATTCCCTTTTCTATCCAGTGAGAATGGAATGGGGTTTGTTCCAATACATAAGCTTCTTTTCGTGCAGTGGCAAGGGCGGGTCCAGGATTTTTTTCTGGGAGGGGCGGACGGGCAAAAAATCAACAATAACTGTTAGAAATAAACTTGAAGTAACATACTTTCAGTTTATTTCTACAAGTTCAAGTATACCGTTTATGTCATACCTTCCTATACAGGTTTATGAAAGACAAGAGTTTCACTCATGTTCTTTCTGTTCATCATCATATCAGCCGAAAGACGTCCACTGCTGGACATAGGCCTCCCCCAAGCGTCGCCAGATTGATCGGTCCCGTTCGTCCCGCATCCAGCGGAACCCCGCAACCTTCTCCAGGTCATTGGTCCACCTGGTGGGAGGTCTTCCAACGCAACATCTTCCGTTTTGCGGTCGCCACTCCAAAACTTTTCTGCCTAATCGGCCACCTGTTCTGCGAGCAATGTGCCCTGCCCACTGCCACTTAAGTTTGGCAATTCTTCGGGCTATGTTGGTAACCATGGTCCTCTTGCGGATCTCTACATTTCTGATTCGATCACGAAAGGATACTCCGAGCCTGGCCCCCCCCATTGCCCTTTGGGTGACTGAAAGCTTACTGATGAGGCCCATTATGAGCGACCACGTCTCAGAGCCATAGGTCATACCTGGCAACACACACTGTGTAACGATACGTTTAGCTCTGCTGAGATAAACGTAACGTTACAACTGGTCATAGACTTTCGTCTTGAGACACTGTGTAAGTTGGACGAGAAGATACCGCGCAACTTCCCGAACGCTGCCCAGCCGAGTCGGATTCGACGGTTGACCTCTTTCTAGAAGTTGGCCCTACCCAACTGAATCGTTTGTCCCAGGTAGACATAGTCATCCACAACTTCGAGTGTAGTCTCCGACCTTGATAGGAGTGGGTGTAACCCATGTAACATGGGCATTCAACATCACCTTGGTTTTGTCCATGTTCATCCTAAGACCCACTCTGACCCACTCTTTCGGAAGCTCTACTGAGGCACAGTAAAAATATACAAACAGTATGGAAACTACCTACAAACGCTCGAAACGGCACACTCACACAACAATACGTGACCACTCGTCGCATCGCGGTGCTCAGTACTGACCAAAGATTACTATTATATACTGGGTATAGATAGGCAACTCAGCCTTTTTTTTGGGGTTCAAACGCAGCGCATGTACAGCGCCATCTATGAACCGGTACCGGAACCAAAAAACGGCGGTACCAACCTATAGAAAATTATATTCGTAATTATGTATAGGTTGGTACTACTGTATATTATTGCTGTATATATATACTGTACGCTATAAATAGGTACGTAGAATGGCGTTTATGGGGTGGGTTCGAAAATCAAAAAAACAAATAAATATTTTACCAAAATTTATTTTAAAAATTAGTTCAGAATATACAAATTCAAAAACGGTCAAGTTATTGTCTCCATAACTAATTTATTTCTCACCTCAAATCAGGTTTATATGAAAAGTTGCCCGGCTGCCGCGTCGCTACATGCGCGCACTTAAACCCATACATATACTTCATGTGAGAGAAACATTAGTTGCGGAGACAAAAGTTGCTCGTGCGCGCTATCTCTTATGGGTACGGAGTACATATTTATTTAGAAAAATAAGAAGAGAATAAACAAATTCAAAAACGATTAAGTTAGAGAGCTCGCGCACGTACAAGTATCTGCAACTAATTCGTCTCTCACCTCAAATCTATGGGTTTATTTGAGTCTCCCAAATGTCTGGTCACTACATGCGCGAACTTTCATATAAACCCATAGTCTTCATGTGAGAGTAACATTAGTTTCGGAGACAAAAGTTGCTCGTGCGCGCTATCTCTTAGGGGTACGGAGTACATATTTATTTTTAAAAATAAGAACAGAATAAACAAATTCAAAAACGATTAAGTTGGAGAGCTCCCGCACGTACAAGCGTCTGCAACTACTCTCATGTGAAATCTATGGGTTTATATGAGTCTCCCAAATGTCTGGTCGCTACATGCGCGCACTTTCATATACCCTACCTACCTACCCTGAAAGTACATTTGATTAATTAATCATTATGAATTAGTTTTGGATTGTTAAAACGATTTGATTAATTAATAGTTATGTTTTTTTTTTACAAAGACTACTACAGAACCCGGCAGCAATGTATTACATTTTATCAATTAATAAAGTTTTATCAAATACCCTGATTCCTGCAGATTTGTGCCTTCGAATCTCACACTATGTGTATGTTTAACTCTTTACAATTTCAAACGAGATGCATTAGAAACAAGTCTTAACTCTAAAGAGCTCCTATGCGTATTTTACAGTAACTTTACAATTTCTGAATGATGTTATTATGTTTAAAAAAGTCTGCAGGAATCAGGATTTTTGATAAAACATTACCTAATTATTCATTTGATAAAAATATTAGCCGCCAGTTAGTTTAATTCATTAAATTGTAATGTAAGTGTATTGTAATGAACCTAGACGAAATTTGCTAAAAAAAAACATTGCGCTTCAATTAATTGAACGTACTAGCGGCTCGAAAGGCAACCCGGCAGCAATGTACTACATTATTATCAATTAAACATTATAACATTTTATCAAAAACCCTGATTTCTGAAGATTTTTTGGCTTCAGTTTTTAGGCTAGTAGAGTTACTAATTGTATAAATTGGTGGACACTAAAATTAAGCATAAAAATAAGAGTGGCCTAAATTTATTGTCCACCAGTATATTCCTTTTAAAATAATTACACATTTAACACATAATTTTGTGTTTTCCTTTTTCTTCCTTTATGATTTAGCTAGTGTCGATTAGCCTTTTCTTTCATTGGATCATTAACATCCCAAAAAAATATTTTGCCAGTAAGAACATTATTGACATCTTTGCACCAGTTGTGTATAAAAAACATTATACTTTTGTTTATTAAATAATTACATAAGTTATCTTTGTGATCTGGACAGCTAATAAATGATCCACTTATATTGATATTTATAATTAATTTAATATACACTGATATTTTTTTATTGCTGTGCTCTTTTAAAATCTCAATACAAACATGTTCCACTTGGGCAAAGAAATCAAACAATGCTCTTGTAGGATAGCACAACCAGTTTTTGTTGCCAAATTCTTTCTTTTTTATGTATTCATGGAAACATTGTAGCTCTTCTGCTTCCATATAGTTTCTACAGGTCACACATTTTTTATAAATATGCTTTTTGGCAAGTTGTGCTATCCACCCACTGCAATATCCTATTGCTGCGGTCCTTTCAATAAGCATTGCAGTTTAACCCTGTCGTCTGTATTTAGCATATCTATATTTAAATGAGAACTGTCAATTTCATTTTCACATTCAGGTGTGTATATGTCTACTGGATTTTCTATAAAATATTTTAATGATTGGAGGCAAACACCATCATCTTTTTCACAGTTTGATCCAACTGAATGTGACGATGAAATATTATTAATTAGTAAAGTTTTGAAAGCTCCTTCAAATGCAGATGACGTGGGCATAATATTGATATAACCATGAGCTCTAATAGCCCCAAAAAAGTTATCTAATGCATCTTGATTTAAATTGCGCAGCAGTAAAGAGTTAATCCCTTTGGATTTTAAATATTTAACAATTAATTTAAAACCTTCTATAGTTTTGATCCAGCTTGACAACGAAGGCACTACTCATTGGTTATTGGCGTTAGTAAATTTCATGGTTTTCAATATAGGAAGACTATAGTTTCACAATTTGTGGTGAGGCGAGCTTGGGGTCACCGCGGTCCTGTAAATTTTTACTCCTCTTATCGCACTGAAACTGCCATTTACGCTGTCGAATAAATTGTCGAAGAACAGTAGATCTGCTGTGTCGGTACTTCCTTTCTCAAGAACTCCACATCCTGCAAAGGAGAAAAAACATATTAAAACAACTGATATTCCCAGTGAGATTCGGCCCTTAGGGATCGTGTAAAGAAAATGGACTACAGCATGTTTGATGTGCTTAGAACATACTGCAATCAGCAATATGCCTGATAAGTGTTGAGTATATAAAAAACATACTCAATAATATAAACTGACTGATCCTGACATTGAAGACTAGATAGCAAATGAAAAACTGTTTTTTTTTTATATTTAAACTAAACTGCTTACCTGCCATAAGTCCAAGGGCTACTCCAACTGATTGACTGAAGACTTGAGTACAATGTTTAACCCTCATTTTCGCGATTAATTCCGGCAACACGTGGTAAGATTAGCATAAACACTAGCTTTACTCCTTTATAACCTGGACACTTTTTATACAGCTTGACATTGTGGTACTATATCACAATGCATTCTTGGCCGTTAGTGGTAAATTTAAGGTCTTTAGTGATCAGATTATTTGTAGTCCCTTTTGTTAGGTGGGGTGGTTTATTTGATGTGGAAGCTAGGGTCGGCTTGCTTATTATAGCTTCAATGTTGAGTTCTTTCCTGAAACATAATTAAATATCTATATTTAGTTAAAGACCAAGTGATTGTGCTTGCAGATTAAGAATAATATTAAATTATTGTCGATATTTATTATTTGTTCCGAAAAAAAAAAAAACTTTATAATAAAAAAATCAAACTGACTTCCAAAACAAAACATCACTACAAAGTGAATAATAACTTTCTTTTTTCGAATTCGGTGTCTTTGGTACCTATTGTTTTTCAACGTTTTTTTTGGAAGACGGTTTGAAAACTTTTTTATATTTCACTTTTTGGTTTTGGAACATCAAATTACCATAAAAAATATTTATAGGCAAAGTAAATCTCATGACGATTCCAATAAGCCCAAACACGACGAACGTAATTAAATATCTATATTTAGTTAAAGAACAAGTGATTGTGCTTGCAGATCAAGAATAATATTAAAATATTGTCGATATTTGTTATTTGTTCCGAAAAAAAAACTTTATAATAAAAAAATCAAACTGACTTCCAAAACAAAACATCACTAATAAGTGAAAATAATTTACTTTTTCAAATCCGGTGTCTGTGGTACTATTGTTTTTCGTCTTTCAACGTTTTTTTTTTGGAAGACGGTTTGAAAACTTTTTTATATTTAATTTTTGGTTTTGGTACCTCAAATTACCATGAAAACTATTTATAGGCAAAGTAAATCTCATGACGATTCCAATAAGCCCAAACACGACTAGAATACATTGTTTTATTTCGGAGTTTCAGTGCCTACCTTCCGGCTTCAGATCAGTTTGATTGTACCTTTATTATAAGTATTTGCTTCATCATAGTCAGTTAACTATTGGAGATATCATCTTATACCCTCACATACCTATCATCAAGAAGTTCCAGTGGCCATCTATGGTCTTCTTCATCAGTTCCACTTCAGCAAATTATACTTTCCGAGTGTAAATCATTGCATTGTTGTTGAAAATACCAAAATCGTTATGTGTATGCCTATAATATGGGAGGAGTTCCCTCGATTATCATGAGTTCCCATTATCAGATCCTGACCCGATGACCATGGGATTATCAGGAAGTATCAAACAAAAGAGGAATTTGTCAAATCGATCCAGGCGTCTTAGTAATCGGGGAACATAAATAAATTAAAAAATATTCTGACTTGAGAACCTCCCTTTTTTTGAAGTCAATTGATAAATGCATTGATGAATATATTTAAAGTTAACAATTATTAGTATTACCTGATATAATGTAGTGTTGAATTGCCAATTTAGATAGTCTACTACTTGTGAATTTCTTCAAAATGTCTATGACAGACACGTTTGTTGCCATAGATAGTATGATGATCCAATGAAGCTTATTCTTCACCAATATCTAAAACCCAAGTTTTAAATTTCTCTTCACTTGTCTCTGGTTTCCAAAACAGGTGTAGCGGCACATCTAAAAAACATGAAATAGGTGTAACTTAAATCAGTCACTGGAGGAACGAGGAACTATAACCTTATTCAGCAAGAGTTTGAGACAAAGAACATAATAAACTCTTGGGATAAAGGATTATATATACTATATTTCGACTAAGCATGATATTCATGACGTTACATTTCGCAATATTTTCCTTTGTCTTTCTCTTAGCTAACTAATTTAACCTAAACTAGCTTTATCAATTCTGTAAAACTCTGTTATTAGCTTATGAGATAATTTATTGTCATCATCTCGCTGTCACTGTGCTAGTAACTTTGACGCAACTGCACTGGGCTGTACATTGACAGTGAGATGAACAATATAACTCATTTAAATTAGTAAGTTAAGTTAAGACGGGCTGGTGTCCGCAACTCCATGTAAATTAGTAATAAGCTGTTGAGTTTCCAATTCAATAAAACCTTTCTAAACATTCATAAAAATAATTTCTAATAAAAATAAATTAAGTGTTAAGCTAATCTAATTGAAACACTTATTTACCAAGTGAGTTTTGAATTTTTCATAAGATAGTTTTGTATTTCACCATAAAAGAAAATATAGTAAGATTGCTTACACTTTCACTAGTTGTGCCTGAGGCTTTGCTCCCGTCAACCCAACCTACAGTACCTACCCTACTTACCAACCTACAATAATTATGCCAAGTTAAACTACAGCACACCTAGGTACACACCAGGAAGTCAATCTATTTGGGAGACTAGGACAGCAGGAAATTTATATTTAATTAAAAAAATGGATGTGAGAAATGAGTTTTTGCACAAATTGCACCAGTGAATGAAAATTTTAAAGGAAACCGTTTGACCTGGTAATGTTCGTTCGTCATGTAATGAGGGGGGATGAAACGCATGTTACTAAAAGGGGACGGTCAAAGAAAAGAGGGATGAACTGTGTCCGGAGTGATATGAAAGAAAAGGGAGTCCGTGATAGCGTGACGGGGGACAGGTCGGTATGGATCAAGAAAACGTGTAGCGCCGACCAAAATTATCATGGGACAAGGGCAGGAAGATGATGATGATAGTAAATGATCAAGAACAGTCTCAATGCAAATATTTTTCTGCTATGAAGGAAGACAAACAAAATTAACTTACCGTCTTTACCAATTACAGTACATCCAGGTACACAGCAAGAATTTTGTAACTTGGTATAAAATATTTATATATATCGCACTTGCGAAACAATGAGAACTTTATTGTAAAAAGAAAAAAAATGCACATTGCACACGGTCAAACAATCTCTTGCAGCGGCCATTTGTAAATTATGGTGTGCCCATATAAACAAAGGGTTTGCATTTTTTTAAACCAAAATATACCTTCTACATTATTGGGCTGATAATAAAAACCTCATTATGTTCTAATTTATTTCTTCTGTTGTTTTCTATATTTACTTCAAGAATAACATGTGATTATAATTTTATTTCTTGATTTAGGTTTTTTTTTATATCTCAGGAAACTCCCAGCATCGGCGTAATATATTTAACTATGGCAGCACCGCAATTTTGGTTCCGGTACCGGTTCATAGATGGCGCTGTTTTAAATAAAAAAACGGAATCGTAATTTTGTTCTAAGTTGCCATAGCATGGTACTGACAGCACTACGGACGCTGGGTAAGGGTTTCGTCGGTGCGTATGTTTGTGTATATTTTACTGTGACTGAGGTCATTGAGCATTGTACTAAGGTCCTCTATGGTCTCAGCTATGACCACTGTATAGCAGTGCCGGATTAAGCCTGCGCGGGGCCTGTAGGAAATTCGGCCAAGGGGCCCTTGGTTTGCTTTAGGTTCTCAAGCTTATGGTATTAAACTCAGACATCTCTAAGTAGTCTGTGACTCAGACTACTAGAGAATAAAACCGAACATGTAAGTGCGTGACAATCCGGAGCGGCTATGTAGGAACACGTATATATGTGTGCGTGTAATGATACCAGTTTTTGAAATAAACTCCCTATATTTTTATATTACTTTTACAAATCAAATTGGTTGGCTTTTTTTAAACTTTGGGTAATAAAATAGTTCAAACGTATATTATTTTAAATATGTATTAGGTATTAGTAAAGTTACATACGAACAATCAAATTCAAATTTATATTCATTTAAATAAATTACATCCATGATACTTGTGAAAGAGTTATTTGAGCCAATTTGCCTACGATCAGTTAACTGAAAGGGGTTGAGACAAAGGTTGGTTGGGGTTGAGCCATGAGAACTGACAAGAAACTTTGGCCACTCTTTTTCATTCGCCAGGGGGTCGCAATTGTTGGTGTTACAATAATATGGTGAAATGTAAACTGATGCAACTAAAATACAATGCTAGACTAACAATGTGAATCAAACATACAACCTTAGCAACCTTATTCTGCACTAGTTTTTAATATTGCCGTTTAGTATTCAAATGTCGAGAACTAGTTCCTAATTTAGCTATATAATGCAATCGTACTTTTAAATAGTTTTCTTCTATTAGTAACTTTATTAGATTCACTTTGTGGTGACGTAAGACCATTCGTAAGTTAAGTCAATTAGTGCGAAACAATTAAACATCCACAGATAGTTTTCCCATTTAAAAGGAGACAAATTTAGATAAAAAATGACAACAATGAATTTTGTATTCCCATTTGTATTTGCTTTGGTGGTTTCACTTTTGATCATTTTAAATAAAGAAAAGTTTTTTTAAGTATCATATAAAACAAAACTATTAAATGCATATTTGTAATAAACTTTTCTGGTGGATTTAATTCGAGCAAATTTAGAGATAACACTTTCATATTCAATTTAGATTTAACGTGACGAAATGGAGTTTTAGATTTTCAGGTGGGATTGAAGCATAGCCTAAGCGATTCGCGTTTAAGGCATGCAAGACATTTTACGCTTATCTAAACTATTTTTTTTTACGGTCAGACAGGCGTTGGAGCGTGGGGCCTCCCAATTCGCGGGGCCCGTGGCATTTGCTACTCTTGCTATGTGGCTAATCCGGCACTGCTGTATCGTCGGCAAACCGAAGATGAGTGATGTACTCGCCATTGACGTTGATGCCAAGCCCTCTCCGGTCCAGAACCTTGAAGACATCCTCCACAACTGGGTTTTTCTGTTATTTTATTAATATATTTTAACAACTCTGATAATCTGATTTGCCCCTAAATCCGCCCTTGCAGTGGGCGTTTGACAAAGTTTTTGGGGTTCCATATCCGAAGAGACGAAACGGAACCCTATTGCTGTCACTCACGTGTCTGTCTGTCCGTCGTCAGTCACACGGATTTTACGGCCAAACGGTTGGAGCTACAGTCTTCAAATTTGCAAACAAGTGACATGAGGGTGAAGCGAGCTCGAAAATTTGAACAGCCCGCCTCTCAAAGACCAAGTTGTATCCATGCCACCACCCTAATTAGATTTTCTAAAGTCAGAACCACACTTTTGTGGCGTGGCGTGTTGTGGCGCCTTCTGACGCAGTTGATTGGCTACAAAACACATTGCGTTATGACGTAGCCTGGCACAGAGTCGTTTGATTGGTGGATCCTGCGCAACGACACGCCACGCCACTTAAGTG
Organism: Orthosia cruda; assembly: GCA_964057195.1. Taxonomy (NCBI): domain Eukaryota; kingdom Metazoa; phylum Arthropoda; class Insecta; order Lepidoptera; family Noctuidae; genus Orthosia; species Orthosia cruda. Next base: position 41,071,756 of record OZ059836.1, read on the forward strand.
TGGTTCCGACTTAACGTAAACTAAGAACTGCCAGCTCAAAAATGTAAAATCGATTAAAAAATCAAGAGAATTTCCTTGCATCCTATCAAGATTCATAAAATTACTTTTAAATGGCCACCAATTGGCTTAAATTTTCCCGACCCTTTATTTTTGCTGCTAGACCAAAACTGGGACGATCCTCATGAGTCATTTGTCCAGCTCCCTCTCCTCTAAATCAGGCACTTGTGGCACTACTCGATTTTTGGCTTCTCGAAAATCGTGGTCGTGGGGTCAACACTGCATATAGAATGCACTCCATCCATATTTTTTTAATAAGACAGATAATATTATACTAGCAACATTCTTTTTTTATGCGTTCTTTGGTTTTGGCAATAATCTGCAATTGAAACGTCAAACGTGTTAATATAACCGCACTAAATTGTATAATCGAGTTTTTTCAACAATATTATGAGTTTGTGGATCTTTACAATTCAATAGTGTGTTATTACTTACTAGTTGTCAGTAATAAATAAATGGCTGTGGAGGTTAGTGACCGTCTATCGATAATATTTGTGTTATAGTGAAGCAACGAAAATGCCTTATTGGTACTATGACAAGAAGGATCTGCAGAATACGCCGTCGTTCCGCGATGCCATATCCACGGACACGGAGAACCGGTACAGGAAAGAAGGCGCGAGGTTCATCATCGACACAGGCTCGAAGATGGACCTAGGTTATAACACAGTGGCCACTGGCGTTGTTTATTTTCATCGGTTCTACATGTTCCACTCGTTCAGAACATTCCCGAGGTACATAACCGCGTGTTGCTGCCTCTTCCTCGCGGGCAAAGTGGAAGAGACGCCAAAGAAATGCAAAGATATCATAAAAGTTGCAAAGTCCTTGCTAACAGAGCAGAAGTTTGCAAGTTTCGGAGACGATCCCAAAGAAGAGGTGATGACACTGGAGAGGATCTTGTTGCAGACGATCAAGTTCGACCTGCAGGTGGAGCACCCCTATGGCTACCTGTTGAAGTACGCCAAGTGCTTGAAGGGCGACAAGGCCAAGCTGCAGAAGATGGTACAGATGGCGTGGACATTTGTTAATGACAGGTCAGTAACAAGCTAGTTATTTAGCCCGTACCATCTTCCAATATTGTTGTAATAAAATCAGTACTAAACAACAATTATAAATGGTATGTCTGTACATACAATTTTCTTAAGTATTGTTCTTAGATTCATTACTTGCCAATCATGGATGGTATTTTCTTAAAACCGTTTGCTTTTTTCTTTCTTTATTTGCTGAATACTTACTTATGCTAGGCTGGACATTTATTTTGTTTAATATTATTACTTATTATACTACTTTTATCCTGAAATTCATAATATATGTGAGTTAAATTATATCTTGGTGGTCATAGTGTGCGTCTTTGTAGAAATTTTCATTGTTTTCTGTCTTTTGCAACTCTTCTCCAGTTTAGACCTCCTGTCAAAATGAGTTAGGTCTGCCATTTGTTACATTGTTAACATCTATTTAATTTACCGTTCTAGAGTACACTTTTGGTCCTGGGGACTCCATAACATATTATGACATGCTCATCTCCATTTCTTTTAAACTATCTTAGTGAGGATGGTCACACTTATCTTACCTTTTATAGATTTGTTCCTTTCTCAGTACAGTTTCTTGATTCTCAGCATGTTTCTCTCAATAGCTCTCTGACAGACTAGTAGATTCCTGTGGTGTTTGGAGAGTGCCCAATTTTCGTATCCATGAGTAAGGCAAGGGAGAATACAGGTGTTAATGACTTTTTGCTAAATTTTATTACTGAGATCTGCTTTCATAATCTCTCTCAAGCAACATCGTATCCTAACTAACTAACAATTTTACCAAACCGATCTAACTACCAAAGAAATCATAAGAGAATAACAATAATTATTTATTAACTTGTATATTTTCAGTTTATGCACAACATTATGCTTGCAATGGGAGCCAGAAGTGATAGCTGTAGCGCTGATGTTTCTTGCGGGCAAGCTCAGCAAGTTTGAAGTTATTGACTGGAACGGACGGAATCCCAAGCACAACGCCTGGTGGGACATGTTTGTAGAAGACATCACAATGGAACTGCTCGAGGATATCTGTCATCAGGTGAGCTTTTTTTTATTTTATGTAAAAGGTTTTTTAAACTGTAAAATGTCCTATATATTGATATGAATACTCTGGTTTAGGAAAATTATGAGTAACTGTAAAAGCTATATTTTAAGTAACGCTTATTTGTCATAAAAAGTTTTACATAAAACATGAATCTTGGCCCTTAAACTAGTGGTAACTGTATCATAGTGACCAGTGTCTTTGCCTATTTGATTGTTTTAAATCCAAAAGAAGGCTTAATAGTACAGCTCAGCTCACAAAAAAAAAAGAGAGGAGGCCTGTGGGGTCCCAGCAGTGGAGTCATTAAAAAGGCTGATTATGCTTATGATTGCTTAAAGTAAAGCTGCTAATAAATTTTAATAAAACAATAAATTAACAGTATCAATAATCATTTGTCATGGTTATGATTAATGTTTGAATTGTCTACACATGGCAATTAATTAACCTTTTTAATAATCAATGTTATTGTTAATTATATAACGACTAGTTTGGATAGATATAAAGCTATGTATTTTATTCATTACCTGAGAAAGTGCAATGATTGAAATGAATAATGGCTTAATAAATTAAAGCAAATGATGAATTAGCTGTTATGATGAATGACTGAAAGATCAATGGCCAGCTCCTAAAATGCTTGGACTAGTAAAATTTTATAAAACATCCTTTGATGAAACATACATTGTTTCATGTTCCTATGTAAATGTAACCACATAATGCCTTCAATATATTTTTAAAACATGGGAGAGTCAAATAATAAAGAAATATGTTTTTTGAAGTTAGGTGGTATATATCTGTAGCTTTTTGAATCGAGAGGTATTTCTTTCTTTCTCTTAACATTTATAATTACAGATGTGTTCAATTTTAAATAATAAAAAAAATGTTGTTGAGAGGATGAATGAAAGGCGACTAACGGAAGGTATTTACAAGGCAGACGTGAATGGAAACGCCAGGAGGGGACGCCCTAGAAAGACATACATAGACCTTATAGGTAATGTTCTTCAGAAAGGCCAGGTACGCAGTACTCATAACCGGCGTGCGTGTATAACTAGATGTATGAATGTGAGTAAAGCAAAAGAAGTATGTAAGGATCGTAGCAGGTGGATTTCTCTAATTTCTGCCTACCCCCATGGGAAAATGGCGTGAGTTTATGTATGTATAAAAAATATATATAAAAATCAAAATTTTATACCGTTTTCTGATATTTATAAAGATATAAAATATCTATACTGAAGTATAAACGAACTGGTGAACCAGCTTTTAAAATTAAACTGATGATATCTTATAATTACGTTAACAATGAACTATGTTTTGGTGACAGTCTCACCTCGAGATGAAATTCTGTTGTTAGTTCAAAATGACCATGATCCTATGTTAAAACATTCAAAAAACGTGGGTCTACACCTAATTGCTAACTGCCATCATTAATAGGCTGAAGCTTGGAGGCTATTGTGCAGTTTAACATACAAGTTTCTGTTCCAGGTGTTAGATCTGTACTCGCCACAGCCGCAGTCCTCAGGCGGGGAATCGCCCCCAGCTCCCTCTCCCGCTAAGCAGCCAAAAAACGACAAGAAGCCCCTTTCAATTACACCGCCCACTTCCGCATCTCCTGTCGCCGTTGTCATTTCTAAGCCGGTGCTGACGCCGATGAAGAATGGGGCCGATCTGAAGTTAGAGCCTCCAAAGATGGAGCCGATACGGTATACGTATCCAGCGTACCCTGGGCTGCCGGCGCCGTATCCGCCGGTGTATACGGCGCCGCCGCCGTCGCTCCCGCCGCCGCCGAGGTTACCGCTGACGGGTCCGCCTCCCCCCGCCCTGGTGTATTCGGAGCCACCCCCCGCGCCACCGCGCCTTCCTCCGGTGAACGTGCCTCCCCCGAACTACTTCCCCCCTCTGCCGGGGCGCGGGCACCCCCCACCCGGCCCGCCGCCGCGGCCCTACTACCCGCCACCTTGATCCTAATGTAAGAACTAGGTTATTGTATAATTTTTTACTGAAATATAAGTAATTTTAGAATATTTTTTGTGTCTTATTTGGATGTGGTGGTAAAATGGAGTGTTAGCATACATCTCTTAAAACATTTTGACAATAAAATACAACCGACTTCCAAATAAATACACTACAAAGTGAAAAATAACTTTTGAAGAGAAGAAAGAACGAAGAAAAGAACTTTAGAACTTGCTTGTATTTTTTTCTAGTTCCTTTCTAGTTTTTTTCTAGTTTCTAGTCAATGTTTTTATTTATTTATTAAAAGTTAAAACCCTATTGCTTCAATGGAGCGTAGGTAATTATTTCATCAACTAGGCTTAGTTTCCATACTGTTTTTATTTATACTGTGACTGTACACATCTGCTTACTCCTTTAGAGCGTACCGGTGTGATGTTATGTTATGAAATGGTGTAAACAATAAACAGACATGCAATTGCAGCAATCCCGAGAGATTTGCCGTCATTTATTGAAGAACTCTTCAATAAATGACGGCAAATCTCTATATATAATAATAAATGTTGTATATCTCCGTAATTCTATATCGGATCTTGATCAAATGTAAATGGGGCATGAAAAGCTACAAAACAAATCACGCAAGCAACAGCTTTAAAATGAACAGCGAATCATCACAATCGGTTCACCTAGTAAAAAGTTCCTCCTTTTTGAAGTCGGTTAAAAACTGGGTCTGTACATGATGGGCGTAACCACGAAGGATGAAATAATAAGGCAATTAACGTTTTTTAGTATATTTTATTGTCAGTTTACGTTTACAATGTATCTTCCGTCTGAATACCACGGCACTCAAGCCGGACAAGATGATCCACAATAAAGGCATCAATACTGGAATTTTATAGAAGTTACTGTAGTAAAATATATTTTTTTTTTGTCATAAATACATCACAAAACGAACACGATTAACTCTGTAAATCATAAGTGACTAAGAATGTAAACCTTAATATTTTGTGCATACAAACAAAGTCCAAGCGTATGTACACGCAAACAAACTAACAATAATATGGAGTTGCCGTTGGACTAGACAGGTATAGCTTGTCTCAAATAAAATTGCGCGTCTCACCATCTTTTTACATACCAAATCGGATGCCACACATTAGTCCTTCAGTCACCTGCTAGATGGAAAAATTGAGTTAGGTTTCCACTGTAATCGGATTCAGCAGGACACCGATATTTTACATAGAGCAGCAATCTGACCTCTACAAAACCCAGTAACTGGGTAACACAATATCCATTGACAAGGTGCAAACATGCTAAAATAAAGCCATACTTTGGTAGCATCACATTTTTGTGGAGAAGCGCGTAATTTCAGTAGAGACCAACTCTACACTACATACAGATATGAACACATTAATGCACCAACTGTACAATGAGTATGGATCGACAGTGGAACGAAAACTGGGCAGTTATAAGCTGATTGTTCGATTGAGATTTATTAATGTATGTACTTATGTACCTAAATTTTGTAAAAAAAACATATATTTTTCTAAAAGAGTAAGTATGGAGTTTCTTGTGCGTTCTTCTCCATAACAAGCTACTTTCCGAATGCACGGTAGAATCAATTTTTATTCCCTGTAAATTTTAATGTATTCTAACGTTCAAAAGTGCCGCTTTGTGGCCTAGTTGAAATAAAATATCTTTGTCTTTGTCTTTGTCTTTGAGAAACTCAATCTCAAGCACATCATTAAAGTGTTTACTTTAACCAACCTTTTACCTTACTCAAGAAGGTTTAGTAAATATGACTTGTTCTATTCTAAATAATAAATAAAATTTATAACCATTGCACGCCCTTCATAAAATTCATGATGTAAATTAAAAAGCACGTCTATTTAAACTGTTTATTCAGATAAATGCTTTAACTTTATTTTTCTAAATGCGTGTCGTCTTTGCCACTGTCGACGCATACTTGAGAGATTTTCAAAAACATTTTCAACAACTAGGCATAATACTTGAACATAATAAGACGGGACTGACAACAATGTCGACTATACAACGAATACGAACGGTATAAAACAGTCGATACGAAGAATTTCAACAATCTCACAATACATTGACAATATCGCTCCTTCTACACCATCATTACAATAAAAAGTAAGTAGAATAAAAAAAAAAAATACGAACAAAGCTTTCACGCAAGCCAAATTCATCAGATTATGTGGTTCATACTTTCAAGAATATTAGTAACATTGCCAACCAATCCGCTGGCGATATGGTGATACTTGGATGCGACTTATGTTCAGCAGTCAGTGGACGTCTTTCGGCTGATATGATAATGACTAACATTTCAGGAGTGCGACCATGATTGCCATCTAAACCTTAAAGCAATGTCATGGTAAGTTTCACTTAACGCATGTTCGTGAATAACTATCTATAAGAGAAAGCGTGCATTCCACACGCGAAACAACGGAAATTTTTTGTAAAAGAAACAGCGAATTTTATTACTTAAACTAGATTGTTAAAATTCTTCATATTTGACATAAAACATAGGTCTAGAAGGCACGCGATAGTTTCATCAGATCCTCGGTAATCTCTGACTAAGGCACGTCGAACGATTCACACCATTGACATAGCGGAATGGACTGAGCAATATCGTCATAAAATTGACTGTTTTGTAGAAAGAGACAAAGCGACTGTTCAGCCAATATCTGTCTCTACGTTGTCCCAAACTAGGAATTTCTCTGTGCATTTACAAACATATAAACTCACACACACTAACAGCCAGACCCGAAACAACTATTTGTAGGAATCGGTCCCGCGACACGCAGCGCAGCAGCCAATCGCTTAATCCCTGCGCCATCTGTACCGTCAAAGTTTTCTGTAAGTAGTAGTTACGAATGGAACACCGCAAGTCTGTGACTGGGACCAAACAGTATTCTAGAAGGAGACAACTTAGCCGTATCCGACCGTATTCACGTGACACCCGTATAGGGAACGCTCAATCCATTTCTCTTTGTCTATGATTGGCACTAACTACTACGAGGCAGGATATCTAGTTGAAAATACTTTAAATAAGCAGTATTGGTATAATAGAGTATATTGGTGGAAATAAAAGCATTGCACGAGTATTTTTGTATAGATTTACTTGAGCAACAGATAATCAGGCAAATATCTTTTTTGCAGAGAAAAACGTGTAAAAGGAGTATGTAGGGATAGTAACAGGTGGCGTTCTGTATTTTCTGCCTACCCCCATGGTAAGAAGGCGTGAGATTCTGTATGTATGTGAAAAACGTGTAGTGGTGATCGAATATAAATAAGTTATTTTAGAAAATTAGTCTTTTAGTGATGTAAATACTTGTTAGCACGAATATTAATAAAAAGATCAAATTGGCTTTGATCAGAAAAAAAACTAAGTTTAATAGCACATTTACATAAAATTCATTCAAGGTTATCCTGCCTCTTGTGTTACTATATAATACTTTTCATCGATTTACATATAACTTCATTTAAAACATACCCAAACGGGTCTATCATATAAAAAATCCATTCAACAATCACAAAAAACTCTCTGTAAGTTCATAAAAAATCACTTTCTATACAAACATCAATTAAAAAACGTTAAATAAATACATAATATACAAAATCACTAGATGAAGGTGGAACATTTTGTCATCTCAGTCATAAATCGAAAAAATCTCATAAGTATTAGATCTATGATCCAGTCGATCGATATTATATCTTATAACTACATGTATAAGGTTCATATTAGAACTTGATATATTACAATATTGTTTCAACCTTAGGGTCAAATTATAATATAATTTGTGTAAGGCATGCTCTTATATCTACCGTCGTGTTGAGCAACTAGCAGTGTTCAATTGACGTTTTAATATCGATATTATCGTCTCAAATCGGTTCCCTCAAATATCGATAAAACTTAGCGTTGGGATTTATCGATATTTTCCAACTATCTTTCTCTTCTCGTTGATAAGGCACTATTTAGTCAATCTCATGCAATAATTACTTAACATGTTAATTTACTTACGGCCTAATCCTGCATTACATATTATGCATATTGCAGGAAAAATCTTTTTGCATTTAAAAAACACTATCGTTTTATATTAATCCTGTTAAAATCTCGATTCGTATGATTGGGTTTTCTTATTTTTCGGTTGTTATTTTATTAATAACTATATAGTAAAGATTCTATTAGCAGTTCTGCTTATTCCGCTCATAATTTTAAGAACAATGTATAACTTCTTTAATCTTCTTTTGTAGATGTTTTGACACCAGCCGAATAATTTAAACCAGATTAACTAGAATGCAGATAAATATCAGTACCTTACACATAGTGAATGCAATCTGATTCACAATCCAAAACTTGTTTATATTTTCCTGGGTACGTTTGATATATTCCTAGGGTACACTCGACATAATTATTCCTAGGTTACATCTGGCGTATTCCTAGGTCACATCGGGCGTATTCCAAAGTTATACATAACGCATTCCTAGGTTACACACGGCGTATGTCTAGGTTACATCTGACATATTCCAATGTTACATCTGGCGTATTCCCAGGTCACATCGGGCGTAATCCAAAGCTACATATAACGCATTCCTAGGTTACACACGGCGTACGCCTAAGTTACATCTCACATATTCCAAGGTTATACTCGAAATATGCCTAGGTTACATCTGGCGTATTCCTAGAATACACTTAGCACATTCCACCATTACACCCGATTGCTTCCTGGCTTCTTCCTAGGTAAGACTAGTCCTCTCCGTGACAAAGGTTGGTAAGCAGAGATGCAGGTCTATATGAGTCGCGACTGTTTCAAGTACTGCAGCAGCAACTGATGTAAGAACTTGTATTGATGCACGTTGTGTATCAAGTTGGCGCGCTGCTGGTGTAGCATGCTGATCGTGCGTGGGATGTCTAGCTCCTGAAAAATGGGAAGAAGAGTTTTAATTTAAGTAACGAAGCATGGTGATCTTTTAAGACAGAAAATAGTATGGGTTTATTAAAAATATACCGACTACCTCTGAAGACTTGTACTGTACATGAATTAATCATCCGCTTACTGTGTCCTTGCCTACTGTACGCGGAAAGTTTTAACTCTGTTAAAGTATACAACAGTTTCTCAGTTTAAATAGGTTCAATAGTTCATCTAATTACAAAAGGGAATTTAGGACTTGGAAAAAATACTCATAGCAGGAGTTTTGTAGCTTATTGGGCAGGCAGCCATTAACAATACTGTCATCCTTGTTGATGACTGAGGATGACATCTGGGTCGGGGTGTCATCGTCGGCTAGACTAGGCTACCGTACCTGGTTGTTGTCCAGTAAAACGTGCAGCAGGTAGGCTGCCAGCGCAGTGCCACTCCTGCCCGCGCCGTGCTCACAACAGAACACGATGGGTGCGCCGGCGCCTCGCATGCTAGAGACTGTTCACTGGTAGGAGTCCTACCTGGTTGTTGTCCAGTATATCGTGCAGCAGGTCGGCTGCCAGCGCAGTGCCACTCCTGCCCGCGCCGTGCTCACAACAGAACACGATGGGAGCGCCGGCGCCTCGCATGCTAGAGACTGTTCACTGGTAGGGGTCCTACCCGGTTGTTGTCCAGTATATCGTGCAGCAGGTCGGCTGCCAGCGCAGTGCCACTCCTGCCCGCGCCGTGCTCACAACAGAACACGATGGGAACGCCGGCGCCTCGCATGCTAGAGACTGTTCACTGGTAGGAGTCCTACCTGGTTGTTGTCCAGTATATCGTGCAGCAGGTCGGCTGCCAGCGCAGTGCCACTCCTGCCCGCGCCGTGCTCACAACAGAACACGATGGGAGCGCCGGCGCCTCGCATGCTAGAGACTGTTCACTGGTAGGAGTCCTACCTGGTTGTTGTCCAGTATATCGTGCAGCAGGTCGGCTGCCAGCGCAGTGCCACTCCTGCCCGCGCCGTGCTCACAACAGAACACGATGGGAGCGCCGGCGCCTCGCATGCTAGAGACTGTTCACTGGTAGGAGTCCTACCTGGTTGTTGTCCAGTATATCGTGCAGCAGGTCGGCTGCCAGCGCAGTGCCACTCCTGCCCGCGCCGTGCTCACAACAGAACACGATGGGAGCGCCGGCGCCTCGCATGCTAGAGACTGTTCACTGGTAGGAGTCCTACCTGGTTGTTGTCCAGTATATCGTGCAGCAGGTCGGCTGCCAGCGCAGTGCCACTCCTGCCCGCGCCGTGCTCACAACAGAACACGATGGGAGCGCCGGCGCCTCGCATGCTAGAGACTGTTCACTGGTAGGAGTCCTACCTGGTTGTTGTCCAGTATATCGTGCAGCAGGTCGGCTGCCAGCGCAGTGCCACTCCTGCCCGCGCCGTGCTCACAACAGAACACGATGGGAGCGCCGGCGCCTCGCATGCTAGAGACTGTTCACTGGTAGGAGTCCTACCTGGTTGTTGTCCAGTATATCGTGCAGCAGGTCGGCTGCCAGCGCAGTGCCACTCCTGCCCGCGCCGTGCTCACAACAGAACACGATGGGAGCGCCGGCGCCTCGCATGCTAGAGACTGTTCACTGGTAGGAGTCCTACCTGGTTGTTGTCCAGTATATCGTGCAGCAGGTCGGCTGCCAGCGCAGTGCCACTCCTGCCCGCGCCGTGCTCACAACAGAACACGATGGGAGCGCCGGCGCCTCGCATGCTAGAGACTGTTCACTGGTAGGAGTCCTACCTGGTTGTTGTCCAGTATATCGTGCAGCAGGTCGGCTGCCAGCGCAGTGCCACTCCTGCCCGCGCCGTGCTCACAACAGAACACGATGGGAGCGCCGGCGCCTCGCATGCTAGAGACTGTTCACTGGTAGGAGTCCTACCTGGTTGTTGTCCAGTATATCGTGCAGCAGGTCGGCTGCCAGCGCAGTGCCACTCCTGCCCGCGCCGTGCTCACAACAGAACACGATGGGAGCGCCGGCGCCCTTCACTGCTCCACGTTCGCCGTGAGCTTCTGCCTCGCATGCTAGTCGGAGACTGTTCACTTCGGACAGGAACGCTAGAAGGAAAGATGGTGAATATTGTAACTGGTGTGTTTTGTATTGGAGACCAACATACAGAATACTAACTTACTATTTGGCACATCAACGGTACAAAACGGACTAAGTAAGTATTTATCTAGACGATTTAGTGTTCTATTTTGCAGTTACTGAAGCGTTCTTAGAGACGAATTTTCGCAGTTTGTGTATACAATGTATAAACACAAACTCACGCTTTTTCCCATGGGGATAGGTAGCAACTGTGGAACGCCAACAGCTTTGGTCTTTACAATCTTTATTTGCGTTTATACATCTAGTCAACAAAGCACCTGGCATTTTCATCCCAGCTACAACTCAACGATAAAGGGTGTTTTGGATCTAGATTTCCATACAATGCTTTGTTAGAAACCAACATAGCTATGAGTATCAAAGTGAAAATTCCCTACAGAGATTTGTTATTATTCCCCCCGCTAGTTCTAATTCACACTGTTTTACGATACTGATTGAAATGTATTTTCTATCTTTCTTTCTATTTCCAAGTTAGCTGACTTACCCAAGAAGTGTGGATGTTCGGGCGCCGTGCTGGCGCTGGTCCAGAGCGCGAAGTGCACGTGCCACACGTCGCGCACGCGCGCCGCACTGCGCACGCGCACCAGCACGGACGCGCCCCAAGCCGTGCGCGACATAGTGCCCGATGTTACCTGGAACTGGGGGTGAAAGTTCCTTTGAGGGTCGGAAGATCTGATTATGGTGATGAATTCAACATATTATTGTCCTTTTGAAGATTGTTACTGCTGTGTCTAGTACTAGACACAGCAGTAACAATAAAAAAAAAAGTAAAAAAAAAAAGGTGAAAGGTGAGGTGAGGTGGTCTATAAAATAAAAGGTGATGTATGGTGATCATATGCCAGAAGATGGTCATTTATTTTCAGTCTGATAGTGAATTCGTTTACAGGGCACAATTTAAATAAGTTAGTGAAACTTCGCAGATGTGATAACACCAGCCTGTAATTGTCCCACTGCAGGGCAAAGGCTTCTTCTCACACAAAGGGGGCACGTCACCACCGTGCTGTTGGAACACTTACCTTCCCGAAGTCCTTGGTGGTGTTGTCGTGCGGCAGGTAGTGCGGATGGCCTGGCCCAGCCACCCTGGCTATCAGCGGAGCCCCGACCTGCCAAGCGGCCTGCCATAGCAGCGCGCAGCCCCCGCCGCAAGTGCAGCCCGTCACCACTGTGTTGGTGGCGGTGGCGTTGCCCACCTTGGCCACTACGTAGAAACGCTGTGTGCTGCCTACTGTCATCTGGGTAAAGGTGATGCTATATTAGCTATAAGAATATAACGTCATGCCTGTACGCCTCGATAGGTTAGGCCTGTTTGATGAACCTTCATTGCATAGCTAAAGATTCAGCTTGTATGGAACCGCACATTATTTAACACACTCACGCGCCGTGCATTCTGTGCGCTCAGCATTTTATAAATTATATAAGTATTTTAATTCAATAAATTAGGGTTCAACGGACGTTCGCGGTTATACTTTATTTCATCATCATCCCCATTCCATAGAATCGCCCCGGTATCATCATTAAGTGTAGAGATCCTCTAAATTTATTTTGGTCCTTCGAACCGGAATCATGAGTGATCTATGATGTGTCTAAGAACTGTCTTCTCGCATGTTTTACAAGGTTATTTAAATAGTATGACAAAAAATAAGATAAAAGCACAATGTTATATAACGCTTGATCGTATAATCCGAAATAAGTTTTTTTTTTTATCTAATGTATGCTCGCGCTTGACCACTATCTCACCTGATAGTAAGCGATGATGTGGTCGACGGTGGAGCACGCTTGCCTAGAAGTAACCTATTCACTCTTGACTTAAAGACCCCTAGATAGTAGCCATCAGATTTTTTTATTGAGATAATGCTCTATTGAATAAAAACATTAAGTTAAGTCTACACCATTTGGTATGTCTGGATTTAACACTTAGAAGTAAATTATTTAAATTGAATACTCACAGTAATATGCGACGCATTAATATACCCATGCGGGTTATTGGGCGTGGGATGCAGCCGCACTCTATTGTCTTCGTACGGCAGGTGGTCGGACGAGAAGCCGTTGAGCGCGGCGTGCTGCGGCAGGAGCGCCGTGCGGAACTCTCCGCCCGTCTCGCGCCCCTTGGGGATCTGCTCGAACGCGAACGAGAGCTGCTCGTCCGACATCTTGCGTTCTAGGATTTGGACCTGTGGGGGGAAACGGGGTTAGATAGATAGAGAGAGAGAGATGGAAAATTATATGAAATTGTACATAAATAAAATCAGCATTGGCGGTGACCCCAAAATTAGGTATTTGCCTGTATCTTGGAAGAAATTTGTGCAGTTACAATAAATCAACTTGCTAAAGTAGCGTTTTGACCTAGATTAAACGCTAACAAGGAGAAGGCTTATTTTGAGATATTTTTTTTACAATATTCGAGCGTAAGTCCGATGAAAACAAAAAAAAAACTACTTATGAAATTTGTAAAAGACTAACACAGTTATGAAAAGACGTTCTACAAAGCCATTTTTTTCTTAAATTAGATGTGCCTCATTGTTTCTGTTTCTTTTTCTGTGCTGTCGTTTTTATGTTTCCAACTTAAAACAATGAGTTTTGAAAACAAACCGAGTCTGACCAGAGAGACGAAATAAAGAACAGAAGAGTGTGAGAGTTAGTTGAAGTATTGAGTTTAAATTTGGTTTGATTATGTTTAAAAATAGGTAGGTACTTCCCAGGTTGGAACCTGCATAATTCTGCGCGTAAAACATATCCTATAAGTTATAAATCATCACTACACTATGATACTGGCACACTCATTTGACAAACAAAACTAATTCCAGATTCTATATTTATTTTTCTAGTTACACGCACACTAAAGGACAGATATACGTTGCCTATTATAATTTATAAAGATAATTTAGATGCATCAGCTCCAGATGTGACTGACTACAATAATCATACTGAAACATGATACTGATACACATACAACTGTTGGTATGTTGTTGTTTGTTATTTGTCATAATGTTTGAGCTGATTGTTAATAAACAATGCGTGTCTAGCATTGGTCAGTGTGTTTGCATTTTTGAGATATTTAAGATTAATAGTTATGCATCTTCGAAGCAACCTTGCTATTGTTGATCAGTCAAACAGATGAGTCATAGTATAAAAAACTAATGTTCTTAAGCACAAAAATACCAGTATATTGATCTTTTTATCCATTCCGAAAATTCCTTACAAGTAAATGGTAGAATATCTAACTAAGCTTAAGACTTAATAGGCGAATAAAGGGATTTAGACTAGTTATGTAAGAGAAAGTGAGAGATATTTTGCCACAACTTTCCTCGTATTCAAAGTTATCACATTTTTATTAGCAAAAGACTTACTAGCAAGGTCAACCGAAATAAATGTTATAAAAATATTATAATATGTTAAACAACAATTTAATAGCTTTAATACTTTCGGCAAATGTTGATTGTTGTTAAGCCTCATAATCAGATCAAATTAGAGATAGTACACATTGTTATCACACCATTTTATCAAAGGAAACACAATTTGGCGAAAAATAATATAAAAACGATACGATAATTATTTTCGTTACGATTGCATCGAAAATATTTTTTTTGGATAACTATATTTTTCCCACTTGCCAGGAGAGAAGGATAAAAATATATTGTGCCGACCCCAAGTAACATGGGACAGGGGTAGGTCAATGATGATGAATATTTTTCCCGCTCCAGTGGTCTATTCCAAAGGAACCGTGTACTTTTTAGCGATAAAAAGAATCCTATGTCACTCAGAGAGAATGCAGCTATGTATCAGTGAACGAACTTTAGTCATCGGATCTAATTTTGGTAAAAAAAAAGGGACATCTTTCAAATTGGTTCAACAAAATGAAAGTGCCAGAAAAAAATAGTCAGTTTCAGGCTAACCATCCAATTCGTAACATTTTTTACTATTAAGCCAAACCCATTGGTTAAGTTGTTATAAACTAGTAAGTAAAAAAAATATGATTTCTAATAAAAATGCTAAACTCGCATGTGACAACGTATGTATGTTCAATCCACATAAATCATATTTTTTTAATGGCTGGCTTACATTTAGTTTTTTGGACCAAAAATGTATGAATCGTGAATCACCTTTAAACAAGTACGTTGACACGAAGAAGAAGTACTGCCAGAGAGCCCAATATACATACAAACAATTTTACTTCCAATGCAATGTAAGATTTACTTACCATAGTTTCTTTAGTAATACTAGGCGGCAGTGGCTGGAACTTAGGCAATCCCGTCGACCATCGATGCGTATGCGGCGCCGGGGTCGCCCTATTTCGTCCAAGCGTCGCACTGCGTACCTCCCCCTTATTAGCTCTCCCCATGAACACCCCCCATCTTCTCCTCTTCTTCTCTTTACTACTAGTTTTACTGGTCTCAGTATCCATGGAACTGTTTGTTGTGACGGTCTCAATGGTGCTAGAGGATATGTCCGCCACGTTCGGCCGCGAGTCAGTCACTACGATCGATGTAACGTTATCTGCCTTGTTAATTGTGTTATTATTGGACACGCGGTGCGTCGATAAACTTTGATAGGGAGTCTCGTCGTATTCGCGTTCGTCATGCTGGAGTGACAGCCTGTCTATGGATAAAGCTACATTTTCGAATTCAGCTTCTCGGTTTACGGATCGGCTTGAAACAGTCAGTTCTTTCGGTACGCTGGATTCGCGCACGCCTTTGATTATCTGTGCGTTGACATAGTGACCGTCTGGGTTCTCGATTTTGACAGGAACGTAAGGTAAGTTCATGTTCGGTGATAGGTAATTGTTAATTGTAGGATGACTGCTGTTTCGTTCGTTCAGTCTCGCGATTTCGTCTGTGGTTGTCAGACTTTGAGCTCGATCTCTCATGGTGATCTTCCCCTCGTTCTGCCAAGGTAAGGGAACGTTCTCGTAGATAGGTTCTTGAGTATCTCCTATTTTAATTTGCTGTGTCTGCGGCAGTACCACATGCCTCTGGTAAGGTATCCTATGCACCGGCATAGAGTACATAATATTCCCTCTTTCGTCGTAAACTTTTTGTATATTATCTGATATGTGATGGGGGTCTATGATGATGTGTGGTTTGGGGTCTAGCACTGACGCTAGATTGTTGTAAGTCCCGTGTGTTCCCGGCATGATGTTAGGTCTCCCGTAGTTAATATGACTAGTGTTAATATATCCTAAATACTGCCTGTTTAGGGCTGTTCTCGTTGAGACTAAATCTGGACTTGAGCCGGAGACATGAGAGTTGATATAGCCTCTATGGTAGTTTAAGGCTTGACTGGCGACTGCTAGGTCTGGTGTTGAGTTAGATGCGAGACCGTTTGAGGGGTAAGGGGGAGGAGGTTTGTAGACGTTAACGTAGTGTAGTTGATTGAGATCAGTTTGTACATTAGGGTTTACCGCGAAGGGGTAATTTGTTCCCATGAATTTGAGAGGATAGGGGTAGTCATCCGTTGCAGGACTTGTGACAGCGAGGGGCGTAGGCCCCGTGTGTCTAGTCACGTCGGGGAATACGCGGTGGATGTCGGGATGGGAGCCGTAGGGCTTCGCCGCGGGCCCCAGGGGCGCCGCGTGGTGGTTCTGGTATCGGAGTTGAGCCTCTGTTCTTTGTTGCTGGTATTTCTGTTGGATGGCTGTCTCGTAGTCGGGCGCGGGTCGGTACTGTGGGAGAAGTGCTCTGGAAAGAAAATACTTCGGATATAATTAGGTATGTTGTGAACGAATAGTAAGAGATTGTAGACTGTATACTAATATATCCCTGTATGGTGACTGTTTTGCAATATTCCTTCTTCTTATGGTATTTATTTGCGCCCAAGGATGCGTTAAAATTAGTGTTAAAATGTGGAACTTTCGACGTTTATAACTTACAAATATATATTTTTTACTTTTTGTTGCCATACAGGACTAGATAATGATGATACAAATTGATATATTTTTTTATTTTGAAAGTACATCGTCAAACAGTGGAGTAATCGCCAGACTACGTTTGTATGGAAAATAATCGAATAGGGCAATCTTAAGAAGCGTCACTGTGCTTAATATTCATGGTCATCTGAATAGACTTGATCCTGGATACTAGAATATACTCCTCCAACTACGATACTCATAAGGGCTTAACAATGCACTTAACTTGTAATGCCAGCTATATTCTTAATGACATGCTAACATGTATTTCTGCAAAACTTTGTCAAATCACATGTGGGTCAGCTCGAAGTCCTATTCTTCTTCAGATCCTCATTCACGTATTGGCTCACCTGTTCTGCGGCGGCTGGTGCTGCATATGATGCTGGTCCAGCTCGAGGCACGAGGTGGAGTATGCTCTGTGTGCTGAAGTCAGAGGCTCTAGGCGAGGCACGCTGCCCAGCTCCCGCGTGTCCAATTCCTCGCGGCTGTCTGAGAGGCCGTGTTCCTGGGGACAAACGAAACAAGAAGCTCATTATCTGCTATTAAAGAAGTCTCACTATTCCACAAAACGTCTTACTACCAGACATTACTGTCAAAGGAGAACTTAAAAAATATAACATATTTCCGGCGTTGGTAATAGAATTACAAAGAAAAAAATATATAACGTATAAAATAGACTAAAATCAAGGACAGCTGACCAAAGTTCCACTACATTTAAACTAATAAATACATACGCTAAAAAGGAACAAAAATAACAAAGAACACATCTAGTATTTGTTTAATTAAATTATAACAAAATACCTGCGCACACGCACCGCTACACAAGGAGCGCAAACGAAACGCAATCAGCCCAAATATGTGGAACAACACAATGATAAAATATTGTTGTAAGCTCGTTGGTTTAGTGCAAGCAAGCTGAACTGCTGAGCAGTGGGTCCTTGGTTTGATGCCCGGTTTCAGGCTCTGCAAGGAACTGGGAGGGTTTTTGACGAAGGATATTCAAGGCGAAAACTTGATATAGGATGTTTTTCCGGACAGTTCTGACTTGCAGCAAAGAAAACAGGCATTGTACCTGGTTTTACGGTGATACATGACAATGCTTGGCCAATAAAACATGGGACTTATAACGTAACTGTCGAAATATAATACTCTTTTCTTTCTCATGATTAAAACTTAACAATAAAGTCTAAATAAAATTATTCATTATAAAACCCTGTTTTTTAAACAAGCTTTTTTGTATTCTTCTTAGCAACCCTTTTCATTTGATACCCATATCATGGCAGTGCACAAAAAATAACTAGTCCGCCATCTTGGGCTATCCGCCATATTCGATTTAGAATCACGTCACTCTATACAGTTACACAGCTATACATGCATTGTCATCCAAACTAAACGTATATGCAAAATTTTATCTTAATCAGTGGAGGATAACTGCTTTAAAATTCAGTTGCAATATTTGACCCAAATACACATACATACATTACAAGTTAAATAAAAGCTTGTAAAATATATGTGCACTTTACATCTCTGCTTACACCAAAGGAGAATACAGACTATGTTACTATTTGTAACAGTCATTAGGAAGCCACCAAAGTTAATGACCCAAATCTAATTGATTAGCCACAACACGTAAATAAAACACTTTATTAATAAGAGCAATCAAATTAATTTATTACCGATCGATAAATCTAGCTTGGTATGCAGTATGTCCACTTTCACGATCACAGGCCTATACTTAGTTAAATAACTCGATCATCGAAAGATATGGATCGCGAGAAGAGTAGATAGGTGCAGAAGGTCGACTCCATACAACGCGTGAAAATGCACGCACACATAGCACACACGCTTCACGTACACCGAGTACAAGTTAAATCGGCATAGTTTGAATATAGAATAGACGAGTATAACCCGCAGGCTTATCACGTATCTTTTGCAAGAGCAAAACGATAGCGATCAAACGCTTTATGTCATAAAAGTCGGCATTACCTGCAGTGTAGGTATGGTAGGTCCTACACAATCGTTTGCTAATCGCTCGCTGTTTGTCAAATGCACTTACTTAAAAAAAAGGCCAACAACTCTAAAACTTTTGTATTAAAGAGCAATTATTGCGCAAAAATCGCTATCTTTATGCTCTTGCAAAAGATACGTAATAAGCCTGCCGGTTCATTAAACAAATGAACCTACAATGCGGTCGACTTCCAGTGCAACCGGATGGAGCTGAATAGCCGTAAAGACTGGCTATTTGACCTCCACAATTCAGTTGCTGGATAACATGACACCCCTTATTGCGACGGGCTACCAAAGATCAACGAATGATAAATTTTACTATTCTTCCAAAAACACATTGTTTGTATATTTGTTAACAACCAAAGTGCGAAAGTAATGCACGTGGACGTGCACCGATCAGTGTATGGAGTCGACCTTCTGTACCCATCTACTAAGTGCCTCGGAAGTGTTCTCCATAAACGAGGCGCGCGTGCGATCTTATCTCTTGATCTATAACGCGCGCTGTGCATGCTGCTACTGATTGTGATCGGTGTTTGTCTTCCGGCCGTCTAGTTAATTAATTTTGTTGTTCTATGTTCTACAGTTAGTCTACCAGCGCAGCGTTTTTTTTTTTTGGATTTCTCTAGATAGGATTATAGGAGCATTTTTGGTCTCGCACGGGGTTTCATTTTGTTGTTTTTGCATATCTCTCGTGTCTCCTGTGCGGGTCACAAATAAATATTTTCTTTTCTTTTTCTTTACTACGGCTTGTTCCGGTTCTTATTGTATCTTTGTTTGAATGCAGTTTACGTTATGATATATAAATATAACTGCTATAGCGGCTGTTGCAATAGGATTCAATTAATTTACATAGAATTATTGAGCCTGCTGACGAAACGTCACACTAGTATTTCTCGGAAGGAAAGGTGGAGATGCGTTGCACTTACATTTAACCAGTTTCATAAAGTCATACGTGGCGATACTTGTGGTAAGCCTATGGTCCAGCAGTGGACGTTTTCCGGCTCAAATGATGATGCATGTCACAAGTCCCCCTTTCCCAGCTTCTAAACAGACGATAAGGATATCTTGCCATTCATTTATGAGACACCACACAACATCTTGCTCAGTGGGCAAGAAGAACAAGGAAGGCCAACTACAAGTATATGGGACAGACGGTCTAGGAGGCAGAAGAATTTATGAGACAATAAAATAAAGTTTATATTTAGCCAGGAGTTTAAATA
Organism: Orthosia cruda; assembly: GCA_964057195.1. Classification (NCBI taxonomy): domain Eukaryota; kingdom Metazoa; phylum Arthropoda; class Insecta; order Lepidoptera; family Noctuidae; genus Orthosia; species Orthosia cruda. The sequence continues at coordinate 41,092,029 of OZ059836.1, forward strand.
GGCTAGTAACAATTTACGATCAACTACTACAAAACCGCAACTGCGCAAAGCAAATTTACTTCCTACTAAACATTTTGCAGTCGCACGATCGCATCAGCCATTGAATGGTACTCCTTAGTGAAGCGTTGCGGAGATGGCGCGAACACTTTCATACTGGCATAACGTACTAATTGTTACTTAACGGTAATACTATCTAATGATTTGCTGAGCTATGTCGATGGACACAGCGCAAAAACTGTGAAAGAGCGCTTAGCATAATGTGTGGCGTTTTTATCCTATTTGTTGTAGAATAGGAAATTACTATAGACACTTTTCCAGCAAGAATTTTCGTTTTGAAGAATTGTAAGCAATAGATGTGGGATGCTTTCTTGTAGGTTCGTTGTTGTGAGTTGGGCTCTAAAGGAAGCGGTCATTTTTAGGGGTAGAGAGTGTTTAGAATAATAGGGGATAATAATAAGGGCAAATTAAAAGAAATGGATTCACACCTTCCTGAAAGTAGTCCGAACGTGTAATGTAGCAAAATAATTTAACATATTTTGGAAAATTCACGTGGCCAAAATCAATCATGTAATCTACGGGCCGTCGTAACCCGGACAGTGTAGCCTGTGTAGGTATTCTCCGAGAATATACTGACGACCTAGTGGAGGTCGCAATATTTACCCGACTGCCGAAGGAGGGTAATGTGTTTATCAGTCTATGCATGTATGTATGTATGTTTGTTTGTTCATATGTGGCGTTCTAGAGACCAAACGCGTTGGCCGATTTTGATGGTTCTTACGTCAATCGATTCGTCTTAACCCTGCGAGTGTCACTGGCTACATTTAAATTGTAAAATAGTAAAATTCAAACAAAATATATACTAAAAAGTTATAAATAAAAAAGTTAATTCAAAAAATCAAAAATCCCGACTGCTTAAGAAGCGAACTAAAAAGACGTAAACAAGGAGAACATCATGCTGTGCAGGCGGAGGATACATCTGGTTTGAGTCAGCCAGCTCGCGAATATGTGTCCTCCGACTGTTTGAATTAACTTTTTTTTGATGGACCGATTTTGCTACGTTTAGGATGTCCAGATAGACAGGTCTTCCTCAAACATATAGCCGAATTTTTTGACTGATACGTTGAGAAACATCGGCAGAGAGATGAGCTCTTTCCTTTGAATGTCTAACTTAACTAGTGATGATGACCCTCGTTTGCCCCTTGTCGTAACACGAGGCTTATCTGTAATAATATCTGCACTGACGCGCAGTTATGCGCCCCTTTATTTAGGCATTCAATTCCGTGTCAAATAGTATTAGTGCAGAAGTGTTTCAATAAATGGATCTTAAAACCACCTCACCTGGAACTTAGGCCTATGCTCATCCCTGGGCGCCTCGCTGAGCGCGCTCTGGTGCTTCATGTAGAAGGTGTGCTGCTGCACGCAGGACCACCACACGTACTTGCCGTCCTCGGGGCTGGCCAGCGTGAAGGAAGCCGAGCCCGTCTGCTTCTGGCACTCGATGCTGAATGTGCGCTTGTGGTTGATCACGTTCGTTATGTCCATCCATCTGGGAACGAATGGTGACTTAAGTTTTAAAACGTTTTTTTTTTTAAACTTTTCCTCCACTTTAGAAATATCTCCTGTATTGTGGGAGCGTATACAAATATTTAACTTCACATGATATACAAACGGCCAGACCCGGAACAACAACTGTAGGCCTTATTATTAGTTCCGTGCGGGAATAAAACCCGCTACACGCAGCGCAGCAACTCAGCCACTGCGCCAACCATGCAGTCTATTTAGAAAATTGTGATTGTGAATGATATTGTGATATATGTGATATTGGAGGATGCCTCTATTGCCAATATATTTATGAAAACAGAATTTACATATTTTTAGTAAAAATGGCGATAGACATAATTATGTTACTAGAAAAAGGGACCAATTAATTCGACCAGGTTTCAGGCTGGCTAAAGTAGCGTCATCTTTTATGGGGTACTGTATATAATGTTACAGTAAAATACCCCGCATTCTAGAATCGAATGAGACGATGTACTGATTGCGTATCGCCGTACGTATGGTAGACCGATGATGAAACGGGCTAGGCGGAATTAGATCATGCAATTCCATCGCAAACGCCCCGAACTGTCCAAAGATGCATGTGCATCAAGAATAATGTTCCTGGGAGTACAGACCCCTGAGGGACCCCGGCATTAATATCCAATTGGTTCGACGAGCAGCCATCGACAACCACTCGAATGGATCGATCTCTCAGGAAGTCTGCAATCCAATCACACAGACCACCCGGCAGACCGAATGAATGAAGTTTACCCGGCAGATGTCGAGGGCGACGGGAAGCACTTCCCTGTGCCTCTCGATGGCCTCACTCCATATGTGAATGGCATACGCTAGAAGATCCCCAGTAGACCGATTTGGCGGCAGCCGTATTGGCGGTCACTAAGGATACCGTTAGCTTCTAGGTATGCCAGGAACTTAATATTAAGTACACGTTCTATACTCTTACAGAGTTTGGATGTTACCACACGAAATAATTGTTATTATGTTCTATGCAATTCCATTATGTTTACATATAAAAAAAACCTAAATGGATTGCAGTGAAACATTCATAGTAAAAGTTGTTTCTAGTTATCATTACTATTCTTTAACACTACTTTCATTAATGGCCGTCGACCGCCCAAAAGTGCGTCAACTCTGTAAAGCAGAGATAAGGCTTATATATTCCCCAATGTTAACGCAGTACTGGCCGTGCCGTGCAGTTTTGCCTCTGTAGTTGGCCGGGTAAGCTCGATTCTCTTCTTAGGCACGGGCTGTACGTAAGCTTGCTTCCAAGCATTCGGCACTTTTCCAGTCTCATATGAAAGGTGGAATAGGCGTGTCAAGATCGGAGACAATTCAGTCGCACAGGTTCTAAGAACTATTGCTTATTATTATCGTCAAAGTTGCGCAGCATCATACTCGTCTCGCATCCATCAGGAGGAAGAGGGGGGCGCGCGTCACCAGGATTCAGATGTCAAGATGGCGCAAAAAGAGAAGTAAATAAATTAGCCTTCTCCTCAGCGGATTGGGCCAGCGACCTGTCGGGCTTCAGCAGTGGTGGTAGTGAGGGACTGCAGAATTTCGACTCGACCGACTTAGCCAGGGAGTAAGGACCAAGCAAGAAGTAAGTTTGTTCCCTATTCGGCAAATGTAGTCGAACCGAGCCCTTCGCAACACCATCTTGCAGGACTTGGCAGCCCGGTTGAAGGCCTCCTTCTTCTGAATACCTGACCCATGTCAGGTACGGCTCTTGTTTAAGGACGTCAGCGTGATTACAATCGGCGCAAAACCATGGCCGGTCTTCGCTAGACATTGTTACGTCAGAGAACGGAATGTAATACTCCATTCCCTAACCTATACCTACAAAGCGGCTTATGTCCAGCATTGGGCTTCTATAGACTGATGATGAATAAAGTCTGCATTAGTATGAGTAATTTTAATAAATATTGACAATGTCTCCGATTAGCAATTTTAACAAAACTAGAAACTTAATTATTCGAACCGACAGACAACTTTCTCCCAATAAATAAGAAATAAAAAACTAAACACAAACAAACGGTGGCAGTGAAATAATAATTTTACCCAATAAACTACAAGTTGCGACTTAAACACGTTTTCATTCTGAGATCAACATGAATATTGATACAGCAAATTGATGTTTGCACGCCATTCGTGAAGGTAATCGATTGTAAGCGACAAGTACTGGTTAGCTGGGACCGTGGTGTATTGGCACGAATGCTCACTGACGGGCCTGATATGCCAATGACCGAGAGCACGAAAATGTTGGTAAGTACTACTCTTTCATTATTGATAGGATTTGACCACTGATTCACCTTCAAGCGATGATGTGGACGACGATGGAGCCCGCTTGCCATTCACTGTTGACTAATAAACCCTCAGTTTGTATCTATCAGGAAACAGGCACAGGGGAAAACACAGTTTTTCTTCACATTTCGTCATCTGCCTAGCCGTATACACTACATGTTGGAGTCGACTCCCAGTCTAACCACATTTAGCTGAATAGCAGCTTTTTACATGGAGCGGCTGCCTATCTAAGAATCTATCTAGAATTTCCAAACTTAAGTGGCCGTGGGCAGAACACATTGCTCGCAGAATGGATGGCCGATGGGGCAGAAAAGGTCTGGAGTGGCGACCGCGAAACGGAAGAAGTTGCGTTGGCAGGCCACCTAGTGGGAGGCCTGCCAACGCAACTTCTTCCGATTAAAAACCTTGTTAATTCATAAATCTGTTTTGTAATTGAAAAAAGTTAATTAATTACAATGTCATCAAACATAGGAAGCGACGAGAAATCCATAATAACTTTTATATATTTTTCAATTTCCACGACTTTGCTGGATCTTGGCCAAATAGAAATGTGCCGAGTGATTTATGATATTCGTTTAATAAATTGTTTCTATAATATTTCTGAGAGAACGCTTATTTCTTAAGGGTTATTAATCTTTATTTTGGTACGTCATAGCGCAGGGACTACGTAAGATGATCAATATTACTTACTTATCTATTCAAAAATCAATCTACATTAGCTTTTTTACAACTACACTATATGATGGGAACAGGCTCGCCCTGCAGTGAGTAAGAGCAGTGGTGACCCAGTGGTATCGGCGCGACTTACAAGTTGTAGGTCGTGGGTTCGAGCCCAGGCAGGCGCTTTACTTTGTGTAAATTATTTCATCACCACTGCTCTCAAAACGGAGAAGGAAAACATCGTGAGGAAACCGGCATGTCTTAGAACCAAACATTCGAAGACATGTGACATCCACCAACCCGCACTGAACCCGCGTGGTGGATTAAGGTCCATTCCCTCTCACAGAGAGGGAGGTCTGTCCCTGCAGTGGGAACATTAATAGGCTGATGATGATGATGATGAGGCTCGTCTCCTATTTCATGGGACTTAAACATAACTGGTGAAATGTGTGTATTATAGGTGCACCCCTGCCTAACCATTTGGGGAATATTGGCGTGATGTTATGTTATAATTATTATGTTGTGGTCGTCTTCCAGTATAACCGGATGCAGCTGGGTACCAGTATATAAAGTGATTACCTATCTGACCTACGCAACCCAGTAACTGGGTAACACCATAACTCTTGGGCAGAACTGGTGTCAGATGGCCTTGCTTCTGGATTCTCTAAGTAAAAAATAAATTTTAAGAACCGCCGACGTATGTATTTCATGCTTTTTAGTAACCTACATAATTTATCTAGTAGTAGACACGCTTCGATCGACAGTTTATGAAATACGATAATACCTTGTGGAAATACCCCGAAAGAGTAACACGCCCATAACTTTAGAACGACTGAACCGATTTTCATCAAACATAGCTAAGAACACTCTCGATAAAGTCACCTTTCAAACAAAAAAACAAAATTACTATATCAAAATCGGTTCGTCCGTTTAGGGAGCTATGATGCCACAGACAGATACACAAATACAAATACACACGTCAAACTTATAAAACCCCTCTTTTTCCGTCGGGGGTTAAAAAGAGATTATTGTCTTATAGATGATGGAACGATCTGATATAATGTTGTCACCGGTCAGATAAGGAGAATCCAAGCCTTGTCATTACAAAGGTATTGTATGATACTCATCGACGTGACTGAGTTTAATTATGTTCTGATATCATTGTAGGTAACAACAATACATTGTGTTAGTACCAATACCAAGTAACGTTCAGGGCCAGCCCTGCGCCAGCGATCTGTACAGAAAGCATGGCAGAACTTACGTTAGACGTAACATCCCTTCTCATAAAAAACATCGTTAGAACTGTAAGCCGGAACGCAAAGGAAACAGACTATTTCTCCTACTACTAATATAAACGCATTTTTTTTAGGATTGATGATGTTTAAACTTACCTTTCTTATTTAAACTTACATCTAAATATCGCACAGGATACTTTTGCTTGGCAGTATGTTCCCTTATTGGTATGACTTTGTGCTAGAAGCTAGTTCTTTTATAAATCAACTATATGTTGCCCGCGACTTCGTCTGCGTAGCATTAGTACTTCGAATAGCCAATTTTATATCGCGCAAAAATGGTGTAAGTATATACGGGTCGCCTTATTTCAGAAATTATTAGTTCACCTCGCCCTGGAGAGTATATCGAAATCCAATCGAATCACCCTCCAGTGGATCCCTAGGAATGATGCCGCAGATGAACTTGCGAAGAGGGGCTCCGAGATGTAAGTGCTAGGCCCGTACCCACTTCTCCCCCCTGCCTTTCTCGCAATTTTGTGCGTGGATTCGACGAAGATCAACAGAACTACATAATAACAGATGGTCACGGTCAACAAACTATAGATTATCATGTGAATATTCGTTTACGATACGACTTTTAGTAGTTTCTATTTAAGTATATTATTCTTCGATTACTATTATTATTTTATTTTCACTGTGATTCTATGCTACATTATTAGAAATCTCAAATACTAGCCTAAATAAAATTAAGTATAAACAAATAGTTTTTTTTAATAAATCGAATGTAATCAAGTACAGATTAACTTAGTTACATAAAAATATGCATTCTCACGTGAGATTAATAGAGGAGCAAAATCTCCCGACATCTCACCAAGGGGAGAGGGGGGGATTAATGAATGTCCCTCAATGAACATAAATTAAAGCTTTTCAAGGTTTAGAATGTAAATATTGATATTATACTTGTTATGTCTAGAGTACTAGACAAAGGCAGCCCTTCTCACATTCTATGCGATCGACGTATATTGAACACTTAGTTTCCTTTAGAAAACCGGATTTAAAACCAAGTAGCTTGCTTTCAAATCCTGGCATGAGATTTCACGGCCAAACGCGTAACAAAATACTATTATTAGGGCTTCTTGTTGTAAAATTTGAAGTGACTTATTGGCATCCTTGTACAAGGATAGCTGAGCCGCTTTTAAAAGATTAAAATTAGTCAGTAAGCAAGGTTCGTAAAGAGACTTATATCCCGAGCGTATGTTATGTTTTTAAATCACCACTAAATATACTGCCTTCTGCTGCTTCTGCCACAGTACAAGCAGTGTGTGGCCAATTACTAAATCACTTTACTACTCATGATAACCGTGTAAAATACTTATGGGGAAATCTTCATGGATGCCCTCCGTCTGGGGAGAACGCAGGATTGTCGGATTCCTATGGAGTAAAACCCTCAAGTTCCAATTCCAACCGCAACGAATAAACATAATAACAACAACAAAATTAATGTGTGTGTACAGTTTCAGTAATAATAAATACTTTTTCGTTCTTTACCATGAGTTGGACGACATGTTAATTTTCTCGCACCCCCGACCGGTATCGGCCCGCCATCTCCAGCGGGCCCCAATGACCTAGTCTGGCCGAACCCATGATCGCATATCCTACCACTAAGGCACGTATGGCGCGCACAACTGTGCGCATTCATTGGCATCGCCTGCCTTGTAAAATACTGGTATTCAGCATCAGGTTAGACTCGTAGCCGACCCCAACATAGTTGGCAAAAGCTTAGGCAGGTGGTGCTCCTGTAGCAAATCTTACCTGTAGAAATGTGGCGTTTCGCTCGTCTCCGTCAAGACCCTGATGCCCGTGAGTGAGATGGCGATGGTGACCTCACTCTGGTTGAGCTGGTCACGCGCGCTAAACATCTCCTGGCCGTAGCCGCGGAGCTGCTGGCAGGTGGTGATGAAGCCTTCTTCTGCTTGTGCCTGCGAAAGTTGATGGTGTTGTATTAGAGGGTTGATAGTGACGAGTAGAGGTAGAGTGACGTTCTTTGCTAGTTCTTTAGTAATAGATGGTTGCCACTGGCCTAATGGATTGTGAAAAGAGCTGTAAGGAGTGATCTATACTATAATATTATAAAGAGGAAAGATTTGTATTTTTGTATGTAACGAATAGACTTAAAAAGTACTGGACCGATTTCAAAAATTCTTTTACTGTTGGAAAGCTACTCTATTCCCGGGTGACATAGGCTATTTTTTATCCCTGTATGCCCACGGCAACAGGAACTACGCGGGTGAAACTACGAGGCGTCCGCTAGTGTGTTATAAACTAATGATATCAGAGTGTGGGAGTGTGTATTTGGTGGTGTTATAGTAATGGTGGGGTTTCAATATTTATAGGATGGCTATTTAGATAGTAGATGGTTGAAATTGGCCAAATGACGCCTGAAAAGGAAAGGACCAGATATGTGTGGATTGTGAGGAGCGGGCTATACTGATGCTTGCTAAAGATAAATAATGTTCAATCGCTAACCGCCGCAGCTCTTCGGAAGAACTGCCACAATTATAGAGGCGCTATTCCCAGGATTACCTGTTTATTACCCTATTCGTCAGTGCTATGTTCAAATTATTATATGTCAACGGCGAGGTACCTTTAGTAAATTCGCTTTTTGCGATTATGTCACCTTCCTACACAAAACATACTTAAATATCCACATAATAGTTAAAACGATGGCTGACAACATACGGCGACGTTGCCGTGTGGACGCCGAACGCTAAACGTAAAGTGTGTCGAATTGATTTCATTCTTATTTAGGTACACGTACAATAATAGTACGCAGACGTACGGAGGACGTACTCATGTATTTAGTGGCGACGTGGGGAGCTCATGGTCACAGAATATTGCATCTCTGATACTAGTGAGAACATCCTTTTCCATTGGCTCTGCTTATAAAGCAGATGGGATTTGCTATTTGAGAGATAGGAGCTATCGTTCTTGGCCTCTTATAACTGGCTTCTTCTTTATTATACCTCCGTATTTATGAGGAGCATCTTTCTGCCCTTGTCTCATGTTACTTGAGGCCGGCGGAACACGCTTTCTTTTTCTATTTTCCCCTGTTAACGCTATCATTCTTTCTTTCATGATAGAAGATCATCTGGAGGAGTATGAGTATGTATGACTGATTGTAAAGCTGCATGATGGTCACCTACGTCACATAAGACCAGGATGCCTTGATAAAACCAGCTGAATCTTGTGCTGGATTTGAACTAGCCCAGTGGAACTCTTTCTACGACTGACCAGCGATTTAAAAGAAGAAGAAAATTTATTAGAGGAGGAAGGGGTACATAGGCTTATAATATACATAGGCCCATTGTACACAGTGCTTGAAAATGTTTGTTCTGTATGTATTTTTTAAAGGTGTACAATAAAGAATATAATAAATAAATAATAAATAAATATGAGCCAATCTCGGAAGAATTCACAGCTTTATCAATAACGCTATATTGGAGTTTACAGACAAGACAATCAAGTATGCTTTCTGCCAACCATATCGAATTCAACACGCAAGTTATAACAAAGCATATGTTTTAAAAATGATCGCCTATTAGGTATATTACTTGTTTAACTAACTGTAACTACATTTCACCGTCCTCTATAAACACTGCCTGTAAAATCACGGACATACAAATACTCGTATGTAGGGTCGAATAGAGAACCTCCCTTTTTGAAGTCGGTTAAAAATAGATTGATATCGCGCTAATGAGACACACGGTGATATTTTGAGGCGTGTACTTGAGGCGCCGACGATCGTGTCTTATCAAATATGCATAACGATTACATGAGAGATAACGAGGAACGCTCTGAAACGCCTTTACTTTCATTAAGTTGACATGGTTTTATTTGCAACGATATAAATACCTAAAGAGTACGAAATAAAGTAAATGACTACGGTTTGCATCCAACGTAGCCCTTTGTGGAATAATGTGTCACGCTTCTGAAAAAATGGGTGGACTTTTCTGTGACGGAAACTGCATGCTCTATCTTCCAAATTATGGCGGAGTCTCGGCAATAGCTGTTATATTTTTTCCGACCCAGGATATAGGTAGTCCTGAGAGGAGACAAGGAAAGCAGCACCCTAATTGCGTAACTGTCTTGTTTTGAAGCACGCGCGCTCCCTTTCATTTTGACAACGCAACAGTATTCATTGTGTGTTCTACGCTGTCAAGTAGACGGATTTCTGAACAAGAGAAGCAATCAATGAATTGAAGCAAAGCACGCGTGCGCCATTCTTTGAAGTTACATAATTATACTGCTGATCCCATTATCAGGACTTGGCAAACCAGGAGTGCCCAAAAATCGCTGATGGAGTCTATTATCTATTCATCTTTTCTACTTTCAGTGTAAAGGCCGAATTTCCGCGGAGCGACGCCCGTTTTACTTGCCCGTACTGATGACATATAGTCTGTTGGAGTGACGGCCATTACGATTAGAGAGATGACAATTTCGCATGCAACCAATCACGCGGGCAAACCCTCGACAGTAAGAAATCAGATATGATCTAGAAAAACTGGTTGTTGACTGACCAAAGGATTAAAAAGCATGTCATGAGACTTGAGCAGTTAATTTAAATATTTGAAATTCAAATTACTTTTCGGTAATGCAGAAGTTAATAAGTATTTTTATCGCGTAATTCGCGTATCTGCCATACTATTGGCACGATATTGCGAAATCGTAAAGTAGCCAATGTCAAGTGCTATGTTTACCATAGTTAACTAAACCAATATTGTGTTTAACTAACAGACTTATTTGTATTGGAATTTCTTGATAACTCAAAAGACAAAAGACAAAACAGCTTTTCAATAAAGTATCTCATATTCAAATAAATCTGTCTTTAACAGTAAAATTCCACCCAGACGTAGCAAAATACTTGATTACATTAGTACAGATACTGTTATAAATAATGTATTCTCAGCGGCATGTTCATGACAGTTTTACTAACTAACTTAATTGGATTATAATTTAATTCTTTTAAGAACAGAACTGACTTTATTGTTTATTATGTTGTGATTGTAATCTGCTGCAGAACGGTTCTGTTTCTGTAATGGTGTGTAATTGTTTGTAAGAATGTGGGAATTTATCTAATTTATCTAGGTAGTAATAGATGTTTGAAGTCGGTTAAAAATACATTTTGTAAGAAGATTTTCAATGTGATTTCAACCTCTAAAATATTAATGTTTTTATTTAGCCCCTAATTTTTCTCTGTAGGACAAAGATCTGCCTTTAGTGTACATTTTTCTTGCATAGTATAGCCTACATAGTAGGTATTGATAATCTCCTTATTAAGTTCCCACTGCTGGGACACCTTCCTCTCTGTGGGAATGAGTGGGCTGTAATTTAAACCCATTTTTTCTTGACTTTTAAAAAAGTACATTCTTAATTGAAGATTATAAACAAATGGTGTGTTTACTCATTCTAACTAAATTTTCTCATAGTATAGGTAGTTATGACTAAAACCATAGAGATCACCTCATAATTTAAATTATTGTTATGAATGAAATTAACTGCCTATTATACATACAAGTACAGTTGTGCACTCATATCTAATAACAAAGCTCTTTACTATAAAATAATATTATTGGGTATAACAAAAGATTTATTAGGTATTATTATGTCTATCACTTAGATCTTTAGTTTACAAAATATGGTAGCAGAGAGATGACATGTAATATATCAGAAGACATTATAGAAACTGATTCCCACGCAGTGATTCAGATGGGAACAAACCCATCAGACAATGTATGTTTTAATATCATTCCTAGATCTGATTAGTTACTATTGACATACATACATACAGATGTATTCTGCATTTAGAGAAAGTTTGCAAAGGTCAAGTTTGTTACGAGTTGAAGTGAGAATCATGTTTATAAATAAGATTGACTGGACTGAACAGTTATTTATAGCTGCCACACATGCTCCAGTTATATTTACTGTAAGAATAAATATTCTGCTGACTAAATTGTTGATTTCAATGAGTTCTGACCATAGTTAGATTTAAATACAAAGGATGTGCTTACCTGTGACATATTGTGTAGAGCCATGTGATGCTGTATGACTGCCTCAGTCAGCCACTCCAGCCGCCCAGTCTCAGCTAAAGTACTTCCATCAATGATCTGTCCCCCATCCAGCATTTGTTTAGGGAAAGTCAGCAAGTTCTTCAAGTACTCAACCGTATGTCTTTCCCGGTCATGGTTACCATACTCTGCTTGCCTGCTGTAGGATGCAAGCACCACAGCCTGCTGGCAGTCACAGATGATTCTGCCTTCAACCAGATCATTCTTCAGTTGCAAGAAGTAGTGGTACCTTGTGACCTCGTCAGTGATCAGGCTGGTGCCAGAGATAACATAGTACATGACGCGCAGGTACAACTGGTGCGAGGACGCGTACTTCTCGAGCTGGCGCTTGAGTGGTCGCTCCAGTTGCACCCAGCGCGGCTGCTGACTGCGGTTGACATAGCGCAGCCCGAACAGCTCTGGCTGCAGCACGGCCTGCCGCTGGCACACGTTGTCAAGGCACTCCTGCCCCGTGCTGTCCACCGACAGCGTGCAGTCCGCCACCCCGCCATCCAGCAGCTCCACACTTATCACAAACAAACTCTTCGACGCAACATTGTACTGCCGCGTCTTCTTCAACTTCAACTTGAAAGGCATCTTCCTAAGCTACCCGCCACCACTTTGCAATAACATCACATAGGAAACAAACGTTACGTTTCGTTTATGGCGAAGGAATGTAGGAAACGCTGCATCCGTTACGCGCGCCACATATTTATGACTTTTCGTCTCGATTTCGCGACGTAATACCGGTCACTTGAACGAATTTATGTTACAGAGGTGATGACGTAGGTGTATCGGCAGAAAGTAATAAAAATTGTCGAGTAAACACATTTATGTATTATGAAAATAAGAAATTCACGTTCACAACATTAGTAGATCCATCGAGAAAGTGACAGTTTGACAGTTGTATTTTGGTGCTGCCATTTGAAGTTTAAAAGCTCTACCAATTTAGTACACATATTAATGATTTGGTAGATATCTTATATTAAAAAGAGGTGTTCTCCATCACACTAACATTATGTGGATGGAATTTGGCAAAGAAATATATTATAGTCAGGAATGGAACATAGGATACTTTTTATCCCGGGAATATGTTCCCTCGGGATAATATTCGACATTCACACGGCGAAACCGCTGGCAGAAGCTAGTAATAAAATAATAAAGTCAGTCAGCAGCGACTTCAAAACCTAACATCCACTCACACATACAGATTTTTGGCGGCAAAATCTCTGTGACTGTGTATCAAATTTTGAAAACGCCAGTGACTCAAGGCGCTATGTGTGAACTGAAGGCGCTGCGTGTGTAGTGACCGGTTCTATGGGGCAATTCACAGGCTCGTTCACGCACTAAATGACCACACTTCAACACGTCTACTCTGGCCAGCGGCTCTCGTAATACTGACGCGGTGCGCACGAGATTGTGTATGCTGTGTGGGGGCAAGTGGGGATGGCAAAGTGAACGTGCGAGTGAGATAGATACACTACATCCCTTCCTCATTAATGATTTTATTAAGAATATATTTAATATTAATCATTTTGTATAATGTATTTTTGGTATGCTTAATGTAATCATAATTATATTGTTTGTTCTTCACGTGACAGATTCTTGTCTTTTTTCACGCTCTCAATATCCCTTCACCCTCCTATTTTTCTTCAATTTAATGAGAGAAAATAAAGCTATCACCAAAATCTCTGAAAACTGTAATTTTAGAAAGAAAAAGAAAAGAAAGAAAGAAAACTAGTTTATTTGGCACACACAGATACACACAATGTAGGTACAAATAAAACTTAATTTACTTTTAGTGTACTTTTATAATTATTTTGTTAGTACGTGGACATTAGTATGTGTGACATGAGTACTTGTTTGTGATTTTAGTTTTTTACGTATTTTGTTACATTTTCTAGATTGTCACTGGGAAATAAAAAAAGTGTGAGTTGATGTATGTTAATGGCAGGAGCCCACCAATATAATGGCAGCAAAACCCACCAATTTAATGGCAGCAACCCACCAATTTAATGGCAGCAGCCCACCAATTTAATGGCAGCAACCAACCAATTTAATGGCAGCAGCCCACCTATTTAATGGCAGCAACCCACCAATTTAATGGTAGCAACCCACCAATTTAATGGCAGCAAAACCCACCAATTTAATGGTAGCAATCCACCAATTTAATGGCAGCAACCACCCACCAATTTAATGGCAGCAAAACCCACCAATTTAATGGCAGCAGCCCACCTATTTAATGGCAGCAACCCACCAATTTAATGGTAGCAACCCACCAATTTAATGGCAGCAAAACCCACCAATTTAATGGTAGCAACCCACCAATTTAATGGCAGCAACCACCCACCAATTTAATGGCAGCAAAACCCACCAATTTAATGGTAGAAAACCCACCAATTTAATGGCAGCAAAACCCACCAATTTAATGGTAGCAAACCCACCAATTTAATGATAGCAAAACCCACCAATTTAATGGTAGCAAAACCCGCCAATCTAATGGCAGAACAACCAACCAATTAAATGGCAGCGTCTTTTTACTTCAACTATTCCTATAAGCATAATCAGCCTATAATGCTCCATTCGCCGGAAAACGAACCTCCCCTCTGCGACAGGGACAAGGCCTCAATCCATCACATGAGCTAAGCGTTGCCCGGCAGACGTCACACGTCCCCGAATTACCAGCTCCAGGACATACGGTTTCCTCACCATAAGTTTTTTTATTTTTATAACTGAGTACTATTTCGTGACATTGGAAATCTGACAATCCACTACACCAATCGAGTGTGGTCACCTACGAAACTGTTTATGTAGGTACCTTTATAGTTTTACAAAAACAGTTCAGTGTTAACGTTAACATTGCATATCTTCACAGCTAAATAACTTAAAGGCTATCGATGTCGCATTTTGTTAAAACTGACATTTCGATAGTTGTCTGGTCCCCGAGGTATTTTTTTACAACAGCAGTGAACTTGGTAGTTTTAATTGATTTGCGCCCATATGGCTATTCTATTACAGAACATGACCCGCCTTGAATCTAACTAAATTGACATAACTCGCCTAGGATCTAGTCATACCTTATGGCATCAGCCACCTTGGATCCAGCCTCCTAAACTGGCATCACCCGCCCATGATGTAGCCAACCATATGCCATACAGGCATTAAGTCCGCCTTTGTACCTTTGTGCATGAAGTCTAAATAAATAAATACGTTCTTTTTTTTCGCTTGAAATACGCTTAGCCGTCAGGCAAATCTTAGTTTGACCATAAACTAACTTTTTTTTTCCGTTTGACGTTAATGAAGAACTCATACTCAAACTATATATTTGTAACACATACATACTTATGTGTAAAGAAAAGTAAAGAGATCGCCATTGCTCATCGTATCTACTCTAATACATTCAGGCGTCCCACTTTAAATACCCAGAAAACTGTAAGTGTAAATTCTGTGTTGTATTATTGTATAGTGACGTGAATCTCAGTGTCACGACACCTCTATTTAAATTTTCAGTTGAAAATAATTTATTTTACAATGACGCAATATAATTATGTGTACAATCAACAAGATTGAAACCTGACCCACCATATACTAATTATTCTACGGGTATTCTAACCCAATTAGGTCTAATCTTGCTTAAATATATTTTTTCTCAGCAACAACTTGCCATCGATTTAATAAGACAGTCATATACTAATATATTATAGAGTGAAAGTCAGTGACAATTAGTTTACCAATCTCGCTGTCATTTCAATGATATTAGCAGATTGAATATTTACTCAACATCTTGATATTTAGCATTTTTCTTTGAATTTAGAATAAACTCATAAATAGTAGTACTCTAAATAGTTCGTATTTTGTATTTATTTTATCAAATTCTATTCTGCGCTTCTTTATATAAATAGACAATGCGCGACGACAGTTAATTCCAATATCTGCTATAACACAATATTTTTTTTTCTTTTAATAATCTTACTGCAATGAAAAAAATGGTCATAGTAGTTGCGCGACCAGATGCCTGTACTAACTCAGTTTTTTATAATTTTGAAACATCTTATATCCACCATAAGATGACTGGTATATAGTAAGAAAACTAATGTTTTGAAGTTTACAAACGGATGGGTCAAGAATCAAACAGCCTAACTGTATATATTGGGTATTGTTACGTACGTAGTATATTTTTGATTTATTTTATTCCTTCTGTGTTAGTTTGACTTTTTACACCTGACTACATCTACCCTCTTTTACAAACTCTCTCCACCACTCAAAAGTTTGGTAGTAGAAAACCGAATCCAGAGCTAAACTCATCTTTGTACAAATATTTATTTTATTTTGTATGTCCTGTGTACAAAAATAATTAAGAATGTTCCAAATGCAATGGTATAAATCTGTTTTCACGACCACTACACTCTCAAAAATGTACATACCTGATAGGGTCAGCAGCTCAAACCCTTTTGTAGAATGGTAGGCAACTGTCATTTCAGACAGATCGGAAACCTTACTAATATTATAAATGCGAAAGTACGGACGGACGGCTTCATGTCCGGCACCCAACGATGCTAGAACTGCCGAACGGATCCGGCTGAAACTCGGCACAAAGACAGATCACAGCCCATAGGCCACTTACCCTGGTGTAATGTCCACTAGGAATAAATTTTGACCTGAGCGGTTGTGAAGCCGCTGGAAGAAGCTAGCTCATAAATATTTTTTCGTGCCCAGGAAGTAATAAGTTTAGTATATTGTTCCAAAACGTACTGTATATGCTTCGTAGGCAATGAATAAACAACGAGGTCTTGAAAAGATTATTTCAGAGTTAACACGAATTTGTTAACTAACTAATAGTGTAATTTAACTAACTTTATCTATTT
The DNA here is from genome assembly GCA_964057195.1 of Orthosia cruda. Classification (NCBI taxonomy): domain Eukaryota; kingdom Metazoa; phylum Arthropoda; class Insecta; order Lepidoptera; family Noctuidae; genus Orthosia; species Orthosia cruda. The sequence continues at coordinate 41,108,751 of OZ059836.1, forward strand.
ATAAATCAATCATTCCTTTTCTTTTTACGTTTAATTAGCCCTAAAACTACGTAACTGTAACCCGTATTTTATATAGCACTGTCTTTTCATGAGTCACCGCTGTTTACATCAGGAATTTAGACTCATATGCATGGCTTATGTAACCAAAACATGACTGCTTGGCCTTAGGATGTTGCAAATATTTACGTGCCATTACGAGCTTTTTAGAATCTGCGTGGCTTGACGTGATTCAATTTAAACTTGAGACCTTCCTTTAAGTAGTTACGGCTACAAATGTGGATATTTAATTTTATATTGTATTGGTTATTAAGATGTACACAATTTTTTTTTTTTTTTTTTTTTTTTCCCAAGCCACCTTTGGTGATAATTTTAACCTGTTTATTTTAAGGGTTAGGCTCGATAAACAATGAATAACGTAGGCATTTAGGTATATATGTTCCTACAATGTACATATTCACATAAACAGTCAGTGCGTGTATACCTATGTTTTAAGTTCTTTCATTAGGATTTCTACATAGGCGTGGTTGTAACTGCAAACTTCACTAGAGCGACTATATAATCTTTGGGTTTACTGCTTGATTTCGAATTTCATGTGCCCCATGACTAATTCTCCTGAGTCATCAAATCAAACTTCCGAATTACCGAATTTCCATAGCATCGATGTACCACAATTTCGAATAGTGTCCAAATGTGTCCGAATGGAAACGAAATCACAATATGTCGCCATAAAACTTAAGTAGTCAAGTAAAACGTATTTCCCGAACTATGGAAACCCCTATTTGAATTATTAACGGTGATCAGAGAATGATTCCATTAAATAGGGTAGACTCTCGATTGTCTGTGTAAATATTACAAAGATATCCGCGTTGCAGCCGCAGTAGTTAGGTTCAAAATAACAATGCATCGATTTTATTATTTTAAACAGATGTTATGATTTGAAATCGTAAAGTAAATTTTGTTATTTACCTACCCACCAATATAATTTACAATCGTTTTAGAATAGTTAGTTTGATGTTTCTTTAACGACACAGTTTTTTGTTATTAGACACAACTTAGTCATGGCCCTTGGCTCTTTGATTAGAATAACACGAATTTCTTTACCTTCGTAATACTAAATGTCCTTTATTATTAAAATCTGGTATGGTTATTTACTCAATACTTAGGCAGATATATTTTCCGCTACATAGTTATGTTTAAGCAGTCGTATGATGTTAACACAACAAATAGGTATTTACTATGTATTTTTTTTTAATTTTTACACTTAGGACCTGCTTAAATGTCTTATTTTCATAACGCAATGTGGGCGCCTAACGATAACAAATAACCGTGTGTCATGTCATGCATTATCTACTTACCCCAATCCTTCTTCTTTTTATTTACACCAATGTTTTTCTTACTTTATCCTCGTCGCCATTTGTAGTGACCGGTTCTATGGGGCAATTCACAGGCTCGTTCACGCACTAAATGACCACACTTCAACACGTCTACTCTGGCCAGCGGCTCTCGTAATACTGACGCGGTGCGCACGAGATTGTGTATGCTGTGTGGGGGCAAGTGGGGATGGCAAAGTGAACGTGCGAGTGAGATAGATACACTACAGCGTGTATACACTTATTAAAAGGTAGGAGATCGTGCCGCAACAGTGACCGGAGACCGAAACTGCTACTTGTCTTTAGGCTATGTATGGGTATCGTTTGTGACCCAGACAAGAGACAGAAGATCACAAAACAGACCTCGAGATGGTCGCGCTCCCTCCCTTGTGCTTTGGCCAAGTAAAAGTGAGTTCTTGCTAATCACTAAACTCTTAGCTTATTGTTTTGTGTAACATTATTTTCTACCTATATTACTCATCTTCACTTTGAATAATAATAGGGGATGCCAGAAAAAAAAAAACGTTTTAAAAAGTATAATAACATTATTCATAAATATAAAAAAATACATAATGCTTTTAACACTGTGTTTCATAAACTCATCAATCACCTATAATTGCCAAACATTTTTATTATTCAAGATGCAGACCGCTTCTGTTCTTTGCTTAAGTTCAGCCAATCGAGGGGTTCTTTCAGGACTCGCATTAGCTTCTCTTCAGGTGAATTTTGTTTGGGTGTGTTCATGTACTCCCATTTCTGAAACAAGTAGATTATGTTAATTTATGCATGAGCTTAGTGTCTTATAATCAAATGAAAATAAATGAGATCCGTATTTTCGACGATTTGCCTGTTTTGGGCTTCGAATGTACACAATCAGCAAAATTATTTGTTTACCACCTTAAGATTGAAGGTAACTTGCACGTCTTGTAGCAACAATTCTATTTTTCCATGTGATAGATAAGTCAACCTTATTGAAGTTTAAATTAACCAAGAATCGTAGTTAAAAGTTGTAAATTTTCTTGGCTTTTCTTTATTTCCACTACATACCTAAATAGGGTCAAGGTGATAGGTTATTTTTCTTAGGGTCAGTCGACGATGGTAGAACGGATTGGCCAACGTCGATCGACAGTTCCTACAACATCAAAAGCCGCCACCGTCGATCAATGTCATCATTCGACGATCGGTAGATTGGTAATACTTATAAAGGAGAAAAAGAACCAAAAGAGGGATTAACTAAGTGACAATGACCTTATGAACATTGATTTATGCAGTAAGGACAAGTCAGACCGCATGTTTTTCTGGTGCCAGAATTTGGTCGTACTAGACCGAAGCGAACACACCACGCGTTCGCACATTTTTGGAGGCGGTAATGTGCCATATTTCTATTCTAAATGTATGGTATGACTTAAGGACAGTTATATTATTTGAATACTTACAGCGTTAAGTGGTAGCGACATGAGTATGGACTCGTACCGCGCCTGCGGCGTGTGGAGCCCGAACTTCGTGCCACGGTCGTACATGAGGTTGAACTCCACATAGCGACCTCTTCGGAGCAGCTGCCACTGGCGCTCATAGTAGCCGTACGCGTCGTCTTTGTGTCTTTGAACTGGAACATAAAGAAAGTTTTCATTAAATATCATAAAAACACAAAAGAGACACCATTTATCTTGATTCGTGAACACGACAGCTCCGTTAAAAGCATAGTGCAAGAAGACAATCAGCGGCTGCTGATAGAGATGGTACTGGCAACACTTTCCATACAAATTATGCGTGTCAATGAGTGTCCCCAGCTAATCATTAGAACTGACGTGCCATGTCAATTCATTCAATGCCAGCGCTATCCGAAACTTACGCTCAGTGTAATGAAGGCGTCTCTAGTCGCTGCCAGGGCGGCGAAAAAGAAGAAGACAAACAGTTTGTTATTCAAAGAGAGAAAACAACATAAACCTTACCAATTGGCAAATAACTAGGAATGACGGCTTCAGCACAGGACGTGACGAAATCGAAAGCTTTGTCCTGACTCGGCGCGTCGATGTCATCAAAGAAGATGCCACCGACACCACGTCTCTCGCCTCGGTGGGGAATGTAGAAGTAATCGTCGCACCATTTCTTGAACCTGCGCAATAGAATGAATGAATTAATTTCTAGACATTTTTTATTGCTTCCTGCCTAAGTGTCTGTTGCATATATGTACCTATTTTATTCTAAATTAATATAAAATTAAACATGAAATATAGAAAAATAACAATGACATACAGACAACATACAGTACGTAACAGTAACATCTTGCATGCCATGTGTGTGTATACTCATGTTTTGGTCAAATAAATGATCTTATCTTGTTTGCTAGCTGGTTTCAGTCATAAACGGTTTTCAAGCATAAGTTTCAATTGATATCACAATTCATATTCTGTGATTGCAAACCACGCCATTATGAGTATTAAAATATTATAATTAATTACGGTATTTTGAAGTCTTCAATCAAGAAGTCATCAATTAATTAGTATTAGTTCAGCACTTTAACTTGAAGTGCTGAACATATTAATGGACCGCAAAATTAATTAATTTTGCCTTTAATTGATGTGTTGCCCGCGAAAAATAATATTCTACCATAAAGTAGTAGAACATGATCTGACAAACATTTTGGTAGAAAATTATATGCCTAACTTTTTATCTGGCATTCAGCGTTGCCAGAACGTAACTTTTGTTACATTTTACGTAACTTTTGACCGTCTCATGTAACCTCCATGTAACACGACTCATAATGTAACTTTTACGTAACTTTTAGAACTTACTAAAAATATTAAAATATTTGCCCGCAAACAAGAAATAATCGTGAAACGGAACTCATCTAAGAACGCTTTTGTTATATATATATATATACTTTATTGTACACCAAGATAAGACAATACAAAAGAAACATTAAAAATTAAAACAAACATACAATAGGCGGCCTTATCGCGCTCTGCGATCTCTTCCAGGCAACCTTGAATGGATAGAGATAGCCTGGACACGACATGGGGTTGCACTTGGTGCCAATTTTAAAATCATACAGGTAAAACAAACTACTAAAATAGATACATAAATATTGTGATTTGTTCGTCGTGTTGTCACTGTTGTCAGTACATCAACAACAAAGTCGTCTTGCAACTGAAATAAGTTTATTTTTGTAATCAATCGTCAACTAAATATCAAGATTATCAAGTAGCATGATAATATATGTGGGCCATGCACTGCACATAGCTTCACGGAGTTTATTTTGATATTTATTACTCATTTTGTAACTTTGGTTTCGTTTACAAGAACTAGAGTGGGATGAATATCTACCAGCCGGCGTAACCTAGATTTGATTTTGTTTATCGATCCTTTCGCTGATGCGTCCAAATAGGTACCTAGCTACATAGTTGTAATTTGAATGTTCTAAACTAAACACCACGGATTTACCCGTGGTAGTCGCGGGGGAGGGCCCGCCCGCGCGAAAATTCGAATAGTGGGCGCGTTCCGCTACCTAAATAGTAGAAAAAAAAAGTAGTCTTTTATTATTTTAGTGTCGTTTTCCACTTAAAATAAGGTAATGTAACTTTTCTCATGAAAATGTAACTTTTTGAGATGTCTCATGTAACATTTGACCATCTGCCACTGGCATTACTGCTGGCATTGTTGTTATTCGTCACGTAACACAAATCTCTAGGTCGAAAAACTTTGAAAATATATTTTCTTGTAAATACTAACACAATACTAAATGATTAGGTAAATTATAATACTCACTTTTCGTAGTATGTTGGGTCATGTTTATCGCACGCATTCTTTAGTGTGAGATGGAACAATACTGCGTCCTCTTCGTTCAAGTAGTAAGGTGTTAAGTCGGTGCCGCCGCCGAACCACCACTGGACACCTGAATAAGGATATTGTTATTGTTTTTACCCAGAAGAATTACCATACATAAAACCGAAACAGCATAAAGACTATTCTTATAGTACCTACATAGAACTTGAGCCGACCTAGACAATTAAACAGCTGGCTGGAATGTGGCTTCCCAAGTCCATTTATCGTTTCAGGAAGTCCCAATCTCGTCATACTGACGGATGACGTCACAGGTACCAGTTGCCTACATAACCTTTAACTGTGGACGTAGGGTCGCAGAGTCTCCGCCTAGTCTGATAATTTTGTTAAAAGGTCACTTCCTCGTGCCCCCCGAAACGGATCTCCTCTTGCAGGTTAGTGGTGAAACAATAATAAACGAATTGGTTGATTTACCAGTTTTAAAACACGTGTTTTTATAGCTTTCATAATTTGGCCGGGGCCTTTGAGACCCCACGTCCATATGTCCCATACGTCATATAATTTCAAAGGGTATTTGTGTTTTGTTTTTGACTTTTCTACAAAAACCAGGAAAACTGAGTAAAATTTAGTGCGTGGTACGAAATTACGAATAATATTATTCAATATCCTAAATTTTAATTTTACGCGACGAATTTGTTTTAAAGATCTTTTGCTAATGCCTAAAAAAATGTGCCATTTAGAGAGCTTGTTTTATTTTTAACCGACTTCCCAAAAAGGAGGAGGTTCTATGTTCGACATTGTGTTTGTTTCGTTTTTTTTTCTGTGTATGTTCACCGATATCTCCGTCAATTGTGAAACGATTTAAAAAAATCTTTTTTTGTTTGAAAAAGTGTGTTCCATTTTAACATAAAAGGTGAAATGATAGATCTGCGTACCCCTTAAGAGCGTACTGGCGTGATGTTATGTTTTGAAATGGTATAAACAATAAATAGACATGCGATTGCAGCAATCCCGAGAGATTTGCCGTTATTTATTGAAGAGTTCCGTTGTATATCTTCGAAGTTCTTCATCAGATCTTCGCCATAATAAAATGGGACCAATTTCGAAACATACTTTTCAAACAAAAAAAGAATTTTCAAAGGTCCACAATTGACGGAGATATCGGTGAACATAAACAAAAAAAAAGAAACAAAACGTAATGTCGAACATAGAACCTCCTCCTTTTTTTTTGGGAAGTCGGTTAAAAAGTGAAAAGTGACTGCACAGCATGATTTTCTTCTTGTTTACGTCTTTTTAGTTCGCTTTTTAAGCAGTCGGGTTTTTTGAATTAACTTTTTTTATTTACAACTTTATAGTTATTTTTTTTATTTAGGTACATTTAAACATAAAAGTGTTATATATTTAAAAAGTTAAAATTTTTTTTTCCTCACAAAATGTCGCCCAAAATCCGCCATTTTTATCTTTTCCAATTTTTATGTAGCCAGTGACACTCGCAGGGTTAAGACGAATCGATTGACGTAAGAATCATCAAAATCGGCCAACGCGTTTGGTCTCTAGAACGCCACATAGGAACAAACATACATACATAGACTGATAAACACATTACCCTCCTTCGGCAGTCGGGTATAAATAAAGCTAGACGCAGGCGTCTATGTTTCCGAATGCATTCAAATCGAATCTCTTCAAAGTTAGAGTAAACAGGCTTCTTCTGGGTAAGCTCACTCCATCGTCGACTCTGTCTCTGTCACCTATGACTTAGACTAGAGTCAAGAGTAAACCCATCTCAAAAAAAAAAAAAAAAAAGCTACACAGTTGAAATTTTTACAGATGATGTATTTCTGTTGCCGCTATAACAACAAATACTAAAAACAGAATAAAATAAATATTTAAGGGGGGCTGCCATACAACAAACGTGATTTTTTTGCTTTTTTTTGCGATAATGGTACGGAACCCTTCGTGCGCGAGTCCGTTTCGCACTTGGCCGGTTTTTTTCATTTTGCCTAAGTTTTAACCTTTGTCAAAAAAAATATTATTACTATAATATAAGAAATTAATATCAATTATCAGTTTTTTTAAAGTGAAAATATTTGTTTTTGTTTCCTTAGACGTTTTTAAATATTATGTAACTATCCTATTACTAACCTTGTGTCGTCAAATGCTAAAACTAGCCACACAATTCATTCATTTGTCATATTAAGTAAAGTTTCATGAAAGGTTATTTGATTCGTATTTTTTTCGTTTAAAAGCAAGCTTACTAAAACATTTTTTTTTGCTTATTGTGATGTAGATTTTAAGCATGAAGTACAGGGGCCTCTGAGGCCCCACGTCCATGGTAGTGTTATAAAAAATGACGTCCACAGTTAAAGGTTAATCGGTCAGTCACAACTACAGTGCTACAAGGAACTTTAACTTATGTGAGATTATAACTTCTCGTTTCTCGTATAAGACATGCACATGACATTCAACCTTGAGCTGATCAACAATTAATTTAGCTAACCGATCAATAATAGATCTATCTCTCTGGACTTACCATCTTTATCTTGGACTTCGAAGTACCGATAGTTGAAGTGTATGGTGGGTACCATGGGGTTCCGCGGATGGATCACTGCGCTCACACCCGCCGCGAAGAACGGCAGCTCAGCGTTCTCAAGCTTTTTACCCCTATAATAACATATGTTTTAGAAATTAATCTCGCCTGCGTCAGAGTGTTGCCTGTCTGACTGGATGCAGCTAATTAATAGGTACCGATATGTTATATGGCTCGGCTGTCTATCTGAGCCAGTATCCTACACTATGATCACTTCTGCTCATCATTCGGAAAAAGCAAGCGTGGTGCATTTCGTTTTCAACTCTACTTCATGACTAGCTAATGAAATCTAAAGCCTTCAGTCGAGTACAATACTCATAGGTCAATCTGTACTAATCTAATCTGTGAATCTGTTTTTGAATAAACATATATGTCAAAACGTTACCCTCCTTTGAGCAGTAGGGTGAAAAATTGAGAACACTAGTTTAAGATAAGAAATCATGGTCTGATTGAAAATACATTTTTGACCTTTTCAGGAACTTTGACAACATTTTGGGTCATTTCACAATCTATATAACGGCTTCGAAATACTACGTTCTTGCTCAGATAAAATGTGTGGTCTGAAGAATAAACAATAACAGCATTTACGTCAAACAATGCACCACATGGACAGACAACATGCCATACAAACAATGCCATGTCATCTCTCCATCACCCTTGGTTGTTTGGTAGAGAATGCATGTAGTTTTAGTTCCGTCTTTGTATTTTTCTGATGCATGAACTTTCAATAAATTATTAATTACGATAAAACATAATTCAAACTACGTTATTAAAAACGGGCATTTTGGTTCACAAATGTGGTTGTGTTGCGCACCTGTTTGCACAGATGTTTTGGGTGCGGTCCTATTATGCATTTTATCGAAACACCAGTGCCAAGTGATTTGTGCATTTGGTAGGTATTCCCGTGTATGAAAGGAAGTTTGTAAGTTTGGATGTAGGAGGTAAACTCCGAAACTACTCAGACAGTAGAATAACTTAAAATTCACTTTAAATTTTTATCATTCAAGAGGCCCGCTTAATGGCCTAATTAAAATAAACGATTTGATTTTTAACCCACGACGGAAAAAGAGGGGTGTTATATGTTTGACGTGTGTTGCTGTGTATCTGTGTTGATGTGTATCTGTGTGTCTGTCTGTGGTATCATAGCGCCTCAACCAAGGAACCGATTTTGATTTAGTTTTTTTAGTTTGAAAGGTGATTGTGTCCAGAGTGTTCTTAGCTATTATTGAATGAAATCGGTTCAGCCGTTCAAAAGTTATGAGCGTTTAAATGTTTGAATCGGGATGTTTTCGCAAGATACATGTGTCGGGGGGTTTTTTAAATTTTGAAATTTTACTTGTTACTTAAACGATTACGACAATACATCACAGATTAAAAGCGATATTATCGCCAAGTGTCGAAGGCTACTTTCTATCCCGGATTAATGCAGGGCTCCTGTGGGCAGCGAAGCCGCGGGCAAAAGCAAGCATTACATATTCTTAGAATTGAGAAAGAAAACTAGTTACAAATAAATCATCATCATCATAATTTCAGCCGAAAGACGTCCACTGCTGGACATAGGCCTCCTCCAAGCGTCGTCACACTGATCGGTGCTGTGCGTTTCGCATGCACCGGACCCCCGCAGCCTTGACCAGATCGTCACTCCACCGAGAGGGAAGCCTTCCAACGCTGCGTCTTCCGGTACCCAAATAATATTGAATCTCATTAACTGAATAATTGGTATAAGATAGCTAACTGAAATATCAGCAATTCATTCACTTTGAAAAGCAATCGAATCTGGAATACTAGCGATAAGATACCTTTCTGAAGCGTCTCATCGAGTGCCTTCTCGAGTGAAGACATTTGTTTTCAAACACGGCGTCCGTACAATCATACAGAAGACATGACGACTCCAAAATATTGTAAGGATTTCGGAAAACGTCTTTTTACCCGGCTGTATGTATGTAATATTCTTTATTAACTCATATCTTGCAAACCGCTAGACGGATTTTTATAATTAATACATCGTTAGATATCGGGCTTGCTTGGCCGCCCAAGTGTTCTTAGATAAGTGACGTAAAAAAAAACAAAAATGGCGGTTTTTGTGCGCCATATTGGGGGGGATTTTTAGAGGTGATTACAAAAATATATACCCCTTATATGTTTAAATGTGATAGGAAAGAAAAATATAACTAAACCTGCATGAATGCATGAATGCATTCAGCGATCATATTGGCTATATATATATATATCGTTCTATTGTCTATCAGACGTCAGAACTTAGTTTCTTGCTAGCCACCCTGCGCGAAACGCGAAAGTTCCTAAATATAGATGTATGATTGTTACTTTTAGGGTTCCGTACCTCAAAAGGTAAAAAAAGGAACCCTTATAAGATCAGTTTCTTGTCCGTCTGTCACCATCGATTTTCTCAGAAACGGATGGACCTAGCAAGTTGAAATTTAAACCAGTTACTGAGGTCTATAGTCCCTATTAGGTGTACAAAAATCTAAAGATATAAGCAAATTTAGATTTGCACGAAAACGTGTAAGTACCAAAATTTACCTTAATATTTAACCTTTTTTATTTTTCGGCATTTTCCATTTACTTGTGCTGTAAGACCTTGTTTTTAACCAAAATTGAAAATTCTATATCAACCGGAAGTATCCTATATGTTTTGGGTCGAAAACCTATATGGTAGTTCCCGTGGACCCAGAATCACGAAATTTAGGACTTACAGCACAAATAATGAAAATTCATACATGGTCCGAGTTGTATGGCGCTCATACAATTTAGAGGACTAGCTAGGGTAGGTACGGAACCCCTGGGCGAGTTCGACTCGCACTTGACCGGTTTTTTTAATCTTTAAATCACATAGCTATGCAGTCTTCAACATTTTCAATTATTGGTGTGATAATCAACATAACAACCCGTCATTTAAGAAAAATATATTCGCAAAAAAATACTCGCTTGGATTGTATTTAACGCGCCGAACATGACTAATCACAGAGCGAGAACTCCTGAATGCAGTTTCGGTTTCGGTCGTAGTTTCGGCAGGTTTGCCGCCGAAACCGAAATTTCGGTCGGACACGAGAAACTAGTGTTAAATAACTATTAGTGTCCATTGAAACTGGTTATTCAACCGAAATCGAAACCGAACTCAGCCTTGCTCTCAGTTTCGGCCGAAACTTTTTCAGACATGTTAAAATCTATTGTTTTCTGTAATTTGGCTTATTTATTATTACTCGTAAACTTGTAAAGCCTATTTATCTGTGATAGTTTTCCTTTTAATTTCGTTATATTTACTACTGCCGTGCAAACGCCACGGAAACGGATCTCTGAATCGAAAAATGGTTTTAACAAACTCATAATATTTTGAATGGCCTACCCAACGATACCCCACACCACGAGGTAGTCGAGAAAAAAAAAACATCCCCACTTTATGTCTATAGGAGGAAATGCAAAAAAAAAATTTACTTGGTTTTATTTTACACTTTGTCGGAATTATTAATCTGTATATCCATGCCAAATTGTAGCTTTTCAGTACTTAGATTCTCAGAGCTAAGCTGCGGACGGACAGAGCGAATCTACCTATAAGGGTTCCTTGTTGACTTCGGAACCCTAAAAATTAGGGGATTTCAAAGAAATAATCTGACTTATCAATATATTGGTATTTGTTAGTAAAATATACGTGACCTACTGTCACCGAAATTGTTCTCGGCCGTACTGGTAAGCATCTGCCTCATACTGGACTGGCATGACTTTGGCATAAACGTGAATGGTGTGAACTTAACCACCTAAGATTTGCGGATGATATCGAAAGTGAGAAAGTAGGTCTAACTATGAACAATGACAAAATCAAATCGATTACAAACTCCGAACCAATAGCTAAAAAAATTTACAACCAGTTGCTTGAATATTTGCAAGATTACATCTATCAAGTGCAGATTATTTCTCACAAAGACCAAACCACTAAATAAATCATTAGAAGAACAACGAACGGATGGAAAAGTACCTACTGGTCACTGAAAGAAGTCTTAAAATCAAAGGAGCTAAGCATGTCAATAAAAAGGAAAATCTTTGATTCTTGTGTACTTCCAGTCCTATGGATGCGAAACTTGGTCCCTCACTATGGTACTATGTACTGTGGTGTATACACCACAGAGAAAAGTTGGAGTGATGCCAGAAAGCCATGGAGAGAAGCATGACAGGAATTAGAAAGCAAGCTAAAGTAAGAGATTGCGAAATAAGACAGAAAACTAAGGTAACAGACATAATCAACCGAATAGACCAACAGAAGTGGAGATGGGCCGGCCACATGATCCAAGAGACCCAAGATAAATGGAGCAAAACTGTCTCCGACTTGTACTCCAGAGACGGGCACCACAACAGAGGACGCCAGCATGCAAGACTGGAGGATAATCTGAAGCTGGCGGCTGGTTGTCACTGGAGAAGGGTGTCGCGAGACAGAAGCCAGTGGAAGTTGTTAGAAGAGGCCTATGCCAAAAGGCACGCTGAACTGCGGGACATTATTAAGACCAAACAAACTTGTTATTATTTATTTTTTATGCGTAGTTCAAAATAAAGGGCTTATTATAGTAAAATATATGTATAATAATAAACATTATCACCAAATTTCAAGTTTCTAGGAAGGGATTCAATGGGAAGTTAAAACATTCTCAAATTAGTTAAAAATTATATGCCAGGCCATGTAACCTAGCATACCCATGTAATCCCACAGATTGACCCGCTCAGCAGCACCATGTCGTCCGCGTATAAGTACCAAAATTAATCTTAATTTTTAAGATATTTTTTTTGCCAATTTTCCTATATTTGTGCTGTAAAACCTTTTTGCCAAATTTCGTGATTCTAGGTCAACGGGAACTACCATATAGGTTTTCGACCCAAAACCAATAGAGTACTTCCGGTTATCCTAGAATTGTAAATTTTCAGCACAAGTAAAGGGAAAATTCCGGCAAATTAAGGTAAATTTTGGTACTTATAAGTTTTATCGAACATCTAAATTTGCCCATATCTTTTTATCGTGTTGGCTCAGGGCCTTGATTTTTATACACCTAATAGGGACTATACATAGACCTCGTATCTGGTATAAAATTACTCAACTTGCTAGGTCAACTCGTTCCTGGGAAAATCGTTGGTGACACACGGACAGACGGACAAGAGAGTGATCTTATAATGGGTTCCTTTTTTACCTTTTGAGGTACGGATCCCTAAAAATTGACAATTTGTATGTTTTTAACGTAATCACATAAACACAATCACGCCGGACCGGCCGGCGATGTGACAGGACCATTGACACACATCATCATCGTCAGCCTATTAATATTTCCACTGCTGGCACAGGCATCCTCTCTGTGAGAAGTGACCCACGAGACTCTCCCAAAGTCAACCGAGCGACGCGCAATAATTCACGAACACAGAGTTTCGGTGCGGCCGAAGGTTCAGTATATCTTCTACCGAAACCGAAACAGGTGCCGAACCTAGATATTTTTTTAGCGAAACCGAATCTTCGGTCTGTCACTAATAACTGTTTAGGGATGCTTCATATCTACTGACCTGCTTCTCATTTGCTGTACTGCAGCCGGTGGTAAGGTGCCGGACACGACAGAGATGTTAACGCCCGCCTTCTCAAACACCCGCCCATCCTGCAGTACGCACGTGATGCCACCTCCTCCTTCCTTGCGGAGCCATCTGTCCACTTGGAACTTGGCTTCCTGGTGCAAGCAAATAATTATGGTTATTAGTTTAAAATAGACTGGGACAGTTGTTTTTAAGGGTTAATGTAAAACAGTTCTCAAAAAACCCAATCCTTCGCACATTTATAATGTTTAATTTGAGATGAAGAAGTGCAAAAATCGCCCGTATATAATCGTAATTTATACTATTGTTTTATTTAGCTGTGCAATTAGAGAACTGACTCAAATGTACGTCTGACATTTTTCTACAGCTAAAGGAGATGTTTCTTCATGCAAATGTAGTGACGCGTTCAGAGTGGGAAATTGACCCCATTTTGACGAAAGTTTGTATTCTTATTAGTATTGAAAAAAAAAAAAAAATTTGAGAAATACTATTTCTATTTGTTGTTATTTACATTTAAACCTATTAAAGCTAAACTAATATAGTAGTTTCGTACCGGCGATAGTAAGTAAATATCGTTGTCAAAATCATATTCATCTGGTGTTTTTTCATCCTCCCAAGCCTACAAGAAAATAAGGCATTTATGTATGTATTTGTTCTTAAAGATAGCAACATAACAATTAAATCACTTTTTATTAATATAAATTCGAGAGAAAATGGGCCTACTGTATAAGTACCTAGCATAATAAAAAACCTATGTTTTTAAAAATAATTTCAAATATGAATCTTACCTGAATAAATTTAAATAAAAACCCTTGCTACTCATCTTACACTATTTCTTAATGAAAAACCTTTGATCACTAATAAAGAACTAAAGAAAGATAAAGAATTAACTTTCTTAGTGATTGAGGTGTATATTTCCACAAAAAGTTCTTATTCCAAAACTATGCCTCACCTGGTCTTCCTCTGCTTCCAAAGCCCTACAGAACTCGGCCTGTATCCTCATGATGAGCAGTTCCATCTGTGTCTTCATGTCATCCTTGTTTTTCTCCAGCTTTTCTAGTGGTGTGATGGGCTCAGCCATGTAGCTCTTCAGCTGCATTATTTCCTTCATATCTGCTTTGTTATTTTTCAGCTGGCTGTATGCTGCATAACCTGTGCCTAGTATAGCTGCACAGTATAATCTGAAAATAACATTTTAGACTATGGTAAACTAACATTAAAGTCTATTGGAACACAGTTTTTGCCGACTGATCATGGCCCATTCCCTCCCTCCAAAAGGGATGTGTACCAATAGTGGGACATAGTAGGCTGTTTATCTATACTAATTTAAAAAAAAGGTGAAGTTTGTGAGTTTGTTTGTACAAAGGAATCTCTGGAAATACTGAAAAACTGTTTAGAGCTCAGCGAAGTCGGCATGGGTCAGCTAGTTCTTAATACTACTGTGGTATTTACGGAGTTTTAAATTTCACGAAGAATAATTAATAAGGAAAATTATTGTCAAAACTAATTTGATGAACATGGTGGGTGATCTGTTATTATTATTACCTAAAAACATATCTAAATTATATGTTTTTGAATGTCATGATGATGATGTATGTAACTAGTCAGCATTCTTATTTGTGTTTGATTATATTGTCTAACAAGAAGCTGATTAGATAATATTATGCCCCAAACTGTATATTTTAAATAAATAATTCCACATGATCTTAATAAGAACCATAAGATTTGTATTCCATACTCACTATACATATAACAAAACACATATAAACTTGTTTTTATTATATTTAACTGTGTCATTGTGCTACAAGTGTTGTTGACCTACTTTTATTATCTCTCACAATAAGATTGGAAATATTTCATTGAACTTCAGATTATATAGATAATGTCATAAAGGGATTCCTGTATTATGATCATATAACTACAGTATCTATTTATTAAGATAGAGTAGAAGGGTAAGCATTGGTAGAAGATTATGTCAACAAGTAATTCTGCAACTTTGCTATTGTACTTGTTGCCGTTGAAGTAAAGATGTTCACACATAAAGAGCTATAAATCTCAAATAAAGTGTCTGTTCTTCACAATATACCCATTATTTACATGATTGATGAGTCAACGAGTATTTGATCACGTACGCCACTAACACATTTTACACAGTGCTAAAATCCAGTTTTATATAAGATAAAACACGTTACATAGTAATAATGTCGAGTGAGGTTAAAAAACTGAGATAATAATGCATTCATAACCTTTTAATCGAAATTAATTAATGTTTATAAATACACAAAATTATAATGTAAATACTGTACCTGTATGCGGGTCTGTCCCGGACCTTTTTGAAAGTTTCCACATAACTTAGCGTATTGAAACACCTTGTTATCACTTTATACGACATTTTGTGTATTTGTGTATATCTCAGCACAAAAATCACCGATACACTCGAAGATTTATTGTAAAAATTCCAAAGACTGAGCAGGACTGACTACCGTTTTGACAGCCGGACGATCAAGCCGGTTTGACACATGACAGATGTGTAATGTCACACGTTGTTATCGTGCGCGCGCCACCCTGCGGCGGCATGTGGAACTATTTGGTTATCAGCTGTGAAATTTTTCTTCCGCAAGACGCGCCTACATGCGCAATATGTGTTCATCTCTTTCCCGAGCGGTGCCGAGCGCATCGATCGGTCGTGTCGTGCTCTTTCCGGCCAGTCCGCGGCAGCCTCGCTGACAGCGTGTCGCCAGTGCGCGTGTGTACTCCGCTGTTCCAGCTATCGATCCGTCAGTGGAGCCGCATTGCCGTACATTCCGGAGGCGGTGCCTCGCCTAGTTTTCGTCGATCGTCGGCGTGACGGGCGCGTGTCGGCGTCGGCGGCGGCCCCGGGCGGCCCTGCGCAGTAGCGACCAAGTGTAGCGCGGGAGCGACCGACCTTCCTTCCGCCAAAACCGGCTCGCTGTCCGCGGCGGACGGCTGTGATGTAGCCGCGGCCGGCGCGAGCGGCCTTCGGACAAAGGACCCGCTACTCGGTTATTCGCGATGAAGAAGTTCACGTTCAAGGGGGTGCTCGACGGGTTTCGCAGCTCGGTGCAGGCGGCACCGCGAGGCACCGAGCAGGAGATCCAGGAGACTCTGCGGCCCGACCACTTCCAAATCAAAAAGGTGAGTGGTTTTATCGCGCGGCGCGGCCCAAGGTCCCGCAGATAATGGCGATGAGCGGCACGCGAGGAGGCGGCTACGGGCATGGGGAGAGGGGCGAGCACGCTCCAGTGCCGGTGCCGTATTTATAACAGCACTCACCTGAGCCGACGGCGGCGGCGGCGCCGAACGTGCAGCCTGTGTTGTGTAAACTGTCGCACGCTGAGCGCGGCCGCGACAGACTCCACAGCCTGCCAGGCGACGTGCTTACCAAAACAATCACAAAACAGCGTCGCACTCGCCGCTGCACCAACAGATCGTCTATGACTCAATTTTGTTGACATTTCTTTAGCCAAGAACGTGTTCCACGCGTAATATGTGTCTCGGACCATTTCGTAGTCTTGTACTGCAAAAAATCGTGATTGCCGTTATTCGCTTACGTCAGTGAGCAGCCTTGACCATCTACTTAATCTATTGGTGTTATTACGATGAATGTAATCTGCTAACTGACCACGGCAGCCTGAAAGTGCGTGGAAGCACGATTAGACAATTTTAATATAACATAGCGTCTATTCGGCTGATATTATTTTTCGTCAGATTACTGAACAGTGTACACCTGTAGGCGGTGAATAGCGATCATAATATTGAACTGATAACAGATTAGATAGCGGCTG
This sequence comes from Orthosia cruda, assembly GCA_964057195.1. Classification (NCBI taxonomy): domain Eukaryota; kingdom Metazoa; phylum Arthropoda; class Insecta; order Lepidoptera; family Noctuidae; genus Orthosia; species Orthosia cruda. The sequence goes on from OZ059836.1 coordinate 41,125,874, forward strand.
CACTTAATAATGCCTTTGCCCTTTGTCGTGTAACTTTTGTAACAAAAATGCACAAATACCTGGAAAACAATGATTTGCAGGTTTCATAGTGACAAGGGCAAAAAACTGAAAAATCCGTCTAAATAAACTATAGGGCTTTATATTGAAACAAGGGTAGAAGTTACTGCCAATTTTCTGCGCTAACCTACCCTCACAACCAACAAAAAACGGCATTACAAAAATACCTTCTCATTATAACACGTAAACTTCCTGAAATCAGGAAAGTTTAACATTTTCATGTCAAGGTCTAAATGCTTAACACGGCTAATGTTAATGATCGATAGCGTGGAAGTGCAGGAAACTTATAATAAACGACATTCGAAAATAACTGAAGTTTGTTAGGATCGTTGCTATTTTCCTGCAAAGTTCTAGTTATTGTTAAAAGTTGTGTACCTCGGGTGGTCGGGACTCGGGTACTTGGCCCATCTGGTCCACGAACTCTGCAGCCGCCGCCGGCAAAGTTAATGAGTAAACTCTTAAATAGTAAATTACGTCGCGGTCGTAACAGAAGATGGAAAACAACATTTATTTGCGATCGTTCTCCATTGAAAATACCGAATTTGAACAGCGGTATGCTTTTCAAACTTTTCCCTTTCTTTGCCCGTACCTATTTGCGGAGAGAACCAATTTGCGTCGGATCCGCGGTTTTCATGAAATAAATCATTTTCAGTCACTTTTCTTTTGAGAACTGTGTGAGAATTCCACGAATTTGTGCAGAAAGTTGACTGAATCGCCGAGATGTATGGTGGATGGATATATATATATGTGTATTTAAGTTCACCCTCTGTATATTTTTTGTGGATATTTCCGTTCTTCTTTTTCGCTATTGTCCTGTGAGAAATAAGTATAAAACCATACAACATTATGCGGTAGAAGAGAAGCATTGTTCCTTTATAAATTTCAGATATTGAGAAGATATTTCAGTACAGGGCTGATAAAACAAGGCAGGTCTTACTCATAGATTTCATCAATGATAAAACTCTCTACTGCGTATTGTGTTCTATACTTAGTAGCTAATAGAATATCGGCCCGATGTTTAGTAACAAAGGAAAACAATGTCATTCCGAGCACGTCGCTCTTTATTTTTAATACCGTATGATGTAAGCAGACATGAGTACACAGCTGGATCTGACCGATCCACAGCCTCAGAGCAACGGTGACTCATAACAAAAGGATTTATCGGCAGAATTATTGATTAAAACGGGTTTTCACAATAACTATATTGAATAAGTTATCGTTTTGACACGGATTACATCGATTCTAGCTACTGACTCATTGAAAATTCATAAATTAAACGCGATTCGAATATTTTACCCTCTTTATGTGATATCTTTAGACGAAAATTCTGCAAAGGCCTTGCGATGAATCGTATTGAAAAATATTTCGCCAGTCGTTTGAAACTCCGAAAAACTTGAATAAAACAAGGTATCTTGTAGTATACAAGTTCGGGCACAAGGAAAAAGCAATATGTTTGTATAGCCAAATAAAGTAAGATGCATTCTGCAAGGTTTTGCCAATATGTAGTAAACTAAGCCCGATAACAGCTCCCCGTATATACCGCGGTTATCTGCCACGGCTGCACAGCGCTGATAAATATTACAGCCGACACATCCTGAATACAACCTTCTATGATGTCGGCTAAACCGACGGGGAAATCAATGATTGATGCGTTATTTTCACTTTACTAAACATGGCGGTATTATATTCGTTGTGTTCAGAAGGAAATTGGAACGATTCTGTTGATGATTGCTTTGAATGTGGTCCTTAGGAATGATTTATTATTATTGACATGAATCATGATCAGGTACGTAAACGTAAGCCACTTGCAATCCAACAAAAGTCAAAGTTGAATCATTGGCTGAATGCTCAGTGTCTTTGCTAAGCGATGACATAATAATTCATAGACCGAGAAAAAATAATCTAAGAGAAGTCTGAGAGAGTACCTTGATTAATAAAATCTCCAGGAAAACTTAAAACTCAGTTCTATACGCTCGATAAAAATATTACACCTCAATGCCCAAGAAAACAGAAAACAATGCTCTTTTATCCGATAGTGCAGTACACTACTGAAATAACAGTTAAAATAGCAGTTCCACAATATTATATCACTCAAACTAAGTGTTATTCGCATAGTGATGTGGCTCTTGGAGGAGCAGTCATTATCTTCTGCTCTCCCGGGATAAGTAATTACAGGGGGAATTGGATTTGTCCATTGTTATCTCGGACTTGTGCTAGAGATTCATTTAATTAAGACCCGACACCCAGACTAGTTACTTTCGTATTTAGCTCAACCTTTTATGAATGTTTTTTTTGACACGTAATAATAATTATGTTTTGTTTTGCTGTATATTCCATGTATTACGCAATTGAATGCTTTTTGCGTTAAGGAAATCGTGTTATAACAATAATAATATTAGTTATTCATTATTCAATGTTAGCAACTAGGAAAACAAGGTATTTAAATAACTTAGTTATATTAATTTTTTATCGCTAATAATTCCAGTATCGCAATATCGTTTTTCCTTTATGAATGACGCATTCGAACACATTTCATGAACAATAATGATGGCAAAAGATATTTATAAAACAATTTTGGTGTCTTAAAAAGAGTATTAAGATGAAAAGCGCATCAAAATCTACTCAGCGCTTTTTAAGACAGTAAAATGAGCCTGATCGTATATTTTACGTTCCAAATGGCTTAAGTTGGCCCTTTATAACGTTATTATCTTTCATTTTCAGGCATTACTCGAAGAAGATTTGATCAATAGATCAGAAATATTTAATTGCTTCAAAACACTTTCTAGATTAATTGAACCTTATTGGACTGGTATTAATTGGATCGAAACGTTCCACAGATTAGGGATAATTGTCTTCATAGGCTTAATTAACTGTACACCTGGTATTTCAGTAACAAATTGGTATAGTGATAAATTAGATACAACATAGGATTTGGTAGACAAGCAATTTTTCATGACGTGTGTCAGTATATCCAGTGCCGACCTATCCTAAGCCAGTCATCAATAAACTACATCAGTTTCTGTATCATATTAATCTGGCTGTTGTGGTCAGTGTCCGAGAGGATTTTGTAGACTTGGCGAGGATTACCGGGATTCGGCGCTGAATTACAATTGTTTCGGGATGTGGCGGCCAAAGACTGTTTAGGACATATCTGTCATATGGTTTTATTTCTCTTTGTTTTTACTGTGACTGCAGAAGTTAGTTGAAGTAGAACAACAAGTTTTCGCAAAGTTTATGTGCAAAGCTTACGCTGCCCAGCTGAATTAATTTACTGTAAAACTGTAGAGAAAGTTTTTGACTTTAAAGAAGGGATTGCATCTTTAGAATTCGAAGTAGGATTCTATCATCATAATACCCACCACTGCAGTCAAAATTTAGTTATCCAACTTACAACTATCATTACAGGGTTTCACTCAGAGAACAACAGAATGAATCAGTGACATTATTTAGTAGGTTGAGGTTGCTAGCTATAAAATAAATTAATGCACACACATAATACCAATAATCGATCATACCGATTGCCAATGACGCGAAGGTAACTACCATTTGAATACCCAGTGACCTAAATCAATGGTATATTAATACATAGATCAAAAGGAAACAATTTATAAAAACAAATAACTAATCTCATAATTTACCTTATACATAATAACGATATTTATAACGAAAAGACTACCGTATGATTATTACGATATTTATAACGAAAAGACACGCTCATTGGCGACAGTTGTGTATATTACAGTTATTTTCACAAACACATATTTTGTCTCGCATCATAAATCCCCGTCGAACGTGATCGCAATTACGATTGCTTGATTATAGTGAACGTAGGCGGGTCACTCGATTTGTTCTATGAAATACTCTTTAGTGTTTCCAAGAACGTGCATGAAGAAAATTCTCCTAACCACCACCCGCCCGAATTTAATAATGATAGGTTTCTAAATTACACAGTAATTTTCGTGGTGCCTTTAAGAAGGAGACAAAAGCAAGACTTTGTAAGTCTGACTTAATAAGTCTGGTTAATCACTTCATATATTCAGATTATCTAGATAAAGTCATTAGGCTACGGCCTGGAAAAATAACGCGTTAAAAGTAGCAGTTTTTTACTTCTATAACAGAGAGATCCACGTCTTATAACTATCAGTCTTAATTGATACTGCGAATTAATAAATAAGATATATTTTCGAAATATATCTGAAAAGGTATTTTTTATGTAATTGCTCTTTCACTCAGTCATGAAACAGAAAACCTCAATTTTGGGCGATCTTATTAAGTTATTTCATCTTTAAATATTCTATCTCCTGAGAAAAGTTTAATTAATCTTGCTTTTATAAGAAAATACTTAAAGATTTTAATGAGCTCGGGCCTCTAACACGATAGAAAAAATGCTGCTAACAGATGAGCGAAAGTTCTTTAATAATATTTTTGGCTTAATTCCGCAATTTATCAACAGACTGTGAATCTGTATCATCCTAATTGTTCCTAATTAATACGGTTAACTATGCGAATCTGCTATTTTATCAAATCACATTCGCAGCGCTAGTCACGAATTAACAGGCGGGTGACGTCACGAGTGATTCATTCGAATTTCGAACGGCAGCCATTAAGAGTTGGCTGTACCTACTACATTACTTTCGCCATGAAATTAAAATAATATTACATAGCCATTCCTTAGCTGTGTTCAGTGTTTTGCAAATTCAGTACAATTAAACTGATGAAATATCAATGTGAATGTATATTGTCTTGCATTTTTCGTAGCGCTAGTTGTCAACGTCGCTGAAAATAATGAAAACTTATCTATGCAGATGTTCCACTTAAGTGCTACAGAACTAACAAATATCCCACTTATAAACGAAAATAAACAATGTGTAAAGAATACTTTGCGAAAAGCGAATATTTGATTTGGAGTCCACTTTAAAATTCAAATATTTGTAATTCATCATCTGTGTGAAAAATATCGAATTTGAGAGAACTCAATGTTGATTCATATTCGGAACGCGTATTTTTTTAAGGCTGGTTGCATTGTGCCGGGCACAGACAGTAATGCGGCTCAGCATTGATTAAAACGAGATATGATTTATAGCTGGACCGTGCCTACGAATCTTTTTAATATTCGAAATGCAATGCGCTTTGTCGGATAAATTATTACTTTTATATCTACGTTATTATTTATTATAGTTTTCTTAATTTGTCTGCAGTAAATATTGCGTTATATTGTGCGTGGAAAGATTTCGATAAATAATTACTATATCTATTAGTGGAAGAATTAAATATTAGGTAGGTACGCTTTATTTGCACAAAAGGCCCAATAATAGGTTGCAGTATTGGTAGTTATAAAATAAAATACATAGGTAGATATTGTTCACTAAACACTGAACATGTACGTTGCTAACGTAACAATGGGAGGAAATGTAATTATTGTGGGGAATGAAGCCAATGAACAATCACGGTATATCAACTTACATACCTATAGGTAAATCACTGGATGATTTTGAGTGATTTGTTACAAACAACAGAAGACATACATACTCTGAATCAATTAATTAATTCCAAAACTAAAAACGTTTCTATTCTACAGCGCATCACTCAGACTACATTGGTGTCATTCGCGTTACGGATGGAAGACCAATGCCATGACATCAATGACATAATAAACAAGTCAATACAATTCAATTTATTGTGATTTTGAATTTTCGATGCTTCACGAAGTACAAAAAATATTGAAGTAAATTACCTACCACTAAAACTATCTACCTCTACTAAAAGCAAGAATGAAAAGAGAAGACTACTCTGCTAAAATATAAAAGTAGGTAAATTATCTGCTACTACTAAAGGCAAGAATGAAGAGAGACCTTAGCTATCCACCTACATAATTATTATGGTTGAAGGTACTCAGTTGAAATACCACAGCATATAAACATGACACCGACGTCACGAGTAGTTAGCAGCTGGCTAAACAAATATTACTTAACTCACCAATCATAATTTGTTACACTGTGGTAATAGTCGCTTTGTTTAACAAAGTAGTAATGTTAGTAGCAGATTGACAACGATTAGTTAGACAACCAATTGTTAAGATTCAACATGGATTTATTATAGCTGGAGATAAATTACTATCCACTTCTCTGAATTTTCTAAACATTTGTGATCAAAGCTATCTTAACATCACATCTAGGTATACATAACTTTCAGGTGTCTATTCTAAGGTATTTAACTATTTTATATCGTAAGTACCTACATGTTTTTGGTAACTTGTTTCACAATCTCAGGTTTCATCTGAAAACATTAACAGGCGTCCTGAAAAGAATCCTAACACATAGCAAAGAAGTGGATTCACGAAGCAAAATAACCAATATTTACATTCTGCCAACATGAAACCTGTTGAGCATATATTGATTTTCCCAACAACACGCATAAAAACGTCGATCACAATTCACAACAGACTGACAATGGCAGACGATGCGTTATCTGAATTTGTGCAAAGATTAGCACATATCCGCAGCCCGCGGTCACGTGTCTTGATAACCGCGTTGTTTCTAATACACAACACTATTATCAAGTTAGTGTGCCTGGGATATTTTTGCATAATATGGCCGCACCGCCGCCGCTGGCCATATGTAAATGAAAATGACAGTAAAATGTCAAATTCAGCACGTACATTTGTATTTATTTCTCTTTTCCGCCCTATGTCAATGTAGCCACTGTAGCTGTGTATTGGTTGCAAGTATTTGAATAAATATTTGCTTTTAATATCGAATTCGGCCGGGATCCGGACAAATAAATAGTATTTGTTAGCTATCTGCATATCAGGAACATGCATAACGTTGGCTTGGACATTCAAGTTGCAAATACGTTGCCCGATGAAATTTTTGTTTATTTTTATTTTTGCGCATGCATACGATATTGAGCAAATACCAACTTATATTGAGCGTAGGGTATGGAATTAGTATGTACGAGTAGATACTGATCAAAGACTAGGTCAGGCGTTCGGAAACTAGTGATGTGTATTTGCGAAATACAAATAGTCGGTTCAATTGAAGCGTTAATACAAACTGTCTACATCGAACGAGTTATTCTCAATCTGTATGAAGTTCATAATGTAACACAGATACAGTCTAGTAGACGACATATCTTAGAACTTGGCAAGTAGCACAGGCAAGTGTGCTTGAAGTTAGGATATGTACAAGTTTGGTATCAAGTATCGCGCACCAAACAGTGCCCAACTTTGCCTGGACTGCAATATCCAATATCGCAAGTTTTCTTCTGCGGGCTTTGTTTTAATATCGCTTTTAGTCTAGAACAATCCCGTACTGTTTTAAATGCGGATATTTATCGATTACACGTTCATGTACCCGGTTTACATCATACGCTTGAATTGGTCGACTTCAGGCGAAAGTAAAGAGGCCTCTTACCTTGTATAGGTTATAGCTTATAGCATATATAAAGGCAACGAAACATCTAGATCGATTGAAAATTCTCCAAAAATACAAAGCCTTCAGATGAGAACAAGGCAACAGTTTTGTCTGTTCGATATTTGCTTGATTTATTTCCAAATTGAATTCGTAATTTTGTTCAAAAATATTTTTGTAGGTAATCTTTGCCTGTCAGTACAAATTGAGTTATCGCTTTATACAAAAATACATCAATATAAAGAAGCGATACGAAATAAACCTGATACCTATAATTTATTTTATCGTAATAACAACTTCTACAACATTAGTTCATTCGTCTTCTGACATCCGAGCAAAATTCAGGAGCCGAGTGTATACCCACACAATTGAGTTGTCAGAATATTCCAGCGACCTACATTACTATGTGGGAAGGGGACAGAGGGTGCCTTCACCTCTTTCCCGCAGGGTGGAAGGAATTTTTTGATGTTGAAGTGAATTGGCACAGTGTGGTACTTTCTTGATTCGTTTGTGTTCGGCTTATTCGGCAATCGTGCCTTGTCTTTCCGTATGTTGCCGGTTTGTGAATCGCTTTTGTTAGCAGGATTTGTTTTCAAAGGAAGGATTCTTTGCTGTGTGTGCAAATTCATGCTGAAAGAATTTCCTAATACAGACTTTACACCGCATTTGTTTGCTTAAAATCACAATCGAATCTTTTACACTTGCTGATCTTAGAGTTCCGGAGAAATATATATAATATAGATTATAGTCTGGAATAGCACATAGGTTACTTTTTATTCCGGGAATATGTTCTCTTGGGATAATTTTCGACATTCACGCGGGCGAAGCCGCTGGCAGAAGACCTACATAAAATGCAAAGCTTGAAAATACTCAATGAATCTAGCCATAAAACAAGAATCTGTTCTCAAAAACATGCCAGCACCGTATTTTTTCAGTATAACATATCTAAACTAGTGCAGGTGAATTGCCAGTACATTTCCAGCTAACCCAAGTAAACCAGGGCGCCTTGCTAGTAAATATTTTACTAGCTCCACTAATTTTATGAAGCGGTGACCGTATATGTTAGTGATTAATAAATTGGTCGAAGTGTAATAGCATCGTAAATGACACGACACTTTAGGAACATGCGTAACTATTAGGCAAATTACTTAATAAATTATTGTTCTAACATAACTACTGACTGAGATTTATTTTTGAGGTTATTCGATTTGTGATAGATTTACAACAAGTTTGTGGCTTCATACATGAAATCGGATTTTGAAATACCAGGTTTGTGAATGGAAAACTTTGCAGCGGTTTCATTTCATACTTAGCGACCTTCCTGATGGATGGACGAGATTCGATTTATTATATCACACCGATAAGTTTTTTACTAAGCGAAATTGCAAGTCCGTTTACATGGATGCAATGCGAAGCAGTTCAACCTTGCACTTGAAACTTGATAAAATAGGTGCACGATATAGCCTATCGATACAATTTAAATTTAGTGCCATCAGTTAGGAGTTTGAAACCTGGCCGAAAATGTGATTGTTGTACCTAATAGAATTTAGCGATATTATAATCATTCAGTCAGAGAGGTAGACCTGTAGCTAGTTCGGAAAATAAGCTCAAAAACAGCCAGCCCCAAGGATACAAGTAGCACAATCTAGAGAGGACCGGTTATCTTGGAGGAGGCCGTTACTTGCAGAGGGGTTCTTGCAGATAGACAGACATTTCTTTTTGTAATGTGCAACGCAATAAAAGTATCTCTTTTTTTTGTATTCTTTAGTCAAATTATTATAATCGTTCAGTCAATGCTAGACGATAAAGATTTATGTTCTGAGACTAACCCTGCGAGTCAAGCACGAATGTCCCGTAAACACTTAACTATATATTAACCATTAAACCAAAGAAGTAAGATTTACCGAAACTGCTAGAAGATGCAATTAACCCCTACCGATGTAGCCTGTACTCCATAAATATTGCCCAGAATCTAGCCCAAGGCTAAGTTGCCAATGTTGGCATCCCTCCACAATCCATGAGGCTGTGTGTCCTAGGATTTAGTAACCTTGGCATATTTACCAAATTTTCCTTTGATATCGGGCTAGTATTTTTGAGAGTGAAAGCAAGCCTTCGTGGTGTATTTATTTTGCGTCTTGGCAGCTGCAAAGCATTGGTTTGGTGCTGATCTGAAAATTGCAAACGCTTTTCTTCTGCAGAGTTTCATGCGTGAGATGGCAAAAGCAACGCCACTGTCATTAATACTGCATATTTTATGTTGGAATACGATTTTCCCACTTATCTTAAGACTTTTTTCTTCGTCGTAGACGCCAAAAATATGAGTTTCAACCAGAAGTTAGCGACGTTGACTGCGTTAACGTTGGCTTCACAATTTTCAAACAGATGTCGATTCTTCATTCATGAGAATGCATGTCCTCATCGTTTTGACTTGCTGGATGGATGAATCTATGCATACGCATAGATCTCGATATAATGTAACCAGCCTTTCTTTCTCCAACCTCTTTTCTTTGTATATCTTTTACAAATTCAGAAACTTGACCGTCCGTATAGCATTGACCACGGCGTGTATCTTTAAAATGTGTGCGTGATAAGAATCGGTCAGTTATCGCCATGTTGCTGATATTATTAGTACATTCGCGTATTAACGGTGCTGTATTTACAAATAGTCGTGGTGTGTATTTCGTAGTAATACTACTTTGATACAGTAACTTGAGATTTTTGTAACAGAATGCAGGGAATAAGGAGTATGACAAAATTGGTGATAGTGGTGCCGATCTAAAATTTCAAAGTAGCTGTAATTTTTTACCCGGTTGATGCAGTAGGTTCGCGGCCCAAGACAGTACTGCACCCGTACCCTGACGTGTCAATACTATAGTTCGACAGTAAAAAAGGGACAGATGTGTACAAGTCATATACATCTCTCTGGCTTTGCATAAAACTGGTAAAATATGAGAGTACTATTGACTACACCTCGGCCTAGGCCTTCGGGGATAACAGTCGTGATGTTGTTTTGTTTCTCAAGATTTCTCAAAATATTGCACTTCACTATCCTTTACTACGAGAAAGAACATATTAATGCGGCTTTTCGGCCAATCCCCAACAATCGTCAACCATAAAAACCGCAACATTCCCGTCGGCACTGCTCTTTGTGCGACAGCCGGCAGAGGGCGCCACGAGAGGGCTGTCAAAGGGACCCTCCACTCGCTAAATACGAGGGCTCTCAGAATACCTGCCTCATTAGCGGGAATTTGTGGACTCTTTGCAACCACTCGCGTATTCGTTTGAACGAAGCCTAATGTTTAGTTGTTTTTGGTATGATTTTTTGTACAATATTGTAGCAAAGTTCATTATCGCATTATATTAAAATGTTGCGGTTATCGCAACTGTTTATTAAACCTCTACGATGATTGCTTCCAAAGGAAATACCACAATTGGGTGTTCACCATCAACCACGTTGACATTATAATGCAAAGATACCGCGCCTGTATATTCTTAAAATCAAAGTCTATCTTCTTGTGGGCTATCAGAATTGTCATTCATTCATTCACTAGTTTGAAATTCCATTCACCACTAACTACTAGTTTGAAGACAGGCAAGCGCTAATTGTTAATTAAACCTTATCGGCGAATTGCGGGTGGTCGAAAGCACAGAGCACTAGACTTAACCTTTAGATAACCTAGCAATTAAATACCGTCACAATGTCGGATTATTTATTAATGGTTCATTCAAAATTTTGTTTAAACTACCCGATAAAACTCAGCCCATCCGACTCAACGAAGAGTCGGAGAAACATCTGTCAGAAGTGTCCCTAACTTCCACATTTGTTATAATCATAAGTATCTCTCTACCATATAGTAGACGCTATTGCTCTCAACAACCAGTCAAAATTCAGACAACAAGCTGCCCATTTGCGCTGCCTTGACCCTGAGCTCACATCAGACACAGGACCTCATGGTGACTGAATCCGGAAAAAAATAAACCGTGATTTCTATTCTTCTCATAGATGATGAAGTTCACTCCCACGCCAGGTAAACAGCTCATTACTAAGCACGTGCCTTCTAATCCCCAGACAGGAATCCGACAAATACACGTCGCCATGTCGAGGATCAACCTTGTGTCACTAATTGGACAAGCTACTTGAAGACACGATCGATACGACAAAGTTGAAATACTTCAATTACACGTGCTTGAGTTTAATTAGGGGGTGAAGAGTGAAGCACGTTCACTGACAAAGTTAAGAAGTCATGACGACAATCGAATTGGGTTTGACAACTTGACAGTCGAAATTGGAGTACAATATTTTTGGCATCTTTGTCTAAAATCATTACAACAGTCTTTCAGACTTATCCATCGGCTTCAGCCATCAGCTTCATACATACATGAAATTATCCCAAGGGAACATACTCCAGGTATGAAAAGTATGTCCTAATCTAAGACATTATGGTCTACCCGTGTGCCAAGATTCATGCAAATCCGTTGTTAAGACGTGAAAATATAACAAATAAACAGACAGACTGAGTTAAGTTATGTAAGACGGATTAGTGTCCGCAACTCCACGTCTAAGCGCGTACTTTTCGTACGGACTGACAGAGTTACTTTCGCATTTATAATATTAGTTATATGCATACGTGTACTGGCTATAACATGTGAACAACTCTTCCTACATAGTCTAGTTAGACTTCTATCCAGTCCATCACATAACAGACAAATACACTTCTACATAAAACAAAAACACAAGACGAACTACCAAAACTACTAAGCTATTCTGTCTAAAATGCACCTCAACTTAGAAGACAAACAATGCTAATAGCTGGTCAAACAGCGCAATACACGCTCCAACTCCTGATGTGCTGCGGATAGTGGCTCGCGTGAGTGTATTCATTGGCCCACTTCAGTCCTGGGGCAGATAGCTCGCTACTTCAGTGGAAGAATTATTTATCATCACATTAGCTTGTAGCTTTTCTCTTCTTTACATGTTAAGCTATTGTATAGATTGCTTCACTGTATGATAGGTGGACGAGTGGTAGCAATCTTTAGTTATTAGCAAATGTCGTTATTTATTTATTAATTTATCCTCACACTAGAACGCCTATCAGCAATTAGGTAAGTACACCAAATGCGCACAAATTTATATTAACTATCAGTCACAGGTTCTCACGATGTTTTCCTTCACTGTTGTCAGAGATGTCCAAGATAAACTTAAACATCGCTTATTGGTTTGTGACTTTCTTGCCATAATGCTGTCTAAATCTACTTCCATGAAGTATTAAATAGTTATTCATCGTCTATAACCATATATTTAGAACTTTTTCCTTTAAATCTTGTTTGGTTTCCAGTGCTATGTACACTGGAAACCAGACAAGATTGCATAGCTAGTACATAGGCATACGTATGAGTATCGATGATAGTGGTATGTTTGTTATGGCTTTAAAATAAATCTTGTTTCTCTGGATTGTGGAGTCCGCTTTAGGAAAGGTAACTTTTTGTCTGTGCACTTTCGCTCTCATTACATATATGACATAATTAAGTGCTCTGTCTGGTTTACCCACCAGATATGGCGAGTCAATAGAGAAAGACTAGTGTTTTTTGTAACACTACTTTTCAAACTCAGCTCAGTTATATGGATTTCGATATTCCATTTCAGCAATCACAATTTTTCTCACGAGTACTCCTTCTATCATTCAAAGTAACTCAATTCTGATATTGAATACATCACGTTCCGCTATTCGACTTTACCTAGACATGTCATATTTCAAATAGCGGGACTTTAGGCACAGAGCCTAGATTACGTACAGGATCCTATTCCAGACAGGATTACTTCCATTTCGTGGTATATCGGCTCGCGAACGACTTCAGCCATGCAAAATAACAAGCCCAAATCTTAGTAGAATAACTATGAAAATTTCAGAATAATACTAAATCCGAATCTCTGAAATTGGAGAGAGACAATGTGAAAAAACTGATAGGAAAGTACCTTAACAGGCCCTATTTCAGATTCTATTTTTTATAGCTTCAGGGATTTAGATATTCTGGTAAAAAACCCTCATGATGCTGTCAAAATAGTTAAAAATATGAATCTTGAATTAGAATAGTATATTCATATCTCAAGTTTTTAAGTGCAAGTAATTTGTGTGTGGTGTATTATTGTATATCTTAATAAAAAGTTGAGATAGATTTTGGCCTGCTATGAGGACTCTGGTAAAACAATCTCCTGTTTGCATTTTATACTATCTTCAACCCCTAGCATGCGAATACGAAAATGCGACTACCCGGATTACCAGTTGGAGAGATTTAATTGAATATCTGCAAGATCTTTCCTGGAAAATGAATCTTTCAATTTCAACTTTCTTATAAAGGTCTGCTTAAACTTACATAGTTCCTAGTTGTATAAATCGCTCTATTTCCCTCGGCCGACATTTTTACGCGCGTACGACTTTTAATTTCCGTACCAGCATGGGTGAGTTCCGGCTTTCAAGGACACAATTACTTACTATACGTCATTGCCGACGTTTTACTGAATCTTTAGACGTACAGGATGTCAAAGAAAAATATTGGTCGACTTTGAAATGAATTTTGGGGATAATACTTTAATAGAGTATTATGTAGTTATGGCTCTCTATGTATATACTGACGAAGTCACCTATACTGGAACGGGAAAATGGAAGTTTAATCTAATTTGCTTGCATCCAGGTATCCCCGGACAAATGCATCTTTTTGCGAATCCTCAGGAGACGCATTGATCTTAAAGCTTCCTTTAAAGTTAAAACAACAAAGAGCAACTTCATGTTTTCTTGCCAGTCCAAGACAAAAAAAACTAAAACTTCTTTTACTTTGTACAGCTCTTGTTTTTATTATTTTTCCTTATGTCACAATTTTGCAGCTTGTTTCTTGCAATTGCTATTCTTGCAATATTACTTTATTTTCTGCTATCTAATTCCACTGGACCATTCTTGTTATTTTATTTCCATTATTACCTTCGCCAGTCCATTTCTTCATCTTCTTAATTTTCTACTGCATCTCCAGCCTGTCATTTTTATCCTTATTTATTTGTGGTCGGCGCAACATTTACCATACTTGTCTTTCAGTCGTCATATCAGCACTCAACAGTCAGCCTGTTTTTCAACCGACTTCAAAAAGGAGGAGGTTCCAAATTCGAATGTATGTTTGTTACGCGATTACTACGCCAACGCCAATTATGAACCGATTTCGATGTTTTTTTTTTGAAAGCTGATGCTTCTCATGAGGTCCCATTTAAATTTGTTCAAGAGATCAGACGAGTAGTTTTTAATTTATCCTTAATAATGCGTATTTTCATGGTAATATAAGGTACCAAAACTAAAAAGAGAAAATTAAAAAAAAATGTAACAAAAAAATTAAACCGACTTCCAAAACTAAAACACTACAAAGTGAAAAATAACTTTCTTTTCGGAAGTGGGTGTCTTTGGCACCAATTTTTTTTTCTCTTATTTTCACTGGTTTAATTTTTTTTTTGTTAAAAGTTTTTTAGCTATGTCATCTTGCACACAGTACAACCACCGTTTCATTGGTCATCCCCTTAGTCATCCACTTTCATACTCAAAGATTTCCTTATCTTAATCTTTTTCATCCAGTTTTATAAAATATCTTATCCTTATAAATCAGCCTGTATTTAGTGTAATAAACACGCTTAAAATATTGAAATTCTAACAAGCGGAAACGTGTAATGTGGTAAATAATAACAGCTTTTGGTCTGTTATTAGTTAGGCGATTATACAGCTATTGTTGTGATGTTTGAGGGCCGTTGATTGCCCCGGTGATGGATACTGCTTATGTTTCAAACGATATATTTCATTTGTATATCATCTGCTTAAATATATGTTTTATGGCTTAAACCTTGCAGGGTAGTGAAGCAGATGATTTAATTATAGATTATAGAGTATTTTTTTTTGTTTACCGTAATGCGATAATGTTTTGTCGTTTCATTATTTGTTATTCCCATGATATAGTGAGAGTATCTAAAGCCTTTGCAAGGTCACATACTTCATCACGCATAAAAATATGCTTGGGTACGGTTACGGGGCAACCACTAACTGACCTCCGTAGTTCTTAATTGGTACGTTTAAAGTTATAATTTATGAAATTCAAAGAAAATTGAAGTAGAACGAACCTACAAAATACCATAACAATACCTTTTGATATTTTGGGCGCAGAGTGGGCGGTGTCCCTCGATGATTCACGTTGACAAATATTTTGTTACTGGCCAGCAATGTTAAGATGTTATTGATCGGCAATGTACTTAAATGAAACAAAGTCGACGATCTTGATAACCTTTTGTAGTCGGATGCACGTTTCGTAATTGGTAAGGTCGGTGAACCCATTAAACGGATTGTTGTTAATTGCTCAGCTGCATTGGCGAAGTTTACTTTGTGCATCGGAATCAATACAGATTGATAGGATTACAATTTCTTAATTTTATGATTCCTTTATCACACAGCATCTTTAAATAGCATAGACATCCTTTATAGGTCCACTCACATCATGATAATGCTCTTTTTCTTATTTAGCATATATTTTTCATCCACGACATGTGCCTTAACTAATTTACTTCAAACAATCATATTATATTTTTTCTTTAGTGCATTCTCCAGTGGTCACATTTTAGTATATTCAAGGTCAGTCATGTACTTAATTGTTCATTGTCAATGATCACAGCTCTTAACGTTTCATCATCGTCATTCACAGCCTTTATTCGTCTCAATCCTGACAACCATGTACCAGTCTCCTTTATCATCGATAAAATCCGAAAACTCTACCTGACCTTGCGTCTATAGTTCCACAGTAACATATGCATCTTAATTTCACTATCGGCGTGTTGCACGGCCCTCGCATGAAGTTGGCACTTGGCAGGCCGGACGCGGCCCGTTGGCAAGCTCTCAACGCGGTTGACCCGACCTTCACCTCATGATCTGCATTCGCGATTCATACGCAAGGGGTCATTGCAACACTTAGCTTGGAGGTGCACCGGTGCAGTTGACTGTTACTGTATAATGTGGATAGATATAAGGAGGATTTTGAGGTTATGGTTAAATTTAAAACTGAATTATAGTTGGAATCGTATAAGATGAAATGAATGCGAATGATTTAATGTGATATTGAAAATGAGTGTATGAAAGTTCTAGGCAAAACAGCCATTAGAGAATAGATAGATGTTTTTACTAGTGCAATGAAGGAGTTTATCGATAGACAAAATGAATAACAAAGCCGCAGACAAAATTCGTGTGAAAGCCCAAGTTTTCTGAAATAGTGGAGTTTAGATCGGCAACTCGTTTTTCAATTCACATCGTTTCGTAGAAAAGCTGGATACTGAAACGGTCAGTGCGGTAATTTTATGTAAACCAGTTGCGTAAATCCTGGGCAACAGATAAACGTTAGAAGGATCCATAGTTTCCGACTAGTAGTGAGATTTATTCCGGTCTACGTGTCGGTAATTAAGTGGATTAGCATTTAGTTAATCGTTTGATTTTCAGCTCATTACGAGGTTGAGCCGGAGTTAAGGTTTGTTTATATAAACTTTTGGTGCGTATTTGGTTTGGCCTCATTAGCGGACGGTGTAGGGATTGTTATGTGAAGCAAATTAGAACTTTCTGTGGTTTGTGGTATTTCTGAATATACAGGTAGAAGTGAAATTAACAGGAAACAAAAATAGATCCTTAGCAGTTTTAAGTAAAGAGACGTGGCAAGTAAAGATACCGTTGCCCTAAAGTGTGAAACTAATTTAAGCTGTTTAATGACATGAATTAACATTATGAGTTGACAGATACATAATGTAAATTATATGTCTGGAAATGCAACTATCTGAATTTTATGTGCTCTACGAACAGGCAATTTATATGCGTGGTTGTAAAGAGACTGCCCCAAGAGCCTAAAAATAAACTTATCCGGCACAATATAATACGTAGTAGCATTTTAACTAAAATATGTCGTCAACTTCACCTATGCAGTATTCTATATATTCTATAACCCACCAGGGTCTAATGTCAAAGCTGCAACCATAAATACACGGCCGTTAACCGAGATGGTAATATTATTAGTATCTCTTATAAGGTCGCGATCGATCGGGACTCGTCTCTTCTCTGGGTTGACTTAACTTGTCGACTCATCTGGGGTCTGACGTGTTGGGCTGGTGACGTCAGGGCTTAGCTCATCTTGTGGAGGATGATGTTAGTTTGATTCTTTATTATCTTTTTGTCTTTTATTGGTTGTCCAACAGTTGTCTTGATCAATTCAGGAGTTTGTTCTGTTTCTTTTGGGTTCTAAAGCGAAGACATAGTCATCATTCCAGTTCCGTCACCAACGCGGGTATATATAGAATTACTGACCTCCCCTTTCTTCTGCTATTCTTCTGTGTTCTTTGCGGAAAACGGCAATACATTCAGCTTCAAAGTTATTCCTATGCCGTATAGGTATATGGGCATATCTTGTGTCTAAAATGCCCATTATGTAGTGGGACAGCGATGTTATCCTCTTTGTCTTGGCTTCGGTGTTTTTCTTGCACTCTATTACATCTCCTACTAAGCTCTTCATCTTCCCTTTAGTGGATCAGTCAGTCATTGACATAATATTTTATAGCTCGTGTAATACATGTCACATTTCGAGTTATGTTCTCCTAAAGTCTTATCACATCGAATTCAACTAGTTTAACAAACTCAGTAGGATTGCTTCCAGTCACTGAGCTAAGCCCAAAGTTTATGTCTTCGCGTGACTGTTCCATGTTTCCGGAATAAGTTTATTGACGGCAGCCAAAGTTAAGGTTATTACAAGTGCTTGTTCTGGGTCAAAGTGGATGATGTTGGGTGTAGTAAAATGTGTGTAATGTTGTCAAAATAATGGCGTATGTTTCCGTCGTCTATAAGTAATGGCATTTCTTTAATTTGCTTTCACGCGAATGATTATCCGGTTGCTTTTTTATTAATTTTTTGGCTTAAACGCGGCACAATATTCCAAAGCACTGTATTGGGATTATGGGTAGAGGTGAAAGACCGTTTTATAAGGGTTTCAATAATATAGTTTATTTACCCTTTACTTGTTAAATTTGGAAGGTGTGGTTCAGTAATACTTTGTGATACATGTGTTCCCTAGCACGTCTGACGCGATTGTGTGTACTGTGTGTAGTGACCTGATCACCAGATGGGATTGCGGTCTCAACTAGGTACCTGAGAAGGGTTCGTAGTCAAACCATATAATATAAGGTTAGAGAGAGACAGGCATAGAGTATTTTAGATTTGTTTTTGTTAAACTCCAACACGCCCCCTCAAAAATAAATCCTTTTCTCTTTATTTACGACATACTCGTAATAATACATATCTCATACCATCTTTATACAATAATAAAAACACACACCTTCCTTTTATCTCTCTGGGGAAAACAATATCATCATGGTCCAACATTCGTTGCACAGGATAAGGGAAAACCCAGTTAAAACCTTATCAGACCAATTAATTATATCATCTATTATAATTAATGAAATATAAAAGTTATTCATCCACTTATTATAACCAAGCTCTTATAATTAAAATATCCTTAATTATAATCAAGCTTTTATAATTAACTTATCTGTAGCATTACAATCATGCTATTATAATTAACATAAGTAATCATCCTTGTAATTATAACAAAGCCTTTTTCAGCTTCACATTTAGCCATGTAGTTACCTTATTTTGCTTTTATTTACTATGTTGTTATCATAGTTTACTGCCCATTTGTGGTATAAAAATCACATTGTGCAATTATCAAATACTTTAAAGTTAAACAATTAACTCGTAGTACTTTTTCTATCTATTATATTACAGCCCATTCACAATGAACAAAGCCACTTCCAATAATTTTGTTTGAAAACCAACTTGAGATTTATGGTTCTTTAAATTTCTTAAGACCCTTTTAAGTCTGACCATAATAAACTATTGTTTTTGCTTGCATACTGACTTAGAAAGTTTACAAAAAAAAAACTTGGGTCAGGTCGGGTGCACAGCATGTCATCAAGCACACAACAAAATTTCTACAAAGGCACTAGTAAGTTCTTACGAATTTAATACTTCGTAATTTAGTTTACTTTCAACTTGGGTACAAATTAATATTGACTGATTTAAGATCTGCTTACATATTCTAAACAAAAGTTACTTTGTTTACCAGAAAACCTTTTCTTCCATTTCAGTCTTCCATATTAACAGTATGTTTTACAACTATTCATATAACATATTTAAATTAGCGATCTTTACAAGATCGTTCACATTTATAGCTTAAATACAATTTGAAATATGATTTAACATACATAACATTGCACCTATATTCCCCAAAGGGTTAAATAGAGCCTTAGTACACTATATTATAGTACAACCACATTTCGTCAGTTACATAAATACTCATCAAAACATGACTTAACATAACATACCGCCTGTGTTCCCCGAAGGGTTAGGCAGAGGCATAGTACACTATAGTACACCCACATTTCACCAGTTATGTTTAGATTCCATATTATAGGGAGACTACTTTTAATCCTTTCACTCCTTCTTACCTGGCAAGAATTATCGATATTTTCTATTTATCAGTACAAGTTTTATTAGAACATTGTTTATTAACATCGTTTGGCTTTAGTATCTATGTTATTAGAGTCTTTTATGGAGCGAATTATACTACTTTTAATCCATTCATTAGATTTCAAACTATCTAAATCCACTGATTTTAAACCTTCCAATATTTAATCATTGGAATTAGTTCCATCAGTTTTGGTATACACCAGATTTTGGTCTTTATCTGTTTTGATATCGTGTAGTATTTAAATATCTGATATTAATTCCACTGATTTGAACCACCCAATTTTACACTTTTGGATTTAGTTACACCAGTTTTGAAAACACCAGCTTTTAGGATTGTCATAACTGTGAGAATTAAATGACACTGATTTTTGACGTCGTCACGTTAATCAGTTTTGATATGGAAATGTTCGATTCCATTTCCTTCAAATTGTAACGCAGCCCTCGACTGCTTATAACTCACTTCATTATGACATTCCCAACTGTTTCATATTTTCACTCTTTATGTTTCATACTTTATAGCCATATGGTAGGTTCATACCTTACTTACCAGAATATCGTTTTAGGACTTTTCATTAAATTTGGTTTTAGTGGTTTTATTATGTACATACACGGTAGAACCGAAAACCTTTAAATATTTAATAACAGGTTTTTTTTTTAAATTATCTTTTCACAATTCAAATGGTGTTCGAGTTTGTTTCAAATATTTGGAACTAACAGCTTGCAGACTGCTTTAATCCACATAATGACTTAAACAAATATAATTGAATGTGACATCTTTTTCATTTGCAAATAATATATTTTCAACCAGGATATGCTGTGGAAATATTCATATATGTACTTAGATTTCCTTGGACAATATCCAATTCAAAATGATTTAACATCTATATGATGCACTAGCAAATTAAACTATCTCGCTAAAGATATTAATCTTAAACTTGTGTTTCTTGCAACTAATGCAAAAGTTTCTGACTAGAACCACTAGCCATTTATTTACAGGTTCTCGAAGTTCATCATTTTTAACCGTAAACTTACAGTTTTATTGATAAAATATTTTTAATTTGCATATGATTTAGTTTTTTCACTTCAGGTATCATTAACAATAAATAAATTATATTCCTCATTGATATTTTACCATAGGTACATGTTTATTATCATTCATATATAGATTCAATTTCTGAATACGATTGAGGTATTTGAAATAGCAAAGATTCAGCACACAACTGCATCCTAAGACTTACTAATTTTCTGTTTCTTTATCATTATCATATGTTAAGATTAACACATTTCCATTTTGATATGAAAACTGGATCAAAC
This sequence comes from Orthosia cruda, assembly GCA_964057195.1. Lineage (NCBI taxonomy): Eukaryota > Metazoa > Arthropoda > Insecta > Lepidoptera > Noctuidae > Orthosia > Orthosia cruda. Next base: position 41,147,226 of record OZ059836.1, read on the forward strand.
GCTCCATGATTTCTATGACAGATTTATTAGCATATGATACTAGGAATTCATTCGTATTTATAGGAATATACAACCTGACTTAATCTTTTCAGATTCACACCACTTCAATAGAGTGTAACAAATCAAAATTATCAACATAGTTATTGCTACGTTTTAGCCATGATCCATTCGGGCTCAGGTTTCACTGGCCTATTTGATAAGATGTTAATTTCATCCAATCTCTGAATCTCACAAACCAATTGTCTAACTTCTTACATAATTGTCTACACTTTATACCAAATAGTGTGTATCAATTATAAATAGGGACTTTCACGTTGCGGACACGAAGTAGCGTCCAGCGTCAGGCGACTACTCGCCAGATGTTTTATATCTGGGCACGACCCGCGCCCCTAGCGTCGGTCCGCTCGCCTCTTGTTACTCAAGCAGGTAAAGACGAACCCTTATTTATAGCCAATGCTTTATTTCCCTTTAGCAATACATTGTCATATTTAGTTTTCTACTATTAACAAAGTAAAACCAAAACATTTAAATACTTTAGTTGTGGCTTCTTATTTCGTCATAACTTAGAATGTGGGTTTTACAACCTCAATTGTGTTTTACAACCTCAGTAGGTACTTCCCAGGACAATTTCATACTGAATGATTTGAAACATTTAGACCTTAATAGGTAGTACAATTTATTACATGCCGATGATGTTAAGCCGTTGGTCCCGGCTTTCATTTGAAGATCTTTGACAGTCGTTACTGGTCGTCAGAAGCCTGAGATCTGACACCAGTCTAGCCAAGAGGTATCGTGTCACCCAGTTACTGGGTTGTGGAGGTCAGTTAGGGAGTCGCTCCATGTATAACACTGGTACTCAGCTTAATCCCGTTGGACTGGAGGCCGACCCGAATATAGTTCGGAAAAGGCTAGACAGATGATTGTGATGAATTTATTACATGTACTACTCTGTTCTATAATTCATTGTTCTTATTGATCCATTCGACAATATTATTTAATGCCGTTATGCAAACCACTGTTTAATGGTAGGTACCCTTTTCGAGATCAGGACTCTTATTTAATTGGATACAATTTTCTCTCCATTATTAAAACTGAAGTTAGTTAACAATTCTCAGACCAAAATTAGCTTTACAAAACACAACTCGGCTTTTGTTTTCAATATACGAAGAAGTGTTTCGACCGTACACATCTGTGTGCACTATTCACATAATTATCTACCTTTTTTTTTACTAAACTTTTGTTTTGCCAAACAAAATTGTTTTCAATAAATACAAGCTTCACACAATTTTTATTTTATTTTTGTAAAGCACCACTATTGGTAATTGCATGACTATAGAAAAATAGTTTCATTTATTTTATTTCAAAATTTGCCTTTTTGGCCTTACATTTCGTTTCACAATAAATCATAATTATTATTTACGAATGTATATTCAAACATTTGCTATTTAAAGCGTTTATAAGTTGCAGACAATTAACGCCAATTAGTTACATTCTAGATTATCATCAAAGACTTACCCTTTATAGGCTTACCAACCATCTTTGAACACAATGACACCGCCATCTTTATTAAAACGACAGCCATTCCAGCTTAGCGTTTTCTGGAACTGAGCACACCTGGAGCGTCCATCTTACAGGTAACCGGAAGATCTTCTTGCTTCGTCTCTTGTTCATCACGCGCCATTGTTCCAGTCTGTTGTAGCACTGCCCGTCACGAAGGTAAAACCAGAAGTCTATTAGGGTTTTGAAGTAACCCTATGCACCGTTGTATTGTTTTATTCTTCCTTCTTGTTTCACTTAGATGCACAATACGTTTTTATTATGTAGTGTCCGTATATTATTATTTTCACTTTGGCTTAGCGCTCTGGGCCCATAACCTATTGGGATTATGGGTAGAGGTGAAAGACCGTTTTATAAGGGTTTCAATAATATAGTTTATTTACCCTTTACTTGTTAAATTTGGAAGGTGTGGTTCAGTAATACTTTGTGATACATGTGTTCCCTAGCACGTCTGACGCGATTGTGTGTACTGTGTGTAGTGACCTGATCACCAGATGGGATTGCGGTCTCAACTAGGTACCTGAGAAGGGTTCGTAGTCAAACCATATAATATAAGGTTAGAGAGAGACAGGCATAGAGTATTTTAGATTTGTTTTTGTTAAACTCCAACACACTGTAACTTCTGAAAGCCGGAATCTACAGTGACGACCATCAGAAAAGTGCCAAGTCAATGAAGTGTGACGAGTCCTGGAGAAAGGATTCAACTGTCTTCAATATAGAAGACGAAATAAATAAAAATAAAAATGAATAGGGGCAAGATAACAAAATTATTTTGTGAGTTGTGGGATTCAAACTGGCTTGCACATTATTTCCATGGTAACACTGACCCAATAAAACAGCTAGATATTATAAAACAGATTATTAAATCTGCTAACAGGAACCAAACTGAGATAACCGTTATCAAACCGGTATAATGATATGTTATATAGGAACGAAACAAAAAGTACATGCTTATTAATACGTAGTATTATACCTAACTATTTATTTAATTACTCTTATCGATTCTCGTAATGAGTCGTTATCAGAAAAAGGTAATGAATACAAAAAACAATGCATTGAAAGATAAGCAGTTGGTTTGAAGTTTTAATAAATATTAAATAATATACACTGAATCAATAACATGCACTTTTAATATGTATTTGTAAGCGATATCTTAAGCTCTAAATTAAAAGAAACTAAGTGTACATTTTTGATGGATCTCCTCGGAAAACTAGATAATTAGATATAGGTACTTCGATACTAGATTTTCGTGAGAATAAAGTATGTGACATTTGGCAACCACTCTGTTTGTACACAAAATTCCAGATGCAGTGAAAACTTGGCACACTATGTATTTAAAATGGTACCAATAAATTATGACTTTCAATAATGTCCTCTATCTTATGAAGATAATATGCCATAAATTTCAGTTAGTTTTAGAATTGCAACAAACATATTATGCAATTTCACATTGGTTTAAGTAAAACCCCTGAAAACATAAATTGTTTTCGTAAAGCACATGGTTTAACCTTGAGCCATTTTATCAAAGTCCTTGCCGGAAGCATTTGCATACAGCTGTTATCTGCCCCCACCCACTACCAACTACCGACCTGACCAATAACTAAATTACAAGTAGCCAATAACCTAATAATTTGAACCCAATCGTGAGGAAAGGTCAACGCGAGTAGTTACCGGTAGACGGGGCTCTAATACTAACTATATTAGTATGTCTTAATATGTTTGGGATAGTGCACAATTTCCGGTTTGTTTAACTACAGGAGAGTTTTGGCACGTGTGCTTTCCGTCACTGACCTGATTGACCTGACCACTGGTCATCAGCTTTAGCTTTAAACCTAGGTATGGACAGCGTTATCGACCGGGTACCCCTGAGGCATTGAAGTTGCTTGGGAAAGGAAGTAACCAGTTGATGAGGCTGACCGCCAATTGACACTGCATCCAGATGTATAAACGAATAGGTAAATGGTAGGATACTGACAGTAGCAAAGATATCGTGACTGGCCTTCATCATCATCATCATTTCAGCCGAAAGACGTCCACTGCTGGACATAGGACTCCCCCAGGCGTCGCCACATTGACCGATCCCGTGCGTCTAGCATCCAGCGCCTTCCCCCAACCTTAACCAGGTCGTCGGTCCACCTAGTGGGAGGCCTTCCAACGTATCATCTTCCGGTTCGCGGTCGCCATTCTAGAACTTTTTGGCCCCATCGGCCATCCGTTCTGCGAGCAATGTGCCCTGCCCACTTCCACTTAAGTTTGGCAATTCTTCAGGATATGTCGGTAACTTTGGTTCTCCTGCGGATATCATCATTTCTGACGTGATCACGCAAGGAAATGCCGAGCATAGCTCACTCCATGGTCCTTTGGGTGACTTTAAGCTTTCTGATAAGGCCCATTGTGAGCGACCACGTCTCGGTCCCATAGGTGACTGGCCTTAGATGCTAGTGATTACTTTTAGGAATTCCTTGTCTTTTGGAGACCCGATCGATCAACAAGCCCTATCGTAGTCCTGAAAAGTTAAAGTCATTGGGCTTAAGATATGACAACTTGATAAATATAAAGTAATACTTCCTTAAGTACATCCCATTCTCAGCCTTCCGCATTTTACCGCAGTCTTCCCTTTCGTCCGCAATTTCCTTCGTCACTCTATCTTTCTGTAGCTCGGTTCCATTTCGATAGGCACTCAACCTTTGATAGTCTGTTGAACATGCCGCGAAAATAAACATCAATCTTCGAGTTCATTCACCCCGACCTTGTCATAGACAAGCTGTAAAAAGGGAAAAGTAACGCATATTGGACATGTGCCAGATATGTCAAGGACAGTCATATTTACAACTGTGTTTTATTTGTTCATGTTCACTTGTCATTGGACGCGCCAAGTTTCGGTTTTCATTCGTTTGGGTAGATTTTATTGGTTACTAGCGATCTGAAAACACTTCTGTTTTTTTACGTGTTCAGTGTTCGGGAAAATCGGTAGAGTTCGGCAAAAATCTATAATTTTGTTTGGATTTTATTACTTGTAATTTCTTTCACTTGTAATGGAAATTGAAGGTGATTTTATGTGGGCTGGTCCGTGACAGGTAAGAAGAAAAGAGCACCGTCACCAGCAGTAATCTGATGATTAGATATTAGAAGAAGGTTTAAATGCGGATAAGAAAATGAGATTCTGGAGCTTGCTTAGCCTTCTTCTTGACCTCCGTAATCATTTTAGCAAAACCAGCTTACATTCATATTGTTCATTGTTTTACGTAGATAAATTAAATTAACTAAGTCGAAACTTTCGTTTGTTTTAGGTTGCCTATAGGGCACTTTGGTAGGTAGGTATACCTAACGACACGCTTGGGATGAGACCCTGAGTTTATTTTTAGCCTAAAGCTTAGGCCTTTTTACGCAATTTGTCAATATTGTTATAACATCTTTTTCATTAGAATATTTTCCATTACTTACCGAAACTTGCCTATATTTACCAAATTTATAAACTGGTTGATTGATTAGATCAGATTAAGTTAGAATTTGCGAAACACAAATTCGATTTGCTAAATTGACGAAGTTAAGTTTTGACGATCGAGCGTCTGTGTTTTCTCAATCGATAGATGGGGAATAGGCATCTCACACGGAATTTTGTGTAAAATAATATTGTTAGTGAATTTGTGAAGACGAGTTCGGTATCTTATAAGAACGAATTATTGCTGGGGCGCGAAGTGGTAAAGGCTCTTTGGTAGACTGTCCTACCAAAATTGTACCAAAAATATTTTTTGTTGTGATTTTGTGGTGTTGACTGTGTTAAGATAACTAGCAAATAAATATTGGATTAGTGTATCTTACAATAATTACAAATCCTGAATATTGAATTAAGGCCTCGAAAGGAGTTGTACTTTTCTTTTCGTACTGAGTTACCAATGTTCGAAGCTTAATTAGGTTTTAGCTTTCTAATTACTTAGGGACTGTTTTGTATGTGGACTGTAGTTTGTATAGGCTGGTTAATTGATACAACTTGCTTGTTTTATTAATTATTTACTATAACTTACATGAATGCGTGTTGGTTTTTTGGCCTCAGGAAGAGGGAGGACATATGAAAGCTCTTTTCAACAGATCACAATTATCATTGATCAAACTAGAAATATTAATAACTTTGTGTTGCCATCAACAACCAATACTTAATTCTTACTTACTTATTCTATTCGACACAGATTTCTTCTAACTAAACTTTCCAAGCCAAAGTTTAGTTAGAAGAAATCTGTGTCTTCTATGAACTAACAATTAATAATTTCCAACTCATTAAGGTTGTTTCAATGATCCTTCACACTTCGAATCACAATAAACCAAAATCTCTTACCTTCTCTATATATTCTATTGTGGTAACACAGTTATCTGAATATAACACAGTTGTGTTGGACCCTCGTAACGAAGGCTTTACATCGAATTAATCAACGGTTTCGATAACTGTCTGTTTGTTTTGTTCCAGGTAAGCTGTAATCTCGGCCTCACGATGATTTATAGTGAGTAAGTAATCTTGTTTAATGTTCGTCCTGACTTCGCTTAAATGAGAAGGTTTGAAGCCAGGGATTAGACTGGAAAAAGGTATGGTAGAAATACGAATTGGAATCGTATTTTGGGTAAAGATTTTTAGGGAACGTGGGACGGAGATTTTTGTTACAGAACGAGTTTAAATTGCATCTATAATATGCCAATAAACGGATAGAGCCGTCAGAACTATCGATTTATACAAACTGTAGATTTCAAACATAATAGTCTAACTTGGGTCATCGGTTCCAAATATCCAAATAAGTAGATAGCTACGTATAGAAAATATGTAGTAAGTAATTTTTTTTCCACCTCATCACCAACAAGCGATCTTCATAAATATCAAGGCACCCACTTCCCTGAGGCTGTTAGTACCGAAAACTTCTGACAACTAACAACCGCAACTACTTTTATTCACAACTTCCCAACAAGATGTATCACTTTATACCGTACATGAATTCTCTTTTTAGTAAAAAACTTGGTCCTTTTGCTCAAAGAAACTCGTTGGAATAAACTTTATCGTAAATATGTTCCGGTCCTTCCTAATTCAAATTTTGGTCCCTCCGGACGAAATTACAAGATGGCGACTTTCGCGCCAAAGTTTGACAACTATTTTCTTGTTAGGCTCTAATTAGGGGTGTCGCCCTGTCATTATTCTATACGTGTCGTAGTTAGATTAAAATAATGGATTAATTTAGCTTGTTTATGATCCTATTTGTTGAGGAAAATGGGGTATTACATGGGCTGAGTGAATTTGTTGCACATTTGAACGGTACCTGTTTTTCTAAGAGTGTTTCCTGTTTCCCTGTCTTACGTCAGACGGTTTATGTAATATTTAAAGCCAAGCATTCTAAATAATTCTGTACCATAAATACCAAACGACTTTCCAACAATAATTTTGATTAAATGTGTCTTCTAAGATAAGAAGGTGTTAGAAATTACCTTTAATCAAATTCCAAAAGCACATCAGCCTCTTTCATCGTACCTACTTAAGTACTTACCTGCTGTTTTCTTACATCAAAGTGTTCGCAAACTTTATCAGCGTCACTTAAAACTTGAGTTTCAGCACTTTAAGCTGAATTCAAAGGCTTCAGGAGGCTTCTCTTGTAATTATCATAACAATTACGGAAAGATGATGGTTTGTTATTATCGTTATTAGAAGAAAGGGGAGATACCAGCCGCTTTTCTAACGTAAGGAGGGATTTAAAGTGTAATTTGCATGATTTCGTTTTGTTAATGTTGTTTTAATTATGAAACGTGATCCTGTTGTGCAAAGCATGCATCTATGATTAGTTTAGCTTTCTTTTCACCCTCATAGAATCCAAAAAGTCAACTAATGGAAAGACAAAATTACATTCTACCAAATATAAATATTGTCAAAAAAAAGGTTAAACATGTTTGGGGTTGGGAATGATATGATCATTTGTTCATTATCCCTTTAGTTACCGTTCTTATATCATGTTACTTGGGGTCGGCGCAACACGTTTTCTTCTTCCATACCGTCCTGTCCCCTGTAACGACTTCACGACCGACCACGTGGTCAATACCATACGTTTTAGTCTTGGGACAATCGTTTTCGCTGATAATGCCAATGTAAGGCTGTGTTGTTTGAGAAACTTTAACAAGACTAATTTAAAAGAGAGATAAAAATTTAAAATTGGAAAAATCTCTTTTATGAATGTCCCGTTTTCGCCCCGTACTCACGCACATGACTCATAATTAAAAAAAAAGAACTGTAATAATGGCTGTTTCCGAGGTATAAATACAAGAATAAAACGTATCTACGTTAATAGCCATTATTATAATCTTTCCGTAGTATCTCGGGGGGAGCTGATTCATTACTTCATTGACTATAAGCTAGAATGCGAACGTAAAAAAATACGTTTCTATTGTATTTGTCTGTGGCAGTCATTCATTAGATTGTATGAATGGTAACACTGTGGAAGATTTTCTTATCGTGAATTTGTTCTTGTTCTTTAAAAGGTTTTTTTTTCAAACTGTTTCATAATTTCCTGGTTGCCTGTACTTAATAGAGCAAGACGTCATTTGTGTTTTGCTAATTATGGTTCTTGCTAAGAATTAATATAATAGACAGTGAGTCTGATATTATGTGGATTAAGAGGACAAGCAGAAGCGTTATTCTTTCTTTTAAAGGCTGCCGAAGGCTGGTGAAATTTGACAATACGACAACGCGTTTTTATAGATATCGTTTAATAACTAGAATGATTTCTATGAAGAATCGTAGTTGTATCGTTGTAGCTCCTATCTGTGGGACCTTTAGTGCATGTATCACAATATTGCCTACTCGTACTTCGATCGCCATGCCGGGTGATTATGATCACCAACCACTAGGCTCAATAAGCTTGACAGGCCATGACCAGTAGTGGACTATTTATTATGTGGGCTACAATCTATTATTATATGATCAATGGATCAATACATAATGATACAGTAAACCTGTCGCGTGTCGACAAAAATAACAAAACAGTTAGTAGTGTCGTTAATCGTTAATTATGACGGTAATGGCCAGTTTTGATGTTAATTTGTACGTTATGCCGATAGCTTCAGGCGAAAAGGTCAGACATTGATAAACCTAATGTTTTATCGAATAGTTTTTAGTGAAAATGTTCAAAACACGGTTTGATAACTGTTAATAAATATGAAAGTAGAACAGCAAACTCTATTTCCATTTTTAATAAAATCGAACTTATCATGACAATGATTATTTTCAGGCCACAAATATCCTGAGCAAAGTCTTTTAAAACATACTAGGTATATACTAGAGGTTATTTGCTCCTAAACGGTAGTGTTATATTCGATTCCGGAAGCTTTTATGGAAAAATTAAGAAAAACCGGCCCAGTGCTAGTCGGACTGCCCACATTTAGGGTTCCGTACCAATTTAACAATACCGATATTGGTATTTGTTAGTAAAAATAAAGGCATACGGAGCCGTTTGGACTCTTCGTGTACGGAACCCTAAAAATGGTCCTTTGAGGCTTCGTAGGCACCGGAAATAAAAGGAAACAAACCTTATATGTTAAAAGCCTGCCGATAACACACACATGCTTCAAAACCGTCACCATCCATCCATACACGATCATACCCTTGGGAAGGGATACTAAGAGATGAGCCACTCAACAGTATGGCACAGAAATCCCACTCGGAGTAGAGCAACATTTTTTCAAATAATTAACAGGGACAAGTTGTAAAGTTTATACTGAAACCATTTATAGGATTGCCATGGAGTCAGTCATTCAAAGAGTTTAAGATGTTTCATATTAGTGCAAAAGTAGCTAGAAATTTTAATTCTGATACAATTGATTCTAATAGCAGCAGCAGCAGTAAAACAAAAGCCATTATCAATAATGTGTTGATAAGGTTCCACTCCAACAAAGACTTATCCACAGACTTTAAGGTAGAATCAGACTTATTTCCAAAACCATTTTTAATTTCGGCTGTTAGCCGTGATATGTACCTTCTCCTCTATCCTCTAGCATGTGGCCTCCATTATCCGCCATCAATACTGGATAAACTGGAGTAACACTGTCATCCCTCATCCTCCGGGGGATGGTCCGTACTCCTCAGTAATTGTTTCTGCTGGCCAGCGGATGCCGCCGGAATACTGATTAAAACAAAGGTTCGGAAGGTTGTGTTTGTTAAAAAGATTTTGAGGCGGAGAAAAATGACTGTTACGGTTTTTACCTTGTGAACATGTTGAAATAAACTTTAAAAATAAAGCTAATCAAAAAAAACAAAAATACCCGACTGCTTAAAAAGCGAACTAAAAAGACGTAAACAAGAAGAAATTCATGCTGTGCTGTCGGCGGATACATATAGTTCGCTTTTTAAGCAGTCAGGTTTTTTGTTTTTTTATTAACATTTTTATGTATTTTTTTTTTTAAATTAGGTACTTTTAGACATATAACCGTTTTATATTTTTGAAATCACCTCTTAAAACACTTTATTTTGATATCCCACACGATGGCTTTGGAAGGAAAAATATTTTTTTTCCCCACAAAATGGCGCCCGTGATCCGCCATTTTTTTCTTTTCCATTTTTAATGTAGCCAGTGACAAACGCAGGGTTAAAACGAATCGATTGACGTAAGAATCATCAAAATCGGCCAACGCGTTTGGTCTCTAGAACGCCACATAGGAACAAACATACATACATAGATACATAAATACATAGATACATACATAGATAGATACATACATACATAGACTGATAAACACGTTACCCTCCTTCGGCAGTCGGGTAAAAAGATTCGATGTCGATACGAACTTTAAAATTATTAAATCGCATTTCCTTTTATCATTTTTCCTTTCATTCATCCATCGGTCACGACTCTGCACTACTTTTTGCCAATTATTAACGGAAGACATCCAATAATCAGTCCACCCCACCAACTGCCTGCGTGGCCTGCTCCGGTCACAGACGCGTAAAGAGGAACTAATCATTAAAATGATGCCCCACTCCCTTGTATAGCATTTAAAACTTCACAACACCACGGCTTTACAAACATCAGAACTCACTCTCTTTAAATCATTTTAGTACTTACCAATATTTCCCGTATTGATAAAGAACAAAAATAACCCATATATCAGAGCCATAAATCAAACTTAATCAAACCGTAGCATCACTCCAGCTAAAACGAATTTAATTGTTACAAATGACACCAGCGTTTTAGAAATCGTGTAATTAATTACAGAGTGTCAATCTGTCTGTTATTTTAATGCAACGTAATTACTAATTACTGCCATACTACCGCACTGGCAGAATTGCTGACACTTTCTCTGAGTGACTAGTGCACACGATTATAGGACTTACTGCTACAATTATAAGTATGATTATTCTTTAAATTAATATTTGTTTCATGGTAGATGATTTTTCCTATTGCAGGTACTCTTTGCCTAACGAAAGAGGAACGTTATATATCGGTTCGCGATCGCGTCCCAATTTCGATTATGGATATGTTTAATTCAATTTCTATGAAAGATAAAATGATGAAAACTTATTACTAAACTACAGTCACAGATAATATATTACTAGCTTACCACAGTACATGAAACACGTACGGTAACAAAGGCTATAAATGAGACTGGACTTCGCATCGGTGTAGCATTGTCGCCTAACATCTGTCTGAGGGACTATTTATCACCTCCCTTCATGTACGCCTCGCCTCAGTTCACTAGTATCTATCGGATCGCGATCTTCACACTGATATCCGTAATGGCTGGAGAAGCCAATAATTTATATTATCAAGATCTTCTAGTAACTACTTATCTATCAAAGTAACTTTCGATAATTTGATTGAGATAGCGAACCCACTCTCAAAGAAAACTGCGAATTTTTTGTCCTCACATGTAACCAGCAAACTATGAAAGCGGATTAATATAATTAACCCTCTTATTCCCGGATCGAGAAAAGGTTCAACTTGACCCAGAACTCGTCACTCGGAATATATAATCAGGCTCTCAAAATTAACCCTTTTATTGCGTCTCGCCCATAATCGGATAAAATGTACGTGGATAGGGGTGCCATCCATCCAACTCTTGAGTGTATTAAACTTAATCAAAGTACCATTTTGACCTTCCCAAGGTCACTACGATACTAAAGAATTTTGACCTTGGATGCAGACTTATTTAAAATGCTAATCTGATCGCTATCTTTAGCTGTCGTGTGAGGAATTGAAGAGTTGGAGAGCCATGCATATCTTTAAATGAATCAAGTTGCAAGAAAGATAAGTATGCTTGACATTCTTATGGAAGGCAGAAAATAGAGTTCTGTGACGTAATATAGGATCTTAACTTCTTTCTTTTGATGTGGACATCATAGTTGATACTTACAACTAGATAAATAACTATGATGTATCAAAGATGTTCCTTTAGTAACGATCAGCTAACGACTTTAATACTCGTAAGTTATTCGCAAAATTCAAATAGCACCAACTTTTCCGCGGTATCCAAATCGTTGATAAAGTATGAAATTGCCGATTTGTACTGAAAAATTGAAATTAGTTTTTTTTTTATAATTTAACATATTTCTTTAATCAAAATATTATACCATTATTATCTATACATTACTGCCATCTAATAGGAAGGTCATTTATGCCTTTGCGATAGAACTCTGGTGATCTAGATTCGACAAACTGTTTGCAAGCATTTTGTAATGCCTCCTGAGAAGAAAACTTTTTATCACGTAGAAAATTGTCCAAATTACGAAAAAGATCGTAGTCCGTTGGAGCAAGGTCTGGCGAATACGGAGGGTGACGAATGGTTTCTAATTGCAGTTCCTGTAGAGTTAAAACGGTTTCTCGTGCTGTATGAGGTCTCGCGTTATCATGGAGCAATAATGGTGAAGATCGATTCATGAGTCGGGGCTGTTTCACTGCTAGTTTTGCTATCATTGTTCGGAGTTAGGCACAGTAGACATCTGCCGTTATTGCTTGACCAGATCGGAAAAAGCTATAGTGAATAACACCATACTGAGACCACCAGTTACCATTACCTTTTTATTGGTAAGCTTTGCTTTAGGACACTGTTGCGGCGTTTGACCTGGGGTCAGCCATTGCATTTTTCGCTTACGGTTATCGTAAAGAATCCACTTTTCATCACATGTCAATATTCCTTCATTTCTGTATCGATTCAACAAGGCAACACAAGTTTCAACACGCGTTTCTTTCTGCAGATCAGTCAAATCATGAGGCACCCATTTTTCATATTTTTTTATTTTATTGATTTGACGCAAATAAGTCAATATTGTTGGTAAGGTAACGTTAAACCATGCCGCTAATTCCTTCCTTCTCCATAGTTTGGCTCGGAGCGGCTTCCACCATCTCTTTCAATTTATTGTTATTCACCTGTGTGGGCGGTCTTCCACGAGGTTCGTTCTTCAAATCAAAGTTTCCATCACGAAAGTGTTTAAACCAAAATCGCACGGTGCGTTCATTAGCAGTCCCCTCTCCAAACGCAACATTGATATTGCGAGCTGTTTCTGCCGCGTTAGTTCCGCGTCGGAACTCGTATTAAAAAATCACTAGAATTTTCGAAGTATCCATCTTTCTTAACTAAGCTGAATAAAAAAAAAACAACTGAGAGTCGATAATCGAATGTTGCACATTTTTTATTATAAGAACTTCATAGGTACCATGTGAAAAAAGTTTCACTCAAAAATCTCAAACCATATATGTTATATGTCAATTCGAAGTACCTATTAAAATAAAACGGCAATTTCATACTTTAACCCCTTAATCCAATTTTTTTCATTCTGACCTTTTCAAATATATAAATGAAACACAAAACAAATGAATCTAAATTCAAATTAACAAAAAAAAAACCCAATATTCCAGCCAGTCCAAACATTGTTTACAACAATAATTCACCAAACGAATAAAATAAGGCCTCATCTCACCCTTTGGTATCCAGTAATGGGGGTCAGTGTGGCAATCATGGCGCCAGTGATTTATAGTCTGTGGTGCTGTGTTGCCATTCTAATGACTCGTGTCGGGCATGACGAGTATTTACGATGGTGATTATGTAGCGTATGTATGTATTTGGAAGTATGACGAAAGGGATTCGATGTTTGAAAGGGAATTAGGTGTTGAAAATGGACAAATTTTGTGGAAATTGGGGGAAGATTCATGTTATGTTGTGCTAGGTTGAAGCCGTAGCCAGAACGAGGGCCGAGCTAAAATTTTACTTGAATTAGACGAGAATAGTGATTGTCCAAATGAGAAAGACGAGAACACGAAGAAAATCATGTTGTGCTGTCGGAGGATACATATTCGTGAGCTAGCTAATTAAAACCTGATGTATCCTCCGACTGCACAGCATGATTTTCTTCTTGTTCTCGTCTTTTTAGTTCACTTTTTAAGCAGTCGGAATTTTTGAGTTTTTTAATTAACTTTTTTTATTTATAACTTTTTAGTTATTTATTTTTTTGAATTAGGTACATTTAAACATATAAGTGTTATTTATTTTTGAATTCACCTCTTAAAACACTTTCTTTTGATACCCCAAACGATGGGTTTGAATGAAGAAATAAATTTGGTGCCCCACAATATTTCGCCCAAAATTCACCATTTTATTATTTTCCAATTTTAATGTAGCCAGTGACACTCGCAGGATTAAGACGAGTCGATTGACGTGAGAATCATCAAAATCGGCCAACGTGTTTGGTCTCTAGAACGCCACATAGGAACAAACATACATACATACATACATAGACTGATAAACACATTACCCTCCTTCGGCAGTCGGGTAAAATACATTTTATCTACATAACGTAATGCAAAAGCGCCTCGGTTCGGATACAATAAGAATAAAACATTAAATAAACATCCTTTCGAAGGGAAATGGTTAACGAATAATTATACCACTTTCGAAAAACCTCATCCGCTTTTCCAATCGTTACGTGTATGCGTGTAACAAACAAGCCCCCATCCTTCCTGATTAACGCGCGATATAAATTCCTACAAAAATGCCTCCTTCTTTATCTTAGCAGAATTCTCTCATAAAGTTAAGCGTCCGATAATATGGAGCGTTTAGCCCTAAATATGAGTCCGTCGAACCCTTTGCCGGAGATAAGGCGTGTGCCGGTTACGGGGTCACTGGGCCGCCATGGAGGGTGATTTATTTGCAGAGGGTAAGCAATATTAACGGGATGGAAATGAGCTGGGGTGTCTGTGTACCCCATGTGAGGATACCCAGAGATGAAGTTTTGTAAGGAAGACTAATTATGGAAAATTATGCGGATTAAGTGTGTAATTATATTTTGTTAAGTGGGTTTTGTTGTGTTTTGTGGGTATCCTTATATGAATGTATTGTCTCCTATTGTTTGGTCGTCTAAATGTAATTAGCAAAAACACTCTCCAGTCTCCACGGAAACTGAAATTGAAAATATTGACCGGTAAAAAATTGGCTGGCTTATTACTTTTGTTTATTGCAAAAGAAATTGGAATTCAATATCTAGAACTATCCCATGCTATCCTAATAGGATTTCTTTCGGATTGAGATCCAGAATTTGCACTACGGAAGTGCTAACCCACTTGCCCGCGTAAATAGAGAGAAATGCGGAAGCACTCAAAGAACATCTTATTTTTAGATTCAGTTTTCTCATTTCACTTTCAGCACGTACTCTATTGAGTGCTCCATTATGCCAAATGGTTCACTAATCAGATTAACCACGTAACTACTGTCCTTAATCAAAAGAAATCTCTTTTATGTCCAGACATTTAATTCCGACCATCAAAGTAATGCGGCCCCTAAATCGTCTGGATGACTCAATTAAGTGGTAGATTAAAGAAAGTGCGTGATTGTTTTGCAAAAGCGATTTGGTGACGGGTGTCATCGATCGACCTCCATATCGCGTGACCTCGCTTGCTCGTTTATATGTCACGACTCACGACACTCCAGTCTCCAGTCGTGTCGGTCTCGTCTCGCAGAGACTTATCGTCTCAAGGACTTGGACAATGTTGGCCTTTCCAAGGGATTGGGGTGTTGGCAAGTGGGTATCAGATTGCGAGATTGGAAAAGTGGGCTTATGGTGTTTGTCTGAAAGAAACTGTCCCTTCCTTATCTATATGTTGAATTTGTGACTCGCGGGTTGTTTTTGGCGACATGAACAGTAGATATATATATTCCAAAAAAGGCTAAAACTATACCTAATCCAAAAGTGTTTCTACTCAGTAAAAGAATATTTAGAGTCAAGCTTAAAATAACGATTATATCTCAAGTGGCGATCTGTCCTACACAAACAATAAGATTTACTCTATCCTAATTAACTTCATACAAAATTATAATTATTATTAGTACTACCTGAAAAGTATGACATTGATATTGCTGTTTAATTGTATTATATTCATTATTATTGACATTTAATTTTGACATAACTATATATTAGACTTGACATTGTAGATTTGACATTACTATTTTTTTTTTTCAATTTAATTATATTAATGTAAAATTAAATAATTCAATAATAGTTATGTTTAATGCATGCTAATTTGGGTTGATAGGGACATGAGAATTATGGTTGCAATGCTTGTAAAAGGCTGCTAAGTCATAAGTACTAACATAACATAACAACAATATTATACACTTAGTTCGCAATAAACGTTTTGAATTTATAACAAGATTTGGGCAACATTTGGGGTTAAGGATATTTTTGCAGAAAATTTAACAAGCCGACAAAACATAGAAGTTAAGTATATCTGTAAATTCATTTGACATTGAAACACATAACATTAATACAGTATGGTCTGAAAATAATACTTTGTTTTGGTGTATCTGTCTCCGCGAATTTTACAGAGTTATACGATATATCTTGATGGTTACGTAATAAATAACTCATGTTCACTTTATTCAAGTGTACCAAAATATCTCGCGGCAAATTAAATTATTCTCAATGGAGTATACTGTATAAGGTTAGATTAATGTAAGCAGCACTTACTGCCATGTATACGAGTATGTTACAAATTGGTAATCCATTTTTCGTGGAACAAGGTTGGATCAAAATGAGTATCCATTACTCGACAGAGTTGCTGAGGGATTAAATTAATGTTTCATGTTTGTTTTTACTTAAAATAGATCATGTGTTACATTCATACGTTTTGGGAGCATTTGGGAGGAAAATAGAAGACACATAATTTTAGCCGAAAGACCTCCCCTAAGTGTCGCCACCGTTAAATGACGGAGTTGAATTAAACTATTTAGCAGCAAGAGCACCTAATTAGAATTATTTTTCAGTGTGTAGGTCAAGCTAGTGATTGCCAATGGCATTATGTTCTTTTCAGTACTAAAGCGGCGTAATACTGGGTAACCTAGTAAAAAAACAGAGACCAAAATGGACTAATGCCACCCTCAGCATAGACCCTCCACAGTTCCACACACATAGTATACTAATACCATACATGTTAGTATTATATTATACTAAGTTTAAAAATATAGATATTTTTGGGGCTCCAAATGAACTACATTTTCGTTTAAAAATAGAAGCAATAAAAATGAAGGGACCAGGAATGTATACACAATGGTCATGTTAGTCCTGTTATGACAGTCAACGGTCTCAAATAGCCCAAATTATAACACATTGTCACATGACTCAATAAGGTTGGTTAGATTAGGATTAAGTTACTCAGCCGTCTGTTTTATGTTAGGTGCTACGTTAATAATTGCTGACCTAATTAAACCACGTCGTCTAGCCACTCAGACAGACTTTGTAATCTGAGATACTGACCGGCCAACGGTCACTGTCCGGTATTTTCATTAGAGCTTCCAAGAAACGTGTAGCGGTTTCAATCTTATTGGAGACCACAGTTCTGTTACGATGAATTGATTGTGTGAAAGGTGATGTAGTTGAAAAAGGGGTGACCAGACTGAGATAAATACTATAGAGAAGTATGTAAATAGAAAAAAATAATTGAAATATAGGCAAGACAATGGATAAATTCAATTAGATATGGACAAACATGTAGACAATTAATAAGCCTATTTGAATCACAGGTCAGTGTTAATCCTGTCAACCTTATGGCCAACATAACTAAAATGATTTTGACAGCAAACATCTTGATCAAAGTCTTAACCAGGTTTCCAGACACCAAAGGCAAGTCTGGGCAAGCTTATCAAGATAAGGTCATTGCACAGATCACCATAGATTTTTCCAGTAGATATATATATTTCCTATCAACCTTGACCGGACGGTATCTAGCCCAGACGCGCAGTAAATCCTGCTCGACGCCGCGCGCCGGGGCAAGGTCATGTCGCACATCAAATTAAACGCGAGCAGTGATTGGTGACATGGCGACACCCACGATTTTCTTGTGTAGCTGATTGAGGAGAAGGGTTACTCCAGACAGAACTTGAAAAGGAACTAGGACTTACTGCTAGGCAAACAGAGGTAGGGAAAAACTTCAGTCCTAGCTCGTAGTTTTCAATCATGTCTGGGTATGTTGCTGGAGGTTTTCTAAATATCTTCAGATTAACATGGGGGCTTTTGGTCCATTTATTCATAATAAGTATGTAGTAGTAATGGCCGATTTGGTAATGTTTGATAGAGCCTATCAATAATAATTAAAAACTGTTGTTTATTCTTCTCCCAAACGACTGCTTGATCTCCGTGACAGCCTAACCGTAGGTCCGTAGGTAATCTAACGTGCTAAGATGAATGACATCATCTATGGATCTTAAAGCCATGCGCTAGATACGTGTCTCGGGTTTTGAACCTTCTGCGTCTCCATGCATTTATTGCGTTCGTGAGTGACACGAATTGCCGCCGTCTGTTCACACAATATGGCGCCTGTGACGTCATCTTCTCAGATGATATCATTCCCTATTTGAATTATTTCCTACCCTATCTTATTGCCATCTTTAAATGTTATTAAGTCACGTTCTTTGAGGCGTTTAAATGTAATGTGTGTTTATATGGGACGTACGAAGTAATTTTGACGTCATTTGGTTGTCGGCTCATATGCTAATGTGCTTCTGAGTTTATTTCTATTTTTCCTTTCATTTTTCTTTAGGTTTTCATCTATACATCCTGAAGTTGTATTTATTACTTCAGTCTTCTGCGATTTGTTTTGATTAACTATTTGTAACTATTACCTACCATAAATAATCTGACTTCTACGAAAAGGAATATGGCTTGGTGAGTCATTCAACCAGGGTCCGCCATTTTGGTTTTTAGAACTTGTTTACGACAAACAATAATCTCGAACTCCAGGACTCAAGACATCAAAGGCACAATCGTCGCGTCTTAAAACTTTATTATCTGCTCCTCCAATAAAATATCTTGTTCCAGGAGTAGGCTCCGAGTTTCCTTAAGTATTTCCTTACGTTTGACTTTGTAACAAATTAGAAACATACATCGTAACTTTAACTTAAATGTATTATGTCGTTCGTGAGCCTTCAAAGGTGTATCTAAGTGAAAGCTTCAATATTTAAATTAAACCGGAGTTAAGACTTGCCTTTTCATTTGAGTGAATGTTTGAGAGTACATTACCTACTAAGCATACGTTATTTTTGAGATGATTATGAATGTTTTATGTTAATTTCGGTTAATTCCGTTTCATTTCGTTTAATTGTATTTTTAATTTGCTGTGTCTATTTAGCGGTTTCATATTGAGATGTTGATTAGTTTACTTTTCTTCTGAAACCTCAAAAATATTCGTAATTTTATCTAGAGGCACAGCTCTATATTAATTTTAAATTTTAAGAATACCTGTCTCTTTATCATCGTCATTTATCTCTTTTATGAAACCATCATAATCTTCGAACATTGCTTACACCTCTTTATAATAAACAAGCTTAATTAACTATTGCCCAATCACTTAACCCCTATTCCAGTGGAACTTTTTCGGTGGTATTTTGTTTCTGCCTATCACTATCTCCTTAGCTTAACTAAGTTGGTTCTGCCTTCAGTTCAACTGAATGCAGCTGTACCAGTATTTTATGGAGCGACTGTCTTTCTGAATTCCGCAACACAGTAAAATATGACGATACCCGCTCGTCTTTCACCCATGGGATAAAGGTATGAATTTGTATGTACACACTTCCCTACAAGTGTACCTTGGTGTTTACACGATACCAGCAGCATGCCAACTGTGTACAGGTGTACATTGTACGTGCCGCATTGCGCTCGGTCGGATCACTCGATTGATTTAGCACAGAGTTTCTCTGACACCTTTGTTACATGTGTGTGATATTGTGCCCGCATGACTGACAATAAAGCCAACCTGAGTTATGCTTCTAATACTGCAGGTAGATGATGAAAGTAGCGAAGAATAGGTAGGTTAAGGTTGTTGCTAGATATATCTGGATTGTTTTTTCATGAGCCTGACCAGTCCCTTCTTGGCAAAGGCCTCTCATGCCTTCCATTTCTCTCGGTTTTATGCTAATTTAAGTACAAAGTGCGCTATTTCATTTAGCAAAAAAATACTTGGAAAATACAAGTCTAATCCGGTTTCCCCGTTGTAATAAATTTATTATAGAACAATAGAGAAGTGACTGGTGCTGGTATCCCGGGTTTTTCTTAGGGTACGCCTAAACATGTCGGGCTATCGTATGAGGAATAATACCACATGTTCGAACTATTATAGAAATAATAAAAAGGCTCTGTGGCGTGACTGCTTATTAAATAACGTATTACTTTTATCGCCGCATGTGCTAAAGAAATGCTCTGAATGTGGTGTTATAAATTATTCATGTTTGGTTAGAGTGGAGGTAATGTGTTTTAATCTGCTGCTAGCTTATTGTGGTATTTAGAAAACATTTTCTGTCTGTCTATTGTGAATATCACACAGTATTTCGTCATCCCTACGTCATTGTATCTAATATCGTCATCGACATTAAAGCTAGTTGCACCTATATGTGTCCACAGTCAGCTTCTAAATCTCCATATTTCGCACTGAGAAAATAAAAGATAATTTTGAATGTGAACTCCATTTTACCTTTGCTCCCAAGCTTTTAAACTATGATAAATATACTCTTTAATGGTAAAAACTGTAGTTCTATCACTAACATTAAAATTGTTATATTACTCTTTTTGAACAATTTACATAAATGATTTACAGTAAACTTGTGTAGCTTATTTAAACGCATTCTCTTCACGACTTATTTTTATCATAACATTTCTCGCTGGCTGATGTAATTTCTAGTTTTCCACTGTTATATCTAAGTTTGTAATAATTCATAGCCATGTATGCTTATAGGCAGTTCAGTTATATTACATAAACTTTGTTTACTTAGAAAAAGTTCTTATGAAATAAACATCAAGTCTTGGGTTGAATAAAAACTTAGTTTTATGCTCACAACGTACTAAATATAAAAGAAGTAAGTCCCTTGTGAAAGTTTTCTGCATGAAATCTGTAATAGAATGAAATAAACGAATTCCAATTGCTTTTAAAGGATTGATAACTTTTTCTTATTAGCTTTAGAAGTTACACTAGCTTTAAAATACTTTATTTAAGATATACTACAGAAAATTGGATTAGTCTTTGACAGCTTATGCAAGGACCTGGAGAATGTGATTAAAGGTAGGTAAACGGGTGCGCGCTTGAAACTTGTTAGTGCGACTAATGTACACTTTGAACGTCGAATAGATTTAACATACATACATAATCACGCTTGTAACACAAACGAGTTCAGCAGAATTGCAATTAGTGCTAAAATGTTACTTGGAAGTAAGTTTGCCAAACATTTTACGAGCTGAAAGTTTGTTAATAGCTTTTTAGAGAAATTGAGCAATGTTTTATGGTATCTGTTATTTGTTCCTGATAAATTACTGTTTAGAATAGTTACATTGATATGTCTGTTGATGTACGAATTCATAAAATAAATCATATAGATCTACTTCATCTTTGATTTATTGACTGTTCATTCCAAGAACACTTCTTGCTCTATTTTTCTCTTTCAAACTCAAAAGCACACATCATAATATCAGCACTAAGCAACATCATCTCTATACCTTTAAAACTGCGTACATCTTCAGTTTTTAATTCGGAATGGCTGGCAGAGCTGGCACTTACTCGTAATGTGCCATTATGCTAATGTAAGCGATCGCAAATAGCCGCGCGCAGCGCACTGAGACCAGCCCACCGAGAGCCCGGAGTAGGGCTGTAGCGGAACTATGCCTCCGTAAGTTTTTAACAGAGCAAGGACCCTTCTTTCAAACTTGTTAGATTGTATGCGGTCTGCCACACCAGTAGGAAAAACTACCTCAGTTATAGTCTGCAACCGGTTATAATGTGGTGAAGATATACTGCTGCTATCTGGTTCAGTACCAAGTGAGCGACTGTTTAGTATTTGAATCCCTGAGAAATCATCTGGAACGTGACATTGTCTCAATGCGGTAGTTTGTGTAATATATCCTAGAGATGAGACATGTCATGTCATTTCTCATCAACAATAATCAGGCCATAATATTAATTATGGCCTGATTATTGTTAATTACTTCACCAACAGGTAGATTTGTTGCTTCAACAATGTTTTGTACGGTATTTAAACAATTTTTTCCACCTCCGTTGACATCTGCTGTGTGCTGAGTTTAAGCATTGCGCCTCCACCTCCGCTAAGATGGGTCTGACACATCCCTAGCCCAGAGTAATGAACCCGATGTATGGAGACCGCGCGCCGTTACAACGTCAGCGCGTGCTGTTATAAAATGAGTTGTGAGATACGAGTTATTATTTAATAGCTTGAATATTAAAGTAGTATCTATATCTTATGAAGGAGAGGAGTACGGTTAAGTTACCGAATGTTAACTACTTAGACAAAGATTATTAAAAGTTTTGTGTGATAAATTATCTATAATTGTAGTTATATAATTGATGAATGCTGTCATGCCATGCGAGGGAATTAGAATTTGAAGGACTTTGTTTCCCCATAAATATATCATAGAAGAGAAGCATTCCGGTGCGTACTACCAGTCTCCAAACCTCCTTGCGTAAGTATAGACTGAGCACCATGGCACTAAATGTTTTACTAGTATATTTTACAAATACTTCTTTAAAAGAAGATGAATTAGATTGCATGCCTACTACTTACAAGATCATCTGACTATCATATAGATATAATCCCCACGAAACTGAACATCGTATTGGTATTTTCAACGAAGCCTTTTGGAATACCGCAAGCCAATATATCCCGAGTTCAAAATAACAAAGTAGTAAAACAAGAAGTTCCTGAAAAGAATCGTATCACAAACTTTGGTAATCGGTTTATATCTAAAAGCTGTATCCCGCAGCTTCGCGGGCGTCAAGCCAAATAATTGGGTTCCCGTCCTTAGGGGATCGGATTCTATTCCGGATTTGTACACATATGTATGTATGTAGCCACAATACTGTAGATTGTAAAAGTAACAATACCGAATGTGTTTTATAGCTTTTCTGCTTGGTAGTCATATTGTGGCTTACATCAAGATTGTGTTATAAAAGATTTGTATTATGGGCATGAGCTAAGATTATGTCACTATTGAATTCTTCAAAGTATTCTCCACAAAAATGTATAGTTTGAGGTGAAAGTTTATGTTACATTCATACATTCCGTTACATTAATAAACTTTTATGGAGAAAACATAAATTTCCAAGTAAATACCCTAAAAATATTAACTGAGATAACTCTTGAACATCACTTTACCAACGGTACTGATTATAATCACTTCAAACTTAAAGATTCATCAACATCTGCCTGCCCTTGTCCCACGTTACTTGGAGTCGGCGCAATACGTTTTCTTCTTCCATATCGTCCTGTCTCCCGTCACACTATCACTGACTCCAATTTCTTTCATATCACAGATCCTTAACAACAAGTTCTGGTAAAATTGCAAGCAAACAATGGATAAACTGAAAAAGCTGAAGTACAATACGGTCCATACCGCATAGTCACGGAGCTATACACAAATATTGTGACAGATAGCAATATGTGAGCTCCGTAAACAGTAACACCATCAACAAGTGTTTGTACTGCTTATGGGGTTATTGTCCCTTCTATCTCATGTTATTCTTCGATAGAAGGTTTATGAAACTATCAAGATAGAAGATTTTCTCTTTACATCAGCATCTTGTTTATCTTGAGTATTTCTACTAGGTATGTCTTGGTAGGGAAAAATCTTTTGTGTTGATCTATAGCTTCTTTATCGATAACTGGTCCGGGACTGGGTTGGTGTATATTGCTTATTATTGATACGAGAAGTTTCACTTGCCACGTCACATTATAATCTATTAACTCTAAGGAATTGTGGTAGTAGAGAAGTAATATTTTCCTAATCAAGATTTACATATATTTTGGAAACTTTACACTAATTACAGGTCATGTCCTCCAACTCAACCTCGAATCATCAGTTACTTGTATAGCTAGTTGTTTACTGACATTAATTAAGATTTTAACTTAGTCGTGGCATCTGAGTCGAATCCTTCAAATTGACTTGGAATACGGTCCTCAAACTAAGACGATCCCAAAAATTGGTCTAAAAATCTTGGATTCTCCCAAGCTCTTAAATTATATAACAACGAAATAATCATAAAATAAATGAGAAATTAGTACCTGTTATTCTCGTTAAGCAAAACGTGCTTCCCACTAGAGATTCTCATTATATCTTCAAGTTCCCAGTTCATGTTAATTAGTCGGTTTCACATCATCGTTGGAAGCTGTGGGGCTGTTTTGTAGCATCATAAAGACATTTTGCATGTCTAGTCTTTGCACTGTCTTGTAGTAGGCAAGTGTAGATTTGATAAACTTAAAAAAAGATATGCATGGTGCTATGATGTGAGAATTCTTTGCTTTTGCTGTAGTCGTGTAGTGCAATCGATTCTGAATTCTCGTCGTCTGAACATCATCTACTGCCCGACTTAACCCACCGCTTGGCATAAACGTCTCTTTTCGGTTGCATTATATTCCTTATGTGAAACGAAATATACTGTAATGATGCTGAAACTTTGACAATATTTATGTTCCAAAAACGTTACACGTATGACCTTTTTCACTATTGTTACCCCCTCTAACCAAATGAAATGCACTTTATTTGTTAACTTCTCTAGTTCATGTTAATTAGGGTTCTCCACATCTAAGTTCTAGTTAGTTTACCCTCAGGCCAGTTGTTGTTTCATCTAGGAGATGTGCTTGTCCGTGTGTTTGTAGATGTGTTTGCTTGCATCCCCTACGGCTTGGCACTGTAACCCGCTTTGTACGGAAAGCAATAGAATAGGAGTGGACAGAGTTGTAGAATTAAATGCAAATACGCATTTTCAAGTGGTTTACCTACAGTTTGAAATTGCTTTATTTTAAATTGTGTTTAACATGGAATGTATAGTGAGTGTCTTATTCTCGTCGTGATGTAACGTAAAATGAAAGAATCTTAGTTTTGTTCATGAGATATTTTGTTTTTTTATCTTCCTGCCTTTATTCCATTTTGCTTGGGGTCGGGGCCAAACGTTTTCTTCTTCTATTCTTCCATGGTTTTTCAATAAGCTTTATCATCGAGTACGTATCAAAGCTTTAACTCGTTAATAATACTCGTTAATAATATCGTTTTCCTCAGAGCCAATAAGGAATTCTTCGGAGTGATCAGATAGAATCTCTTCATAATCAAATTCCTCCGCTTTGACAAAGATACGAGGAAGTATTCTTTTGTACATCATCAACGAATTCCGCTTCTATTGTTATTATGCTTTCAAAATAAATAAGAGTTATCAATTATTACTTTGTTGGTGTGCTCTTCTTTAGAGGATTTTAATAGATTATTGACGCAGATATAATCCCATAAATAATACATATTTAATTATATATTTTTTTTTTGCTGAGCCTTCTTTCACCGGACGTGTCGTGTTTCCGTCCTATCAGGATACGGGGGTAAATGAACAGAGAGTGCACAATATTGGGAGCGTTCACACTTGTGCACTATAATAACTCATAATAGGGCTGTCCACTTAAAAAATATATCGATATTTATATTTGATGTAAAACGTCGGATCCTAGCATCGATGTTAATCGATATATCGCTTGAAAACATCGATGTTTTTTCAATATCGAATACTTTTTACTAAAGTTTAATATTACCGTTTTCTAGTCAAATGCAGAAAGTTTGCTGTCCTTGGTTTCGTATGTGAAAATGTAGAATTACAAAGACAAAGACAAAGATATTTTATTTCAACTAGGCCACCAAGCGGCACTTTTGAACGTTAATACATACAAAATTAAAAGGAATAAAAATTGATTCTACCGTGCATTCGGAAAGTAGCTTGTTATGGAGAAGAACGCACAAGAAACTCCATACTTACTCTTTAAAAAAAAAAAAGTTTTTTTACAATATTTAGGTACATAAGTACATACATTAATAAATTCATATGTGTGAGGACAATGCACCCAGAATCACTACATACTATACTACGTACAGGTACAAAGTATTAAAAGTACCTATACTCGTACATGTACCGTGCAGTTACACAATAGGTACTAGAAAAACACTAGCATCCGAAGCAGTTAAGTTAAGACCAATCCCAACTGACGTCGCCCGTTCACGAACATGACGCATGATGATTAGATGTAGTAGAATGGCAAACAACATAGCTATACTAGTAGTGTAATAATAGTGATTTTCTATACATCAAGAGTGAACGGTCGATGAATCAAACAGGAAAGAAAATTTAGCTGCACACTCACAGATGTCAAATTAACGATGTTTCAATAAATAAATATATCCATATATCGAATATAAAAAATATTTGTCAAAACATCGAATCAATCCGATATATCGAATGGCAAACATCGAGTTAATTCGATTTATCATTCTTAAGTGAATATCCCTATCTCCTACGTACTCAGCTAGTCCCCGTTGAATTTGGCCACAGTGGCCAATATACGGCCGGTACAATATTATATGATATTTTTGATTATTTCCAAATGCCTAAAAGTTCAAGATGTAGCTTAAAATGTATCGTTGTAGCTAGCAATGGCCTCATAATTATCACAGTTCCCTTAAAATCCTGACCACGAACGACCTTCAAAGTCTTCAAACATAGTCGAACTTAATCTGCCAAACAACCTCAAATGCCCACGTACCGCCAATTCCAACGCTAAAACTCTCAAACTACCCTCAAACAGAAAAAAATACCGCTGAGGGTTGCATATTAAAATTAAACTTTTCTAATTATGCTGATTCCGTGGTTCCAACTGTTCATTATTCTGGCATAATTAGTTCTGCTTAACGGCCTGTGGCGCCATCTATGACGTGTTTCTTGGAACTGCACTAATTTTTTATTGTCAAAGTGACTGCAGAAGATGGGATCTTCAGAATTTTGCGATACTTTTACCATACTACCAAGCTATTGTAATTTTTTATGGGATTTTTCTCATTCAATATTTTTGAGAAACTGCTTTCAGCGACATGGCCGCCTATTGTGCGGTTTTCATACAATCCCGTTTCTTTTTCCACTTTGATATTTTAAAAAATAGTGTTTATCTGCGTAATGTTTGTGTTTGATTGACTCGCTATAATGAACCGATGCGTTAAAAAAGTTTACCATCCAAGCAAAATTGTTATATACATAACATCCCGACTGTATTTTCTGAAGGGTTGGCATAGTATCTGCACCCTCATTTAGTTTGAGGGTGGAGTGTATGTTTAGTATGAGTTATATTATATTATTTTATGTTCAAGTCACATGTGACAAGAGGCGAGCTTGACAATCCCACCGCACTATTCCCAATCCACTGCAACTCCTTAAAGCCAGAATCAACAGTGGAGACCACCAGTAAAGCACCGAGGCAATGAAGCTCGACGAAGTCGAAGAATGAATTTAACTGTTTTGGATCCCGCAACGAAATTAATCAGAAAATAATAATGAAGGAGTAGGACAAAAAGGAAAAGAGGCGAGCTTATTGCCTTTAACGGGGTACGAATCTAGACTCCGGGCTGCTATTGAGAAGGCTTTCCCATCAGGATTTTTTCATTCAGAATTCAGCAACAATTTGTGCAACTCGGAAAATAAACATAGGACCTTATACTCACCAGTAGCTTTTGCGATTACTAGACCTACGAAGCAGTAACCAACATTGTTAGAGCTCTAAAAAATTCTACAAAAGCTTCCTCTCCTTTGTTTCATATAAAATGCCTTTTCACGACAATTTTCTTGTCTCTCCACTTAGGCATACACTAAAAGCCGGCGTAACAAACCCTACTCACAAACTGTTGGGCCCTAACTCGTAAATAAGAATAGAGAGTTGTTCCAAACTCCGTTCATAATGTTTTTTTTAAGATTAGTCGGTGACAAATTGGAAAGAATGTCTCGAAATACTTTGGAAACACGAGGAGAAGTTAGCAGTAGTTTTTTTATATTGATTACACAAGAGTTATGGGTTCTCTGGACCGTTTTTGCTTGTTCGTAACGCGGTCATTGTCCTCTTTAATCTCTCCCTAAGCTTTGTAGCGTTTTGTGGTAGTTATCCTTGTGGATATTAGCCTCATTTTCATATAAAAACTGTCCAACAAAACATACG
Source organism: Orthosia cruda (assembly GCA_964057195.1). Classification (NCBI taxonomy): domain Eukaryota; kingdom Metazoa; phylum Arthropoda; class Insecta; order Lepidoptera; family Noctuidae; genus Orthosia; species Orthosia cruda. The sequence continues at coordinate 41,175,294 of OZ059836.1, forward strand.
CAGGTAAATCAACAGGCTAGCATTACCATAAAAAGTGCAGTACACACTTGCGTGATACGCCGCGATAACACGCGGCGTACTGCGAAGTGTACGGCTTTACAGAAGCGTGCGGTTTTATGATAACCCTGCGCTACGCCGGCAAATTGAAAGTTTTACGAGCGTGTGCACGCTGCCTAACCAGGATTGGGTTTTCATTATGCGTTGTCGTAAATTTTACAAAATTATAACTGTTATTGTGTGGTTGAAATTGAATGGTGATAGTCAAAAACATAATAACCCGCACTGAGCCCGCGTCGTGGATTACGGTCTTCTCCCTCTCTTGGATAGGCGGCCTCGGTAACAGCAGTGGGTAGGTCATATACTGATAATAACGCAGACTGCTCACAACAAACATAAATCTTTGTTGTACTTGTGAACATAATAGTCACCGCTTCTGACTGCGTCTTGCTAACATATTTTGTTCGAATTTCCACTCTGCTTATTCGTCTCACAGTAGGTAATTACAACCAGCAATCTTATTTGCGCACCTACGGAGTCCGTCTAATACGGCTTAGAAGTAGCGATACATATTTATTAACCACTCATCGTGCCCGGCCAGCAAGCCGAGCCGTCTTGTGCGGATTACACGTGGAACAGGATTAACTGCGCCCTTTGTACGAAGGTAGTTGACGAACCCTGCAGGTATGTGGGAGTTGTGTAACTAGCTTAAGTCACGGTGTGGAAATTCGTTATAGAATTTGTGATAGTTCAGCTTGTAAGCGTCGTCGTAAAATTTCCTGATGCTGAATTTGGTAGATAGTAATTTATTTTTGCAACTTAGATTTTTCATGGGGTATTGTTTACTAATAAAAATCGCGTTTGACCATTGTCCTGCTTAACTAGAAATAGTGACGTTAGGAATGAGCTGGAGACTTTGAAGACAACTGGATTACATTAGAAATTTCAAAGCTTTTAAAAAATGATAGAGCTATTCAAGTTTTATGAATGAAAATGCATCTTTTAGACATCTGCCACTTTCAAAGTTACTATATTTACCCTTGATTGTACAGGTGCATACAACTTTCCTTTATCCAGACTATCACAAGTCTAGAAGCAGTACCACCAGGTTTATCGCGATATAAAGATAAGTGGCGCAGCACAAGGGTGCGGCGAGTCTTTGCGCAACGCCCATCCATTTGGGCGCCGAGGGTCATGGGCACCGGGGGTCATAGAACTTGCTAATACACTTGAGTGGAACTACGGTTTAACACTGATATTTACGAGCATGAAAAATTGAGGAATATTCTAATGTTTGGTCGAAGAAAACGGGTCCGAAAGCTGATGAGTCGCAAATTGCGAAATTTACGACCCATGTTGTCTGATCGGACATTGCAATTTGTACAAAGAATACATAACCATAACCTTATCTTTAATGGTTTTCTTATTCCATCATCGTCATCATGTAGCCGAAACATGTACCTACATTGCTTGCATTGATCTTTGGCAGCATTGTTACAAAGACTGGTCCTCTGTTTCTCCCACCGACCGCACAGCGGAAAAAAAACTGATTGATTGTCCAATTCTCTCTATCATTGGATTTCTATTTAAACTATAATTATGAAAACAATGTTATTTCAAATCAGTTCCCCACATAATTATCACCGTCCACTGTTTCCTCATCCGGCGTATACGCCACGGTCGCCTGCAGTACGCCAGTACGGCGAATACGCGGCGTATCGTAAACGTAGGCACTTATAGTAGTCCGCCGGGACGACGCGGTACATAATATGATTTGTGCGTGCCCGACGCGCTAGGGCTGCCCCTTGCTCCTATATAGACGTGAACAAATTAAAATGAAATTGGTGAAAAATAATTGCTGTAAGTTTTTCTTATTCTTGCTCGCGTTTCACCATCATTTCACCTGATGCTTAGCGACGATGTGGTCGTCGATGGACCATATTTGTCTAGATGTCGATGATTTGAACTGTAAGTTTTACAAGAATCACTAATATTGAGAATGCCTACAAAGGCGGACTTGAAAAGAGGCAAAAGATGTTATGATCTTAGCAATCTTTGATTTTTCTAAATCAGCTCAACATTGAGAAGAAAAAGTTGAACTTGACTTGGTAGGGTGCATGCACCTTTCAATGTAAAGATAACATATCTGCTGACTTTCATTAAGTAATAGCCATCTTAAACTTTTTTAAATACTTTTCACCAATTTTTCTGAAAATTTCTTCAAGGTTTGGTAGCCTTGCCAATGACAATGAAACACCCTTGGGTAATCGCGGTACAAAATATGATTTGTGCGTGCCCCGAGCCACGAGCCGCGACCTAGGGTTGTCGCTAACGACTTGGTAGTCGTTGTCGATAGCCGGCGTCATTTTACAGGTCATTGTTTCAATTTACCGTGAACGGGAATTGTCGGCAATTGGGACCCTTGCCCCATTTATTGAATTTTGTTATCGGGCTTTTGGTGTGTATATTTTGATTTAGTTTTTTTTCATGACATTTATGATCAACAGTACTGAAATACCTGAGAATAAAATCGCAGTTTGGTCGACTAGTTACATCAACATGTTAACTTCTTTCAAAGGACGTTTACTTTTTCAATAAAAATCTCTTATGCTTAGGCTAAGTTAAACATTCGTACGGAAATCGTTATGTGAAGTGCTTCCGATTTACTTGTAACAAAATAAGAACACCGGAGTGTTAAGTAATGGCGCCTAGTAAGTACCACTTAGACTGGATGTATCGGATTACAGTTACGAGTCAGTGAGATTTGTAGACAAGAACTACTCTTTATATAATAGGTGTTCAATAAATTTGATTGCCTGTAGAAACAGATATATATAGCTATGGAGTGGAATTCCCTGCCGGAGTCCGTTTCGTGATAGCTGTAACCTGGTGGTCTTTATTTCAAGAGTTAACAGGTTAGGAACTTCTAGGCTCCATCGTCGACCACATCTTTGCTTACCATCAGATGATATAGTGGTCAAACGTGAGCCTATCAAAATAGTAAAACAAAACAGCGTTTGTAGAGAACAATTCTGTAACTTCATTGATAAGCTGGGAGTTTTGTGCTTGAATATGTACCCAGGGCAGTAATATCTTGCGTATCATGGCAATTTTCTTAGTAGTTCATTGTGAAAGACAGTTGGCGTATTGGGAGACCAAAGTTTAGAAATCGGCTGTTATCAACTATACGTGCTAAATTCGGCTGTTATGATGCTAACTATTAGGATATCCCTACCTTACCCTACTCTACTGTTATTAGTTAACATACTTAAGTAAGTAATTACCTACTATCTACGCATATTATTCGCAATTACACCTCTGCAAACTAATTTCGCCACTATTGTTGGTAATAAAATAATCCCTCATTTGAGGCAACCCTGAAACAATAGTGTGCCCTGGGGACGTGCCGATGCTGTCCCGAAATAGCTGTATCTTGGATAAGTTAGACCAACTATGGCTATTGTGCCGGTGACGTGCCCGCTTTATATTATGTCACTATTTGTATGTACATGAATGTGTATTTGGAGATCGCTTATGTAAACTTTTAAATAGTTTGAGAGCTTATATTTTAGTCAGGTTATAGAGATCGCCCGTTGTGTGTGACGGACTTACGAAGTCCAAACTTCATCATCAAAATATTATATAAACTTATTTATACTAATTTTATTAAGGGCTTCAATTGATTGTCTATAATGGGTCATATCGGGCAGTAGCTGAGTGACATAAGCCAGTTTTTTATCTCGAAAAAGGGCATAGTTCCTATTGGAGAGCCACAAGAAAAGGCTATTTGAAAATAGTTCATGTTTCGTGTTCACGTAATTCTAGCCTTAAAAAATGAAATCAACATCTTACTTTTTATTTCACAAAGGCCTACGAGTACATGGGCATTTATAAAACGTCGACAAAAGGTGCACGGCTCGGGTTGGTCGTTTCCTATGGAGAAGAACCGGCAAGAAACTCCATGGTTACTATTTAAAAAAATGGTTTGGTTTTACAATATTTCCATGTTACAGCAATAGTATTGGGGGGACAACGTAGGCCCGACAATAAGTTGTAAGAAAATAAAAAATAAAAATAAAAAGATTATATATTATATAAAAAAGTTAACAAATGTTAGCTAGCATCTAGAAGGCCTACAACGTTCACACATTCACAAAACAATCGGTAAAAGAATCTATACAAAGGTAAAAAAAAAATAACAAGACTAAATGTAACATGTGGCACAAATGATGTTATCAGTGCTGTAACTATTCTTAGCAAAGGGCTATAAAGATGATTGAAAACCATTGTAAAAAGTCTAATTAAAAGAAGGAAAACAAAAAAATGAGATATTTTAAGTTAAAGTTTTGGCAAGCTAATAACTCAAAGAAGTTAGGTTAAACAAGCAATTTTTCGTATCCGAAGATTTAGTACCATGTCATACACTTTAGGGTACAAAACAATATACCCAAAATGAAATATCAGATGAGAAACACATGTTGTTTAGCTTCTTTTTTCCCGAAGGCTATACATTATAGAAATAAATGTGCGGTACGGGTTTCCACTAGATAATACTAGGCTTTGTTCCTTGCTTTGTTTGTTTTCTCGTCACGTATATGAAAAGCTGTGACAATTTACAGACGTTCCTCCTTGTATCTCAGGTAGATTTCAGATGAATACGAAATTAGGGTTCTTTTCCCTTTTGTTTTTATTAAATCCTGTATCGTATTTGTTGGTGAAGTTGCACCTAAAGAATATGTATTGCCGTGATTGTCCCTTGGATACGCAATCTGTAGGTTGTAGACTGGTAAAATTGCTTTTAAATGTCTGTTGGGCGGAAAATATTTATTATATATACTTTTTCTCCGTGTTTTACCTAGGTAACTAGATTTTTAAGGTTGATTCTTTAGATTTTAAATATATCAGAGAGATGATGATGAAATAGTGATGATAACAGATGTGTCACAATTTTTGGTTTAAATTCTAAATTTAATGTTGATGGTTTAAATTTTAAATTCTAGTTTAAATAAAAATATAATTCTATTCTATCAGGTTTCTTTATTAATAGCCTTCATATAAAACAAGAGTAGATGGAAAGCTATAGTTTTAGTAGGTTGTCCAAACAATATAACGAAATTAAATACTTATCCGTTCCTACCTTACTTAATTATCAATAAAATATCACTGAAACTCTCTACCGTATTAATTATTTGGTTATCGTGTGGACAAAAGTTTTCCGGCCCGATGGCTCTCACTAATTGGGCCGTACGTGACAATTGTTCCAGCAGCGGCACCGATGTGGGCCACGACGGGGGACACTCTTGTATGAGAGGAATAATTGCTTTTGTATGGGTAACTGCACATCTCGCGTAATTGGGATACCTGCTAGAGAAGTTATTATAGTGGGTATTTAAGTTTTAATGTTATTTACTTATAAACTGATAGTTAAGTTTAAAAGTGACGCAAGTGACAAAAAGGTTGAAAGGAAACCGTTTGACCTGCTATGCTCATGTGATGAGGAGATGAAACGCATGTTACTAAAAGAGTTAGAATATAAATTTTGATGGAGAGGGAGAGAAAGACCAAAAAAAAGACGGATGGACTATGTGAGGAGTGATATGAAGGAGAAGGGAGTTAGTGACGACGATAGCGTGACGGGGGACAGGATGGTATGGAAGAAGAAAACGTTTTGTGCCGACCCCAAGTAACATGGGACGAGGCCAGGAAGATGAGGACTTATATATTCTGATATTATGTTGACTGCCTCGTTGTTCTAGTGATCACATGCGGTCCTGGGTTTGATGCCCGGGTCGGGCTAAGTGTTATTGGGTTTTTCCATCTGGCATTTCTCAGTAGCAGCCCGGAGTCTGGACTTATGCCCGGTTGATAGCCAAAGGCTCAACCCCTAGTACATGGGACTTAAACATAAGTGGCGATGTGGGTGTAGTATAGGTGCTCCTTTGCCCAAACCTTCGAGTAACAGTCGGTAATAGCTGTTATCTGACTCACCCTAAAAACTAACGAATTTGAACCTTCCGCCAGTAACATTAAGGATTAATTATCTACTGCAATAGGTTCAAAATCGTCTAACTTTTAGTGGGTCGTCCAACGGCAGATGGGTCAGGTAACTGCTATTACCAACTGTACACAGGCGTTATGTTATGTTATTCACTAATATACTTTAGTGTTTTTGGTTGAACAATCTCAGTAAAATCCGCGTCTAAATTCTGTTTGCATATTATTCGCATTTAGGTCCTCAATCAAAACTTAAAAACATGAATTCTTAAGTTCATTCTGAATTTACGAATCTTAATAATTTTGTGAACCTCTCAAACATTCAGATATTATTCTATTATGAAATAATTCAGCTACAAACTTTATGAAAGCGCTATTCATTGAAAATAAACCATTTGGAAATATTCCTTTGAATAGAATCTTAAGAAATATCTCTGGAGTATCTTATTTATATGAAAAGTTACCTTATTTCGGCTATTATGATATTGTGAAGATTCCTGACAAAGGTCGCTTTAAATAAGTGTCCTTCTACCCACAACTTTGGGCCCTAATTCCTCCTGTGGGCCAACGAAGGTCCTTAGGGACGGCCCTGGTGGCGTCAGTGCCGCCGGCCATATTTACATAATGAAACTAAATCGTGCGGAAATGACGATAAACGAGGATCCCATGTGACGTCACACTGTTTGTTTAGGAATTGATTTTCATTGTTTGTTTGCTTTTTGAAGTCTATTGGGATTTACTTTAGGTACCTAATTGCTATAATAAGTTTCCTTTTATAATTGTGGGCTTGAATTATGTTGTTTCCAACTTTTACAAGTGTGACAGTCGGCAATTATCCCAAGCGAACTACTCCCTAAATAAAATAAAATATCTTATGCCCTTAGCCAACGTACAATCTTGCTTTATACCAACAATTCATCAAAATTGAATTCAATACTTTCAATAGTATGAATCGAATAAGCCTTGCAAGCGTCAGCGTCATTAAATAAAAAAAAGTTTTTTTAATTTTCACTTTTTTGTTGTACCTACCTAATAGGCAATTGTACTAATGTACCAATAGGATACTAATAGGATATTTTACCTACCTAGTAGGTATAACGCCAAAATAGATTTCATGAAACTTGAACATAACCGGTGAAATGAGAGATCTGCGTACCCCTTAAGAGCGTACTGGCGTGATGTTAAGGAATGGTATAAACAATAAACAGACATGTGATTGCAGCAATCCCGAGAGATTGCCGTTATTTATTGAAGAGTTCTTCACCAAATTAAAATGGGCCCAATTTCGGAACATACTTTTTCAATCAAAAAATGAATTTCAAAATCGGTCCACAATTGACGGAGATATCGGTGAACATACACAAAAAAAAACAAACAAACAATGTCGAACATAGAGCCTCCTCCTTTCTGGGAAGTCGGTTAAATACCTGGATACAAGACAGTCTAAAAACATGTTTCATCTCTTTGATCTCCAAGTTTAAAGGTCAAGGGTCTCAAAGGATCGACAACGTATTCAAAGCCAAGACATTTATTTCAACGAGACATCTTATAGACACATTATAACTTTTAAATAAGACCTCAAAAGGAAAAAAATAAAGCCGGTCAAGTGCGAGTCGAACTTGTGTGCCTAGGGTTCCGTATCTACTCATAATACCGCCATAATACTATAGACCTCAGTTTCTGGTATAAATTCAACTTGCTAGGTCCACCCGTTCCTGAGAAAATCGGTGGTGGCACACGGACAGACGGACAAGAGAGTGATCTTATAAGGGTTCCTTTTTTACCTTTTGAGGTACGGAAACCTAAAAGTTTCAAGATCATTCTGAGTCCGCCTCGTTGGTCACGCACGTGGTCGCAAGCGAGACTGATGAGCATTAAGTCCTGGGTTTGATTTCTAGGTCGGGCAAGTGTTATTGGATTTTTTCATTTAAATTACTCAGTATATAGCAGGCCAGAGTCTAGACTTGTGCCCGGTTGATGGCATAAGGCTCGTCCTCGACTTAAACATAATTGGTGAAAGAATATGTAGTGACAAAAATTTAAAAGAGTATGCTAAGATAATTTGGTCATGTTGAGAGGATGAATGAAAGGAGACTAACAAAAGTTATTTACAGCGCAGACGTGCATGGAAACGCCGGGAGGGGACGCCCGAGAAAGACAAACATAGACCTTATTGGTGATTAGAATTAATATTTGTTTCGGGATATTTACCATGTTTTTGGTTGAGAGCTCGATATTTCGGCACCGTTACAAGCGCCGTGATCACGAGAACAAATATTAAAATCTTATTGGTGATGTTCTTCAGAAAGTATGTAAGGATCGTAGCACCTGGCGTTCTGTAGTTTCTGTCTACCCCCAAGGAAAAAGGCGTGAGTTTATCTATGTATGTACTATAGTCTGCCCAACCTTTCTGGGAATACTTGATATTATCATTCTTAACCCGTATAGTAGTAGTGGAAAGATAAATAAATTCTGCATATACAACTTAGAAACACATTCGCTAATTGTATCGTTATTTCGGTGTCTGACTCAGGCGAGCATTGAACCCGTGATCTTGCTCTAATGATCACGCGTCGAGGAACAATCATAATTGGAATTAATTGACTGATCTTGTTACTACTGCTCTGGACCAAAATACTTAGTATTGTGATTTGGCTATTATAGTGTATGATAGACGTAGTTGATAAACGCTCTCTCTAGCTTTTAGAGCAATGTCGATACCGAGTTTTTCTGATCTACGAGCAATTATATTAATTATTTCATAGAGATCTTCGTTTTGATACTGGCTGAATCCTTGACAATTCAAGAGTGAATTCTGAAATTGAAATAAATGGGTTTGAGTTTATTTGGAGTCGGCTTGCTAAAATTACTCGTAGGTACTTCCAAACTTTCAGATATCAATCTCAGCCGTCATATCTCTGAACGTATTCCTTTTACCTTTTAAGCCTTATTAAACATAAAACGTCCTATTAAATTATTTATGTAATAAACTAGTATTCTATTCTAGTTTCTTAGGAAATTGTTCCAGACCAGCTTGACCCAGCCTTCAATCAGTCGATCCATATTGTCCGAGACTTTCACACTACGTTAGACAATATTGTTATCTGAAATATTAATGACAATCGTCGGCCGGAGGAAGCGATCCATCATCAGCGACTTTTTCAGGAGGAAAATATACGATCGAGGAATGATAGAGAAATGAACTTGCTTTTGCCGCGCCATTTCACGTCATTAAATATGTATACGTTGCTTTATGGAAAAGAAAATGGCGGATTTATTGATACTATTTATTTGTTGTCGGCCCATAACAGATGTGTTTTATTTTTATATCCTGTGTATCGTTCATAGGCTCTTTCGGTTTGGAGACAAATTGTCATTGTATTAGCGGTAATTGTCATAATGCCAAATTCATGGATTGATAATATAACGTTTTGATATCGCTGAAATTGTCACCGAACATTTTTGACTTTAATTGTCGCTGATAGATAGTCACTTTATTGTCTAGCGTCTCAGTACCTTATTGCTTCATTCTTAGTTATGTCATATTTTCCTGTTTGATATTTGCTGTTATTGTTTGTCAACCTACATCATCAAAGGCCATCACCATGACTTCCAGCTCTTTTGATCTATTTATTTTTAAATCCAGACCCAAAGTCTATCTTAATTGAATGACACTTATGAGACCAATCTTTCCATCTTCCCTTATTTAATCTTTTGCTCTTCAAGAGATTTCAAGACCTAGATCAAAAGTTTAAGTTCATATTAAAATGTTTCATGCATCATCACATCAACAACAAGCGTGATTTCCAAATGACTATAAATATAATAAAGCAACGCATTGGACCGATTTATCGGATGTCCATCAACATGACACATGATCAATGAATTAGTGATTCGTACTGACAGGTGCCAACTAACCATCACTGCTTATCCCACAGGGGAATAGATGGCGCCAAGTTTTGGCGGAAATAGGGGAAGTGATGTTGAAAGATTGATGCTGCACCATGATAATGCAACATTGATGATGTAGATTGGATAGGAAGCTGAAATTTATAGAGGATGGTTTTAGACAGACACAAAAATATGTAGAGAATACAAATTTGTAGTAAGACAGATGAGTAGGGGACAGGTGTTATTTACTTTTTTTGTTCTTTGTTTATTTCTGTATTTTCTGTCTACTTCTATGGGCTTGATTTTATGTTATGTATAAAAAGAAGATAATTTAGATTAGATAATTTCAAATATAAATTTTTACCTTGCCCGATATTATCACTAAAGTGCAAAACAGCCATGATAGCATACGCAGTAAGAAAACAATACAAAGAAATAACTTGGAACCAGTTCAATTGACAAGCAAGATGTACCAGGAGAATATAAAAATAGTGCGGTATCCGAACCATGTCGCAGTACATTTCCTGCCTTGAATGATACAGCAAATAAATAAAAATCCAAGAAAACAGGAGTCGAAGAAAATACGAAATAAATGGAAAAGTTTTCAGAGATTCTTTACAGGAAGTCTGATTTTCTTGTAAAATCAATTTATGAGCGGCACGACATCGAATGTATTGCGCACCTGGCCTTACTAAAGAAATTTTTCAGTAATAATTTTACAAAATACAAAGAGAAAGCTCATAAAATCTTTCTTTTTAGTACTTGTAGTTCCTAAAATGACATTTAAAAGCCTGCTTTTGAATAAAATTACGAGAACTAATAACGGCAATTAAATTTAATCTCAAGGCAGTTTTACAAACGCAAACTAACCCTCTTTCGTAAAGTAAATGTAAACAAAGACTAATTGGCTCTAATGAAAACAAGATACAATTACAAAATGCTGTACAATTTACCGTTTAGAAAGCAGAAAGAAAAGTTTTTATGAAAATGAAAACAAAGCACAAAGAGTCGTACTAGGAAATGGGTGCAGTGTTAGCGGAAGGCGAAGCGGATAAATTGTTTGAGAATGCAGTTTTTGTATTGGAAAGTGGATATGAGTTACTAACATTTATTCCTAGAACGGTAAAGCAGGAATAGATTTATATACACGCGTATTTCGCCAGATATACTTAAGTCCCATTAACACAGGCCCTTTATTACCTCGGGCTATAAAGAATATATCAGACGAAAAAACACAATTGGTAACATTTTGCCCGAACTGGGAGTCGATCTCAAGAAGGACCTCATGCTCAGCGGTAGCGACCACTACTCCAACATGGCAGGCTACCATTAAAACTTAATAACAACAAGCCAAAACATGGCTGTGACGAGCAGCAGTTTGGCAGATGATCGAATTAAAACAACAAGTTATCTGACCACTTTCTGAAACTACTTAAAAACGGGCCAAAGATTGTATTTTGATATAATCTTTAAATTACCTATTCAGCAAATTCCAAGCCATGCTGTGCTGTGCTACGCTACGCTGTGCTATACTTGCTATTAGTAGCACCCAGCCAATTAGATTTACTTGCAGTGGCAATAGTGAAGAGTGGGCGGCAATTATTACAACCCTCTTTGGCTAAAAATAGCATTGTCTAGATACAGAAGGATCGTTTGTTAGACGGCTAAAATGTTGATTGTTTAACTATGAGGCTCACGTTGAGTAAATGTTTATGAATAGTTTCGATGATATGTTTTGGATCTGTAGCCCTGAATTGAGTACCTACCTAATTTATAGCATAAACCCCAGATTCGTTACACAATGGTGAAGGGTTATATGTAAATCTAGTGTGATTGGTTGTCTTAAATAAAATGAAAAGAACAAATAAATTAAAGATCAGATAATTTTTAAAATTTACCATATTTCTTGGGATTTATGTTTTCTTCTTCTATTAAGTTTCATTGGGTCCTGCCATCCATCTCGCTATAATTTATTCCCTTTTCTTTCATCATTTCAATTCATTCATAAATGAAAAATTGCCTATATTAAATAGTTTAGCTTTCAGAAATATTTCGGCCTCTGAAAACTTTATATATGGAACTTCTATGAGAAGTTTTTACTGTCCCCTTTAATTTGTAGTGTCGAGTATCTCGGCAACTTTGTTCACAACACTCTTCTTTTATTTTCACCAGTTATCGAATTCATACAGCGTGCAGCATTGGGACTGCTGTTCTTCATTTTTTGCTGGCGTTTGCAATTTTTTCGTTGTTATTGAATATATGCTGTTTTCTTTTTAGTTTTATTGCTGTGAACGCTTTGTCTTGCTGTTTTCTGCATTGAATTTATTTCTCCAGTTGAGTGGAAGTGGAAATAGATACGGTTTGATACGAAGTTGCAATATTTTTCCAAGAGACTTTGTAGCCTCCTTTATAAATAGTTAGTGACTTATTGTTTCTTCTCATTTTGAGTAAGTGTGGTGATTAATGTTCGCGCTTTCTCTATATGCAAAGATTTATTGCACTGCAGTAGGACAGTATGTCTGTCTTACTGGAAAGCTTATTATCCCTGTAGAAATCGACATTAAAATCGGAAAGCTTGATGTAGTTCTGCATTTTTATTTTGTTGTATGGGCCAGTTAGGGTAGTCTAAATCCAAATACAACTTCGAAAAACGCATGCTCGCGGCGCATTACGCGAAAATCTGCGAAATTTTGGGACTTAACTTTTAGGTCTATGCGTTTTTCGACAAACAAGTAAAATTAAAAAAAAACACCCCCGACACATTTTTATTTCATGCTACATAATTTATCTAGTACATAGTAGATACGCTACGATCGGTAATCAATTGAACACGTAAAACGGCTGAACCGATTTAATTCAAACAGCTAAGAACAAAACTCTCGACAAAATCACCTTTCAAACAAAAAAAAAACTAAATCAAAATCGGTTCATCCGTTTAGGAGCTATGATGCCACAGACAGACATACAGATACACAGAGCAACACACGTCAAACTTATAACACCCCACTTTTTCCGTCGGAGGTTAAAATTCTGTACTTTCTAAAGTTTGTTATATTGCAACAATTTAAGTCCAACGCAGCTCTATAAACTCTATATGCAACCCAAGCTGTGTTCCGCACCGCCCACTAAGTGCAAAAGTGGCCGGAGGTAAAGAAGGACCCCATCGAATGGGATTGGGAAATGAGGAAAAATGCCCTTTTACATGATTTTAGATAAAGTTTCATGCAACCATTACGTAACACGTACCTATAGTAACACACTGTAGTGCCCCACTCCCTCCTCGTGACACTGACATTGACAGACGCTTACGTAGCGTCGCTCGGCTTAGCGTGGCGTACGTCTGACCTTTACCGCCTAGGACTTAGTGCTAGATGAAGCCCTAGGCACGAGGAAGGCACTAATCGTTCACGGACATGGTCATAATTACTAAGGGTTATGTAAATGTTAGGCTTTGAAAATATCGGCGTCAGAAGGTGATACAATTTTTGCGGAACTAAATTCTGGAATGGTCCAATTGTCCATAACTTCTCTGCAACTTGTGACGGATTTTCCTTAGTGTTGCTGCTTGTACCGTGGTAAGCCATTGATGAGAATGCCAACGATTAGAACAGAAGAGTGAGTGAGGCTGATAAGAGCGATGCGAAATGTACAGGACCGGTCGATGTCGATGGTCAGCGACACTTGGGGGAAATAATATCTTTGTCCCGCGGTATATCTTTGTCTAAAATGATGATGGAAAATAAAACTTTATCAGTATATCATTTACGTAAACAATGTTAATGTGCCTTTGCTCTATATTATAGGTCACAAGTCACGACACAAATATGAAATCTAAAAAATCTTTATTACCAATTTTGTTGTCGCCATAACTGAATGATACAATCTTTGTGAGCAATCTATTTAAGCCTTGAATTTATTTGTTTCAGGTAAGAGACGAGAAGTTAATTACAACAAAAAGGTGTAAACGAGTGAGTTATGGCTCCTCAGGGAGACTTAGTGTATAGCCTAGCTGGATTACGACCTAAAAGTCTAGGTCTTTAGCAAAATCGCTGGCTCATTCATTTACTTTTGTAAGACTGATGTTGAAATCGTGGCAATATATTAACTAAGGATATCTTTATTTTTTCTTTGCCTTTAGATTGTCTGTTTGCCATATAGGTATTTAAGTTTTGTGTACTACACTTAGAGTGTCAAACGTTTACTATAAATATATGGATTTCAAATCAAGGACCTATTTTTAAAGTGGCGACAGATATGACACAAAATTGTAGGTTTCTTTCTTATAATATTTTATGATTTATTTAACATCACCTGTCGCTAAAATGTGTCATTTATAACACTACTTTTTTATCTACCAATTTTTTGATAAATATTGTATTGGAAGATATATTGAATTGGCCCTATTCAATATATCTTACAATTCTAAATACACATATTATTAAATCTTACATAACAAACGTTGCAACAAAACACTACCGTAGATAATTTTTTTTCAAAAAATATAAAATCCCGACTGCTTAAAAAGCGAACTAAAAATACGTAAACAAGAAGAAAAAACATGGAGTGCAGTCGGAGGATACATTTTCGCGAGCTGAATGACCAAAACCAGATGTATCCTCCGACTGTACTTGATTGTTTTCTTGATAACGTCTTTTTAGTTCGCTTTGTAAGCAGTCGGGATTTTTGATTATAAGAATATTTTTTATATATTTAATATTTTTTTTTCGAATTAGGTACCTTTAAACATATAAGTGTTATATATTTATACCCCACACGATGGGATAGGAAGAAAAAAATTAGGCCACCACAATATGGCGCCCAAGAGCCGCCATTTTTCTATTTTCCAATTTTAATGCCAGTGACACTCTCAAGATTAAGACGAATCGATTGACGTAAGAATCATCAAAATCGGCCAACGCGTTTGGTCTCTAGAACGCCACATAGGAAAAAACATACATACATACATAGACTGATAAACACATTACCCTCCTTCGGCAGTCGGGTAAAAAAGCAGTGGCTGCTGAAAAACGTTGCCACTTCTTCGCTCACCATTTTGTCGTTTCGTTTACACACGGCTTTACGTAATTCTCATTTACTTTTTTCGTCAAAAAACGTGCCTACGAAAGTAATAACCATTAAGAAGGATTTTCCTTTCTTTGTAAGTATTGCGTCTCAATATTGAGAAACGTTCGCAGGCTTCGGTGAGCTATTTACTGAAAGATGTGTGATTTGAGACAGATTGCCTCTTTGAGTGCCAAATAAAATGTTACAAAAAGTTGCCAGTCATGTTTGAAGTGAGCAATTTTGTGATAAATCACCTGATATATACCTACGTTCTTTGAAGTTTATATAAGTCGCTGATGTAAGGATTGAATATTTTGCAGACAAGAAAATAAGCTCTTAGAATATATTTGTCAATTGACCTTCGTCATCATCATCATTATATCAGCCGAAAGACGTCCACTGCTGGACATAGGCCTCCCTAAAGCGTCGCCACACTGATCGGTCCCGTGCGTTTTGCATTTATATTTTTTTTGCGCTTTCTAAAAGTAACATTACTTAAATTAAATTAAGTCTAAATGTTAAATACAGGCATTTCACCGATCAGAAAATTCTATTACCGATTGAAAGCTATAGAATTTTCTTCGCTTAGTGACGTACTTATACCCGGAAAATGCACGGTTCCTGTAGGATATTCCACGGGAGCGAAGCCGCGGGAAAAACCCGCTTCCTTTATATTTATTCTATTGAACTTTACTTTTTACCTTGTAAGACGGTGGGTGAATGGAAGAGGTAACCATACATATCTATAAAAAGAAACACTTTTCCCGAGTGTTGTTTTAGTGTGTGTAATCAGTAAATTGTAATGCCTGTTTGAGTGGCACGCTTTTTGTTTCTTGCTAATTTGCTAGCATGTTTTTGACAGGCGCACTGAGTTGACCACAATTATTATGTTACTTATTACTTAATTATCTATTTGTATCTATTTCTTACCGCCCATCACGATCATCAAATATCCAAGCTCTATCAATCCTCCAGATCTTAGAACTGATATTGCAACAGTTATTTTCTATCGTTTCTAAGGATTGTTTATACATACATCGCATAATATGAAGACTGTATTGTTACAATACTGAACGATATGTTTATAACCGATACCTCAAACTTTAAATCAATACAACCTATGATTTGTCGTCAGTTTTAGCGTAGGTAATCTAAAAGTACCAGGACAATTAATAGTTTTAACACAAATTTGTAGGTTTAAATTGAACAAGTACCTTAAATCCAAAGCTAAAAAACTTTATAATTGTAACTTAGCTGAAGGTAAGTAATTAATAAAATATTTAGCACGAAGGCGGGCGTTTCGTGTGACTTAGATTTCAGGCCGACGAGGTAAATGTGAATATTTGCTTGCACTATATTAGTTTAGTTAGATTGAATTTTGATACTAAGTTGTATCTCATGTTGTTATTGTTGTTTTTAGTTTATTGTTTTAACCTGTGTGTTATTATTTACCAGAGTTATTAGTTGGTATATCATAATAATCATAATTATAATATTTATTACACCTAAAACAACACAACAGATTACAACATTCTTACAGGCTAGTATTAAATGTTACTTTACCAAGGAGTATCTGTAGCCTGTTGCAATAAGCTACTAATCAATACATATAATAAATCTGTAGAAAAGTCGTTTTTGTATTTCGAAAATGGTTCCAAAAAAATAGCCAGGGTGTTAAAGGATAACCAAAAGAACCCATTTCCAGCATTTTTGTCTGCTTGTCTGTTTAGTTGTGCACGCATCACGTAAAATGTACGAAACCAATGTAGATAGCCTTTGTACATAAAAATTGTGCGTAACTTGAAGTATTACTTAGTTTATGTTTCATCGCAATCGTTTGATTCTAACTAAAGTTAGATAACTTTAAAGTGTTCAAGAAGTAAAATATCACAACTCACTAAATTCACATACTCTGACAGTTGAACTCCATCTTCGATAGATGGCGTTGTGCATTTGACGTCATTTTCTGAATGGCGTTGTTAAGATCCGCCGTGGCAGAATTAAACTAGAAAAAAAATTGGTAGGTAGGTATGATAGGTACTATAGGTAGCAAGGTAACTTGGGTGGACCTACCTACCCTACTTACCTACCTACCGGTTAGTAGGGTAGGTAGGTCTAGGTAAGTAGTGTAGGGTAGGCAGTTGACGGGAGCGAAGCCGCGGACACAGCTAGTACGTACTAAAAGTTTCATCTGAAAAGGCCACAACCATTTCTATGAATCCCCATAAATTTTATTATAATTCAAAATAAAACCAAAAAATATAGCAAACTTTTTCTCCAAAGCCCTCACACAGAAAAAAAAATTGAGATGATAATTTCATTCACAATTTGGTATGATGAAAGTTGAACAATAAATTGGCTTAACAATAGCGGGTGAAAAATACCCGGCGCCTTCGCAATATTGAACCGACGAGCATTATCTCCGTTGATTTGTTACTATGGTTACGGAAATAATATCTATCCTTATCTCCCGCGAGGTTGGGACACAAAGTACATAAACGGCGGCGCTATGAATGAAGGCTTGTATAAAATAGAATACATTCTGAAAGTTTGTGAAAGCTCTCGGTCACGAACCATGTGTCTAATCATTCGTAAATGCCAAAAAAAATCTAAAACAAGTAATATTACAAAATTAAAAAAAAAACCCGACACATTTTTATTTCTTGCTACATAATTTATCTAGTACATAGTACTCGTAGATACGCTTCGTTCGGCAATCTATTGAACACGTAATTATGACACGATATTTTGCGAAAACACCCCGATTCAAATAGTAAAACGCCCATAACTTTTGAACGGCGGAACCGATTTTATTAACCCCCGACGGAAAAAGAGGGGTGTTATAAGTTTGACGTGTGTTGCTGTGTAGATAGATAGATAAAACATTTATTTAGTGCACACAAAAGACACAGCACAAAACACAAAATCACATATTTTTTTTAATTTTTTTTTTCTGTCTTTTGCATCATAGCGCCTAAACGGATGAACCGATTTTGATTTAGTTTTTTTTTGTTTCAAAGGTGATTTCGGCGAGAGTGTTCTTAGCTATGTTTGAATAAAATTGGTTCAGCCGTTCAAATGTTATGGGAGATTTACTGTTTGCATCGAAGTGTTTTCGCAAGATATCGTGTCATAATTACGTGTTCAATAGATTGCCGATCGAAGCGTATCTACTATGTAATAGATAAATTATGTAGCTTGAAATAAAAATGTGCCGGGGGTTTTTTAAATTTTGAAATTTTACTTGTTCCGTCGGGGTTTAAAACCAATTCGCCGCGACAGAAGTGACACCTTCAAAATGTATTCTGTCTTATTCTCTCGCACGTTAAATCGTGTAGATATATTGTGTTTGTCTCTTTTTCGTTACAGCGAGTTTTAAATCACAATAGGGCTGAAGAACTTTTCACAACTTACCTAATTAGCAGTTAAATAAAATTCTGTTATTCCCGAAATTTATTTTCAAAAACAAATGATTACTGAAATTAATGTTGCCTGTAGATGAAATCAATAAATTCGATGTTATACGATGATGGCGACCATATAACACATTCGTTTCCCATTTATTTGTAATCAATTCATTTAATTGGATTCCAATGAAATTAATTGCGACAACCGATCCAATTGGAGCCAAATATCGTTTAATTGGTATTCATCCATCAAATATCCAGCCAATTATCGTCAGAAACCCGTAGATTAACCTGTGATGTTTTACTATTAATAATTGAAAAATTCGTAGGTACCAATTTTTGCGTTATGGACACCGACTTCAAAAAATAAAGTTATTTTTCACTTTGTAGTTTTGTATTTGGAAGTCGGTAGTATTTTTTAGCAAAAAAGTTTTTTTTATTTTTCTCTTTTTAGTTGTACCTACCTAATAGGCAAGTTAGTAAGGTTACTATAACGCCAGAATAGATTTCATGAGACTTGAACATAACCGGTGAAATGAGAGATCTTCGTACCCCTTAAGAGCGTACTGGCGTGATGTTATGTTATGAAATGGTATAAACAAAAAACAGACATGCGATTGCAGCAATCCCGAGAGATTTGCCGTTATTTATTGAAGAGTTCTGTTGTATATCTCCGAAGTTCTTCATCAGATCTATACCAAATTGAAGTGGGACCAATTTCGGAACATACTTTTTCAATCAAAAAAATAATTTTCAAATTCGGTCCACAATTGACGGAGATATCGGTGAACATAAACAAACAAAAACAATCATAATGTCGAATATAGAACCTCCTCCTTTTTGGGAAGTCGGTTAAAAATCACCTACAAACCACCTACAAACCCGACGCGTCAAACAATTCCTGGTTAATCTCCACACTTTTCATAAAATTCTGCCCGCTCCCCAAATATTGTTTTTTAGAGTTCCATACCACAAAAGGTAATAAAAAAACTTTTTGCAAAAAAATACTACCGACTTCCAAATACTAAACTACAAACTGAAAAATAACTAAATTTTTTGAAGTCGGTGTCTTTCGTAGGTACCATTTTTATGCGTTATGGACACCGACTTCAAAAAATTTAGTTATTTTTCAGTTTGTAGTTTAGTATTTGGAAGTCGGTAGTATTTTTTTGCAAAAAGTTTTTTTATTTTTCACTTTTTAGTTGTACGTACCTAATAGAAAAGTTAGTAAGGTAACTTTAACGCCAAAATAGAGATCATGAAACTTGAACATATCCGATGAAATGAGAGATCTGCGTACCCCTTAAGAGCGTACTGGCGTGATGTTATGTTATGAAATGGTATAAACAATAGACAGAAATGCAATTGCAGCAATCCCGAGAGATTTGCCGTTATTTATTGAAGAGTTCTGTTGTATATCTCCGAAGTTCTTCATCAGATCTTCACTAAATTAAAATGGGACCAATTTCGAAACATACTTTTTCAAACAAAAAAAGAATTTTCAAAATCGGTCCATAATTAACGGAGTAATCGGAGAACATACACAAAAAAAAAAAAAATTAACAAACTTGAAGTCGAACATAGAACCTCCTCCTTTTTGGGAAGTCGGTTAAAAAAAGGAACCCTTATAAGATCACTCTCATGTCCGTCTGTCCGTGTGTCACCACGGATTTTCTCAGGAACGGGTGGACCTAGCAAGTTGAAATTTATACCAGATACTGAGGTATTAGGTGTATACAAATAAATGGCCTGAGTCAAAACGATAAAAATATATGGGCAAATATAGATTTGCCCGAATTTAACTCTTTTTTATTTTTCGTAATTTTCCCTTCACTTGTGCTGTAAGACCTTGCTTTTAACCAAAATTGACAATTCTAGGTTAACCAAAAGAACCCTCGAAAACCTATATGTTAGTACCCGTTGACCTAGTTACCTAATTATGTTGGTGAATGTAGCTGTTTGTACGGTACCCTCGGTGCGCGAGTCCGACTCGCACTTCTCCGGTTTTTATTTATATCCTGTTTACCAGGTAGGTTACTATCAAATATTTTCAAATAGATAGATCAGTAATAAGATACCTCTTTATTGTACACCAAAACGAATAACAAGTTGTTTCTGATCAGTATCTGATACTCAACACATTGTAACAAATACGTTGAGCATCAGATATTATTGATCATTTTAATATACGGTAAGGTACGTAAATGTAATTGTGTATGCGATAAGGGTGGTTAATAAATGTCACATTTGAGTTATTGGGTTCCGTATGAATTTGATGGTTTTATCGGAAGGTAGACGAAAAAAAATTATATTAATAGCTCGAGTTGGGTTTCGTTACCTAAACCTACTGCCTACCTATTGTGTTTGTTGTGTTTTAAGGGTATTTTTTTTATGTGACAGATTGTGCCTGCAGCCTACACTGTATGCACTTAGAGGCGCGATAATTGTTTGTGCTGATTAAGGATGCTTAATTAAACTAATGTTGTAATAACATCAGGATCATCTTATGTAATACCTCAATATTTTATCAATAATTTTATTAAAAAATACGTAAAGCAGTACGTAAGCTTGATAGAAATTGGAAGGTCCCAGTTTCACATTACTAAAACCTCATAAATGCCAGGGTTTGATATACCCATATCATTGACTCACCTTACTCATTCTGAATATTGTATCTAAAATAGTTCAGAAACTAAATCTCGTCTATTGTCAGCAATATCATAATCGTAGCTTGATTTTCTAAGGGTTCCTACCTATATTATATCAGAGAGTACGTTTCAATCGTGTTAAAAGTGTGTCTAAAAAGCCTTACTATTCCCAATTTGCTCTGGCAAAACCAACATACCAACCATATTGCATAAAATGTTTGCAAAGATATATAAAACCATCCTTCATTACAAAATATTTCACAGGAAATATAACATCTGTTGATTCAACCGTCAACAAATTGCCCTTTGACATAACCGTATTATTACGAGAACGAGAGCGAACATTCAAATGCTACACATTTTATTTACACATTCATTACAAGATAACAGAAAAATTCTCCGAAACGACACACAAAATGTACGCAAAGGAAAAGCACAAACTCATCGTGTAATTTATTCGTATGTATGACGAATCAGAAGAAATGATATCATCCATTCCTCACTCTGACACTGTACCAGTTCACAAGAACCCTGAAATATTTAACTTAGAATGAAAATGTCAAATATGAGAGCTCTCCCCAATTTGGTTCCACCACCGAAGCATTTTTGCCAAATGTTTGACGTCATCATTTGTCAAGTTTTATTGAAGTTCTTCTTTCTATCTCTTCAGCACTTGTTTAGACTCCCAAAAGCTTTTCGTTTTTCGCGAAAACATGAAAAGGGTAAATCCGGCCATTCGTTTATATTTGCAAATGGTTGTGCCAGAGCCGTGAGCGAGGTTCAATGGCTCCCTAATCCATATTTTCCCATTTGAACAACTTTCTTCGAATCGAATACAATCAGTAATATTTTCCCGTTTAAGAATGCTCCTTCAGGGAACAGTTATAACATTTTATCCTCGAAATACTGAATTGAAGGCAGATAAACTCCTCTACGTTAATATTGCTACTTCCGAAAAGTTTTCTTATTTATAGTTCTTTGATCGCAGTTCGAAAACACGTTGTAAAAGAATAAGTAGGTACAAGT
Source organism: Orthosia cruda (assembly GCA_964057195.1). Lineage (NCBI taxonomy): Eukaryota > Metazoa > Arthropoda > Insecta > Lepidoptera > Noctuidae > Orthosia > Orthosia cruda. Next base: position 41,197,321 of record OZ059836.1, read on the forward strand.
TGTCTAAATAAATAAGTTCAGTCAATAAAGAAGTTAGTGAATGACTGAACGAAACATAAAAAGCCGCTAGTGAACTCAATCTTTGGATAAGATAGGAACACACGAGAGACTGACTGGCACGGCAGCACGGCTCTGCCCATAAACGAAGCATATACAGTAGCTGTTTATAGGCATCGTACACAACGTTGCGGTTGTAAACCGTCACACATTTTGAAGTTATAAAACTATTTGTTTTCTACAAAGTAATGTGGCATAAACCCATCCCCTGGGGCCCTCATAAAACGTGCGGACATGACGCCTCTTCGCAACTTCTACATCTCCATGCTCCTTCGCTACTTGCAGACGCAAATAAATCTATTTGTTAAGTTCTGCACTTTCTTGGCGTTCAAACAGTAATGGAATGGAGTTGTTAATTAAAACAAAATATTGGCTGTTCGTTCGAGATCGCCGCACTCCGCAACTCTTTGTACAAAGAACTTTGATTATACTCCTTTGATTGAATTCTTGAACTGTATGCCAGTATGCTGTTCCATCGCTTTTGAACTTCGAACTGAAATTCGATTAAAAATTTCAAACTAAATAAAATGGCGATGTGGGAATTAGAACTGTTTTACTGATTCTGTTAGTAGTAGATAAGTTTGAAAAAAAATAGAAAAGTCAATTAATTAATGTTGAAAGCAGGTTCTGAGTTTGTTAGTGTTTCTGTTTACTAAATAACTTTTAACGATGTGATGTAGTCGTGTCATTCCTCTTATTTCTGAAACTTTTTTTTTTCAACTACACTAAAAAAAGGATAACCGAACAGTTTTGTAACTTTAAATTAAGCAAACTAGAAGTTAACTAGAAAATAAACTTTAATAAAATAATACAAAACAAAACTTTGTTTTGTTGCTACGAGTAGTAGACATAGTTCACAAGTTCCAATAATTTTGTAACTACAACCAAAACTTTGGTAACTATAAACTATAATTTTTATTTCAGTGTTAAATACTAGTAAAAGAACTCCAGAAATCACAAGAACACAAATATCTTCCCAAAATAGCGCATCCGTTCTAAAAAGCAATTCTTACGTTTTCCCTCACATAATTTTATCACAGAATGTTTACGGAGAATCGTCTCACTCGCTATTTTCCTTAAAAAATGTCCCCCTGTCTCACGTACCCAATTTCGTCTTTGTTACTGGCTCCTTGTGCTGAGCCTTCCTTTGTGCTTACCCCTCTCACATACTGCCATTAACTATATACGATATGGATATATTACAAGAGACAGAAGTACCAGTCTTTCCAATTGGTGTATTACAATACCATTTGCATTGTAAAAGCACCGAGTATTTCATGTTGAACTTTCCTAAAATACAATTTCTTCTTTTTCTAGAATTTATTTGAAACTCAAGTTGTAACTTCAGAAATTCTGCTTCCACATCTAAAGTGTTAACTAGAATTTCTAACTTGCTTCATTTTCTGCATTTTACTGCCTTGAGCTTGAATTTTACACACTTTGCTCCTTTGTCTTGTACAGCGATATTATGTTACTAAGAATTTTGAGTTGCAAAGTTAAATTTTCTCTCTGTAAGCATGATTACACAGACTCTAAAGTATCTCGGAGAAATGCACTTTGAAAAAGCAAACATAAAACTATTTTAAGTCAAACTAACTTTTACAAAGTACGTCGCTAAACAGAAATTTTCGTGTAATTGAGTCAAATTAATAATCACATAATAAATAGGCTTTTCGTTACAGGCTAGTAGATATACTTTCTGTATTTATATTTGTAGTGACGCGATGCTCCGTTTAATCCTTTATTGGTAAGAGCGTCCTCAAAGTCTGTGTTGCCAGGCGTGCGTGTTTCTCTCGTGTTTGAGGGTACAGTCGGGTGCCATAGACTATGGATGATCAACTTTATGGTCATCGGGCTTTAAGGAAAGTGTAGTGCCATCTCTGTAGGGTTGTTAGCGAGGGAAGTGGAAACTGTTATCTATTTGCCCACGACTTTAACAACCTATTTACTTCTGCCAAGCTTTTAGAAAATTGGTTTGGAAAGGTAAGAAAACTTGAAGCTCAGATAAGGTTGGAGCAACATTTTTCACTAAAGTAAACGTTGTTTTTTTAAATCACATGGATGCTCTCCTTTCGAGATTCCAAACTCTTTCATAATGTAAACGTATCTCCGCAACGGATCTCTTTTAATTTGCTCTAAAATAATCATTGTTATTAACAGTCGCCAAACTTAATTTCTACTAGACAAAACAAATCGAAATCCGTGTTGAAATACAATAATACCCAGATCAAACATGTCAAAGGCTTGCAACCCCTCACAGTTCTCATCAAGCGAAGATACTAAATCAGTTCCAAGCATGTTAATATGTCTCAGCTATGAGACCATACACCTTTGACAAGTCGAGCAGGATAATGTAGCAAGCTCCGATGTTATATTGTCACTTTGTGACTTTGACAGCCATTGAAGCGGCGCCTGAAGACTTGAGACGAAGCTGAAAGTGTATTGGAGAGTGTATGTAGATTTTCGCTCAAAAAATTGCTCTTTTACTCTTGGAATTGGGAAGACTTATTTTATGTAAAATAAGTGGAGACGTAAAAGAGGTAAATGCCCTGTCTCTATGCCGGCAAAATAAAACTGATATTTGGATAACAAGAGCAGTACTGTAGTTTAGTATCGCTTATCAGTGTAGTGGTTGCGCGTGTATTATATAATAAGTTTTTTTTTAAATAAATAACTGCCTAGCCTTTTCTCAACTATGTTGAGTTCGGCTTCTGGTCTAACCAGACGCCGCTGAATACCAATATTTTATATGGAGCGAATGCCTATTTGACCTCCACAACCCAGTAACTGGTTAACTCTATACTTCATGGCAAGACTGGTGTCCGATTTATAAAGTATTTTTAAGTTAAGCTTCATACATTTACACTAAGTCTAGAGGTTATATTAAATACAATTTCACCTAATTATCTTCGCCTGTAACCAGTCCACGACTTTGCCTTTCCACAGAAATCCATAAGTAAATTATGTACCTGTGTTAGCAAAAGTTTCGTGGCTTGGCTTTCTAATAACTGTGGAATTATGCCGTTCAGCACGCGACCGGGACATTATGGTGAACTTGAAACGTTTCGCTGTGTCCTGTTTCTATTATGTTTATTTGCATTAATTTCGTTAACGAATTTTATGGCATGTTTTTGGCTGCGAATACACTGGTTTTGTTATTATAGACGTAATTTAACTTCAATCTACAATTCTACAGTGGAGAGCCACTGTAGAATGGTTGAATGACTTTTGAATCTAAGATTATCTTACACTTAGAAACTTTGGCCAAACTAAACACATAATAGGTAGTGTTCAGGAATATACTAGATGCACCCGCAAAATTCATATGAAGTACCTGGGACTGGAGCATTTCCGACGTTTGGCGCCCAGACTAGAGCGTGCCGGACTTCTGCCCAATCTAGGGGGTCCAAACGCCTCCTGCCGGCGGCTCTACGCGGGGGTCGTGCGGTCCATGGCCCTTTACGTCGCACCGGTGTGGGCGCGTTCCCTGAGGCGTCGACCAGCCCTCTGGTTGAACGCGACCCAAAGGGTCATGGCCATTCGGCTGGTTCGAGGATACCAAACGGTCTCCGATGAGGTGGCGAGCCTCCTTGCTGGATTGCCGCCATGGGAATTGGAAGCAAAAGTCCTCGTGCATATTTGGGAGTGGTGCGAGGAGGCGAAAGGCCGGGGTGAGACTCTGCATAAATTTGAAAGAGACTTACCGTGGCCCTGGCAAAAGCAACTGAAGGAACACGGGTAGGTTTTAGTCAGTAAAAGTCTGACACACCCTTCCGCTTCACCCAGAGCGGGAGAAGTCATTGGGAAATTTCCCAATAAAAAAAAGGATGGTGTAATTTCAGTTCGCTGAAAATAATTTTCAATTTCAAACTAAAACAAATTTCACTGTAACAAAACTTGCACATAATTCTATACATCTACGCAAAATTTGCACATAATTTTATACGCCTTAGCAGAACCTGCATGATTTCAAACAAAATGCCAATACTTTGACGACATTTTTCACAGGCTACCTAACACTAGTCAATATAGAACCTAGTGATACCTCGATAGTCGGTAGGCGTCAGAGCGCACTAACGAAGTTGCAGCAACGCAATAAAACGAGGTACTGCAACACAAAACGTGCTGTAGCAACCGAACGACAAACAAAAAAGCTCATGTTCGTACCTAGACTCCGTAGGGTTGTCGAAACCCAGTTTATTGGGTTAAACAATGAAATATGGGTGTGAGTTATGAGTTGTCAAACGAAATGGCGAACTGAAATTACTTGGGGATAGATGGATGATAGAAATTCGTCTGTTCGTTGCCGATAATTTGTTTCGGTTCGTATTCGGGTCGGTGTTTGTAGTTTAATTGCGATGAGCGTTTCAAACAGTACTACTCTAATTTGATTATAAATATGCTATACTGAATTAAGATAATGTGTTAGTTAGGACTATCATTCCTAAATTTTCCAATGAATGAGAATATTTCTCAAGGGAAATGTGAAGTAATTTTCCTAAACGGGCAATTTTCAAATAATATTACAGCAGGTAAGCTTACAAAGCACTCAGCTTGAACGCCCCCCTTCTACTTTAAACGACATTTATGAAGAAAATCTGCAAGCATTCAGCTGCGAGCATCAAAAAAGAAACCACAAAGCGATGCCCTCGAAAAATCTGGGTTCTTTAAAACCTCTTAAAATATGTGTCACTGTCAACCCTGTACTACTGGTAAGTAGGTCAGCGCCGGTACTATCTAACCGACTTTATGTTTACCATAGAGTGACCGCCCGCAAAATTTATGTACACTGCCCGCTTCGGTCCCGATTACATTGCCGCCTACACCAAATGACGAGCAATGGATGATAGCGTACATTTAAAACTGTTGTTTTCACCCAGTTCTTTTTATGTAAAGTGGTACGATGTTTACTTAATGTGGACTTGATTTATTTTATGGGGCTCGGATTTCGCGGATTTTCTGGTATTATTGCTAACGGGTGATATTATTTTTCATTACGGGTTTTTATGGTGTTTTATTTGCATAAAATCCTGAAAGGAACTGAGTGTTTTTAGCTATTGTGCGAAAATTGTTTTTCCGTCCATGTCTTTTATGAAAAAGTTGTTTTTAAAAATGTTCTCTGATACTTGGTAATTGACATCGTAGACCTCCATCTATCGCTTACCATCAGGCAATATCAAGTTCAAGAGCGGGCTCATCAGCTGGGTAATCAACAGTAAAAAAAATATCATATAAGTTAAATGATGACCAGGCACCAGTAGCTATTAATAATTGTATTTATTACGCTGACACAAGATCGACATTAACTCATCTACGTAAATATCAAATAAGTTCATTTACTCGTTCGCATAATGAAAGGACCTCCTCATAACACTTTAAAGCTGTCGTCACTAAATACCCAGCAGTAGAAGCTACAGCTTACGAGATTATCCCGAGCTCGAGACAGAGACTGGAGACGGGAGACGTCGTTGTTATGCATTTGATGGCGGACAATGCTCCGGGGCGTCGTCTTATCAACAAGTCATGTTCTGCTCTAGAAAGCTATAAGGTTTGTGTTACAGAGTAGAATACTGCAAGAAATACCATTGCTTATTACTATTCAGTTTCTGTGATAATAAACACTTTTCTTTCTTTTATTATATTCAGAGCTCTGCAATTCCTTTGAGTACACGTTTCGGCGGTCAGAATGGTCAAGGGCGGTCAGTTTCTATGAGTAAATGGCGACTCAATGATAAGGTTGAAAACCAACCTTGGAAAGTTTTGACAATGTAGACTTTGGCGGTGGCTGCTGAGGCTTTTCAGCGCTTTGTGGTTTTGTGCTGTAATGATATAGAGGAGGTAGGTGGCTAAATTATAGTGAAGAAAATAGTTTTCTTTGTCTTGCATAACTGAGAGTTTTGGATGCAAACAATGTCACAGTTTAAAAATGTTATACTTTCTTAGATATTATTTTATAGTTAGTTATTTCCTCTTAGATTTTGCAACTGTTTCCCCAATTATGATCTTGTTATCATTGTTTGTCGAAGTATAATCGAAAAACGTGTATTAAAATGTAGATCTTTCACAATTTCTAAAATACTACCTGCTAAGCTACATGAAACTTCTATTTTAACACCGATAAGAGATAAACGATAAATTAGCATCCTCATAAAATCAGGTCGACATAACCCCGAGGCGAGCCATCAATTTAATCACTTGAACATTCAAACGATCCATTAGCTACGTTCTACTGCCGGGGGCTCCCGAAAATTCCTCTGTAAAACAATTTTTGTGTAAAAAAGTACCGTTCGGGGATTAGCCCCATCTCTACGGTAGCCAAATGTGAAATATGTGTAATCGAAGTAGTGGGCGGGGTGCGCTAGTGAACGGGTGGCTGCTAGCCAATAGATTCGCGCCACTGAAAATCGACGTGGAATTAGATTTTATCCAGGTTCGGTTTGATGTTTTAATCCGGGATTAGAAACGGTAAGTGCTGAATTACGTGTCTGTGTTACAGAGGTTTTATCTAGCATTTTCTGAGGTGTGAAATGTTAGTAAAAGTTTTACAATATGTAACTACGTATGTAAAGTTTTCAGGATCTGAGATATCAGGGTTGCTTTATCTGCTATGCTAACAAAAATACCAAAACATTGAGAACTATTAAAAAAACTGCTGTTTGAATCCCAGAGAGCTCAAAACATGGCAATATAGGCTGGCCCGTCTTTCATTTATAAAACTGAAAACCGTATCCTATTCCTACAATACTCATATTTATCGTCCTCCTAAACAAAAAAACTTTCCAAATCACGTTCAGTTTACGACTACAATACACTCCCTATACTAACATTATTTTGGGGAAACGATTTCCCAAACTTCGGCGATCTTTAACAAGCGCCTCTGAAACACTTCCGATGCCTAACTACAGCGTTGAGCACTAATAGTTGGATCGGCTTAGCGATCAATTACCAACAGTATCATGTTCTTTCATAACTTTCAGCGGCCATTCATTGACGCTAATAGGCTTTCGAAGTCGAAGCCGGTAAACTTCGGCTTTGGTTTTATAGTGATAATAATCTTGTAATTTCTTTGGGTAGGAGGTATTGATGTTGCTGTTAGAATGTTTGTTCATTTGGATGGAAATAAAATCTTTCTTAAAGGAGAATAAGACAACTCAAAAATTGTAAATGGATGAAAGAATTGAATTAATATTTTGAATGGAAACCTTCGAAGCATGTGAGTGTTGTATTGACAGAAAATTATGTATATTTTCCCTATATTATTAAGTTTTTCAGTGAACTTAGTTCAATCACTGCTTCAAAGTCAGTCCAAAAGTTAAAGAATTAAATTACGAAACAAACTTTTTAAACTTAATTTACTTACGAGATTTCCTTTTCTGCATTTTTTTTTATCAATTCCGATTAAACCCTCATCAATAAAACGGTTAACCTCAGGGACCTCTAACTCCTTCATCAATAGAAAGGTAAAAATTAAATGAATTTAAACCAACTCCAGAGTCCCGTATTTTACCGAACTTGTACCAAAACCTGAGGGCACGGAAAATACTGCAATATGTAGCTTAAAATGTGGCAGGAAATATTACAAAATATTTATCTTAAGATTTTGTGCAGTAAGCCCGGTTTGGAACAGAGGAACAGAGGGTCCCTGGTGAATGTGTATCCGACAAAATACTTATATCTGGGTAGAGGTAAACATTTATCGGCAGGTGGACTGTGTATGTACCAGTTTTATTTATTAAAACTCCATGCTCTACTCGTTTATAAAGTATTGCCTAAAAATATTTTAATAGTAAACTTGGGAGTCATTACGATTTAAAGAAATCTTCATCCTGTCAAATTCCCAGCTTATTTTATTTATTTAGACTTTATGCACAAAGGTACAAAGGCGGACTTAATGCCTTATTTGGATACTACTTATTTTGGATCCGGCCTCCTTGTACGTCTACGCCATGACGGTCTATCCTGGGTTGCCCATGGTGGTATATTTTGCTCCATCAGGTCTGTCTCGACAGTGGTCCTCCAAGAGGTTGGTGGTCTGCCCTTTGTTGGTTGCTTGGTATTGAGCATTGTTTTCACGGCTTAAAGAAAATAAACTTTGAAAGTTATACATATAGTCTGCTTATTCTCTTTATCACTAAAACCAGCGTATTTTCCCCCAATAGTTATAAGTAAAACTTTCGACAAACTTTTTCATCTACCTGCCTTTATTAATCTTGATTCCGTTAAACTTTGCTCCAGATTTTCTCCTTTTTTTAACCCAGTTTACAGCGTCTTAAGAATCCTTTTAGAGAGAGCTTCTCCCTTTTAAAATTTCACTATAAATATCCTAGCCTAGATCTTCTTAAGCGCTAAGTGATTTAAGCTTAAGATACGTGTTTACTGAATCAACTTAACCCTTGTTAACAGGCTATAAAGGCTTGTAACTCAGTTACGGCAGGAGAAAAAGTCATTAACCCTGAGTGCTGTGCGCTTGGCCACAAACGGGTTAATTGGCCGTTAGTGTCTAGCGCTTACCACTGGAGGGTTAGGCATCAAGGGGCTGTTCTAGTGTTAGGGTCTTAACTTGAGATTTGAGGCTTATAGGAATTGGTTTGGGTCTTCTTAGTATCGGTGATGTCCTCTTATTTTGATTTTCTTTGAGCAGTACTCTGCCTCGCCGATGGCCTAAGAGCTGGCCTCGCAAAGGTCTCGCATGGTGCAGGTGTTTCAGCATAAGGAGCAGAACAGGAGATAGGGCATCGTCTGTAGAGTGGTTCCACAATCACACTGTGGCTGATCGGAGTACCCACATCTGACCAGATTATTCCTACAGCGGCCCACCTGGCTTCGTTCTTTGTTTGGGGCTAAATCTGAATTAAATTAAATTGTTTTGGAACCCACCTTGGTTACGTTTCAGTTACAGATGTTTTGAAATAGTTAAATGGAATATTCTGAATTTCGTTCTATGTTAAAGTAGCTGCGGTTCCTATATCAAAATAGTTGAAGTGGAATGTCGGAATTTCGTTCTAGTTAAAATAAGCATTTTGATGTAATAGTGTTATATACTTCATTCCAGTTGATTCACTGTTAGAAAATATGGAATGCTACAACATTTATTATAAGCTTTTATGCAGTTTCACCTGTTCCGGTGTATGTGTATGTATAATCAAAGCCTGTAAGTTAAATTTGACCCTCTTCCAGGGTTTGATTGAGCTGAAAACTAGGACAAACGTATTTTTCTCTTGACAATACAATTTTTAATATAAAAGGTTGTTTAGTTCCCAAGTTCTGTAGTTTAATTTAGATCCATTTAAAAGTGCTCTATTTTAGGTTTCTTTGACAGAATTAATCTTACTTAAGAGCACAGTGTTCAGTGAATTTCCTTTGGGAACGAAATTAACAAAGTGTAGTAAAACAAGAGTTTGTTACTCGATGCGTCGTGTTCTTTACTTTATTTATAAATACGATGTAAGTTAATATTGCCGTTCGTTTTTTTTACATCCGGTTAGCTGACGTCATTTGATTGTGTGGAGAGTTTCTCCAGTATTTTCAACCGACTTCAAAAATAAGCAGGTTCTCAATTTGACTTTATGGTTTTGTATGTTTGTTACGCGATTACGCCGCCAATTATGAAGTTTTGATGATTTTTTTTTTATTTGAAAGTTGGTGCTTCTCATGTGTCTTCCTATTTAAAATTGATCATGACTGACGAGCAGCTTTTAAGTTATCCTTAATTATGCATATTTTCATGGTAATATAAGGTACTTAAACTAAAAAGAGAATAAAAAAAGCTAAAATAAAAAACGTGACTTTCAAAACAAAACACTTCAAAGGAAAACAATTCGGAAATCTGTGTCAAAAACGAATAAAAAATAGGTACCAAAGACACAATCGAAAATAAAGTAATTTTTCGGTTTGTAGTGTTTTGTTTTGGAAGTCTGTTTAATTTTTTTGATAATAAGTTTTTTTATGCCGAGAGTCGAAGCTGGATTTTAGTTTCACTTATTCATAAAATATTAGCTATTTCCCGTGGCTTCTTGCCCTTGGATTATCAAATCAGCCCAGCCCCACTGCTAGGACACAGGGGACACAGGCCTCCTCTCTGTGAAGAGGGAATGGACCATAATCCACCACGCAGGCCCAGTATGGGTTGGTATTATTAGCCCTATGATATTATTCATAGATTTTCCATGTAAAGTCTACTCAGCGTTACGCTAGCACGTAGGCACAGAGCCAGTCCTATTCAGCCCCTGTATCAGTGACGGCGCGATCTATTTCAGCTAAGCGAGTTTGTTCGAGCCATTGAATACGACCGCTGAATAAGGGCCGGGACACACCGCCGTGGAATAAAGGTGGCCTACACCAGGCTGACGCATTGAGTGGTTGAGTTCCGATGTTATTGTTAGAGGGGTTGAAATGCCCCACATTTCAACCCCTCTAGGTGTATATTTAACTGTGACAAGAATTATGTGGTTTATAAAAACAATTGGTAAGGGTTTTGTAATGATTAGATCACGGTTGCGGGCCAAGCCACACTTAAAAAAAATACAATGATAAAAAAAGTCGTGTGGCACTCGGGGACTGCCGCGGTAAAGCTATTGCATAGCATTTATTCTAGATCCAGTCCTGGAAAATGCGTCAAAAAAATAAAAAACGTTAAAAACTCGAAAACGTAGCGAGCCAAACCCGCATTTATTTACGATTAATAAAACTCTAAAAAACAAAACAAAAATACCTTATTCACATTGAAATAAGGTCGCTTTTCTTTGACGAGCAAAAGTGACCCTTATTCTCATTAGCATAAGGTCCACATTGATCACCATTGTCACAGAAACAGCTCAGAGAGACCGATAAAATGCAAAAAAATTACGACCAACAAAAATTTTAAAACCCTCATATCTCAGAAACGGTTGGAGTTAGCGCATTGCTGACAAAAAATTTGCCCCGCTGCCCCTGCTACTTCATCCAGGAGAACAAGATAGGATTTACCCCCCCCCCCCCCTTAACCGTTTACCTCCCCCCGCAAAAACATTTTTCATTCTAAAAATACCAACACGGAAATCGAAAACACGTGCAACAAACCTCCCCCCCCGCCCCCCTGCCCTTCACCACTCAGATTCCACAGAATTCAAAAACCTTATTAAAAGTCAAAGTATCACCGCCGTGCCCGTCGGAGTGGGGAGCGTGAGGTTTTTTCGTTACGGAATTTCTGGATTCGGTCCCCGCGCTCAAGGCCCGCGATAGAAGCTATGCAATAGCTTAAAAAAGTTGCGTAAGTGCTGCAGGTACATGCAGCTGGGGTTATGTTAAACGTTACCATGAGACCTAATTACGTTTAAACTTGAACTTGGCCCTTGAATTGCATCCACACGCCACGATACATTGTAACCTAAACCCAATAACAAAAATAATAAAGTGCTAACCACTAAAAATACTTAAAAATAAGCCATAAAATGCCGCTTTGAAGCACCACTAACATACCAAAGTGAGTTAATGAGTGCTGCGAAAAGCTCGTAAACCGGATATCCGACTGCCGGCAGCCGGCCACGAACTGGTCCGGGAACTGTCCGGACTCCGGTTGTTACGGGACTCCGTAAAGGAACTGTATTACTATTTTATTTCAACATTAAAGTTGTTTGAGCATGTTTTAGAATCCTTCCGGCTACTAATGTTAATATGTTTTGGGAATAGTATGTGGGTATTTGTTTCATGGTTTTATATTTAAACATTTGCAGTTACTTTGCCAAAAACTCCTATAATAGGTCATTATTTAGTTACAGAGTATTCAATTTTAAATTAAACATAAAATGTAAAGAAAGTTTCACGCCATTGCACTCATTTGCATTTTGCCACGCAGTTGCATCCATCATAAGAGAATTTAACGACCTATTTCCAATTGCTTGATTTTTTAGAAACTCCTTACAAGTTCAGGAGCAAACATCCACCACAGTCGTAATTGGTCAATTTTGTGACGTCAATCAAGCAAGGGTCAGCGCAATTGAACTCGACCTCCACTCGCTGCCGCTGCAGTGAAGACAACTGATCTATAGTAACAATGCACGATAGTTATTTTCAATGTAAAACAGACAATTCAGAATTGAATAAATTATGTTTCTAAAAAATGCTATTGGTCCTGTGCTGTATAAAGCCATAATATAGAAATGGATCGAGATTTGTAACCTCACTTCGCTAGTTCTCATACATCTCGTGTTTGCGAATTCAGAAACCATTTAACAGAAAGCCAGGGTTATCAATCTTTAGCATAATTCAATAGTCACATTGAAAATATTAGAGGGCCGATTACCGTATTTTTAGGAACGTTTGCTTTCTCATCTCAGCCATAATCAGTCAAATAATTTATACATTAAAAATACAATTGCAAGATTTGCCCCAAACACACTTACATAGGTACATACATTGCAAGTTAGTTAAAAGCTTGTAAAATACCTAAAATTTCTCTACATATTGACAAGCGTTCGATTTTTTGTTGTTGCCGAGACGATATTGCGACTTTTCAAGGTACGAAAATTAGCCTTGTGGTTTTAAAGCCACTACAATTAATTGCTTATTCCAAATCACAAGGAAACCTAATAATTAGCGGTGAAGTAATTTAGGAAGGCAACACAGAACGCATTGCGGTTGCACGCTAAACTAGACAATAGCTTCTTCGCCGCAATGCGTCCTTGCAAGGTATACAACTGCCTTGTATTTCAAAAGCTTTGTTACCTTTCATCATTCTGAACATTCGTGGTTTTCTTCTAATTTGATTACAAAACGTCAATTTTCAATGGGACGTCATTAGTTAAATAGCTGTCAAAATCTTGACGAACACAATCGACAACAACAACCAACATTTGCAACTGGTATTCCCAAATATTATTCGGGAACAGTCCGAGTGGTTTTTCATCTGTAGATGAATTGAAGCGATTAGTACTTGTATGCCATGTGCAAAAGCAGTTCTTACAAGCTTAAACTATTTGGCTCGTATTCCCACACTGCAATCTGTCTAAAACTTGGAACAGCACTCTCCCCATTCATTTATTAACCTCAAGCAAACTGTACTTATTCCCCACAGAACACAACTAAAAAACGAGAAATACATTAGTTTCCTTTACTTCGTGAACCTCAGTTTTTACCACCAAGTTGCAAGGCAAGGCTCCATCGCAATATCTGCAACCGTTTAGTTAGGCTGTTGTCGTCTGCAAAGTTGGGACGGAAAAAACTTGATTGTTTTTCGTCTTGTCCGCAATTTCTTTTTAGTTGAAAACAATGGTTGGTGAGAAGTTTTGTTCTAAAGACGCTCGTCGCATTTTTAAGAAGCTGTTCTGGATCAGCTTTATGTCGTAAAGTTATTAAAATAGAGTGGTTTTAGCGATGCAATTGTTAAAGCTGGTGTTAAATATTTAGGTCACTAGAGTTTTGTATGTTTTGTTGTTGTCAAAGACTAGCTGTTACCCTATTTTATTAAATTAATACACTGTTATGAGACAACCTAAAATTTTATTTTTATATAATCTGATTCGTAAAATAACAACCCTTTGCTTGTTATGCAAAAACAAATTAATGAGGGGTCTAGTGAAATCTGCAGCTGCAAACATGACCTTTGTAAACTTTGTTTTCACAAACTCATTCAAAATTCAGTAAGTTCCATATCGAACCAATTAAGAACATCCGATGCCGTTGAATTACTTCCCGTTATAATTAATTTAATTTCGTCCCACTTTAAAAACAGTCGTAAACATGCAATAACTCGGGGTTCCATCTATCTCTTGATTTACGAGGCGCTTCGGAGCACGAAATATTAATTAGTAAATCCGGAGCCCCGAAGCCCTGGAGCCCCACCGGAGTTCTGATGTAATTACTTCGCTTTTAAACGTAATTCCGGATCAATTGGGATTAAAAAGTAATCAGATGTATTCTCCTTGGAGTTATGGACAGAGATATTGTATTATGAATGAATGTGTTATTTTTATTGATATGCTGGGTCCCAATGTGAAAGTGACAAATGAAAAACATGGGGCTTCTTCTAGGCAAGCGTGCTCCATTGTCGACCATGCCATCGCTTACCATCAGGTTAGTAGTCCAGAGCTAGACTACCAATAAACGTGATATCCACAGATGTGTTTCTGGGGTGTTTCGGTGTTTGTTGCGATTGTCTTCTTCTGTTTTGTGGGCCTGTCTCTATGTAGCACTTTGACATTCAAAAATTGCTGTCTCTCAGTCTAATTTTAATAAGTGGCTTTTGATTTTAATATTGCAACGGAGTCCCACAATTCACACTATAGTTTTGACCTCACTAGCGAAATAGATAACCTCTAATAAAGCTCTACCATTTGCAAATTACATTCATAAATAATTGGAAACTAAAACGATCGAATCGCATCCATTCGATGCAGGGATTAATTAACATGAAATCAAATAAGATAGCCCGGGGTTGAAACACAGAGTTGTTTCACCCCCTCCGCCCCCAGGGGGAGTTGTGTGCGATATCAAATATAATTGGACCAATATTCTGAGTTAAATACACTGATATGTTATGTGCAATGCGGGTTTCGGATATGTATGTATTTTAATATACCTATGCATGTATGTGCCTTGATTTTATTAATGTAAATAATTTTGAGAGATGTTTGGTCTTGTGGTAATGTAATTATGATTGTGAATGAGTTTACTCTTTTATGGCAACATAAAGGGGTGAAATGAATTTTGTCCTACAGTAAACTTTATTAATTAGGGCTTTTATTTTTTTAAAACACCAGTATTGCCAGCTTTCCACAATCTCATTTCTCAATAACAATCAATCTGCCTAACTTTGTTTGACTGCCTATCTGAACTACACAACCTAGTAACTGGGTTACAACCCCTTGGTAATACTGGTGTCAGATTGTATGGCTTACGACTACCGTACCATCTCAATAACATTGTATGTATAATAAAATGATATACTAAAAGCAAATACACTAAAGTAATACTTGCCAGTATAAAAATATAAGTTACGACTGGCACAAAGCAAATGCAACACTGTCCTGGATACGATAACTGCAGCTAATGAAAAACCCATTTGCGAGCGCACTTCACCATAATATATGGGACATTGTCACTATTTTATGGCTGAGGAAATACATTTAGCAAGCAAAGTTGGTTAGTTTACTTGCATGGTTGTGCGGGTGGAGTTTCTTGCATGGATTTTCGTTCTTTGTTAAAATATTGGTTTTACTTTGGTAGTTGTTTACGTTTTGTATTAAAGTGTAAATAGTTTTGGATAGATATATATTATCGTAGACCTCACCATCGGTTACTATCACGTGAGAAAATGGTAAATATTTTGTTACTACAACTTGTTTGGCATGTTCAGAGTCAGAATATTTGTTCTTTGTTTGTGATTGTTAATTTAGGTATTTCGAACTTTCGGGTAAGCAATAACACTCATATAGGTATGTGGAGAATGTCCACAACGTTATTTTTATGTGAAAATGAAATCAAATCAATTGCCATGCATACAGACAGCCCTTTGCAATTAAATCAAAGGGCGTAAAATTCAATTTGAAACCGTGTTACAAAATATAACGACCATAACAAAGGGCTTCACCCCTTCGGGGGTGTAAGCAATGTAGGCATGTTTGTATGAATACGTGCTATGTAATCATATAGGTCAACTCATCTGTGCGCGCAGTGCCATGTGGGCGTGTGCTGTTCGTGCGCTTGTAATTATACATTTGTGTGGCATGGCAGTGACGCGGTAGTTGTCGCCGCGTCGTCCAAGAAAACAACCACCCACACATAGCGCCGCGCGCAAAGATGAGTTGAGCTATCTATACCTAAGTATGTTATTTGTACGTACTATGTAAGGCTATGTATTTGAGAGTTTGGTTAGATTATTAATTGCCTTTAGCTTATAATAAACTAAGCATAATATTCGAGCGAACGTTTACGATCATTGGAAGCGTGCCGCTAATTGCCTTGTAATTAAACTTTCGAGTAATTTTAAGTGAAATGTAGTTTGTAAAGCTTTTCAAGAATTTCAGTAAGTACGAACTTTACAATTAACATAAAGTTTAATTATTGATTGTGTAAATTACTATTATTTTGAGCTTAAATTGTACCTATTGTATTGTTATAAACAACTAGCTTCTGCCAGCGGCTTCGCCCTCGTGTAAAAAATAGATAGTAGCCGATTCTCAGACCTATTGAATATGCATATAAAATTTCATAAAAATCGGTCAAGCCGTTTCGGAGGAGTATGGTAACTAACATTGTGACACGAGAATTTTATATATAAGATAAGTCACGAATTAACAGTAACTTCTTATGAACCAGCACACGCGTCTCTGCAATTTAATTAGTAGCTTTCTTTAACTAATAACATAGAGGATTTAATCCTGAAAGCCTTCATAAATGCTCCATCTTATACAAAGACAATGGCACGTGCAATAGTGCTTGCAACATTAATAGTTAATGCACCCTTGACCTCTTCACCCCTTGAGCTTTTTACCTCCTTCTTACTAAGCATTAACTCTAATCCCTGCTGTACTTCCATGTTCTTTTTTGTCCGTTTTTCCAGTGAACTGTCAGAGAGATTAAGGAATTAGTTTAGCCGTTTAAGGCTCTATGCCTTGTGGACATTGTTTACAGCATTAAAGACGTTAATGTTGACTTTTGATGGCTTCCGCTGAATTTCTGTTGTAACATATAGTTACTGATCGACATTGCTGTCTATCCTATTAATTATCATGAACTTTTAGCCTCATTTGATGACAGTCCTCCTGCTCCCCCTTCTTATTCAGTTCTTCGTAGAATATTAATTGCAACAGTATAATTAGAAGCTTTTTGAAACAAGTAATTTTTGGGGTCACCTATAGGACACTTGCAAAGCTTAATTAAAACACAAAATGCTGATAAATTATTAGGTACCTATTTAAAACCCCTACTCATATTATCTTATGTGAAGATAAACTCAGCTATTTTTAAAGTACGTTAAGAATTCTGGTTGGTTAAGCGTGCTCAAACTGGGGGTGCTCAAAATGCCCGCGCCAACTTGGGTATAATATTCAGTTCGCCTTGTCGGATGTGGAAACATACGGAGCAGGAACGGCTCCGCCATGATCACAGAGGAGTATTTACATAACATCACGCCTGTATTCGAAGGGTTAGGCAGAGGGCAGCTATAGTCCATCCATATTTCGCCAGTTATTTTTAAGTTCCCTATGTAATAGGAGGCGATCCTATTGCTATCAACCGGGCGCAAGTCCAGACTCTGGCCTGCTATTGAGAAATTCCAGGTGGAAAAACCAAATAACACTTTTCCGAACCCGGTAATCGAACCCAGGACCACAAACACTAGCATAGCACTTGCGACCACTAGACCAACGAGGCATGAGGAGAGAACTTAAATATATGAAATAGGAACAGAAAATTAAACTGACCTCTTGTTAATGACTTCGTTTCTTACTGTGGACGTAAAAATGTCAGCACGATAAATAAAGAAAGAAAAAAAATATATTTGTGACCCGCACAGGAGACACTAGTTAAGCAAAACACAAACAATAATAAAAATAAAAGTAAATAACCCCGTAAGAGACCAAAAAGGTTCCTATCTCAGCATGTGCAACGATATTAAAAGGAAAATAATACTGATACGAGCATACGTAGGTACGCCAAGTAAGTGCCAACACGTCTGTGTGGCGGTAGAAAACCAAGTAGACTTTTGAAAGCTGCGTGATAGTGATAAACACGACTATAAATTATGTAGTTGAAAAGCGAAACTGTAGCTCAACCGTGCCGATATAAACCTTACATTATCATCATCATTTTAGCCAAAATATGTCCACTGCTGAACATAAATAAAATAGGTCTATTTATTCTCGCAAATGTCGCCACATTGACCGGTCCCGTGCGTCTAGCATCCAGCTGATTCACGGTCATCAGTCCACCTAGGGGGACGTTTTTCGATTCGCCGTCGCCACACCAGAACTTTTCGGCCCAATGGACCATTCGTTCTGAGTGCAATGTGCCTAATACATTCGATGTATATGTTGCATCTACACCAAACTATGCGCGTCCCCTCTCGGTTTTCTATCCCCAATGTTCCCACATAAAGGTGGAGTTTTTAACGAGCGCATCAAATATTAACGCGCGCTCAGCGCAACAGAATAACTTACAGCATCTGAGGAGCACTCGCTATCGCTATACTACACGGACAGAGGAACGTTAAGCTGAAAGTTACACAAATGACAGCTCAGCTAAAAGTTTGTGAAATGTTCCCGAGGACGGGTTGTATCGTTATTTTGAAAACTTTTTTGGAATTTGCTTCTAATCTTAACAGGTGGGGCTAAAACATATCTATACCTAACACTTAGGTTTACCAAGTGTAAGTTTTAAGTTTTTTTTTATCATAGCTATGATTTTATTTATACTTTCAGTAGGTTCTGTTTTATTTTAGTTTTATAATAGCTCTATTTTCACAAGCTTTTTTATTGTTAAAACTTGCTTTTTTGCAACCAGAAAAATAATATCACGTATTTAGGTGCCACAAAAACTGAATTGTGATATTTCTGAAAAACAAAAATGGCGCCCTCTCCAAATACGTAGACGACGGCCAACTTTACAAAACGATGCAAACTTTCCAAATTTAAAATCCTTCTTGAAATTGGAATGCCGCGGAATATTGATCGACATTCAACACGACCCGATACGTTGGAACGTAATCTGCAAACGTTCCAACGAATTTTCTGAAAAGTTTGAGAAATTGCCAGAGCCTTGGCAGATTCCCGCCAGGTAGCGAACTGGCATCAATTGGCTGCAGCTTCACCTCGCTGGCAGGTAATGTGCTATTTGTTTGCCAGTTGACAGTGATAAATCTTCCAACCAAACGGATCTTTTCCTAGAAATTTTAAAATTCATTCGTGAGGCGAGCATTTTAAATGGAACATTTCTATTAAAGCTGTTTGCTTAGTCCAAGTAGAATGGCATACTAAGAGGATCGAATCGACTAGATTTTAGTCTTCAGCGTAATAAAATCTAGTCGATTGGATCTCGGATGAATTGCTTTGTAATGGAGAGCCTAGGGACTGTTACTGTTATAGATCGTCACTTAGTATAATTTGTGCTAGAAACATGACCTAAGAATAGTTTTCTAACGATCTAATAAATTATCAGCAAACACAACTAGATTAGTAAAACTATTTTTAACCGACTTCCCAAAAAGGAGGAGGTTCTATGTTCGACTTCATGTTTGTTTTTTTTTTTTTTTTTTTGTTTATGTTCACCGATTACTCCGTCAATTGTGGACCGATTTTGAAAATTCTTTTTGTGTTTGATAAAGTATGTTCCGAAATTGGTCCCATTTTAATTTGGTGAAGATCTGATGAAGAACTTCGGAGATATACAACAGAACTCTTCAATAAATAACGGCAAATCTCTCGGGATTGCTGCAATCGCATGTCTGTTTGTTGTTTATAACATTTTATAACATAACATCACGCCAGTTCGCTCTTAAGGGGTAAGCAGATCTCTCATTTCACAGGTTATGTTCAAGTTTCATGAAATCTATTCTGGCGAAATAGTTCCCTTACTAACTTGCCTATTAGGTACGTACAACTAAAAAGTGAAAAATAAAAAAACTTTTTGCAAAAAAATACTACCGACTTCCAAATACAAAACTACAAAGTGAGAAATAACTAAATTTTTTGAAGTCGGTGTCCATAACGCATAAAAATGGTACCTACTAAAGACACCGACTTCAAAAAATTTAGTTATTTCTCACTTTGTAGTTTTGTATTTGGAAGTCGGTAGTATTTTTTTGCAAAAAGTTTTTTTATTAATTAACACGCTATGGTTTTACTGAACTTTATGCAAGGGTATAGTTATTAGAACATAGTGTAAGGGAAACTATGAAAAGGTAGTTTATTGGCTTTGAATAAACTACGTTAACGTGTTTTTGCAGAAACTATATTGATGAAAATGAGGTAGTCAAGATTTCACATAGGAAACCAGGCATTCTAATGAGTTAATGACACACAAACTGAACAAAGAATAAATGCTGCAAAGAATAAAATTGGAAATATTCTTTAAGTATGTATTTAACTCACATAAAATATCACGTCAGTCTGCCTAGCCTTTGTTGACGTCAGCTTCAGTACCAGTATTTTACATGTAGCGACTGCCCAGTAACCGGGTAACACGATACCCCTTGTCAACACTGGTGTCAGACAAAGCTTCATAAATAACTTAATAAGTTCTGAAGCCAAAACAATAACACTAAGTAATTACATCCTTAACAACAATTTAATTTATTTTTGGCACAAGCACAACCCTAAAAAAGCTGAAAATTATTCCGCCAGAGTGCCAGACATTAATCTGACAGCCGCATTTAATAACAAGTATTGTGGCGATAAGTCTGCTAGCTGCCAACTATGCCATGTGCCATATGGATGCCAGTCCGATCCCACGGGAAATTGACATCGATACTTGTTGCAAGTTTGAAATAGTTGATGTAAGATAGAAAGTGCAGTCGAGTCCGTTTCATTTCAGTTATTTACAGAATCAGCTGTATTTGCGTGTATTTTACATAGATTTAGTTTACCTAACTTTCTGTCTATGAAAGAAATTACGTAATCGCCGGTTTACTACTCTTAGGGATTACATTTTACAACCATGGAGACAAATAATTTAAGTGGTTTTACCTCTTTTATAATAATTGTAATACAAAGTAAGTAGTTTTGGATGTGGTAATGCTTTGATGAAAAAACTAATGATTTCTTCCTTTTGTTTCAGGTAAGAACATACAAGTCCAACTCTACAAAATATACCTTACAAAACAAAACATCAAGATAGCAAGCAAGTTACAGGTAAGTTCACAATATAGACAAGTATAAAGTTCACAAATATAAAACCAAGTAGCCTTGATCTACTTTTATTAAAATGGAACTGTATTTTAATAGAAGCCCTGAAGCATTACAACTACAGGCGGGCAATAATCAAATAACTGGAAATACTGGCATAAACAAATAGCTGGCAATAATGGCAAAATCAGAAGCAATTTCCGCAACAGTAGTGGAAATAAAACCGTTTGATTTGTTTTAATTCTGATATTAATGGCGACGAGGGAGTAGGGTTGGCTCCTTTAGTAAAAATGTAGGATTGGGAATATTTTCACAAATAAATAAGTAAGTATTCTTAAACTGTAGATTTTATCTGAGATAATTTTTATGATAGAGATGGGAACTCAAAATATAACTATTAAGAACTAATATAAGTACAATGTGTAACAGCATAAACGTAAAATCTGAGAGGGGTCATCATTGTACTCATTATTACATTATTATGAAATTTATGAACAACTTTTACTAAAGGAACAGCACTTAAATTCAGTACATTTTGTCCTGTTAAACAAAAAAGTAAATAGTAGTCATAATAATGAGTGCAATGGCTCCTTTTCGGGTTTGGCATTTATTCTGTTGCACGTTGCTTATAGCGATTCTTCATATGATGGGGAGCAAAGAACTTTTAGAAAGCAAAGAAACAAAATGCATACAAATTTACCTCTGTACCCAAAAATTATCGCAGCATACACAAACAAAGTTACCAAACGAGTCCCTTACTTCTACAGCCACTAAATAATAAATTAACAGCTAATTTATTCTTGCTTTTATATGCATTTAGGAGTCAAAGTTAGACAACCCTAATGTATATTGAAATGGGTAGGGAGGAGAGGTCAGGAGAATCGCGACCTCTTTGGTTAAAACCTTTTAAGTTGATAGTTTGTGTTATGATTTGGCTATGAACAAGTAAAATTTAAAAATTTATAAAACCCCCGACACATTTATCTTGCGTAAACATCACGATCTAAACAGTAAAACGCGCATCACTTTTGAACGGCTGAACCGATTTTATTCAAACATAGCTAAGAACACTCTCGATACAATCACCTTTCAAACAAAAAAAACTAAATCAAAATCGGTTCATCCGTTGAGGCGCTATGATGCCACAGACAGACACACAGATACACAGATACACAGACACACAGATACACAAATACACAGATACGCAGATACACAGCAACACACCTCAAACTTATAATACCCCTCTTTTTCTGTCGGGGGTTAAAAACAGATATTTTTGATGAATTTGAGAATTATTCTTTGCTGTTTCAATGAGTGTGTTTTCTCTAGAAGCTATTCAAGTTCAATACACACTTACAATACACAGACAATAATTACATAGATAATGCTTATTTCTACAGACATTTTTATAATGCTTATTTACAAGCATTGCTTGTAAATAAGCATTATAAAAAGCAAGCATTTTTTGTCTGTTTTAAATTGCAATATTGAGTAGTTAACTTTGTATTTCATTGAATTAATAGGAATTCGGATTTATTGATTGGTAGACAAATTCGTGCCATTTATTTTTGTCGAACAATAATCTAACAAACATAGACTACAATAATTTCCATTCAGTTTTTGTTTGTTATCATGTTTTCGGATATGAGGTCCATTTTGCACAACTGGTATCCGAAAAACGGTAACTTTGCCGGATATTACGTGAACAAACTGTATTTCCGATTGTCCCTTTTCATCATAACACACATCGACAACGTTATAAACAAAATACACCGTTTTATATACTATACAGGCACTCTGAATATAGTAACAAAGGTATATAATGTAACAGACGAACAACATATTATATAACTTAAAACCTTTGTAAACGATTACGTCAGAGAGGGACGATTCAGTCCATGTTATAATGAGTAGCATTTTCCTTTGATGTTCCCCGTGTATGCATACATATTTTGTGTTGCATATGATACAATATGCAACGGCTGCCAAAGAAATGTGACGTTGTTAATGGAACGGGTAGCCGGAGGGGCTGATCGGATTTCGTTTGTGAATGGCTGTTTATTATGCGATATATTCGGCATATTTTTAATCATGTTTTTATGCGTGTGTGGATCATGAACATATTTTTGAATGAAAGGTACGATATTGCGATATACCTACTTTTATTTCACAATGAAATAGGTAGCCATTCCTTTGCAAGATAATCCTCTAACTGAGACCGGATAATCCTAACGTATACATAATCCTTTGAATATTTGTATTCAACAAATTCATAAAGACGTAAGTATATTTAATAAAATCTCTGTATATTTCATTTTCACATCAAAATAAAGCTCGCATAATTCAGCAAGCTCTGAAATATTTCCACGAAGGGACGTACCGCGGCGGATGCTTACATTATTTTACAAGCAAAATTACTCCACTCATATTCTCGTTAGACAGACGAACCGAAATCCTTTGTGGGTTGTATGCCGTGTAGTTTATATGTTTCATGTTCGCCTGGTACCAAAAGCATCGCGCGCATTTCGGCGGGCATACTGCTTCGCCTGTCAATTTGCATTGCGCGCCAACGACATCTTTGTTTTTGATACTTCGAACACGAAAAAGAAGGTTTATATTGCGATTGAGTCGCAAAGTTCTAACAAAATGGATTTTCCCGCGATTATTTGTTCTTTCTAATTAAGTTTTCTCTCTCGATTTGTTAAACATTGATTGAGCTACTGGAATGTTTGCAAGTTCCTAATTAAATTATACTTTTCTGCTTGTCTTGCATTCGCTGCCTTACATTTTCACTTTGCTAAGTGAAGCGTAATGATTTACATAGGCATTTTCCTTTTTAAATATTTGAGCTTATTTTATTTGCCGGCTTTTTCTTCTGTTTGAGATTGAAGGTTGAACGTACGATGATTCTTCATAAAATATACAAACGCTAGAAATTAAATTAAATTACATGAACGTGTAATTAAATAAGGCCAATCCAATAAGCCGTAAGTTATAATAACGTCCATAATAATTAAAATTATGAGTTGGCTATAAGCCGTCTCGTCTCTCTCATGTACTGAGTTTAATTATACGTTTTGGGTCTCTACAAATGAAAAGCAAATATTAAGCATCAAATTGAATTATCGGCTAATAGATATCCCCAATTTCTCGATTAATAATAAAATAAAAAAGCTAAATTTGTCAAACGTGTGTTACTTGCTTCGATTAGGTGAATGAATTTACAGTAACCAATCGCATCACTTGACTTGCGTTTAATCTACGACACGCGTTTTATATACGTCGATAACTAGTTCCCAGAAATGGCGGTTAGTCTGTAATTTGCTCGGGTGCTAAATGCCATAAATTCATAATACACCACTAACATTGATCATCAACCCTACCATAACCTTCACTGAAACGTTTCCTCGAATCCAATCATTGTGGGAGTCAACAGGTCAATCATACAGTTGTGAACCTGTTGGTGTTGGCGGTCATCAACTATTAACGAGAAGTATTAACGCGTTGCCGACTGCCGGCAGACATGCTGGTAGGTGGGGATGGGTTGATTGGATTGTTCGGGAGTCAAATGGCTGAGGAGGATTTTTTTACCCGACTGCGGGAGGGTAATGTTTTTCGAGCGTATGTCTGTATACCCATTTCTATAGCGCGCTCTACAGCCCAAACGGCTTGGCGGATTATGACATATGAGGTGTCGTTGGATTCGCCTCAATTGTGGGCGATGGGCCTCAAGAGTAGACTATATAATTTTGAAATAAACCTGAAAACTCTCCCGCCCATAAAAAGGGGGTGATACAATTTTTTTTTCTTTGCCGTAACAATATGGGAATGAAATGAAAGCGAGAGGTGCTGCCACAGCGGTGACAAGCGTTAAAAAACCTTTTTATATTTTTTTGGATGGATTTCTCACAGTTCAAACAGAAGGATTGGCTACTGCTTAACCAGGCAATCCTGTGGAGAATAAAGTAGAGCCTCCAGCCAGTCCAACAAAAAACATAAACTAAGCGACCGCGCTGAGGGCACGGACTGTAGGATAATTATGGACCTCGGCTCGGCGCCGGGGGACAGCAAAGGGACGGGCTGGATTAGATCTATAAATTATTTAATGGACTCTCTGACTATTTTAAACTGGGACTCGCTCAGCACTGCCTCGAAAAATGGTTGGGGTCTGTGGAAGGGTTGAATGATTGGTGGAAAGCTGGAGAACTGGAAGGTTTACTGTTGAGGAAATAAATTTTGTTTTTTTACAATTTAAATGATTGCATTTCTTTTGCCAATGCGAATTTTAAAACCTATGTTGTGTGTGGCTGTGTAACGCAGATTACATAATTTAACTGATTGGCTAATATCTATTAATTAAAACCGTTCGTCTAATATTGTTTAAAAGAAAAAATCTAGCAGGAATACTAGGTTATCGTAATTTCACTTTTTTGTGTGTCCGTCCTGGAATGGTCGGAAGAGTCTATCAGGTAACATTGTTCATCAAACTTAACCCACCCACGAGGTCAATCATACCTGGTGAATCTGTTCGTGGTCATCAAGTATTAACGCGTTGCCGGCTGATTGGTTTGTTTTTGAGTGGAAGGGTTGAATGATTCATGGAAGGGTGGAGAAGAGGGTTAAGTATTGAGTTGAGGGAAATAAGTAGATTTCTTAACTTTGGGTGGTAACTCTTCTGCCATCACCAATTTTAAAACCTATGTTGCAGTTTGCGATTGGGTAGCGGTAGGCAATAAGAATTTCTTTTTAAATTGCTGATTTACTTATTTTTAAAAACGTTATGAGCCACTCTCTCATAAACTTTCTTACCTGCAGACGTCAATTCACGCTGCCATGCCCCGTAGTGACAAAACGAAAATAATCTTTCTCTACAATATTTAAATCCTGTTCCAAAGAATGACACTTCAAGAATAACCAGAAGTATTTTCAGCCGGCCTCTGTGCTGCTAAGATTCGTCATCTCATGCGATCTTCTCAGGTATCATAGTACCACCTATAGTTGATGCTAATATGGAAGGAGAAGTTTGAAGCATCATTATTTCACCTACTATTAGGTACTTTAACAAGAGTCCCCAGTGTTTAAGTATTTATTAGTCCCCGTAAAAACAACTCGCCCTTATAAAATAACAGTTCAAAAAATACTAAAACTACTAATCACACACTAACACTACCCCAGTCTCCAGTATTAGCGCAGAGTTAGCAAATCTCAGCACGTGCGGTCTAGATATCATCGAACTTTTCTCTGTGCTCTAATTAATTCGCCACAGCCTCCGGGACAGTTTAATTTTCCCCAGACACGGGGATATTAGATCTGGCTGTAATTGCTCCACAATTTGCCTGCCTATCGCGACTAATATTGCCAGCGAGGTAAATTAGAGGTTCTCTGGGGTAAACCTCATTTTAATAAGAGATTCTTTTTTGCTTTTTCTGCGGTTTGAAATAAATTTTGATTTCGTTTTGGGCTATATTGGAAGGAAAATTTTTATCTTCCTACCTAAGGGAATATTTTTTATCATTAAAATGTCCTCTGTATGATTAGATGGTTTTCTCATGTTGAGAGGATGAATGAAAGGCGTCTAACACAAGTAAAATTTCAAAATTTAAAAAACCCCCGACACATTTATCTTGCGAAAACATCTATAAACAAAACTATATCAAAATCGGTTAACCGTTGAGGCGCTATGATGCCACAGACAGACACATAGATACACAGCAACATCGTCAAACTTATAACACCCCTCTTTTTCCGTCGGTGGTTAAAAAGGCATATTACAAGGCAGTTATGAGTGGCAATGCTGGCAATTTTGGCCTGCTTTCATGGGCAAAAACCGTGAGTTTATGTAGAATAGAATAGAATAGAATTTTATTTTGCAAATATGGGTAACATACAATAGTTGTTATAATATCAAGGCTCAGCCATATTTTACCATTCGGCATGCAAACATTTACATTATTTATGCAACATGTACTTACTTTTTAAAACCAGATAAATTAATATTACAATTATCATTAAATGGATCAATTAATATATTATTATTACAATTATCATTCAGTAGATCAATTAATAAAATACAATTACAATTATCATTCAGTAGATCAATTAATAAATTATTATTATCATCACAATTACAATTCAATATATCAATTAATAAATAATCATTATCATCACAATAGTCACTCAATAGATCACAATTAAATTATTATTCCGTTTATTTAGCTTTGTACACACTTTATACTTACATTTTTAAATATTTCTTTATAAAAAACAAATCATTAAAAAAAAACATTTAAAAATATAACAAAAATGGTTGTCCACCGGTGTCGGGAGCAGGGTCCAAGCTACCGGTGGTTAGGGCTCCAGAGACAGGAACCTCCTCACAATGCGAGCCGTATCGAGGAGTACTGCCTTCTGTATCAGGCCCTTGATCCAACCGTGCAGTGACAGCCTCGACAGATGGTCGTCGAGGCTCTTGGCCATCAGGCCGTTGGCCGTAATGACAATCGGCACAATGATCGCCGAGTCCACATTCCACATGTCGACAACCTCGTGTGCTAAGTCGAGATACTTGATTTGTTTCTCTTTCTCAGCTTTCACGAGGTTCTCGTCATGCGGAATGGTGACATCGATTATCATTGTGCGGCGCGCTAATCGGTCTATCACCACTATATCTGGCTTATTAGCAACAATAGTCCTATCAGTGATGATAGACCGATCCCAGTACAACGTGACATGGTCATTTTCGAGAACTGGGTCGGGCACATACTTGTAATACGGTACCTCCGATTCCACTAGATTGTACTTCAAAGCAAGTTGCTGGTGAATAATCCTGGCCACTTGATTATGCCTGTGCAAGTACTCGCCGTTAGCGAGACGAGAACAACCAGAGATAATATGTCTGATGGATTCACCCGGACGGTGGCATGCCCGACATATGTCAACCGTGCCGTCCTTCATTATATGTCTCCGGTAGTTATTCGTCAGGATAACTTCGTCCATAATTGCACAGACAAAACCTTCAGTTTCCCCAAAAAGGTCGCCGAAACGTAGCCAGGATACGGACGCTGGGAAATCTATATCGGTCCCATGTAGAGCCCGATAGAAGCGCCCGTGTAGCTCCTTGCCTTGCCATACTTCTTTGCGTTCATCAGTAGTTAGTATTACAGGCTTGCGCCAGTTCTCTTTAGCCATGGACAACGGGGTGAGTCCCTTGTCCACTGCGACCACATCCCTGTGCATACCCACTTCAGATTTAAAAAAATATTCTCTGAGGCTGCACACCTCGCGGTTGTGAAGAGTCTTGGCGTTTAAAAAGCCTCGACCCCCACACTTCCGCGGGATGTACAGTCTCATCACTGATGATCGTGGGTGATGCATCCGGTTTGCGGTCAGCAGTGTCCGGACCCTCCTATCGAGGGCGTCAAGCTCGGTCTGAGTCCATTTGAGTATGCCGAAAGAGTACATCAAAACCGGCATGACCCAACTGTTGAAGGCGCGCACCTTATTTCCGCCTGACAAAAGGCTATTTAATACCTTTTTCAGGCGGCCAAAGAACCGCTCCTTCAGCAGTTGCTTCATGTCAGAACTGTTGATGCCCAACGCTTCCGACATACCCAAATACTTGTAAGTTTCGGTCGAGGAGAGGTGTCTGAGGTGTATGGAATCAGAGAGTTGAATTCCCTCGGATTCCATAATCTCCCCTTGCTTTACATGCATGACTGCACATTTGTCCACACCAAATTCCATCCTGATGGAGTTACTGAAGGTTTCAGTTACCTTCAGTAGCTCCGTCAGTTGGAATTTGTTGGGGGTAAAGAGTTTCAGATCATCCATGTAAAGGAGAAAAATATTATTAATATTATATTATTATCATTACAATTATCGTACATTAGATCAGTTAATAATTATCAATAAATTATCATTCAATACATCAATTAATCAACAAATACATTTTTCTCTGTCAAAAATTCAGCCACACTGTAGTACGTTTTATTTATTAAATAATTACGTATGTATGTCCGTTGAATTTCGTTTTTATGTTTTCGGTGGGATTTAAAACGTATAATTAACCAAAACTGGGCACCTATTTGGCACAAAGATCTCATACGAAACAGTGAGTTTTCTGAATACACATGCTAATTAAATACCCTCCCTCAGAACATAATTATATCGCACCTACACCCAGATTTTAATTAAACTGGATGCGAAGGAGTTGCCGAGTACGCTCCCACGCTCTCACACACGTCTTTTGTTTACATTCAAACGTTGTAGTGTGAGTTGCGTTCAGTTCTAGCTACTTTAGTTCCGTGGTGAATAGAGAAACAAAACTGCTTGTTAGATCAAGTTTGTGGTACTTATGCCTAAGTTATTACTTAGAATAGGTACTAAAGTTTGTGTAGGATGAATAATTTCTGTCAAGGTTTGTAGGAGTTGTCAGTAGCAATTAAAGAGCATATTATTATGATGGATGGACTGTGTGAAGGGTGCTATGAAAGAAAAGGGAAACTGTGATAGCGTGACGGGGGACAGGACGGTGTGGAAGAAGAAAACGTTTTGCGCTAACCCCTAGTAAGGGACACAGGCTATAGCTATATATATATTTGAAATATTTCATAGCTATAATAACTTACTGATAAATCTAGGGTATAAAATCATTGTTGTCACCAAAAGTATTAGATCGGTAACTAATGGTAAGATTTAGTTCCAAACTTTGATTGTCAATATTAGCCCAAAGTCTCAACTTCTGAGCGCCGGAGTGCCTCGCTGAGCGGCCTCGTTCTCACCTAGTGTTCATTAAATTGAGCTCCATTATAAACTTTGTAGTTTACTACTATAACTGGGGTGAAAACTAGGTTTTAGTAGGATGCTTTTTTTTGACAAACGTTGTTAAGGTTCCAACTAAACTAATTTTATGAAGAGGTTTATTTGTTTCATTATAATATGTTTGTTAAAGAAATAGAGGAACTGATCTGAGCTGATGAAAAACTGTAAAAACGGCAATTTTATTTTTGTCATTTGCTGTCTTTTGACCACTATCTCACTGGATGGTACCGATGATGTGATCGACGATGGGGAACGCTTGCTTAGAAGCAACAGTTTCACTCTTGACTTGAAGACTCCCAGGTTGCCGCTATCAGGAAATACAGACTCCAGCAGTGAATGCCACTCCTTGTACTTGTACGGACAATAAAAAACAAAAAATGTATTCCTGAACCGTTTAGCGCGTATGGGTGGGATGTCATTGTTAACCATGTACCGATGATGTATTGCCGATTACGTCTTGTATTCCGATGATGGAACGGGCTTCGAGGAAATAGGAGGGATTATAATTTTTAGTTGGTGGTGGAAGAGAAGTGGTAGCTCACACGTAACGGCCGCGACTTACAAGTTGTGACTTACAACTTGCGACTTTACTTTGTGTAAATTATTTCATCACCAAACTGTGAAGGAAAACAACGTGAGGAAACCGGTATGTCCAATAATTTGAAGACATGTAACATTCACCAACCCGCACTGGGCTCGCGTGGTGGATTATGGTCCATTCCCTCTCACAGAGAGGGGGCCTTTGTCCCAGCAGTGGGAAAAGTATGTAAATGTTCAAAAAGCCATTACACAAAAGCTCTAATTTTGATGTACAAACTTCAGGTACGTTAGCATTCAAAAGCAACCGCAGTTATAAGTCCGCCAACATCGGAACTTGCGCAAGTAACATCGATTCGCATCAGATATTCGACAAGCTTGCAAGTAAAACTTGCGCACACTTGTAAGCCGCACTTGCTGTACGGGAACTAACTGCATAGCCTTACTTAGTACACTTGCAGTTTGAATCGCAAGCGACGCTATTGGCTCGTTATGCCTTTGGTCGTGGTTGTGACGACACGACTTGCCAAGCGAAGTTTAGCGGAGTTAGTACTAATGTTGGCGTTGACTTCTATAGAAGTAGGGTTGTCGCTTGTCAGTTAGTCGCTTACCTAAGATTTCAGAGATTATATGCGGTTTCTGAATTGAAAATAGACTAGTAAAACGTTTGAAAGGTTTCATGATAGAGTTTAGTAAGTTTTCAGCTTCAAATTCTTAACACAGAAACATCCCGTTAGAAACTGATGATAGCCTACTTAGTTACCTTTGTTTTTGTCGCCTAAGATGGCACTACGAGTAATGCGCATTCTGTATGTAAATTGTAGGCAGAAATTAAATGGGTTTTTGTTTCGTTTTCATTTCGCGCACCCAACCTGTTTCGCTCACACACACACACATCCGCACCAAAGCTGTGGATGTGTGTGTGTGTGCTTTCAGTCTACCAACCCTAACTACAGCATCGATATTCCCACTATGCGCATATTTCACATGGTAAACTTCTTCAAAACTTCACAATCGTTTGATAGATCACAGAGTTCTCTACCCGAGTCTTTGCACCAGCGCATCCAAGTTCCATAACTGTTTAACTTAAGGAACATAACTTAAAGTACATAAGTATTTATAAAGTGAAGTCTACATGACCTGATAATGTTGCTCGCTACAACTTTAGCGATTGTAGCCTGGGTTTTTATAGATATAGAATGAAGTTGAATTTGATTTCGATACCAAGTTGGTTGCTTTGATAATAGATGGTATTTCACTTGTAACTTGTTTAAATCAGCGTGATGTTATGTAGAAGAGTATTGTTGTTTAAAAGCGTATATGATTCGACAATATCTTTTTTGGCATAGACTGTATTATTGGTTTATAAACTTTAATTTATCTAATTAGTCTCGAATTACAAATATTTGGAGATAGTCCAATCAATAAATACCTTCTAGGTACTGATTAAATGCCAATACTATGCTGCTAATCCTCTGATGATTGGCTAACAATCCGCTTAAACACTTTGTTTGAACGAAGCTTAAGGGAAATTAACAGAACTAGTAATCAGGACATCAACCAGTATGTGTCCATTGTTGAACATAGACATCTCACCATAATCATTACTCGAAAATATTTCCGAAAAAATAGCCAGGATGTTAAAGGATAACGAACAGAACCCATTTTTGGAATTTTTGTCTGTTTGTTGTGCGTAATTGAAGTATTACTTAGTTTTTGTTTCATCGCAATCAGTTCCCCCTATCAAAAGATCCTCCCTCCTCGCGTCGTTTTCCTCATTACTGAGGGTCGTGCTACTCCCCCGCTGCATCAGTTTCTCCCGTACGATTTCCCTCCATCTGCTGCGATCCTTAGCTTCATGAAGGGCATTGTGGAAGTTCATGTTCAGAGAAGATCGTATTTGTTCCGACCATCTCGTGGGACTGCGTCCTCTGGGACGTTTGCCATCTACCTTGCCTGTCACCATCAGCTGTTCAAAATTGTGACCCTCTTTACGAGCAATATGTCCGAAGAATTCCAGCACCCTACGAAGGCACATAGTGGAAAGTCTAGTTTTGACATTAAGCTCTCTCAGAATAGACACGTTGGTGCGAAAGGCGGTCCATGGAATCTGTAGCATTTTTCTCAAGCTCCACATTTCAAAGGCGTCTAACTCTTGAACTCCATATTTGGTAGATGCCGTTGTGCATTTAACGTTTTCTGAATGGCTGTGGTAAGATTTTCAGCGGAAGAAAGACCCTAGAAAACAAAATGGTAGGTAGGTTATTGGTGGTTGATGGGAGCGAAGCCGCGGGCACAGCTAGTATAAAATATTAAATGCGGTATTAAGCCGCATTTGGTTAGATTTGAAAACAAGCTTAACATAGTTGAAAAAATATTAGGCAAAATGAGATGCAAACAGATAGAATTCCTATGTACCCTGGACATAGGTAGTTTAAATAGCCCTCTTACCGACTAATAACTCACCCCAGATTATAGAAACCTCAATAAAAGTGTCTCAGCCCCATTCTAACAGGAGAAAGGGAGTTTCTCGAATTGATCACAGAATTGCAATGATAGAGGTAGGGGAGATAAAGGTATGAATACGTTTCGGTTATAAATGGCGGATTTCATTATCGGTTTAAGGGGATTGTGGCTGTATGGGACCGGCGCATGTAAATAAAGAAATCTTGGATTTAGGACTGTGAGACTTTTTGGTTTATGGGCACCTTGTTATGGAAGTAGATTTTTATAATACTTTGGGGCTTTTTGCATCTTCATAGATTCAAAAAGCTTAACCCATATTCTAATTCATTTTCTCCACTCGACTCAATGAAATTGAAAGATGCATAGCAATGCATCTTTCAATTTCATTGAGTCGAGTGGTGGTTATTGACCATTCATCGAGGATTTCATGGCGGCTGAGTAGATTTGAGTGGAGGAAGTTTACTTCAAAAGGACTATATAGGCCCAAATAAACTTCAGTCAATCTATATTCTAGCTTAACAGAGAGTTGACTTAATCATATCAGCAGCAAAATATTGGTTGGGCGCTAAGTAAACTAAATATTTTCTTTTATTTGTACTCACCAAAAACTTTATTTAAATTACAATAATTATATTATCATGCACATAAGTAAATTTTATAATTTGTAATCAAATCTTGAGTAGGTAACCTCCCCATATTTTATAGAGCGATAAAAAGGAAGCAATTCAATATGTAATATACGGGAAAACCTTTGATTCTCCAGGGGAAATGCTACTCCATTCATAGATAACATAATCTTTTCCTCTGAATAAAAAAAATACTGTAGGATAGTCATATGCATGAAACGGAAGGTTTATATTTATGTATGTTTGTAGATGAGGGAGTTAAGAGGCATTCGTGGCTAAATAGCAGCTGCAGGTTTCGATCTTCGAGGTTAAGCAACGCTTGCCGAGGTCGGGTCGCAGGTGGGTGAACATCCGTTACACACCGAGACACTTCCGTGCCTCGGAAAGCATAGTTCGGTATCGGCAGGGCAGATTGTATTATTATTCTTTTTGACTGAAAAAGAGGTAATACGAAAAAAATAACTCCCTATCTCGAATGACAGATGGAAATGACTGAAGGAAATTGGGGGAGTTCGATTGTAACATTGAATATTATGTTTCCGATATATTTAAGTTGTTTACGATACACAGGAGCTTTCTGAATCTTTCAGTCGAAACAGGAAATTAATTCTTTGTTAAGTTTATCTTTGCTCTTAAAATGGTAAGCATGTTTTATTATTGGCAAGATATGTTGCTTTTATGTTTGTTAGCAGTATAAAGTCTTATGTTTTTCTTATAAGGAATTAAGGAAAGCAACCTTTAACCAACACAACATTAGGAAGAGGTAGATACGTGTGCATTTATAGAGATTTTTACTACACCTGAATAAACCGAACGTAAAAAAATCTTTATAAATTCAAGGGGTTTAAGAAAAGCTATAATTTCCGCTAGAATACCTTTATGTTTGCAAATGAACTGAAAGGTAGGCTCTAAAAACCTGATGATTCTCACTTAATAAAGATTTCTCTACAGTTTCTTCTAATCAGTGCGATACTAGTAAGAATTGAAGCACCTAAAGCTTAACTTTATCACCTACCGGTACCTAAACCACGTAAGTTTTCCACCCATTTTTCTTACTGTGACATTTCGCATTGCGGGCTAAGCCGAGCTCTTAATTCACGCTCCGATTTTACTATACCTACGAAAACACAAGGATACAACTCCGGGGCGGGATCGCAACGACAAAATCACGTGAATTTTTTTCTTTTTCGTGTTGACATACAAAATTTTATAGACCCCTGTGCCGGTTTCACGGTATTGTCTGTGGCACCACATATTCATTGGGCCACAGAGAGCATGAAAGTAGGAGATACACATCCAGACTTCAACTGTCAGATTACCAGTACCTACAACTTAAAATTTGATAAAAATACGCGGGATTTATTCCTGTTCATAATTAATAGCAGTCAAATATTCAGAATTCAGTTTGGTTCGTGAAAATCCTTGATTTACGTCCCCACCGGTGTCGCGGTGCTGTAATACGATATTTATGTCATTTTAGTACAATATTTCACTCTTAAAGATCTGTTATCAGCTCCTGCAGAATAGCTTTGAATGTAAAGTGGAAAGTGCCCATTTGTTTTGGAAAAGGTTAAAGTATTTGTGGAATATAATGTTATTCATGTAAGTTATAATAACCTTGGATGTGTTAAATTTATGGCGTAGTAGTAGTCGTTACAGATAAGCTGGTATTCTAATATCAATAACTTATTCTAATCCCCGGACAAGTGTAGCCACAACTTTATATAATGGCCGCTTGAAACCTACTTTATATAAAAGCAGTAAACAACTAAAGCTTAGCTTGTACTGCAAAATAAAATCTATTAGTATGTGTATGAACTTGTAATAAAATCTCTTTGGCTATACTATTTGTATCTGGCTGGTTTTGGTATCATTGAAAGTTTAAATTTTAAAGAACATAATTCCAAATTCAAATTAGGAAAATGTGTAATTTTCATTTGTTTTTCGTACCGTCAAGATGAGTGAATCTAATGAAGAAATTCGATACATTTTAAAATTTTACTACAAAAAAGGTAAAAATGCAATGCAAGCCGCGAAAAAAATTTGCGATGTTTATGGACCTAGTGCAGTGTCTGTGAGAGTAGCAAAAATTTGGTTTAAGCGTTTTTAATCCGGAAATTTTGATGTCAAAGATGCACGTCGCTCTGGTCGCCCTATTACGGATAAAATGGATGCCATTTTTGAAAAAGTGGAGTAAGATCGGCATATCAATAGTTACGACGTAGCTGAAGAACTGGGAATTGACCACAAAACAGTTTTGGCGCATTTGAAAAAAACTGGGTACACAAAAATGCTCGATATTTGGGTACCTCACGAGCTCACTGAAAGAAACCTAATGAACCGTGTACTCATTTGTGATTTTTTATTACGACGTAATGAAACCGAACCATTTTTGAAGAAGCTGATAACTGGTGATGAAAAGTGGATCACGTACGACAAGAACGTGCGAAAAAGGTCGTGGTCAAAGGCCGATCAGGCTTCACAGACTGTGGCGAAACCCGGGTTAACTCGCAAAAAGGTGATGCTGTGTGTGTGGTGTGATTGGAAGGGCATTATTCATTATGAGCTGTTACCACCAGGGAGGACCATCGATTCTGAACTCTATTACGAACAACTGATGAGATTAAAGCAAGAAGTTGAGAGAAAGCGACCGGAATTAATCAAAAGAAGGTGTGTGGTTTTTCATCATGATAACGCTAGACCTCACACATCTTTAGCCATTCAGCAAAAATTAAGAGAGTTTGGCTGCGAGGTGTTAATGCATCCGCCGTATAGTCCTGACCTTGCACCTTCAGATTTCCACCTGTTTCGGTCTCTTCAGAATTCTTTAGGCAGTGTCAGGTTAACATCACGAGAGGACTGCCAAAACCACTTGTCGCGGTATTTTCATCAGTAGTCCCAAAATGTCTATAGCAATGGGATCATGTCCCTACCTACAAGATGGCATAAAGTTATCGAACAAAATGGTACCTACATACTTTATTTAAATGTAAATAAACTATATTAAAAAATGTTTAGAATTTTCTTAAAAAATGCGTAGAAACTTTTTCCCCAACCTATTATGTAACAAGTAAATAACTACCAACTCTTCGGAATGTTATTATTTTATGTTAACCTATGATGCCTTACTACTTGGTAAGGTCTCCCGTATGCTTTGCTCTGACGTTTTATGTGTTTGTCTTCCTTGATCAATCCGTCTAAAACAAGGTCAAATAGTCACACCAGTGTCACTTAGGACTTTTTACGTTCACTACACCTGTCTTCATGCACCCAGTGTGTGACGATCCTGTCCCATTTGTGTTCAAGCACCCTTAAGCGTTACCCGCCCAGTCTTACTCTCTCAAATTTATTCGTTATAACACCACAATTAAACCCGCCCTCTCTTAACTATTGAGTACATCACCAGTCTCTCTCAATTTAAGCTCACTAAAACTCCCCAGTTTATCTGGTCATTAACAAACAATATCTGTATCCGCTGCAATTAATCGGCATCCAAACGAGCCCTATTACCAGGTCTGGACAGACAAACGAGCCAGGTAACCCTCGCCTAGTCCCGCACCAACTAAATGCTGGTCTTAAGCACCGTCATTTATTTTCCTGGTTTGAAAACATAGGGGCCGCTGTGGAGGCGGGACCGTAGTTAATATTATTATCTAAAGTACTAGTGTGTGTATGTTAAGACGTATAAAACTAAATTAAGCGAAATAATTATGTAAGGTCGTAGCAGATGGCGTTCTATAGTTTTTGCCTACCCTTATGGTGTAAAGGTGTATGTCTAAAGTGATTGTATATAATTTTTTAAAGAGTTTAAATACTGTTCCAAATACAAACATTCTCTCACTGATATAAAGCTACACTGTCGCTGAATGTCTCAGGCTAATATTCATCCCAAAATTGCCCGATTGATCAAGCCACAGGAACAAAGCCGCGGGAAAAGCTTGTAGAAAATACTACGGTATTTCGTTTTATAGTTCAACTAGCTTTTGCCCGCGACTTCGTTCGCGTGGAATAGTGACTTCTGATGCCGACTCTTGACCAATAGATGGCGCTGTATGTCCGGAATAAATTTTATTTTATATTTTATTTTTTGTAATAAAAACTATCCTATGTCCATTCTCAAGTTCCAAACTATGTCTGTACCAAATTTCACACAAATCGGTTCAGTAGTTTAGGCGTGAAGCAAAGACAGACAGACAGACAGACAGACAGACAGAAAGACAGACAGACAGACAGAGTTACTTTCCCATTTATAATATTAGTAGGGATTTTGTTAAGATAATGAGAGCGATTTAAATCTTGAAGTAATTGAATAATAAAGATTGTGGTGAAGTGTTAATTATAGTTAGATTAATCACTGGCTTTGTTTCTTTGAACTGAACATGACGGAGTAATTAATTGTAGGTTTAGTTGAAGACTTAATACCGTGGAATTCTAGTAATTAATAGATAAGCACGTTATAATTTAAAGTCTTAATACTGCAATATTATTTAATGTTCAGGAATTTCAATTATACAAATTTAATAAATCTACTCGCATCTCTCGAGAGGCCACCGCGCCCGCACAAATAGCTGCCCCGTGTATTTCTCCGATGCACTGGAGATGCAATTTATGAACACCCCAAGTGGCCCACGTTACACACGATGTCCGGCGCGACCTTAGCCAGCGGGCTATTATTTTAGCCTCTCTGGCTATTATTTATTCTCTCTGGCTATTATTTTAGCCCGGCTGGCCACGACTGTGAAACTTGGCTGATTGTCTGGTCTTGAGGTATATCAAGTGGCTTTGGGCTTTGTAATGGCTTGAGATTTGGCAACTGTGGTTCTGAGGTTGTGTACTCTTGACCTATATTGCTGTGATGTTATGATTGGTGTTATTCATGCAGTTTCTGTTATAAATCAAATTAGTTAGGTATTATAAACTTCTCTAATCTCTGAATATTATAAAATAAAGTCGCTGACTGCCTCTGTTTCGCCGCTTAGTTCTTCTAAACCACGCAACAATTTTGATAAGGTTTTGCGAATATCGAGAGCGATAAAAATGATTTATCGCTTTTTATTTATTTATTACGATTTTTGCGAATAAATGATTTATCTATCTATCTATAAACGAGGAAGGTTTGTGTGTGAACAATTTGTCTCGTGCGAGGCCGGGGTAGGTCGCTAGTAGAATAAAAAGTACGTCTTTATTTGCGAAAATAACAAAGACAAGATTTTTTTTGCTTTTGCAATGTAAATGGAGTTCATGTAGGCTGTAAACGGCAGCAGCTGAAATAAAAGATTCCAGCAGAAGCCTATCTCCACCGCGCCCTTATACGTTTAAAACTTTTACAAGCGTTATCTCCCGCTCAAAGGCTGGTATCAACAAGCGTGTTTGAATTGAGAACGGCCGCGAGTCCGCCCCGGCCAGCGCGCGCTGGTACAATGTTGTCGTACAATTTGTGGAACAATACGCCCGCAGCGCGCACCTGACGCGAAAAACAATGCGATTGTGCTTCCACGGCCAGCGGTGTAAGTTAAACACGACAGCGGGGAATAGTCAGACAAAATTAGTTAGGTATTGAAGATTTGCGTAACTTTATAAGAACCCTAAACAAAATAGAGAAAATATTGCTTATGCAGACTTGTTTAGGCCACGTCGCTTTGCTCGAATGACTTAAAGATATTTGGCTAACTACCTTAAATGAATATCAAACTTAACTAGATATGCAAATGATGATGCTTGATTAAAAATAAATAGAACGTTTTCTTTACGAAAGCCGCCAATTGGACACTACTCCCTAATCATGATCAAGAATATGTACTGAAGATTAGGTAGTATTTATTCTTGGTCCTCGCTATATTGTGAAGATTGTAGTTTCACTTAGTCTAAGAGCGAATTCATTTAGGTACTATTATCATGTCGCTAATAACTTGCACCGCATTGTTTTATGGTGGGCTTTAAGTTTTGTTCCGAGTGCTTTGTTGAGGAGAAAATGCTGGCGCGGCTTAATCTGTGACCCCATTCCGAAAATATGTTCATACTCAAACTGTTTGTACTGAATGAGCATTTAAATTTCAGCTTATTATACACGTGCCGGGTATATCTGTTCATTTTAAGAAAGAAAAATATTATCCAGGTTGCCTAGAAGAGATCGCGGCAAGCGATGAAGCCGCCAATTGTATGATTTTACGCGTAACAATCATACAAAAACATACAGTCGAATTGAGATCCACCTCCTTTTTGAAGTCGGTTGAAAATGTAAAGAAAAAAATATAATTAAAAGCATTTGTGCCTAGCTCTATGTATGAGTTTTTCGATACAAAACACCTTTTTTTTGCGAATTTTCGTCTCTCGAGTACCGCGAGTCTTAACAATTTCACGAAAGTCTTAACTTGTCAGCCAGTTTATAGCCTGACTAATCTTCAAAATCAAACTAATTTCGGAGCTGTAAAAGGCGTAATCCAATAGTCTGGAACATTTCAGCTCCAACTTGTTAACGCACGCTATGGCAAGACATTCCAGCTAATGTTCGAACATTAGTGCCTTCCACTCGACTTATTGCCTCTACTTGAGGGTTACTGGCCGTTTTTAAGGTACAAAGTGAAGGAAAAAAGGTTGCTTGTCAGATGATACTGGCCACAAAGACTTTTATTCATCTGCTTGGCACATAGTTATTACTTGATGTGCTTGCTTTCTTCGAAATTTTTCTTTATTTTTCTCTCTAAATTTACTACATTGGTAAGAGACATTTTACTGTTCTAAGGTCTATAGGTAGGTCTGTATGTAAACACGTAACTATCATGATACCTATTCTTCATTTTGTGATCCCTCTCTAGTTCACCTAATCTCAGTTTATGCAAATACAGCGTTCTGATTGGTTGAGACCGCTGAGTAACTACCAATCAGAACGCTTTAATTGCATAAACTGAGTTCAGTGGAACTAATCGCGATCAGTTTCATTGCTGAAATCGGCGCTAAATGTCTCCTCACTTACTTGAGGTAACCACGACTTTAATAATCTACCAGCTTTGTTTTACATAACACAGAATTACTGAAATATGGCACAAAATATCAGCCGCACATTTCGCAAATCCGCCTGCCAAAAAAATGATAATTACATCTCCGTATCAACATGGTAATGTCTGTTACAAAAAACAGCCGCTAACAACATTTTTATATCCTTTGTGCACAGTAGGGATGTTATGGATATGAAATTTCTCCGGATCTGGATATGGATATAGAAATAATATTATACCGGTTTCGGATACGGTTACGGATATTTAAAAAAAAATACGTTGCGCGCGTAGCTCGGCCTGACAAAAAACCTGGCGTTACGTGTCTCATTTAGACTGCGCCCCTATCTGAAATTATCCGCAACCTTTATATCGGATTCGGTTTCGGATAGATTTTTATTTCGAATATCCGATAGATTCGGTTACGGTTACGGAGCGCCTTAACACCCCTGCTTTGTACACTGCAGTGTTCTTTTATAGCCTCCTTTTTATTCTCTATCGGCTTTATACCTGGTTTTGTTCGGATTAGGCGCAGGTTGCGCGGGATGGGGGATGGCGGGAAGGGGGTAGTCGGTACATGGCCTAGATACGAAGCTTTTGTTTAAGGCTTTGTTACCGCTTGTTTATTCATTAGCGCTATCTGCAACAAGGTAGGGATTAAGATAGTGGAGACTGTGGAAATAGCTTTTAATTTCTGTATTTTAAAATCGTGGGAAATGAAATTCGTCCTTATTATTTTGAAATTAACATTATAAAATATGCAATTGAAATGCAATTTACAAAATCTTAATCGCAAACAACGTTGAATTTATAAAAACTACCTACTTCAGAAAGGCGTAGGCTGAAAGTTAATTCCAACAACTTATTAAAAAAAAATTAAGTAATTAGAAGATAACGTCCTACTTCAAAACTTTTATTAAAATAAACTAACTTAAATAATTACCGCTAAGAAAAACACTACCTTAATAAAGCTATCGATACGCCTCTGATACCCAATATCCCTAACTACCTCTTTTTCAAGGAAAAATAAAATATTATTCATCACCTCTTAAGTTTCTTCATAAAACTCGAAGCGATGAAAAAACCGGCGACCCACCAAAGTATAAAATTGGAACTTAATGAAAGCACCAAAGTTTTATTAAAGTCCCTTAAGTAAGGGTATCGTGAATATTAAATTATAAGGTAAATCTTTAAGAAGGGTGTCTTGACTTGAAAATATTTTAATAGGTAACTAAATAATATTCTCTATTCTAGGGATTGAAGTGAATGAAAAGTGTATTATATTAGCGTTAGAATATTAATAAGATTGTTTTCTATAGAAACATTTTCTATTTGTATTATCTGGACACCGAAACCATGAATTAACGTAAGCGACAACATTTTATCAAAATGTACCTTACGACAATTAAAGCATTGTTAATGGCCTCGACTTACGAGTCGTAAGTCGTTAATTCGAACCCTGGCAGATGCATTGCTTTGTGTAATTTATTTCATCACCATTGCTCTCAAAACGGTGAAGGGAAATGTGAGAAACCTAGCATGTCTTAGAATTAAAAATTCAAGACATGTGGCATCTGCC
The DNA here is from genome assembly GCA_964057195.1 of Orthosia cruda. Lineage (NCBI taxonomy): Eukaryota > Metazoa > Arthropoda > Insecta > Lepidoptera > Noctuidae > Orthosia > Orthosia cruda. The sequence continues at coordinate 41,239,214 of OZ059836.1, forward strand.
AAACCGCACTACGCCCGCGTGTTAAATTATGGCCCTCTTAAGGATTTGTCTCAGTAGTGGGCTGATTATGGTTCAAAAAACCAGCAAACTACTAGTATTTCTCTACCAGCCTTCATGTTGTAAGGTTCTATCCAGCAAGCAACCTTCTCGTACCTATTTGTTGGTAGGGCCATCAATAACACTAACAAAGTAATTTAGGGTAGTAGGCCGTAAAGTTATGGCCTCTGGAGACGAATGAGATTTTACGATGATGTTGTTTATAACCTCTTGTATTAGACTTTTAGGAGCACTAGATTCAACGGTGGGCACTAAAAGTTAACTTGATCTTGTTGTTTATTGAAGGAAATTAATAGGTTTTGTGTAGTTAGCTATACGTAGGTAATAATGTAACTATTTACACACTTTATAATTATGTACTAATTTAAAAGAGTGTCCATGAAGTTTCTTGCACGTTTTTACCAACGATATCTATCTAAGGGTTTTCAAGAAACTTGTACCTACCTAAGGCTATTCGTTTTACCACAAACGGTTAGTGTAGTTCGAATCTAACTCAATGGCGGATCGGAACAGTACGCGAGTCACTGCTCAGTAGCAATATCGTGTGGGTACTGCACAGCGAGCTTTAGACCCTCCATTAAGTTTTAATCGGCCTGTAAGCCAAAAGAACCGGTTGCGAAAACTTTCCTTTTCATGATATTAATACCATTAGCGGCAACAACAGCTGATCATAATAAAGTCGGCCATCTTGCGTCCACCCTTCCCGCCATAAGTTTATCAACATAATTATTTTTGTTCCGGCGCTCCCAGATGCCCCAAAGTTTGCGATGTCCTCTTCGCTCTTAATTCTATTAAAACTGCAAGTTCTATTAAATAGTAAATAATTTGTTGGATAAAAGCTCTGTAGGTTGAGTGAAATGGACTTTTAAATTATGTGGCCGGGTTAATAAACTAGTATAAACCGAAAGATATCTTGCTGGAGAGTTTATTGCGCCACTTTTACCCAGCTAAAGCACTAGAAGGGGTGAGAGATTTGAGGACTGTCTTTTATAAGTTTAGACACATAGAAGTGAAGATCCTTTGCCTAGTTTTATGAATTGATTAAATTGAATGTCAACATGGATTCCGGACGCAGAGTTATGTTTTCAATCACTGGCAAAAGCCTACAAAAAAAGAATGTTGAAATTGTCTAGTCATGTAATTTAATACCTACCTATCTAAAAGCTGTGTAAATCAATAACATATATACATAATATACATATCATCGTTTTATGATTGTTTAACTTACGAACTTGTAAATGAACACAAGTATGTTTGCGTTTAGTTTCCAGTCAGACACTGCTCCGCATTCATTTATCTTGATAGGTGAACCTTTACTGTCGACTGACTAAACTTTTGGGTTCACACAGTACATCACCACAAATTAATAATGTATGAACTTTAAAGGCATATGTGTTTATGTTTGTACATATATAGCCACTGCATAGACAGACCGATACATAAATAATACCAGTCTGTAACTGACCTCACGCGGCAGGGCAAAGGCCTCTATCTTCTCACATCGAAAAGGCACGACTCGTACGAAATATTAAATAAAATATGGCCAAATGTACATTGAACTGTCCAGAAATATTTCATCATAAATTTAGTTTATCGTTTGCGTTATTAAGAATTTTAAAGGCAGATATAAAAGAGTTGCAAGTTCAAAATTGACTGTGTTACCAAGTTTATGTACTAACTTAGAAGTTTTACGTCAGTTCTTTGAGACATTATCCAGATTTACCAACAGTACTAACTTTAGGATTATTTTAATGACCCCAATGTAAATCGTGTCCAATTTTAAACTTCCTAATTCCTTTTTTTCCAGGTAACCACATTGTCAGCAGACAATAGGCGGTCGCAACACGTGCCAGTCGTCCCAACTATGACCCAATGATGCCCCAAGTAATTGCAACTTTTATGCGTCGTAAAGCCGGGATTAGGTTTGGCGGCGGAATCTCTAAGCTGGATTTTGATGGCCAAATGAGTTCGACAAACTCCCGCCAACATCAAAAACTCCTATAATAGTATAAATAGGTGTCGAAAGGTATTTGCGGAAAGTAATTTGTGGGACTTTCGTTAGATAAAACCTTTGTTTTGGGACTTTTAGGCCTCCGGGGCCGTTTGTCTTCGCAGTGAGCACTGCGGCTGTTACCTAACTCAACGTTTTTGTCGATTTGTCTCGGACTTTTTGAGATGTTTCAGGATTCGAATTGATAAAAAGAACGAACAAACGAATAAAACAAAAAGGCTTTGTAAATGTGTTTTTAACCCCCGACGGAAGAGGGGTGTTATAAGTTTGAGGTGTGTTGCTGTGTATCTGTGTATCTGTGTGTCTGTCTGTGGCATCATAGCGCCTCAACGGATGAACCGATTTTGATTTAGTTTTTTTTTGTTGGAAAGGTGATTGTGTCGAGAGTGTTCTTAGCTATGTTTGAAAAAAAAACGGTTCAGCCGTTCAAAAGTTATGGGCGTTTTACTGTTTGAATCGGGATGTTTTCGCAAGATAAATGTGTCGGGGGTTTTTTAAATTTTGAAATTTTACTTGTGTTAAGAAGCCATGTCCACTAGATGTTTTTGCCCCTCATAGCAATTTAATTTATCTTCACTTTTCACAACCTGTTTGGCAAAATTTAAGAGAAAAGTCAGCACAAAAATATCTTTGAAATATAACTCTGCCAAACGCGTCGTTACCCAGAATAAGTTCTTATAACTTTTCATAATAATATTCTTGGTAAACACTGAATTATATTCATGGCTCTATAACGTAGTGCTTGTTGAAACATTTCAGATCGTCATACCCGTTATGCAAACGACTTTAGTTCTGGAGTAATAAAGTTTGTAGAAATGATCGCTTTCGATATGTGGGCTCTTGTTGATGATTACATATTGCGCTGCTGAATAATAAATAAAGTTATGTTTAATTTAAAAACTTAATAAAAAAAACAATATCAACTAGTCTGTCCTCTGAGTAAGATTGCATTCGAAATTGCGAGTGCACAATCTGTCAAAATTTAGAGATATTAAAGGTGTTTGCAAATGCTAACGGTAATCGAAAATACGAAACTTGCCCCACAGATTGTAAATAACTAATATCGGAGTGATTTCATAAGTATAACTGTAATGAAGAACAAAAGAGGAAAATGAGACATTGATTTTTTTCCGGATTTGTTGTAATCTCAATAGGTACGAGTATATTAAAGCTCAGTAGATTTCATTGACTAGTATTGAACGTTTGTTGTTTGATTGGTTTGTAGTCAACAAGTTAAAATAGTTGTAGCCCAACAACAACTAACTACGCAGTGAAATAATTAATTTAGTTTCGGAGCCTGAAAGTGGCAGGTTAGTTTCCGAAAAACTTTCCGACGCAGCAACTTTGAAAAGAACTTCACAACTTACTTTATTGGATTATTATGACTAGCTCTTTTGAATTGAACTTAATTGAATTTTAGGTAAATTATATTCCAACTCGCATTGAGCAAGCGCGATGATTAATGTCCGTGCGTTCACTAAATGAAAACGGTATTGTTCCTGCAGTGGGACTTGAACAGACCGGTATAATATATAGTCCATTCAGGCCTATATAAATTAACTTAAAAATACGAAAACTCATCGTAAATCGCCAATAAAAAATTCACAAAGACCGCATACTCTTATTTTTAAAATAGCCCGAGAGTGCTTAACCGGTTTCGTTGCCGTTCAGCGCTCTATAACAGCAGTATTATCGGACGGACGATAAATCTGCCGGTCCGCACGATCGGACACGGCCCGGTCCGGCGCTGTATAAGCAAGCTTTGATTTTATCAAGGAAATGCAAAGCGGACGGGAAAAATGGAAGGTATAATAGGGAAAGATAACAATAAGGACGCGGAAAATTGTGTTTTTTCACGTTTTACCTGATGGGTATCTGAACGTTATTATATTATTTTTATGGGTTGCCTGTGATAAGCGTAAGGGTCCTATATGGGTTCTGATTGCATCTTTGAATTTTTCTTGTTAACGAATTTGCGGTTTGTCGAAAGGTTTCGTACCTTCTGGCTTCACATTAGGCGATAATTATGAAGGACCCCAGGATTTTATATGTAGATTCTAGAGAACAGAACACACGTAGGATCTTGGTAGTATGTATTCATTCTTCTTAAGCAGAGGTTATGTTAAAAAGTTATGTGAGCAGTTAACTTCGTTATTAAATATTTTTTTCTGAAACAAACTGAAAATAGTCGATTATCTCTATTGGCAAAGTGCACTGTATGATGTGTGGTTATAATAAAGCAAGTCAAGTTAAAATAAATGGAAACATTGGAATAGAAACATTCCTACAACTCATCTAACAATCAGACTCAAGTTTCTCTCATATCCTGTCACTGACATCTCCATTGCCTGTCTTCATTTACCATCCCCAACATACCTCTCCCCCTACATTTGTAAACACACCCCCCACTTCTCCCCACATTTTGTCTCATTGTGTGGTATCACGCATGCGATCAGTTACCTCGTAATATGTGCCATCGTCGTCGGTAAGCGAAGAAAGTAAGATGGTACCGATTAGCAGCTTGGTTTAAAAAAAAGTTAAGCAGTACAATGCTGCAAAAATATAAAGGGTTTTCTTCGTTAGTTACTTTAGTGTTTACGACATCGTTTGCTTGTACGTATATTTTTAAACATTAGCATTCTTGAGAAATCTAGGCATATTAGATAATGCCTACGTGAAGACAAAACTTGCACACGGAGTTGTGTGAGATTTGGTATAGTTAACGTTTACGAATATAGAGTATGGTATAGACTGCAGAAAGCACTCTAATTTGATTTTTTACTCAGATAATTTAAAATTAATTTATTAATGTCGAATTCAGTGCTATATGCCATAACCATTTAACGATTTATTTATATTGGCGACGACTAGTAAAACCCTATTCTAGCGCCATTAAGGAAAAAATAACTTTCTTCTAAGAAAAGTGTTGCTTTGCTTTCTAACTCAACAAAAACATTATTACAAACAATATTGTTCTATTCATGACATTAATGTAACTTAAGACCAGCTTGTTTACTCATCTGTTTACCTAAATTTTCGGTAAAATAACCACACGAGTACTTAACGCAAACGTGTACGTTCACGTCCGAGTGAGTAGCTATGCGGTTTCCTCTCCTTTACGATAAGTGCATTAGTTATCCGCTTAAAACCTCGTGTAGTTCTTACGTGAGGGGTTTTAACCAGCTCTCCCTATGGAATTATATGGAAAGTATTCTGGTTTTTGAATTTGTGTACATTCAAGTTGAGATGTTTGTTCTCTCATTTTACAATTAAGAAGTTTTTGATTTTCGCTGTTATGTTATATTCGTAATCGCTGACTATTGTAATCATGGCACATAATTAAAAAATGAAATTAAGAAGGCATAAATCACAAATATTTATGTTGTCACGAAAAATTCAAGGTATGCGAAGTTTGTGAAATAACGCATAGTGTGAAGCAAGCATAGGAAGCGCTCGCAAAGCGGTTAGGTTCGTAACTAGTATTATTCAATTTAAATAATAGAGAAACGATAATGACAATAACGTTTATAATAATAATAGCCTTTATTCAATAATATTTCATGAAATTAACATTTCTTTTAGTTTAATACGCTGACACCGGTACGTGAAGATTGTCTTGCTTTCCAGCATAGACCTCGTCTAGAGCTTGCCTCACTGAGCGGTTCGATCACTCACTATTATTCCAACGTCGTCCTCCCATCGACGACGCTGTCTCCCTTACTTTCTTCTGTGACGTGAATAACGATGACAGATCTTAAAATCTGTAAATTCAGTTCTAATAATTTAGATAGATACAGTTAGCACCTTATACAGTCTTCCGCAAACAGACGCGTGCAAACGGCAAGCAGTATTACCATTTATTTATCCGACAGATAATAAAATACGCGTAAGTGCGCCAGTCGCGGCACTTCCCCTGAATATTCATGAAGCCCGCTCAGCTTCCCAGTGTTGCCAGCCCAAATATTTGTCTTGCTTACCTTATGGTAATATTTCTAGTGGTTTTCGTTCGGAACTTCAACAAAAAGTGCTGTTTTTAGAGACTTTTAATTATAACCGCGTTTTTTTGTTGGCTGGCAATACTGAAAGGTTCTGTTGACTGTTTGGTGTTTAAAATTGTAGAGTACTTATGTTTTTGAAGCGCGAAAGGTCTCTTAGGAATTAATTAAATTAAAAAATTGTTTGGTAATGTTTTCGGTGCTGAAAATGAGCTGTTATTTTTTAAAAGTTGTAAGTATATGCTATTCCATTATAACGTTTACAATTAAATCACTTTATATATTTGTAAAACGAAAATTATATAACAATGATAATGCTCAAAGTGTAATCTATCACTTTCTGAATTGAGTATTTCAGGTTAAGAAAGTGTCAAACCTGTTAATGGGATTTGCAGGCTTAAGTAGGCAAGCACAAGCAAATACAAAACACCAAACAAATACAAATAGCCAATAGTTAAATATTTAACGTAAATAGGCTTTTCTTATCCAGACTAACAAATCTTCGAAACTGCTAACAATATTATTGTAACGACAACCTCAGCGATCGTTTCAGTGAGGTTCTGTTGAAACTTCAGCCGAACTAATTGACAGGCTGTCCGATTCTTAAGTTAGCAATAGTAATTCAATTATATCTATCAGATTGCGAGAGATCAGACTTTGATAACATTGTGATTTCACCACGATATTCATTTTAGGTATCTTTGAATTTAAATCGTAGTTAAAGTTCGAAACTCTCCCAAAGATGGTATGTGTGTAAGTTTACAGTAAGTAATTTTATAAAATACTGCGATCATACATATATATCAAATGGATGCCCCACAAAAAGAAGAATGGAGATAATAAATCAATCCAACTTTTTTTGTAGCAGACTTCAGAAACGCATCACCGAGCATTCAATAATACCATAAAAATTTGCTGGTTTAATATTTATACAACATCATGAAAAGCCCGTCCAAATGAATTATTCTCACATTTATTGAACTAAAAGGTTTAGTATATCATCAAATTGTGAAGAGAAAATAAACATTTTATATTATATAGAATTTTTGAATACTTATCACCTAAGACATACGTACATATCAGTAAATGGTTTGATTTAGAAATAATACAGTACAAATATGTAATAATAATAAAATAAATACCGAATAGAATATTCTCTGTTCATGATACTAACGATCAACAGCTCAGTTACTATACAATTGTTACATAGTTGTATAACAGTACAATGCCCGTGTTTACTTCAGTTTACTTAAAAGTTATCCATCATCGCCTGTCGAACCGACAACCGTTGTTTATTTACAACGAAGGGACGCCTACATGGTGGCCGTTTTAAATAAATAACTGGCTTCATCTAAAACATGAAGTGGCTTTTTAATATTACGACGCATGGTCATAATATGAAAACCACATCACTTAAAGCTACTTTGGGATGATTACGAACTGTATTAGCTAGCGAATATTAAAATACCGTAGAAAAAATATTGAAACGTGTTCATAGATTCTTGGTCTTTAAAAAAAACCGGCCAAGTGCGAGTCGGACTCACCCATGAAGGGTTCCGTACCATTATCGCAAAAAATGGCAAAAAAATCACGTTTGTTGTATGGGAGCCCCACTTAATTTTCATCATCTGTGAAAATAACAATTGTCTAGCTATAACGGTTCATGAGAATCAGCCTGGTGACAGACGGACATTGGAGTATTAGTAATAGGATCATTTTTTTTTTTTTTTATCTAGTTTTTGATTGCCACTAAAGTATTCGTCATCATCAGCCACATCCGGACTTAGCCCACAGCTGAGCATACGTCTCTTAGCCCACAGCTAAGCATACGTCTCTCGTTTCCTGCGCCAGCCTCGTTTAAGTTCTATATCCGCGATGGCAACAATATCGTCTGATGAATAAACAATTAAGGCATAAGAAATTAAGACATTGTATAATAGGAGACCATAACTATATGTGTAGTGGTGGCTTGCTGTACGCTTTGGTGCAAACTGTAAGTACAGCAAATAATTGTTATAAAAATAAATAAATAAATAAACTATATTCTGACTACGTCAAAATCATATATGATTGAAACTTAATATTCTTAGTTTATCTTTAATCATTATTGTAGAACAAAAATACATACATATGAACTGCAGTGCTTATTCATTACTGTAACATAACATTATTCCTTAAATTAATATTAAACTAGATGTTAACTTGAACCGCGGTACGATAACAGTCGCGGCCGCAATGCGCCTGTAACGTGCTCACCCAGAACTAAACTATTATGCAATACACGAAGCATAATTATGAACTATGAAAACGAAATATTTTGAAATGAATTTGTTTGATTTTAATCAAAGGGTTCTTAAAAAGTAATGCCGAATACCGATTTTTTTACCCGACTGCCGAAGGAGGGTAATGTGTTTATCAGTCTATGTATGTATGTATGTTTGTTTGTTCCTATTTGGCGTTCCAGAGACCAAACGCGTTGGCCGATTTTGATGATTCGTACGTCAATCGATTCGTCTTAACCCTGCGAGTGTCACTAAAATGGCGGCTTGTGGGCATTTTTTTTCTATCAAACTCATCGTGTGGGGTATCAAAAGGGTTTTAACAGGTGATTTTAAAAATATATAACAATTATATGTTAAAATGGACCCTAATTCTAAAATAATGACTAAAAAGTTAAAAATAAAAAAAGGGAATTAGAAAAATCAAAAATCCCGACTGCTTAAAAAGCGAACTAAAAAGAAGTAAACAAGAAGAAAATCATGATGTGCAGTCGGAGGATACATCTGGTTTTGCTCAGCCAGCTCGCAAACATGTATCCTCCAACTGCACATCATGATTTTCTTCTTGTTTACGTCTTTTTAGTTCGCTTTTTAAGCAGTCGGGTTTTAGTTTTTTTAATTAACTTTTACTTTCATTAGTAATGTCTGTAAAACTATATACAAAATGATGACATTCAAAATTCAGAATGGGCAAAATTATGCAGCTTAGAATTCACCACAAAATTCAAAATTACAATTGATGTGCTCTAAATTACGAACAAGTCATTTTAATTTAAAAAAAGTTGGCGTTCTAAATATCATACACAGCAGATAAGATCCTATTTTTTGTCCAAATCTTCGTAGAATATCAATATCATATCTTAACTTAATCAAACAAAAAAGATTCCGACGAATTGAGAACCTCCTCCTTTTTTTGAAGTCGGTTAAAAATCATAACAAAGAAAGGTTATTGTTATCATGAATCTCAATGCTACGAGATTCGTAGCACATATCTACGAGACACCTACGCCGGGTGACCGCCCGCTACGACAGGTGCTACGCCGTAGCATATCGCTACGTCGCTCCATTCGGAGATATGCTAAGTAGTCCTGTCGTTGTTTGAATATTATGAGCAGGTGCCGTGACGTCACAGGTCAGTGACCGTCTATATATAGAAGGGTAAAATTATGAATATATTTTGGACTAGAAATAGAGGCTAGATAGTATCTAAAAGTGTGGGAGATTGGTTGGTCGTAAGCGAGTTTATTTAAGTAGGTAATCCTCTTTTGCCGACCATTTTTGTTGAAGTTATAACTAGCTATTGCCTTCGGCTTTGCCCGCATGATAGTTGAATACTATTGAAGGTAGAATCGGGTGAAAAAGTATCCTGTAACTTTATTCAGGTTATATACATTGTGTTTCAAATGTGATCTAAATCTTTTCAGCCAACGGCTGGGTGTGATTAATTAACATAAATTCTAATATCCAAACTCACTCTTATCACATTAATGGTGTTAGTTGTATTTACGCAATACTAACAATTCTAATGATTATTTTAATGAGCTTGATTAAGATAAAAAAGCTACATGTTTATGGAATATTCCATTTTAATACTCACAAAACATCGATCAAATCTATAACAAAGCCATATTTAGTGAAAGCTAATTAAATCTAAGCTCATTACTTCTATCCATTATCGTCGTAATTAACGGTAACAATTAATTTTAACAAAAAACAACGCGATAACGTTATCATACCGATATGCGTATTATCGGAACTGCGTATTATCGAGGGCACGTATAGGCGCATATACGCGGAGTCTCCGCAGTCGAGGTTTAGCAGCCCAACTGGTAAGTCTTGTTTATTTATTGACTTATATATATTTTTAATTCACCTATTATAAATAATGTCCCACTGCTAGACAAGGTCTTACTTTTCTACTCGGTGCGTCCTGGGACCAATCTATCTTATATATTGTGTCTAATGTGTATTATTTAGTGCTTGTTGCTCTAGGATTTCTTACTATTCGATATAGTTTTGATAGGCTAGTGGATTGCCCAGTTTAATTTAAATGACTCTTTGGCTTTTAAATACTTTAATTCTTTTTAGTCAATTAGTAGAAATCGATTTTGAAATCTTCGGCCAGTTGCCAATAGCAATAAGTGCATATGGCATAGTAAAATAAGGGAAATGATTTAATAACCAGCGATTGATTGCTGCGCTGCGTGTCGCGGGTTCGATTCCCGCACGGATGAACTTTAGATAGTTGTTCCGGCTCTGGGTGTTGTGTATGTGAGTTTATATGTTTGTAAACGCACCCACGATACAGGAAGAAATGCCTAGTGTGGGGCAACGGGTTAAAAAAATAAACATCTCGTGTTCTTCGAAATATATCACCACCAATTTTATATTAAAATGCGAGAAGAACAAATATCTCAGCTTAAATTGTTTTCTCGATACGGACTTCAAAAAGTTTTCGGGCACAGACCCCCGGTGTCGTGTTGCGGACAATCTCCCATTGCCATCGGAGAGCGACAAGAACACTTTAATTTGCTCTTTGTCGGCTTTGCCCGGGCAACGTGACACGCCGCTTTGCCCAGAGTTGTTTAATGTCCGCGTTAAAACTGTTTTATGGGTTTTTTTGCTGTTTTTGAGACTATTTAGGTCGGTTAGATGGAAAAAATATTTGATTTTGTGTTGCAGATTAGGTTTCCATTATTTTGAAATATAATATGGTAATTGTAGTTTACCTACTAAAATAAAAACTTTGATTCTTCATTTCATGGGGAAAAGATGACACTCATTGTATTTGAAATTCTGAACGATTGGCAAATCTAAATTAAGTGTATATTTGCAAATTCTAATAACTTATTCCGATTTAAGAACTTTGCAAGTAATTCTATATCATCATTATTTCAAAAAGCAAAAGAGTGACCTATTTCGACAAAACGCTTCCGGATTAGAACAATGAAATTGGTATGAAATACTCCGCGATTTTCCAATCAGCATTGAACAATAATCGGATTAACTAAACGCGAAGTCCATTCCAATTCCGCTCAATTAATTACGGATACCGAATATCTAATCCATGCTGTAATACATACATTGTATTAAACAGGGTTATTTTTAATTCATTCGCTATTTTTGGGAGGCTTGGTGAAAGTACCTATTAATATAAAGAACTTTTTCCATGAGGTCCAACCTGAAATATGAAAAAATTACCTTTTGCGTAACCCGACAAAATGTAGGGAGCATCTGTTTTTTTTTTCATATTTCAGAGCTGATGCCATAATGTAAGTTATTTATATTCATGACTACTTTTACTGCCCCCTGTCCTAAATAGCTAATGAATTAAAAATAAACGGAGATAGGTGAAGAATGATATACAGACAACAACAGCACCACAGCTTTCTGAAAAGTTGACAGAACTGTTTTTTAAAACACAAAGAACTGGCCAAAAGAATATTTATGACAACTAAACGTGACCCAATACCACGTATGTGCATAATAAAGAGTCTGAAACTGACGTTTTATGCTTTAATAAGTTTATAAAACCGGTCATGTGCGAGTTGGACTTGCGCATCGAGGGTTCCGTACAAATAGCTACATTCAACAACATAATTAGGTTCTGGGTTAACGGGAACTACCATATAGATTTTCCACCCAAAACATATAGGGTACTTCCGGTTGACCTAGAATTGTCAATTTTGGTTGAAATCAAGGCCTTACAGCAAAAGTAAAGGGAAAATACCGAAAAATAAAAAAAGTGGATAATTATGGTAAATTTTGGTAATTATGTACAGTTTTTCGCGAAAATCAAAATTTGTCCATATATTTTTATCGTGTTAATTCAGGGCCTTAATTTTTATACACCTAATGACCTAGGGACTTTAGATCTCAGTATCTGGTATAAATTTCAACTTGCCCGTTCCTGAGAAAATCGGTGGTGACACACGAACAGACGGACAGACGGACAGAAATACTTTTTTTACCTTTTGAAGTACGGAACCCTAAAAACGAGTAAGAATGTACTATTTTTTTTTAAATTGTAAACAATTGTTGGTAGACTAAACTAAAATAAATATCAACAAGTAAAATTTCAAAATTTAAAAAACCCCCGACACATTTATCTTGCGAAAACATCACGATCTAAACAGTAAAACGCGCATAACTTTTGAAAGGCTGAACCGATTTTATTCAAACTTAGCTAAGAACACTCTCGACACAATCACCTTTCAAACAAAAAAAAAAAAACTAAATCCAAATCGGTTCATCCGTTGAGGCGCTATAATGCCACAGACAGACACACAGATACACAGCAACACTCTTCAAACTTATAACACCCCTCTTTTTCCGTCGGGGGTTAAAAAGATAATACCAGCGCAGTGCACAGATGTATATTAATTGCATACAAACCTTTCTTGTTGACTGTACATGCAATTATTACTAATGGGTACCGTTGTGTAGCTGCTATGAACGTTAAAATTAATAATACCGGCTTGTTTTGTGTTTTGAACAGCGTAGGAACCCGGAAATAGTAACTAAGTAACTCTTTACCGTCATGTAATAACTTAGAGGATCTTTCATGGATTGTTTTTGTAGCTATTACTATCTGTTACTATAGAGAGAATGAAAGTAAGGGAGAGGGAGAGAAAGAAAGAAAGAAATATTTATTGCCAATACTGTAAAATGGTAATTAATGTCGAGTAACTATTATGATTTTATTTTAAGAAGGGTTGTGAATTCAAGAGGCCCTAGACAAGTGTCATTCTATCATCGCAAGCGTGAAAAAGGCAAAATTGTATGGGATTGACAAGCGATGTCGTAAAATCACGTGATCAATACCTGACATTTCGACTACCGACTTCGCTGACATCGAATGTCACTTGGCTAGAGTCTCAGATCCATATTATTCTAATTCAGTTCTTCTGCTCCAATCAATCGAATTTACACCTTTTTGGTTATTTATTGACGTTGATAGAGTTTTTTTTTCATTGTCTTCGTGACTGAGATGAGCGACACAGATAGGCACATATTCTAAGTTTGTTTAACAGACCTCCGTCAAACAAACTTATAATATGTGCGTATCTGTCGACTTGAGAAATTGCTGCTGTATTTTGTTGTGATGACAATATAGACAGATACTATAATATACTAAAATATAATAAAAAGAAAAAGGCATGGTTCAGGTCAAACAGTCACGATGTATCTTTTTTTCATCGATAAATATTTAAAAACGTTCGTTAATAAATACGAGGTGTGCCAATATTGACCATTTAGTGGGTAACCGAGAACGAATGAGTGAATGAATGGGATCGGGCATGAACGGCGGACATCAATAGCTCTTCAGAAGAGCACGCTCGTCGAACTGCGATATGAACGAAAAGATAGGGTCATTTTATTATTGCGTAAATATGAGGTATTGCAAATAAATATTGAGTCTAAATGGGCAATTTGGGCAGAGTTTCGTAAAATACTTCGTACTTAAAAGTTATGAATACTTATGGTATTCATTACAAACTTTTATTAACCGAGTTCTCAATAAGAAGGAGGTTCTACGTTCGACTATATGTATTTTTACAAGCTTTTACTTGCCTTATTAGTTAGTATCTATGGGTCAAATCTTGCAACTCAATTTGAAAACAGTTTTCCCAACTGATATGATCTAAAAAAGTTTATTTTTGAATGTTTTGTTTTTTAAATATTATTTTTTTCTTGTTGTTATATGACCCTGTTTAAAATTTATCCGTGAAGAAAAGCACTATAAATGAAAAGTAACCATAGAAAATCAATACCCTGATATAAAACCTAGTGTGTATTAAAACATGAACGGAGTGCTATGGCTCGGAAAGTAGTAGTTTTATGGATATTTCTTTGTCACAAACTTAGGGTCAGGTAGCAGGTGTGAAGTTTTATCGTCTCTTGTATAGTGGATTGAGCAGTAAACGTTCACATAGGCGAGGGCCCTTATAATAAGAACGTATAGGGAAAAAATGGTGACTTTTTACCGACACAAGCTGTGAGTTGTAAAATACTTTTGGATTGGCTCAATTGTTGAGGAGACTAATATAAAATTGCGGAAGCCAATCATAAAATAGAACGCAACAATGAATGGCATTTAATTTTCGCGGTATTGTAATTTGTTGATTTCCATTTCTGTAAAATAAGTTGTGGATCCTGAAGTCCAATGTTGCATGAATTTTATTTTATGACTAGGTATATTATGTCGAAACGAAAGCTTGTTTGTTGTGAGAATTGTACTTGAAATAGTACATAGGGCTGTGTTATATTGGACCTCATTCAACAATCCACTCAGCCTGTGCTGGGCTTAAACCTCTCCCAATCTGCGACACTAAACTAGAACCTCTGCCTTTCGCATTTTGTCCATCCCCAGTCTTGTGACTTGGGACTTGGGGCTTGTGCCCCAGGTCAAACATTGAACTTAATATCCTACAATGTAGACATATGACAGTCCGACTTAACTTGCAGGATCACTGTCACAATTCCACTACGTCATTCCATATTATGCCACTGTTGCACACAGAGAATACTTAATAACTCTCTCCGTTTCAACGCCCAGAATATTTTTTATTTTACATTCAATTAGTCTTCGCTTGATTGAACCTGATAGTAAATTCTGTATATTGGATGTTACGTTGTTGTGCAAAAGGGAATATTTTATGAGTTATCTGTAACGAATGCAATTACTTCAATATTCACTGAATTGGAAATATAAAACTTTATCGCTTATAATTCGTGATGAAATATTCAATTCTGTTTTGTTTGAATAGTTTTGTAACGCTCTCAGGATCATGTTTTAAATTGTTTTTGTGAGCACGTAAGCTGGGTTTCATAAGTTTTATTGTATGTCATTTTTTACTGTTACAAAGTTAGATAAATAATGGCTAGTCCTAGACACACCTGGGTCCTGAGGGAATATATGGAAAATTTAGGTTTTGCGGCAGATTTTTGTTACTCTAACACGCCTGTATTCCCCGTAGGCCTAGCCAGAGGTTCACCCATAGTACAAACACATCACATTTCGCCAGTTATGTTTATTTCCCATGTAATAAGGGGCGAGTCTGTTGCCATTCATCATCATCATTTCAGCCGAAAGACGTTCACTGCTGGACATAGGCCTTCCCCAGGCTTCGCCACATTGCCCGTGCGTTGTAAGACCTCTCACTAGGTGGACCAATGGCCTGGCAAAGGTTGCGGGAATGCGCTGTTGCCATTAACCCGGCACAAACCCAGACCCGGGACTGCTACTCAGAAATTTCAGACAGGAAAACACATTGACACTGCCCAACCTGGGCCTTATATACAGTGGTTCATACAACCGCTATACCAACGAGGCAGTTTATTATTTATACAAAATTAAGAGAAGAGAGAGAGAGTATTAAGAGAAGTACCTTAACTTTTCAGCAAAATAAGTTTTTGCTGCGAGTCCTATCGTCCGACAGATCTCCATTTCCGCGCGGGTCCGCCACCAATAACATAACTGTGCTCTCTCCCGCACGTGTGATAAATTACACGTGTTTGGGTTTTGTTGACTTTTCTATAGGGCTGCATGAAAATATGATTGACAGAATATTGTACATTATAGTTATTATTATTCACAAAATAGCTCTCATTAGACGGCCACATTTTTATGTTTTCCTTTATTGTTGGAGGTGTTTTTTTAATGTATCAAAAGTAATTTATTGGAATTGCTTTGTTTGTAAAGCATTCCAAGCCGATTTATAAAAGTCGTCAATTTTCAAGACTCTAAAATATAACAGGACATTTTGATGGGGAGTAGTCCCCGCAGAGTTAGGCAGAAATGTAACTTTATTATGATAGGTAACTCTTTAAAAATAGCTTGGACGAAAATCTCTGATGGCTATAAACTTAAATTCTTTCTCTGTTATAAACTATCACCGATTTATTGAGGGACCTCCACTATATTATAAACACAACTATAATCAAGCCTTTAAGCCTTATTCATCCACCTTAATATGCCGCCAATTTTCACCAGCCCTGTACCAGCAATTGGCAAATGGTTGGCGGAGAGTGTCCGCCATTTTTGCCCACCTGCGTTGCGCGTTAAATTAGTTCCCAAGGCTTTTAGCGTCGCCTTGTGACTCTAAATATGACGTCATTGTTGTGAAGTCACACGGTGAATGATAAAGAGAGCCTTTTTTAATCGGAGGAAGGATTTTATTTGCATATTGATTCGTTTTTCGGAATGTGTGTGAGTTTGTGAATCATCCTAATAGGGTGTAATGCGGATGGCAGAGTGTTGCGTATTTGTTTTTCATCACACTTGCACGTAAACAGTATCTAAACATATAGGTTAACTTGGCCGTAATGCCCCACATAAAACCCTTGAGCTTTTTTTTTGTCATGAAACCCAAGGGCGGTAAGTAATATTTTTTAATTTATAGCACAGCACACAGGTCATGCAAGTTCAAGCAAGGAGTTTACACGCAATTGAAAAATTGTCTTCAAATGTTATCTAAACAGTAATATCTTTGCAATCTCGCTACATGCTACTTAAATATTCAACTAATGTTCTTAATAATCGATTTTAATATTTATTTGTATCAAAAAGTCCATTTTTTTTACTCTCCGTCATGGCTGACTACCTACGTAAGTATTTGCCCTTAACGTTTCTAAACGAAACATTTGTATAACCTGCGGTGTGGGCAAAAAATCGCCATCCGCTTAAAAAAAAATACACGTATTTCTTAATATTATTAGCGGTGCTGACTAGTGTATTAAAGCTATAATTCATAATTATTACTCGCAAATGTGATGAAAAACATTGTATGTTTCACGGGCGGTATGGGAATTACGAACCTCGACTCAGAAAGTCTTCGACTTCGGGCTTATACTAGAGCCTCGATCGTAATTCCTTACTTACCGCCCTTAATACACAATGTACTATTACGTACCAAAATTTTAGGATATGGGTGTTTTTTGAAACACTTTATTTATATACATTATTTAGTATATGAGTACTTTGTTGAACCCCACATAATAAAAACAGAACAAATTTGTTTTTATAAATCAATATAAATACAAGGGGCGATTTTGTCTCACAGGGCGATCGCTTGCAGACAGACAACCTTTGTTTGAAGTGAAAGAAACAAAAAAGATACTATTAATACATTGTCGTTGCTTTGAAGACTTTTTCTTCCATCTTTACAGTCGCGTTAACTAAATTACTGCCTCATTCAACGACTATCTTCAAGCACTTGCCCCAATTCTAGAAAAAACACTGAATTTGTATTCATTTCCACTTCTGGAAACAGCAAGTTCGTGCCAATTCTTAATAAAGGCACCACCTAGTCAGTAATCACATGCTCTGTCTAGATCTAACCGTGAACTACTTTGTTTTAGCCAAAACTAACTTGGACGATGTTTCAAATAGAGGTTTCACCGAGTTTGTTTTTTACGGATTTTAAAGTCTTGTGAACTAAGTGGATATAGACAATCTAGTTTAGGAACCAACTTTCTTGTTAATGATATTTATTTTGTATAATAACACTTTTTCTCGTCCAAATCGACAAAAGGATTGACTTTTGACGATTTGAACGAGAAAAAGTGTTATTTAAATTGTGATGAGGCCGGTGTTTTCTAACTAACTATAATAACATCGAATCAAGCTTAGAGATTTCTGAAAAATTTGACCACCTTTCCGGTGTTTGATTGAGCTGAAATTTTTGTTTCTTGTGACAAAGTATTTTTTTAAATATAATATCATACATACATAAACTTACGCTCTTTTCTCATGGGGGTAGGCTGAAACTACAGAGCGCCACCTGCTACGATTCTCACATGATACTTTTGTTTTATTTACGTTCATACAGGCAAAAGTTTAAAAAAATTGTATAAACGATAAAAGTTCTTTGGCTGTTCAATGAAGTCGGCAAACTTGGGATCCGCCAGTACGCACCCGTAACACCTACTTTAGTCTGAATTACCGTGTATATCTAACACCTAGGAATATAAGTGCTACCTTTATAATACCTATATACATAAGTGCCTATTGAGCAGGTACATTGGCCGCGGACCGCAATGCGGCTATTATCGACACCTCTCTTTTTGCAGATCATTTGGGTATTGACCTTTTACGGGTGATAAAAATACACCGGTATTTTCTCTCGTTTTTCATGGCGTAATTTGTGAGGTTTTCGTGAGGCACTTACTGTAGCATCTTATACAGGCTATAGTATTTGTCAAACGATTTATTTTAGGAATGACACTACTGAAAGTTTACGGCTTCAAGAAATTGTGTTAGATAAAACTGTTTCACCCTGTAATAATAAAATTATAAGGCGAAGGAGTTTAAAACCTCATTAAATTCAGTTTTGCGAACAATTTTATTATTTACCGCATAAACATGGCCAGGAGGTGTTAAAGCATCAACTTAACTCTTCATTTAACCTATTACGAAACTGCGCTTATAATAATAAAGAACACTTTTATCTCGGCGCACCTGCGTCTGATCCAACCCGACATTTATCGTTATAAAGCACGAAAGATGGAGGAAAACGAACGAGGGAATAATGTGCCTTCATTTTAATACTGGCCATATTTAAAATCTTATAGAATTGGAGAAAGAAAGATAAAGAAAGCCATAAAGTAATAAAGGGTAGCCATTTGAACAGAACATTTTATATGACATCTGCTGACTGGCATTGGTACCAGGAGAACATAGGATTGAGATGTTTTCTGAAGTCGATTTAGAGGAAAAATCTTTTGGCACGTCGCCGATTCTCCGCAGGAGACAAAGATTTTTTCTTACCCTGAAACTATCTAAAGGTGGTAAAGATGATTATTTTATAAAATATCAATACTCTGTCAGTATGAATGAGTGGTAGGGAGTATTCAGATAAGACTATTACCACTATACCTAATATGTTTGTCCGACTCTCAAGCCTAATTATGTCTTACTATGTTGAACAGGGTGACCACAAGCTCTTAGAGTAAGGTTATTTTGATATCGAGTAAGTGACAGATGTATACACGTCATATACATCTGTCCCTTACTCGATCTCAAAATAAGCTTACTCTAAGAGCTTGTGGTCACCCCCCAGATCCGAGATGCTTTAAAAAAAATCTTAGGTACTTTTAATCAACATGACTACTACCTGGAACTTATTACGTATACAAACCGCGTTACCATCGCTATCCGCAGTTATAACAGCCATAAAGACTTCGCCGTGTATAAGTTAAGTTTTTAACTCTCTCTGTACTTATACGTGGTGCAATACCGGGCAATATCAGGCTATGTCGGGCAATGTCGGGTAATGTCAGGCAATGCCGCAGCGGTGTGTTGGCAACCAGCCAGTACAGCCAGTTTATCATGCTGACGGATTTTATTAGATTTATAACTCGAAACACTCGAGAGGAACTGAGGTTTAATATCGACGTGTTTCGGAGAATTTAACGATTCCAGAATATAGTTGTTGTTTTAGTTGAGGTAGGTAGTGGGAAACAACAGCTGTTGGTTTTGGCTGGCAGCCATTGTTTTTGTGGTAGTAAAAAACGTTATTAAAGGAGGATTTTGTTTAGTCTATAAATTAGACAGCTCAATTATGGATATAGGTCGTTCTCAAATTAACTACGATCTCCCATTAATTAGTATTTCATATTCGACTAACGAATAGGTAGTATTAGTTCAGTCATCAAATAGGATCATATTCATAGCATAATTAGATGAATTGAATATTAATAGCACATTCCTACATAATTAGCTAGCAACATTTCAATATGAGCTTCAAACGCCTGATTAAATTATGAATAACATGGCGTATATGTGACTGTTGTTGTCGTATTGTCTTCACAAAAACCTATTAATGGTAATGCGATTTAAATACTTAATTGGTTTAGTGTAATTTGTAAGACAGCGACTGCAATTCCTTAAAGGTTCAGTTTTGGTTCTTTTATTCAGCTTTGGTTTGTTGCTCGATGTCACGTGAATAGGCTGCGGGTACACTGCGGGGTTTACGCTCCGTTTCAGTGTTTAGTTAGTTAGTTGGGCGTGAAACCGACAGCCTGAAACCAGGTATACCCAGCTTTTGTGACAACATACGCACGATTACATACATACATCAAGCCACATCTTTTTCCGATTGCGGTAGGCAGAAACTACAGAACATCTGTTACGATCCTTATACCCTTTTGGTTCGTTGACCACGCACCTGGCCTTTCTGTAAAACATGACCAATAAAATTTGTACTACGGCCTTCCTACGCTCGATTACAATGTCAATATTCAAGTCATGATGAAAAGGCTATTCTGAAAACTGCGAAGTTTTGAAATTGAGATTGCGATCTTCATAAGCGCTTTGTCAGAAATAATATCGACATGAATATATTATTCTTTCTTCAAGTTAGGTATGTGCGTTGGTCTTGACCAAAATTAATATTGCTTTCGGGTATATCCTTTTTTCTGATGTTTTGTGAAATATTAATGAAGAAATGATATCTATTTTGGTTGTACAAGATCTTTTGTACAGACCTTTCGGCGATGTCTCGTATTACCTGTTTAGGCTTTGAAAAGGGAGAAAAAATAAAAATAACTATCGATCATGTACTTAGGACTCTGTAGTGTAGACGAGACTGAATTTTTTATTCATTTTTCTTTTCATATGTCAAGCTTAGGACTCGGGGACATTTTGTAGGACAGGAAAGGTTCGATTTGCCGTAATAGGGTTTAGGTATACTGTTATTTTTGTGACGACAACGTTGCTTGTCTCCTATTCATTTTTGTTGTTTGAATTTACAATTTTATTTTTGTTTTTATCGAAGGCAATGTGTTGTACTATTATAGTTCAGAGGGCTAATTCTTGAATATTCAATTTCAAGTTATATATCACATTGGTGATAATCAATGTCAAACAATGGTGAAAATAAAGGCAAATTAGAGGAGTTTTTGACAGATTACGACGGGGCGATACGAAAAATACAGAAATTGCCTCCCTGATCATTTTTCAAAATTGACACAACCAGAACATGTCTATATAAAAAGATATTGTGTTTTTTATAACAAAGTTTTTCTCAAAATAAATGTCGTTGTCTTGACGACATCTGAATAATATATTGTGCCTGGCTAGATTTTGTCTATACAAAGCCTATATTGCCTATGCTAGACGAAACTGAAGGCGTAGAATGTAGTAATAATATTTAGGAATAAGCTAAATCTAGCCTATTTTGGGATAGTCAAAGAGCCAGGTGTGCGCAATATGTGAGTAAGCGTGTCTAGAATCTAATCAAAGACTAGATTTGTTCTCTGCTAACTACGTCAAGTAGGATATTAATCGATTTATTACTACACTTTATTGGCAGTCTAGCACTCATCATCACCATCATGATTTCAGCCGAAAGATGTCCACTGCTAGACATGGGTCTCCTCTAAGTGCTCAGCAGATTCCGGCAACCTAAACCAGGTTTCGGTCCTTAGGAGGCCTTCTAAAGCAGCGTCTTCCGGTACGCGGTCTAGCATTAAACACTTGGCTATCGACACCATGTATTTGTCGGATGAGAAAGAAATAAAAGATAGAAAAAGACGTATTGATTTGTCACAGAAAAAAACATGACAAGTCATGCATAAAATTAAAAATACAAAGTTCATTATTATTTTTCACTTACACTCACTCACAATTATGAACTTAAATTAAAATAAAACAAAAAACTCAACTATACCTATTTACGACTTGCACTGTACAAACACAACTTTTTGCCTGGTGACAAATGCCATAATCCCCGCGATTAGCACACAAAGCCGAACCCCAAAAGTCGGCATTTTTTTTTTCGATTTTCCTTACAAAGGTGCCATCACCTCTAAATGTATTTGTGACATAAGGCCGTGGTGTCGTGAAGGATGACGCGATCAATCACACAGACAGACACGTGTCGCGAGCGCGACAATTTGTACTTGTTACCGATTTTATTGTCGCGCTCTGTCTTCGCATGATATTGTCTGCGGTAAAAGCTTTTTTGTGAATATTATTTTTAGCACGCGTGGGTTGCCACTTTAAATAAGGAAAGATTATTTAGTATAATCCGACTGAGTGATAGGAAAATATTGTATGAGAAAATGATCTGAATTAGCACTGAAAACTTTACATACGCACAACTACCAAATAATTCACCTAATACACCTTGATTTATTTTGAATACAAATAATTGTAGTACTAACAACAACTAACATACCTACACAAAAAACTGCACTCAACATTTAAAATATGGAACTAATAAGAAAGCAAATATTACGGTCGGTCACTTTTGCCCGTATAGCCCCCATCCGCCAAACTTGCGATAAGGAACAAAAACAATACAAATAACAACTCTTACCTTTGGAAAAAAGTTAGCTGTGGGTCTACTTAGTAAAAAATACTATGAACACGCACGGTTTCGTAAAACGATCCTCTGTAGGGGCGGGCCTCCGAGGGGATAGCGTACCAACGTGTGAAAAGGTTTGCATTCGCGCAAATGGACACTAATAATAATATGAACGGAAAACGGGAGGTGCGAGAAAGGTTAAGTATGTACTCACGGGATAATCAGGCATATAAATAAGTACATACCTAAATATCCGTTATTTTATGTAAAATAAAAACTTTATTTAGCAAGTTTTTTTTTTATTTCTCACCTTTTAGTTGTACCTACCTAATAGGCAAGCCAGTAAGGTAACTATAACGCCAGAATAGATTTCATGAAACTTGAACATAACCAGTGAAATGAGAGATCTGCGTACCCCTTAAGACCGTACTGGCATGATGTTATGTTATGAAATGGTATAAACAATAAACAGACATGCGATTGCAGCAATCCCGAGAGATTTGCCGTAATTTATTGAAGAGTTCTGTTGCATATCTTCGAAGTTCTTCATCAGATCTTCACCAAATTAAAATGGGACCAATTTCGAAATATACGCATTTAAACAAAAAAAGAATTTTCAAAATCGGTCTATAATTGACGGAGATATGCGTGAACATACACAAAAAAAAAAAAAACACATAATTTCGAACATAGAACCGCCTACTTTTTGGGAAGTCGGTTAAAAACCGATTGTTAACATGAAGCCAAGTAAACCATTTTCGGTTTTTCATTCACTGCGTATATTTTCCGTGAAATCTGCGGCTGCAAAGTTATAACCACGTTATAATATTCGTGAAATTGCAACATTTTAAATTAAACTCAGTGAATATACGGTCACAAAGCTTATCAATTTAGTGAGCTGTCACATGCAATTTTGCAAAATATTCCCAAAATATAACATTGTAATTTTACCTATCTGTTGTTGACAAGGAATTGCCAGTAAATTGCAGTGAATTTCGGGCAAGTTATCAAGTGGAACAAAGCGGGTTAACCGTGTGTGGGGTACGAGGTCGAATAGGCCTCGTTCAATGTGAGAGCTGATTGATCACACGCGCTGCTTGACAAATGTCACGATAGCAAGTGATGTATTATTCGCTATTTGTCAGATTTAATCTAGCTGGCTGCGGATATTGCCTCCATTTTGATAGAGCATTGTTTTTGTAAATGACGACCCAGTTTCTGGTAAGAAGCTATCGACGCTTTACAAATTAAATGCAAGTCAAGTGATGCGATTAGCTGTTGGACTTTTATTCAACAGATTGCGGCAGCTGCTAATGGTCACATTCATTTTGGGCCTGACTTGGTAATGTGCTTTCCAGAAAGATCTCCCATTTGTATTTCATGGCTTCATTAAACAGTGTGCCAAGAATAGACATTACTCAGAATTCGGAATAACAGGCAAAAAAAAACATACTCTCTAGCAAAACATTCATCTCGTCACTTATTCAGCGGGTCTTAAGAGCCATAACAAAAACAAGTGAGCCTCGCATTACGAGTTCGCAAGGACCTCGTTAAGTGATCGATGTGAGACATTGTCGCCGCTGATTGATCGCTCGCCTCGCTTTGTGTGCGCCACCGGCCTACTAGTTGCGTGTGGAAAATGGCTGCCTGTATCCCGGCAGCCATTTGGCGGTATTGTTCATTGATGTATGGGGTATTTTGAGATTTATTTTATGTTTATAGTCGCAGTAGAGTAGAGGCTATGAAAGACCTAGTTGATTGATTAATACGTATTAATACGTGTTTTTTTCCTGTTCTGGATTATAAATTCATACTTTGAAAAAAACTTATTTACAAAAAAATACAACCGCCTTTTTTCAAAAAAGTTATTATTTTTTACTTTTTAGTTGTTTCTTTATTTATGATGGGTTTGCTCTTGACTCTAGTCTAGATCAGAGGTGACAGAGACAAAGTCGACGATGGAGTGAGCTTACCCAGAAGAAGCCTGTTCACTCTAACTTTGAAGAGATTCGGGTTGAATGCGTTCGGAAACACAGACGCAGGCAGTGAGTTCCACTCTTTTGCTGTGTGCATTATGATGGACCTAATTGACCTTAGTTGTGGACCTAATAGGCAAGTTCTATAGTAACTATAAAGCCAGCATAGATTACCCGAATATCATGAAACTTAAACATAACCGGTGAAATGAGAGTGTACCAAGGTGAGCTGTACACTTCTGCGTACCCCTTTAGAGCGTACTAGAATGGGCGTGTTATGAAATGGTATAAACAATAAACAGACATGCTATTGCAGCAATTCCGAGAGCTTTGCCGTCATATTTTGAAGATTTCTGTTGTATATCGCCGAAGATCTTCATCAGATCTTCACCAAATTTAAATAGGTACAATTTGGGAACATACTCTTTAAAAGAAAAAGAATTTTCAAAATCGATTTAAAATTGACGGAGAAATCGTTGAACATAAACGAACAAAAAACAAACATACAGCCGAACATAGAACCTCATACTGTTTGTAAAGTCAGTTAATACAAGATAAGAAGAAGAGTCTAGTCTAGACTCAAAACTAAATATTTGAAAACTGAAGAAAATTTTGTAACATTGAACATTCACCTCTGACCTACAAGATATCTTAAAGTAAATAGTTTCTCGCAAAATTTTCTACCTTTGCAATAAAAAATATTCTTTAGCGACCGGACTGAACAAACATCTCACAATCGTTGGCAACTATTATATTGTGAACAGTCCACTGACTCACAAAGACTTATTTACGTTAGGTTAGCTGTGGCGGGCTCAGACATGCTTATGTCAAGTATCGGGCCTTTTCTCTTTTGTTGGAGTTACACGAAATATTATAATGTTGGAAAGAACTTGCTTTGTTCGCTGAAAACTGAAGTTTAAGGCAATTTGATTGAATGAAACGTACATGAAATTGGGAACCTTTTTCAATAGCAAGCTAATCATCTCTTTTAATCTGCCATCACAATTAAGAGGAGCGTTGTGATTGCTCGCCCAAAATAGCAACAATTAATCAAATCTGTTTTAATTAAATACTTATTATTGTTTTAAAAACTCTTCATAATTTAAATTCCATTTAATTTGTTCCCTAACCCAATCCGCAATTTCAAAGTACAATACAAATCTAATAATTCTTGATTGTAAGCCCCGGAAGAGAACATCTTTACCTCTTACATAAAATTACAAGGTTTTAATAGAATTTCCTTTGCTAATTGCCTCTTGAATCTTGGCATTACGCTAATCCCGTTAACGGGTGACCTGTCTGACAATGGTGTGTTTAAATTGGGTCGAATTGGCCGCTGTGCCGATGACGGGGCCGGTGGCGGATCGGCTCGACCGCTAGCGGTTGGGCAACGGTTAACTGTGAGTGGACGGGAGAGAATGGCGTTTTGTGTTGAATATTTTATTACTTAGTTATTATTATGAATTTATTCGTCAGTTTGTAAAAAGAACCATGTTGTGTAGTGTATGCGTATTGAAGTGAAATTACTAAATGGTTAAATAAAATCTGTTGAATTCGTTTCAAACTTTCAGTTGAAGAGAGAGAGCAGTGGTGGTCCAGTGGTAACGGCCCCGACTTACGTGTAGTTCGAACCCAGGCAGGCGCTTTACTTTGTGTAAATTATTTCATCACCACTGCTCTTAAAAACGGTGAAGGGAAACATCGTGAGGAAACCGGCATGTCCTACAACCAAAAATTCGAAACCATGTGGCTTTCACCAAGCCGCACTGATCCCGCGTGGTGGAATAAGGCCCATTACCTCTCTCACAGAGAGGATGCCTGTGTCTCAGCAGTGGGAACATTATAAGGCTGATGATGATGATGATGATAACAATTAAAAATCATTTTTGGTACAAAGAAACATGTTGGCGTTGGTGCCTTTTCTTCATACAATATACTTTATTGTACACCAAAATAGTTAACATCTCATAAACAAAAGCAAACTAAGCTTCATTGTTTCTGACATCCACAACAAAGAGACCGTACCTACTCTTCTAAATGACAACATGCCTTCATAGACTTTCTTTCATATCTTTCAAAAGACCCTAAATCTCTAAAGCAACCTAAATCAAAACCCACATTTAGTGTAACGAATTCCAGTCGTCACATTGTGCGAGTACGTTTGTGAGTTGCGGCGAGGCGGCCCGCATCCGGCCCGCGTCCGGCACGCGTACGGCGCGTCCGGCCCGGATTCGGACGAAAGCGTTTCCGGGAGGCCTAGTTGCCATTGTAATATTGTATGTTGGCTGAGAACTAACGAAACTTGTATGACGAGGGAGAGATAAAGAGATGGTATTCGTTTTATTGTTGGTTGACTTGAATGATAAAATGTATCATGTAGTTTTGAAGAGATAATAGAAAGAATAAAGTATTCATCAAGTAATCTTATTACTAAAGTAGGCAAATTTAAGGGATAATTCATACTCATTGGTTGATACTAAAATAATCTTATTATATTTCCCATGTCAGCCTCACTTAATAAACTATAAAATCATATCGTTTATCCAAACGATACGCCAGTTCATACCCGTGCCAAGAAGTGCCTAATTGACGCTTGGCACCCGCCCAGGAATCGAACCCGTTACCCATCTCTCCTTGTGTTTACACTCCAATACTTCGCTCTGTTATTGGCAATACCGTGTTATTGCGTACAGTTTTTCTGCGAATGGCCAATTTTAAAGTTAGTTTGCCTGCAAGTGCTAGTTAACTATTTTATTCAATTGTTGATTTTAAGTTTATTGTTGAAGTTATAAATGGTACTGGTATTCATAATTCACAATTTCATAGTATACTAGGAGCAAGTTTTGTATGGTTTTTACCACTTGACAAAACCTAGATATTTTTATTAATGTAGGAATGGATAAGATAGATGGGGGTGTCCCCTTTTCCACATTTAGACTTCCATTTGGTCCGTTGTGCGTGCACGCCTCCTCTCTGTGAGAGAGAATGGACCCGCGGGCCCAGTGCGGGTTGGTGGTGACATGTCTTCGAAATTTTGGTTCTAAGACATGCCAGCTTCCTCACGATGTTTTTTTTCGCCGTTTTGAAAGCAGTAGTGATAAAATAATTTACACAAAGTAAAGCGCCTGCCTGGGTCATGAAGTCCTTTTTATGTGGTCGTTCATGGTACTTCTGTCGTTCTTCCGCAACAGTCTATCGCTACACCTTATATCTACATATGTCTGTATATCCTGCACGTGTCTTTGTATACAGGTACCTATGTAGGTAACTATGTATGACCTAACTGTGCTCCACTCTTCCGAATAATTGAGTGAAGGGGAAGTGAGTCACTGCCTGAGTGACTTTGTAAACCACTAGCTATGCTAACAGGATTATGTGCCTTAGTTTCCTGCCGTTTATCCCTGCTTCAGGTAAACCGGGTTTAGGATATTTGTACAGAAAATAATAACAAATTCTTTGTCAATACTCAATAGTTTAT
The DNA here is from genome assembly GCA_964057195.1 of Orthosia cruda. Taxonomy (NCBI): domain Eukaryota; kingdom Metazoa; phylum Arthropoda; class Insecta; order Lepidoptera; family Noctuidae; genus Orthosia; species Orthosia cruda. Next base: position 41,267,322 of record OZ059836.1, read on the forward strand.
CGTCTTCATACTTAACATGGGATCCTTTTTAAGCCTGTCGCCATACAGTAAGACATTTTTTTTCTTTAAGTTTAACACGTATGTGTAAACTTCTTCATCCTTTGGTTTGGTCTACTTTACTGAAGATATTTTAGTATCCTTCGGCTGTAGGAAAAGTGAAATTATTCTATCGGCAATAGGTATTGTTGAAATGCGAAAATGTTTAGGATTGATGTGATGTCATTTCGGTAGCGCATGACAATTATATACATTTTTGGCTTGTCGACAATCATTATGGGTTCATCATTTCAGCCGAAAGACGTCCACTGCTGGACATAGGCCTCCCCCAGGCGTCGCCACATTGACCGATCCCGTGCGTCTCGCATCCAGCGCCTTCCCGCAACCTTAACCAGGTCATCAGTCCACCTAGTGGGAGGCCTTCCAACGTATCGTCTTCCGGTTCGCGGTCGCCATTCCAGAACCTTTCGGCCCCATCGGCCATCCGTTCTGCGAGCAATGTGCCCTGCCCACTGCCACTTAAGTTTGGCAATTCTTCGGGCTATGTCGGTAACTTTGGTTCTCCTGCGGATATCATCATTCCTGACGTGATCACGCAAGGAAATTCCGAGCATAGCCCTCTCCATTGCCCTTTGGGTGACTTTGAGCTTTCTGATAAGGCCCATTGTGAGCGACCACGTCTCGGTCCCATAGGTGATCACTGGCAACACACACTGGTCATAGACTTTTGTCTTGAGACACTGCGGTAAATTGGACGAGAAGATACCACGCAACTTCCCGAACGCCGCCCAGCCGAGTCGGATTCGACGGTTGACCTCTTTCTCGAAATTGGACCTACCCAACTGGACCGTTTGTCCCAGGTAGACATAATCGTCTACAACTTCGAGAGTAGAGTCTCCGACCTTGATAGGAGTGGGTGTTACATGGGCATTCACCATGATCTTGGTTTTGTCCATGTTCATTTTAAGACCCACTCTTTCGGAAGCTCTACTGAGGTCATCGAGCATTTTACTGAGGCTCTCCATGGTCTCAGCCATGACCACTATGTCGTCGGCAAACCGAAGGTGAGTAATGTACTCGCCATTAACGTTGATGCCCAGCCCCCTCCAGTCCAGAACCTTGAAGACATCCTCCAGCGCAGCAGTGAACAGTTTCGGAGAAATGACGTCTCCCTGTCTCACGCCGCGCTGGAGAAGGATTGGTTTCGAGGTCTGATCCTGAAGACGGACTGACATGGTGGCGTTTTTGTACAAACACTTCAACACCTCAATGTACCGGTAGTCGATCTGGCACCGTTGGAGAGACTGCAGTACAGCCCAAGTCTCTATCGAATCGAAGGCTTTCTCGTAGTCCACAAACGCTAAACAGAGAGGCAGGTTATACTCTTCGGTCTTCTGTATAACCTGCCGCAGCGTATGTATGTGGTCTACGGTGCTAAAGCCTTTTCGGAATCCGGCTTGTTCGGGGGGCTGGAAATCGTCAAACCTGCGCGCGAGACGATTCGTGATGACTCTTGAAAACAACTTGTAGACATGGCTAAGAAGTGAGATGGGCCTATAGTTCTTCAACCGGGCATTGTCGCCCTTCTTGAAGAAGAGTACCACCACACCCCTGCACCATGCCTGTGGCGTTTTGCCCTCGAGTATGACGGAATCAAACAGCTTCTGAAGGGCCCTAAGGACCGGTTTTCCACCCGCCTTCAGGAGTTCGGCCGTAATTCCGTCATCACCCGGCGCCTTGTTGTTTTTTAGCTGTTTCAGAGCCATCCTAATCTCGTACAGGCTGACGTCCGGGATATCTTCGGTATAGTGTCGGGTCAATCTAGCTCTTGGGTCGTTTGCTAGACTCGCAACGGGCTTGCTGATCGAAGTGTACAACTGCCCATAGAATGTTTCGATCTCCCTGAGAAGCTCCGGTTTGGCGGATACGATCCTGCCATCGTCGGTCTTCAGTTTCGTGAGTTGGCTCTGCCCAATAGCCAGATCCCTTGAGAACACCTTGGAGCCTTTATTTCGCCCGATAGCGTCTTTAATACGCTCGGTATTGAAGCGTCGGAGGTCTCTTTTCAAGGATTTAGAGATCACACATATTATCACATCACATCACATCACACACATTATGGGTTATCGTTATGTTATCGATACAATATCACGTTTTCTACCTTAACCTCTCTTTTCGCATCAAATAACCTACATAACTGACATATTGGAACGTCATTATTCATCATAAATATCACAATAACAATATAGCACGTATCAAGTTTGTAGCACGTAACAGGTCAACCTCTGAAACACGTAATGTAACACAGCCGACTCCGACGCGATCTCCGTCAGCTGTCTACTTAAATATTGGCTGACCCGTCGAAGCCGCCCTTAAGTAGGCGCCCCCAATACGTCAGAGCTTCACTGGTGAGGTAGGATGGAAATAAAACTATTCGGGGGTGGTTAAAGTATGTATGTAGATGCCAGATTGAGACATTGATTGAAATATGTGAATTCGGTGAACAGCTAAAGATACCTAACTAGACATTGTTAAACATTGAGTTTTTTTGCCCTCTCCACTTTGTATATAGGTATATTTGTTATTAGTCTTATGTTATTGAATATTTAATTGTATATGTCATAGACCAAGTGATTAATCAGTGCACTATTGTATGATGCCCGGGCATTATGAACCTAATCAAGTCTAATCGGCTAATGTAATGAATACTGATTTAAACCCGTGTATTGAAGATACAAATCTGTTAATCTCTTCGCCATGTCACGACTCTATCATAAATCACAGTTGCTGAGTGTGCTTCGCTTCGTTAATCTCCGAGTGTCCGCATAGTTTTAACCACAGTATGTCATAACATGGGGTAGTAACGAGCCCCTTTGTTAACTAGGACAAGTTTAAATAAGTAGGCCAGTCATATTCGTCAGTGTGTGGGTGTATTATTAATATAATGATATGATGTTAAGACTTACTAATGAAAGGGTATTGAAGCGTCGTTATATTGATTAATTTAGTTGTCGTTGTTATTGATTGGATTGAATTAACAATATTGTTTCAGAGTAGGTACAAGTCTTCAATAATAACACCGACACATACACAGTATCAACATCATTCTCTATCCCAATTTAATTGAGGCGTTTGACTTAATTTATTTGGTGTCTAGTACTTTCTTTTTATTTTCTGCGCCTAACAGAGTAATTAAGCATACTGCAGTAATTTAATTTTGAGCATTATACTGTGACTAGCTTCTGCCCACGGTTCCGCCCGCCTTGAATTAGTACTTCCCCCAATATCTTCATAAATTATAGCAAATGTTTTCCTGATGCATAAGATAAAATACTGTAAAGTTTCTTAATAATCCGTACAGTAGTTTTTGCGTAAAAGAATAACAAACACGTCACGTCACAAACTTTCGTATTTATAGTATTAGGAAGATTCTATCAATCTGTTACAAGTCTGTTGATCATGATGTTATTACTTTAAGATTATTATTTAATAAGTCAAGCAGTGCTGTATCAAAAACCTATTACAAATTACTCAAGGATATCTGCCGAGTTAGAATCCGACCGTGCTAGCTTACTTACTTTATCAAACAAACTAACTTAATTAAAGCCTGTTATTACAACACCAAATAGAGGGAATACCGCCCTATCCTACCTCACTACGTAAAAGCGAAAGCGAAATTATAAATTAAACCAATTTTGTTCCTAAATAAATCACTAGAGTTTGTAATTTAATTGTGAGATATCTGATATATTTACAACCCTAAAGTTATATTTGAGTACTTATGATAAACAAGCTTGTTCTTGTGGCTTTACTCTGGTCCCCTTCAGGAACCATACGAAGCTCAGCGATAGCTTTCTGTCAATTAAACAATTGACATAATCTGGTAACATCTAGAGATTAATTTATACAGAAATACTGGCAGATTTTTTCTAGCTGGAATATAACTAGACTCTGCAGGACTTTAGTTGGTAATCTTGTTTGCTGTGGTTTGCGTTTATTGGACAAAGTGGGGCGGACATTTTGTTGGAAAGGTAGTTGTTTTAATTTAATTTGAATTTGGTTTGTCGTTTTGCTGGCTTTTAAAGGATATGTTTGATTTTCCAAAACATCAACAATACTGTAATTGGTTTAAGATTAATATGAATGTATAATTTAAATAAAAAGTCGTTTTCTTTGGGAATACATATTCCAAATAATGGTGAAAACTATCTCCCTTACAATTGAATACAAGCATGATGTTATTTGTAAATAACAAATGATTTAAATTCAGAGTAACATTCTTATAAATAAGTTTTTCCAATATAAAAAACATTTTTTAAACAAGCTTCTTACTTAGCTTACCGTGCATTGTCATCCAAACCAAACGTATATACAAAATTTAATCTTAATAGGTTGAGGATAACTGCTTTAAAATTAAGTTGCAAGATTTTACAAAATTAAGTTGCAAGATTTTACATACATACATACATTGCAAGAAAATAAAAAGTGCGTAGCCGCGTAGCACCCTGCGTAGCGTATTACAAATGTGCTACGACGCGTAGCACCGTACCATTCGCGTAGTTTCGTAGACCTTTCTCAAACAATAGGCATAAGGAAATGCGAACAATGATGTTTTCTTCGACATTCTTCTTTTCACAATAGCCATACACCTGTAATCTATCTTCAGTTCTATTGTACATGTATTAGAGTCTTCATTACATTGTTCGAACGTTTTCTCATCACTTTGATTGATGAACTGAATTCAGTTTGAGAATCTCAGTGAGTTAGTGTCAGATGAAATATGAGTCGGTGGTAAGGTCGAGTATCTGCCTGCTTAGCCTGTGGAGGTCCTGTAATAAGACTGTTATTTATGATCCTGCGGTGAAACAATGAAAGAAGAATGGATGATGTGTTTTATTACGTAATATTTAGGTTCGGATTTTTCGAAGTGAAAATTAATTCAGGTTGATTGATTCGTAACAGTGCTGTGTCTAGGTGATTATTTTATCAAATATTTGGCCAACATTTTTAATATCAGTGCAGACTATATCTATGTCTATACTATCATAATATGTCGAGAAAATTCCAGATATGATTTTAGTTACAATTCATTTTATATCGGTGGACAATATGCCACTATGTAATATTAAAATTACGAGTAAATGTATGCAAACCTCAATTATAAATTAATAAACAACGACATCAAAATTAAATTCCGAATATACATGAAATATTCATCACATAACAAGCTCCGGATATGTTGCAGCATCACCAGCAATTAAGGATTACCTCGAAATGTCCGGCCGCACGCTGTGTTGCGGTCGCGTGTTTTTTCTGGTCGTGGTTTTCGTTTAAAACTCCGCGCTTTCTGTTTTTCGTGTAAATTTTAAAGGAGTGGCTAAACGCGCTTGTTTATGAACGAAGATAAGTAAATATTGAGTGGTTTTTGTTTTGTTCGCTCATTATATTATGTTCGGCCGTCTGAACTTTGTTGGGAAACGGTATGTAAAGAGATTTGGGTTTGAAGTGTAAATAAAATGTTTTGGTGTTGTTTTTGTTTTTGTTGATCAGTTTTAAAGTAGATTTTTAGTATATTGATTGGGGTAATTATGATTATGGTGAAGTAGGTTGTGATCGTGACGTTATTGATAGCAGTTAATTTTTTATATACTTTACGGATTAATAATATGCAATACCTTTTCGTCTCACAAATATTTTGATCTCATTCAGTACTATTTGAGTGCTGCAACTTGCATTTCATATGACAAATAAATAAAAAAAAATACTTATACTACTATACTACCTACATAAGTAATCTTCACCGACACCTTAACTTAATTAACCATTTATTTGAGGTACCCACTTTCAGACATTTTACTCATATATACTTAAACAAAAACACCACGAAAGACCACGTCACGAAATCGTGACGTGGTCTTTCAAAAGATTTCTCCAAAAGCAAACCACCGATATGTTTTCAGTTGTCAAGTGATAAGCACTTCTGTTGACTTTCTCTACAAAACCTCTGCGTCGGAGGCTCTGCGGCTGATATGTTTGCCCTCCGCCCTTCTACACGTGGCCGCCGGAGGTCGCCGGTGCTCCTCTCTCATATTTATTTAATGTAACCTTGCTGTCCTCGGGGGTGAGAGGAATGTGTGAGTAGGCTGTACTTAGTGTACGCTTTTGTGAATCCGTTTGAGTTGATACTGGTTAGGTTAAGGAGCAATTTGTAGAAATAAAAATGTCAGTATTATTATTACATCAAGGAACTGTTAACAGAAACGAGTGTTTTGGTCATTTATCGTGTGTAATCGACATGTTTGTATTTTAATGATGGGGAAATAAAGGAGTTGGGGGAGTTTGCCTAGCAGTAGGACAGCAATGGCTACAATAAAAAATGTGAGCACAAATTATGTTTATACTTTTTGATACATGTAAGACACCTATTTAAAGTGGATTTTAAATGATCTGCATTTTCTTACAACCGTCAGCAAAATTTTGTGGAAAATAAAATTGTTCATTCTTTAATAAACAAACTAAGTACATAAGTAAACCTCAAGGCAAAGATATATCTGCCCACCTTATTAGTTTATTACCATTGAACCTGTATAACTCGAGCTCACTATCTGGTCCCATTAGAACCACGCAGATCCCGCCACGCGCCCATATCCTAAGTCCACACAATTACTTATGTTAATTACTAATATATCGCTGCTGCCAGCAATATCTTCCAATGAACTCCATATCTCACGGTGTACAGGCGCTGACTCATATAATTACTCACCAACCATATAATTCACCCGAATCACACCTTTAATCTTCTAGTAATAAAGCCTAAATTCCCATGATATATTTTAGGGATGGTTCGGATTTGTGCGGTGTGCATGTTTGGCAATTACGGCTGTATAGCGAGCGCTGCAATTAGCTCTAACTGTGTAACTCTGACACTAGGCGGTGCTAGCGTGTTTGGTGTCTGGCAAATGGTTGTTAGTAGGTTATTGTAAATAATAGAGATTTGGAGGGATTCCCTGATTCGTGGCTAAATAATAACAGCCGTACGGGTCGATCTAAAGGTTAAGCAACGCTTGACGAGGTCGGGCCGTGGATGGGTGACCATTTCAACATACCGAGTTTCCTCCGTGCTTCGGAAAGCACGTTAAGCCGTTGGTCCCGGCTGTCATTTGAAGATCTTTGACAGTCGTTACGAGTAGTCAGAAGCTTGAAATCTGACACCAGTCTAGCCAAGGGGTACCGTATTACCCAGTTACTGGGTTGTGGAGGTCAGATAGGCAGTCGCTCCATGTAAAATACTGGTACTCAGCTGAATCCGGTTAGACTGGAAGCCGACACCAACATAGTTGGGGAAAGGCTAGGCAGATGAGATGATGGAGGGATTCCCTGTCTATGTTGCCAGATAGTTACAACCTCGGTGTCCTTAGTCAAGAGTGAATAGGTTACTTCTAGGCATGCGTGCTACACCTTCGACCACATCGTCTCTTACCACCAGGTGAGATAGTGGTCAAGCTCAAGACAAACTATAATTAAAAAAAAACAAGCGATACCCAGAGTCCATAGGCAAGTGTCATTCGGTGCCACCGATGGTGATGGTCGCTATCCCAAAATATAAAGGATTGATCACGTGGCAATTTAGTTGAGCTTGACAATGTCATACGTTTGTGACATTTTTACAAACGCTATCGCGACGCTTTCGTTGGTAGAATGATACTTGTCTGAGACCTCATGCATTTGTTTTCATACTGCACGTTTTGTAAGGAGTATTTATAACTACTGAATCATTTAATTTACTCTAAATTCGTTTTAAAACAAAAATATCTCACTGCGGTTCCAACTACAAAATTAATTCACAAACTTTTTGCAGTTATTTTATAAACAATCACGTTTCTGCAGTTACGTGATCGCATTAACTTGCAACGAAAAACTCAAAACTACTAAAACAAAACAGAAAAAATATACAATAAGCAGAAAGTTTTCAAACCAGCTGAGTTTGAAAGTTGCACCGCGGCATGCATAAACCGCGCAACTGCACAACTGCACTCGACAATTCCATTACAAGTTGTGTGTAGCATTCTAACAAAAAGTTACTGGGTAACTATAAGCTCGGACTTTATTGCTTTTTTCTAGAACATAAAAGCTAATGATACTTCTTGGAGCCTATCTAGAAAGTTGGGCGTATCGTGAAGCAGATGGAATGTATATTTGTCTGGATGGCTCGTATCACTCTGTGTAGGCAGTTACACGTTAAACGCTCAATTCTGATGCCTGTCTATAAAAAAGCTTTCAGACTATTACTTGAATTGGCCGGGGATTGGGCAATTATGTTAAATTGTAAATGAAAATACGATTCTTTCGAGTTCTTGTTGTATGTCTATCATGGTTACTGTTTAATCTTGAAACTGTATTTATTTCAGAGCAGTAATTCAGGTTTTTCTTCTGACGTGTGTTTGACCATACCTATTCAGCATCTTATAGAAATAATATATTTTTATAATGTGAAATTTCAAGATTGTCATCATCGTGATCAGCCTTTTACATATTCCCACTGCTGAGATACAGGCCTCTTCTCTGTGAGGGGGAATGGGCCGTAATCCACCACGCGGGCCCACACACGGTGGCAGTCACATGTTTTCGATTTTTTTGTTCTAGGACATACCGGTTTCCTCACGATGTTTTCCTTCACCGTTTTGAGAGCAGTGGTGATGGAATAATTTAAACAAAATAAAGCGCCTGTCTGGGTTTGAATCCATGACCTACAACTTGTAAGTCGCGGCCGATACCACTGGGCCACCACTGCTGATGAAAATGATTGTAAATGCGGCTACATTTCTGGTTAGGTCACTTTATTTAAGTAAACCTTGAAAACACAGAGGTTTATTTTCATAACTTACAAGCTTGAACCTGCCATATTAACCATATTTATGAACACTAACCTTCTCACCCCTGCACATGTAACACCACTATATCGCTGCACTGCACCCGTGTAAATCGTCCCTGAGGCCGATTTACACCCCACGACGCGAGCTCGTTAGCGAGGGTAGTTATACCCCTTAAATTAATATTACTTGGAATGGCCCTGTTGGTTGTTGAGGGTTATGGGCTTAAGACGTGCTTGGGCTGGGCTGGCCTGGTTTATTGATAAGAGAGTGGATGATTCGGCGCCTGTCGTAAATGTCAATGCAATGGAATTAGTTAATTGATTGATAGCAAAATATTGCAGTTAAGTCGTGGTCAATAACGAAGGTACCAATTTAAAAACTAGCTTTAAACTGTATGTCCCTGCATTGGAAACTTGTAGGCTGATTATTATTAGTAGGTACATATATTATTACTAGGTACTACTTCTTCAAATTGTTGTTAAATTAGAATGATGTGTTTAAGAGTTTCATTTAAAATTAATTTTAAATTCTACACATAGTTCGTCAAGGTTCACGATATTTATCGTGAACCTTGACGTAATTATTTTTAAACAGCTGCTTGCTGCTATCCTCTTATTTCATTCAACTTGTATCCATTCACATTAAAAAACCTCTAGCAGTATAATTCCCCTTTCACTCCTGTCTTCACAACCTACGGGGTTATATTACTCTAGCTTGGCCGCGTTTCACTTCAGCGCACTGCGACCGGAGACCGGCAGATGTGGCGCCCCCGCCCTGACCAGAATCTTCAGGGGACACATTTGTTACTATTTACTGCCGCATGTTTTATGTAAAGCTGTCCTCTATATAGGGCTATTAAACACGCCGCAAATCTTAAGACATTGATCTCAAAAATTCTCGACCCCTCCTACGTGGGTGTTAAACTTACTTAACTACCCACTACCCTTTACCTACCCCATCGAGGGGGGTATCGTTATGTAGAGCTCTTTGAATATAAAATATTGTACTTTTTTATAAAGATTGGAATGAGCAGCTAACAAATTTATCTTTTTTTACAAAATTTTGTTTCGAAGATTTTTTTAACTTGCAATTAACCTATAAACATGAAATTTGGTGATAATTTTCTTTATTACGAGTACATATATTTTACCAAAAAATACCAATATATTGACAAATTCCCTAATTTTTCCTATTACAACCAACTTGATTTTGCGGTTTGGTACGGAACCCTAAATGTGCGAAGTCCGACAAGTATTTTTTTTTATATCATGCACGTAGTCAATAACAAGTAAAATTTCAAAATTTTAAAAACCCCCCGACACATTTATCTTGCGAAAACATCCCGATTCAAACAGTAAAACGCCCATAACTTTTGAACGGCTCAACCGATTTTTTTCAAACATAGCTAAGAACACTCTCGACACAATCACCTTTCCAACAAAAAAACAAAATCAACAACAACTAAATCAAAATTGGTTCATCCGTTGAGGCGCTATGATGCCACAGACAGACACACAGATACACAGACACACAGATACACAGCAACACACCTCAAACTTATAACACCCCTCTTTTTCCGTCGGGGGTTAAAAAACAAGTGACCAATTAGGTTCTCCATGAGTTAGCCATTTATATAATTTCGAGTTTGAACGAGTTTGGGCTCACTAAACTTTTCCTTAAGTCGAAAAAGTCGAGTCAACGAGCGAGAAAATCTCTGAGAACAATTAAGTTTTATTCAGCATTGAAAAAAGAATCAAATCAAAAACTTTATCATTCATTTTGTAAAAGGATCATGTATAGGGATCGTAGCAGGTGGCGTTCTGTAGTTTCTGTCTATGCCGTGGAATAAAGGCGTGAGTTTATGTATGTCATTTCAATAAATCAATGAAAATCTTTTTTATAGTTCTGTAACACACCTAATTACTATGAATCTTAATATTCATGTTTAACGATTCTTACAACTAGCGCCATCTGCGGTTAAAGCTTTAAACTGCTATCGATTACGATTCCTTTGAGGAACGTAAGTAGTAGAGGACTCACTTAGTCAACTTCATTGACTGCATTGCAAGTGGTTCGCAGTAGTACTACTAGATGTCGCTGTTTATTGGTGTCTTGATCCTGAATCGCGGTGTTAAAAATTACCGCCGTGACGGATTATTGTCGTTCGTCAATGCAATTCCCAACTAGCAGAAAGGTGCATCTGCGGATCCTCGTCTTACTTGGAAAGGTCACGTAGAACATCCCTGTCAGTTGGATTTTTGGATTAGAGGGCTATAAGTACCCCGCCTTCGTCCAAGCGGACTTGGCTGTGTGTACTACGCCTTATTGTAATACTAAACCTTGTAACTTCTACTTGGAATAAACCTGCAAGTAATCATCAGTGTTTCCTTCGAACCTGTGACGACAACACGACTACACCCCTACAGTTCGTTATTTGTCATTATTTTAACAAATCTGTAAACCTGTTGTTAAATAAATATAAAGCTCCAATATTTAAGTGAAATGTGTATTTTTCATTACCCGAGAGATATTTTATTTTAACATTGGGATCAACAGAAGTAATTAAATATTGACACGGGGAAATTGTTTGTTCCATGACAATAAATATTTAATTTCATAGGCGATTTAATAATTATTTTGTTGTTAGGTTTTATTTTATTTATTTGAACAAAGAAAAATATATTTTGATAACCTCATGTCCTATCACATAAAACAAGAATTAACTGTGGCCGTTAATTTTGAATGGTTCTTACCCTCTGTTTTACAGGCGACAATGCGACATAATTGTCGCATTTCGTGACAGGTACGTATTGATTAATAATGAAGTTAATTACAAAATTGACCATTTTTACCTGTTACTTGTTACCTGACGGTTATATTAAAAAGGCAAGCGGTGGTATTTTTTTAAGTTGACAATAATTATTTTAATTTTGTCTTACACTGATTTTGGTGATTCAGTTGATTACAATTTTTATTTCATCTATTTTATGTTAGAGAAATCTGTTATTCAACACTCCTACAAAGTTTCTCGCTTTTCCTCTTTTTGTGGAAATAATCATTCCTCTTCCTCATCCAGATTTCATGCGAGTTCATACATCCTGCACATAATATAAATCATACACAAAACAATATTCTTTAGGATTCATAAAGAAACCACATCACATTCCCCATACACAGGGACCCACCATACAACAGTACAGGGCACAGTAAAAACGTGGTGCCGATATATAATTTATCAGAATTTCGACATTTTTATGTTCCGCTCCTCCGGTAAGTAGCCCTGTCTCGCGGCTCCACCCCGGTCGGAACCCATTCGTATTTTAAATGACTAAGATATGTTTGTCGGAATTTTAAATCGATTTTTTATGTTATTTAGACGATTGTGGTGATGGCCAAAATGTGGTATAGGTGTTTTATTTGTGATTGAAAATAATTTATTCCAGTTTAAACTAATAAATTATGATATAAATATTTTTTCATAATTTGCTTAGGCTTCCTTGAATTGTGTTTATTATTAATTTTGCCTCTTGCCAACATATCTCCAAAATTCTGTATTCTTCTAAAAAGTGGGTGGTGGGTGCGTTGTTAAAATATATCATAATTATGCAGAAGCTTTACGTGAAGGAGGTCAAATGTTGCTTTGTGAGATTCGTATTAGTAACCCTTGAGTGGAAGTTATCGCTTAGCTACTGCGGTCGATTATCTCAAAAACACACAACTACCAACCAAATTTTTTCAGCAAAACTCAATCTCTCATACCAATCAAGTGGCCGACTTCACAGTCAAAGGGGTTTTGAGATATAACACCTTTGAATGTACTCGTAAATCCCGTGTAAATCAGTATCCAGGCAGAGCGCTCTCGATGTGATTTCCCGCGGTTATCGGCACAAAGCCTACTTCCGGCGCTTCCTGTCGCGCGGCCGGAACTCGATACAAACACGCGCACTTTGCTCCTGTTTCAATGCGAGATTCCGATTTGTTATTATTTTTATTGTTTGAAGTGTGAGTTGCCAGGTCAATTACATTTTATAATTCTCGCTTTAAGGGGGTTATTATTAGGAAAATTGTGTCGTTTTCCCAATGAAGTTGATGCTTGTAATGATTAATCAAAGTTGATTAAAGTGTTCCCCCTTGTAAGTTAATAAAGAACAAAAGTTTTGTCCCGACTGGCCCACAATCAGTGGTGTACAGACGGCTCCGGTCGTAACAGAATGGCTTTAATTTTTAGTAATTAACGTTTTATATAATAAACTGTTTGGTTTGGAGCATACCTACTTTTTCATTCGAGTCGAATAATGTTTTTATCTTTGAGACTTCTAAATGTATCACGAAGCAAGTACCTATAACACGCAGTCGGAGGCTACTAGATTAGATTATTTATATTTTTAACCGACTTCCCAAAAAGGAGGAGGTTCTATGTTCGACTTCATGTTTTTTTTTTTCTTGACTTCACCGTTATCTTCGTCAATTGTGGACCGATTTTGAAAATTATTTTTTTGTGTGAAAAAGTATGTGCCGAAATTGGTCCCATTTTCATTTTGTGAAGATCTGATGAAGAACTTCGGAGATATACAACAGAACTCTAATAAATAACGGCAAATCTCTCGGGATTGCTGCAATCGCATGCCTGTTTGTTGTTTATAACATTTCAAAACATAACATCACGCCAGTTCTCTCTTAAGGGGTAAGCAGGTCTCTCATTTCACCGGTTATGTTCAAGTTTCATAAAATCTATTCTGTCGAAATAGTTCCCTTACTAACTTGCCTATTAGGTACGTACAACTAAAAAATGAAAAATAAAAAAACTTTTTGCAAAAAAATACTACCGACTTCCAAATACAAAACTACAAAGTGAAAAAATAACTTAATTTTTTGAAGTCGGTGTCCAAAACGCAAAAAAATGGTACCTACGAAAGACACCGATTTCAAAAAATTAAGTTATTTTTCACTTTGAAGTTTTGTATTTGGAAGTCGGTAGTATTTTTTTGCAAAAAGTTTTTTTATCTTTACACAGTTCAAAGACCTGAAAAAATCAGGTTTGAAACGAAAATATTGATCCCTACACTAACCAAAGACTTACATGAAAAATTATGTAAATTCGTCCAAAGATAAAGTTAACTTACAAACTACGCTCGTTTTGCTAAAGTTAGATTTAAGACTTAAAAGTTGAGACCTAATCCCATCCGGATCATAATGCCGCCATACTGGGAACGATTTTATGTATTTTCTTCACAAACTTCCGGATACGAGTGAGTCAAGGAACCACCAGTTTCATAAGTCTGTGCTGCGGTTTTCGCTACACTGCTATAATAAGAAGTTATAATTCGAATATATGAAACGATAAAGAGTATGCTAGGTTAATTTTATTAGATATTTTCTGGTCCTTTGCGCTTATGAATTAATCTATTGAAGCTATTTTTACGGTGCTAACAGTAAAATTAACCTTTATTCCACCTAATATTATTAATGCGAAATTCTGTCTGTGTGTCTCAAGTCTCAATGGATGAACGGATTTGGTATAAACACCATGGTGACTATTTATAGCATGCCTACGACTGGTTGGAGGCGCGCGGTGGATGAGAGGGCGCGCGGTCTGCGCCCGCACGTTCTCCCGCTCCGAGCGTCGTGTCACTTAGATTCTTATTACGACAAAGATTCTGCGTTTTGTTTAAAATTGTATTACACCAGATCGTTATTTAGTCCACGAATTTTATTTATTCGCTCCTAGAACTGAGCAGTCGACGTAGAATCGGCAACATATGGTTCTTCGAGCCGGATCATATGTTGACGATTCTACCATTCACCGCGCTCCTCCAACCAGTCGTAGGCATGCCATGCATAGACACTTGGCTTAAATTAGGATATAGGATACTTTTATCACGATAGTGCATTCCCGTAGGACAATTTCTAAATTCAAGCGGGTGAAGCCGCTGCGGCAAAAGCTTACTTTCTTATAAAAACAAAGCCACAGTTTTGTTACTGTAAAAATAACTGGTCATAAGTTTACTGCATACGACTGCTTTAGCAGTCACGGACGTAACAATAGGCCGAATAACCGATAGAACAAGAAAGCTCAGGTTTAGTACACAATATATTTTTCATCACACTTGCACGTAAACAGTATCAAAACATACAGGTTAACTTGGCCGTAATGCCCCTTATAAAACCCTTGAGCTTTTTTGTTTGTCATGAAACCCAAGGGTGGTAAGTTTTTTTTTTTAAATTATAGCACAGTACACAGGTCATGCAAGTACAAGCAAGGAGTTTACACGCAATTGAGAAATTGTCTTTAAATGTTATCTAAACAGGAATTTGTTTGCAACCTCGCTACATGTTACTTAAATATTCAACTAATGTTCTTAATAATCGATTTTAATAGTTATTTGTATCAAAAAGTCATTTTTTTTACTCTCCGTCATGTCTGACTACCTACGTAAGTATTTGCCCTTAACGTTTCTGAACGAAACATTTATATAATCTGTGGTGTGGGCAAAAACTCGCCATCCGCTTAAAAAAAAGTTCACGTATTTCGTAATAATAGCTGTGCTGACTTGTGTATTAAAGCTATAATTCATAATTATTACTCGCAAATGTGATGAAAAACATTGTATGTTTCACGGGCGGTACGGGAATTACGAACCTCGACTCAAAAACCCCTCAGTCTTCGACTTCGGGCTTCTACTAGAGCCTCGATCGTAATTCCTTACTTACCGCCCTAAATACACAATGTACTATAAAAAAATACAATTTAGATGGAAAATGTGTTGCTTTATATTTAGCTGAAGGATTAGTTGGAAGCCAGCCAGCTAACAGTCGCAACCGGGAACTTAGTCACTAACTTATAAGTAGTGGTACCAGCTTTTTTAAAGTATATTCTACTTTGTATGTGTGACTATTTTTGAAATAGGTCCTGCTATTTCCTACGTATTTTTAATAAAGTTTTTCGATCAATTTGAAGCTCTGAAAAGTATAATTTTGTACTTATGAAGCACAATTTGTATGCTGTCTGAAAACAATGTTTTGACGCTGAAAATAGAGTGAGAAAACAAGTTTTATAGAATAACCTAGATAGCTTCGAAGAATAAGTTTTTATAAAAACTGTGTTGTTCCTTTTCATTATATGAATTCAAAGAAGTATTATTTTTGTTAAACTAACTAAATATCCAAACGGTATTTATTAACCTACAGTATTTATTGTTATTATAGATTTCGAACGCATCCAAATTAAAGTTAGCTTACTTAAGTTTTACTTCAGTGCCAGCAAAGAATACTGACAATAAAAAAAACACATCTGCATATTTTTTTCCTTCTCGGCATTATTCACAAATATCATAGTAAACTTAACTCAAACTACCACTATATCCCCTTAACAGTATCACGCTCGGCCTGAGCGATCCATCACGTCAAAGCACCGATAGATGTCGTGAGATCCGCGTGATTCTCATGGTAATGTGGAGATATGAAGTTTCTCTGTTGAGGTGTGACGTCACCTCATATAGGTACATTGTGTTGAAAAGTGGATCATTGTCACACCTTTTTTGAACGTGTTATGATGGGCTGTTAAAGAAGGTTTTTATAGGCCAGTGTTAGAAGATTTTCTTTATTATTATTGAAAGTGGCTCCCCTTTGATCAGCATCTCATCTGATGGTAAGTGACGATGTGGTCGACGATGAAACACGCTTGCTTAGAAGCATATCATAAGAAGGATTTTTTGTGAAGATGCGTTTAAACAAATTTGTCGTAGTTTGGGTCAATAGTCTTCTTATCAATGAACCTAAACTCCACTGATACGAGCTAATCGATGCCACCTGTACCAGTAACAATTGTAAATAATTTCATTTGGCCAGTCACTCTCTGGACTAGACAGAAATGTTGATGAGATCCAACTATTCCCAGAATACAATTTAAGATAAACTGAACATTGCAACAAAATTGCATTGTCGCATATTCTTATTCTTAATAGTATAATAATATAGATGAGAATAATACGTGTACTCGTTTATTCTTTCAATAATTTAAGTTTCCTTTGCGCAACTTTTTCATTATTGCACTTCGTCGCATCAGCAAATTTAAAATGGCGTTTGTAATATTATGCAAGACGACATTTTCATTTCAAGAATACTGAACACAATTTTTCTTGAAATTTGATAATGGAAACAATTCGGTGACTGAAATACACTTAATTTTGTATTTATTCATCAAAGAAAGGATAATTTGGTTTGCTTATTACAGACTTATTTTAGCAGTGTGTTTCAGAGTATTTTTAAAGCACGTCAAACTAAATAGAAGAATAGCTAAATAACTAAATAAATAGATTCTATCATTTAAAATATTTTTATATTTTCCATTAAAAAGAGAATATTTTTGTTGTTTTATTACAGTCGTATTTTAAAGCAGTATTTTTCAGAATATATTTTTTTAATCTTTTAATAACAAAGTACCCAGTTTTATTTGCTATAGAGTCACATTTTAAAACAGTTTTTTTCCAGAATATTTTCATAATATTATCGTCAAAATAAACAGCAGAAAAAACGAGATCTGATTGTAAGAATATTCATTGTGCGCAAAGAGAAATACCAACATGTCGGGCATATTTCAGTTTTCAGGAAGCCGTAGAATGAGGCAGACAAAGCCAGGCGGTCGTGCTTTGCTTTACATACGAGAATACTTATTTAGATAATGTATTTGTTTTTGAATTCTTTCCGCTTTATAATTACGTTTATTTTTTTGCGTTTTGTGTACTAACCGAGAAAAATTAAGACGGATTTTGTATTTAGTTACTTTGTTGCAAAAGCTCAAGGTTTTACGCAAATAATTTTTCAATTGTAGGGATAGTAAACTTCTCATCTGTGGATATTTCTTTCTTCTTTTTCAATACTGTAAAAGAGTTGTGTTTCTGCCTGCAGCTTCGCCCGCGTGGCAAGTTTATTTTTTATCCGGGTACATTATAGCGGGATAAAAAGCCTATGTGCTATTCCAGACTATAATCTATCTCTTTGGCAAATTTCATCGAGATCCGTTCAGCCATTCTGGCGTGATTGAGTAACAAACATCCATCCATCCAAACTTTCGCACTTATAAGCAAGAAGAAGTAAGATTTGATTCTATCTACTCGTATGTATCTTCATCTCTTCCTACTCCTTGCGTCGATCGTTTAATACTCGGGGTCGTGACCACATCATAGTTTGAAAACATTCTCATGAAATAAACTACTTGATTCTGTTTTTCCACTTGCGCATACTTTCAGCAACATGTGGTATCGGCGGTATCTTCATTACAAACGGTTTAATAAGCCAACTCAGCTCTTATCGCGAACATCACAAGATTACACAGATAGCTAGTTAGCTGCTCCAATTTAGTTTTTTGGCAGCGTCTGCCAGTCACTCAGAGTAAAGCACAATTTCCGCCATTTTGTGGTAGAATGGTAATGTCTTCCCTAATAACTGCCTAAAAACCAAGCGAGCGCTGGAAATATGCCAGGCATCCACAGTATACATGGTTTTAGACTTTTATTATTCTGGAATAATATTACTGAAAATGAACATTATAATATGCACAGCAGCTTATATGGCATGTTATTTTACTTTTCCAGTCTAAAGTTTTAAAAGAGAAATGCAATAACAGTTTCAATCCACAATGATTTAGTAAAAAGTTTTCTAAGTTCGTAGCGGCGTAGCACCGTAGCACGTAGCGGCGTAGCGCCGTAGCACGTAGCTCGTAGCAGCGTGGCCCATAGTCCCGTAGCGGCGTAGCATAGTCCGTAGCACAAAGGCTACGAGACTTCGAATCTACATTGTTGATGATTTATTATTTTTGATAATTAGGCTCTTAAATACATCCCTCATTCTTTTTTTTTTTAATATAAAACGTTTATTTTCTCTTCACGAAATAAACAAAATTAAATTATATGTTATGCCTTGCCTGAAGTTACCACTTGGTTTTATTTTAAGGTTTAACTTAAAATAAAACCGAGTGGTTCCAACTTAACCTTTCGATCTTATTCTATTTTTGTCCAACCTTAGCACAAATGATACTATACACTTAGGGGAATCGTCGTCAGCGATCGTACATTCACCTGGAGTACCGTATTAGTACCTGTGCCACGTACAATTACGCGATACGTGTCACTAAGTGGTGCCACGACGTATGTAAGTGCAAAAGGTCCAAGCTTTTCGCAAAAAAAAATCTCCGAAGGGTTTATTTTTGCGTCTAATCAAAAATATTAATAACTTTTAGTCTGCCTATAGTACTGCTAAAACCTTTAATTACCTAACTACTAGCTTCTTCTAGCGGCTTCGTCCTAGTAATAGTCGAAATTTCAGGATTGAACTACCAAGATTTCAAGTTTCCTATGTTCTTATCCATGCCATGGGGTGCCTATGTGCTAAGTTTAATCTAAATAGTAAATTTGTTGAAACGGTATTGAATAACAATACTTTCACATTTTTATTTTTATTTAGATTATCCTACTGCAATAGAAGTATAAATGTGCATATGATTTAGATTTCTTTGCGCTGTTTTCCTTGATAAACTAAACTAAACTTGATACTTCAGATTTAGAACTAAATAAATAAATATCAAAGCGTGTTTTCAAGTAGACCTTTTGTATCTTCTCTCATCTCCAGTAAACTTTACCTCGTACGTGACATCACCGTACGTACGTGTTTTTTGTAAAGCGATCGCATTTAGAGAGCGTTTAGAAAAGAGGTGTCGTGCGACATTGTCGTGTGATTATAATAGTCGCACGATTATATTGAAGGGTAGGAGCTAATGTTATCGTCATTGGATTGGAGGGTAGCCGTGAAAAGTTGGTATGAGGCAATGAATAGAAATGGTGGAATTTGGTATGGTGTAAGGAAATAGGGATACGGAATTAGAGATAAAATCAACTCTTATTGTATGTAGTTTATTGAAATTATAATGACTATCGATAGTAGGGAAATTGTTATTTTAGACCGGGATAATGGAAACACTAGGAATTCACTCTAGCACAATATAAGTACAGTGTGTAAGGTCAGTACTTATTAACCTTACACACTGACTACAAAATAGTTTAAAAAACAACCACTCGCGTGTTTTAGTTTTAACCCCCGCCGGAAAAAGAGAGATGTTATAAGTTTGACGTGTGTTGCAATGTATCTGTGTGTCTGTCTGTGACATCATAGCTTCCAAACGGATGAACCGATTTTGATTTAGTTTTTTTTTGTTTAAAAGGTGACTTTATCGAGAGTGTTCTTAGCTATGTTTGAATAAAATCGGTTCAGCCGTTCAAAAGTTATGGGCATTTTACTGTTTGGAACGGGGTGAAGGGCTGAAGATTACGTGTCATAATTACGTGTTCAATATTTTGAGATTTGAGAGAGATTGCCGATCGAAGCGTGTCTATTATATACTAGATAAATTATGTAGCATAAAATAAAAATGTGTCGGGGGTTTATACAATTTTGAAATTTTACTTGTTAAACTGGTCCATTATAACTTGACTCATTAAATTTTTATTCAAACATTTATTATTTTCATTTCGATCCCTAAAAACGAAAATCTAAAACAACTAAAAAATGAGTTTAACTAAGCCTCTAGAGCACCCAGACCTACAATCTTATTACAAGAGAAAATATAATTATTTGATAATTCATTTTCATTTTAAAATAGGGTAGGTACTAGAACACCGAGACTTATGAATATGTAGTTAATCTCGCGGTTCGTCCTGACTCGACCGACGTGATGTATTCATGGAGTTTAATAAGTTCACTGAAAAGTAAATAAAACTACCTGAATTATCTATCTTAAATCTAAGTTATCTGGATAGAAAACGACGATAATATGTTGGTTCTGCAATGGATCTATTCATACTGTATTTTAAATCTTATTCAGAAGCACTATTTTTTTAATATTTTTCAAATGATATTATTACTTCAAGTAAACATACTACACACTATCAGAGACTAAAGAAGCGTCAAAAGCTAGTTGGACGCTCCCAATTTATGTTTGCCCATGAAGAAGTAATTTATTTACTTTAATGTATAATTAACAGAAAGTTTTTAAATCTTTTACTAATGTGATGTTTCTTTTGTTACAGGTATGTTCCCTAAGCAGATTACAGAATGGAATGACAATACGACGAAATAATACAAAATAATCAGTAAGTTAACTCGGTCGGATTGGTGAACAAAGACCACCACACACGAAACAAGCAAATATTAATACTTGAATAACCATGAAGAATAATATTTGCCTTTCGAATCCCTTTAACAACTCAATAGAAATGCAAAAACCCGTAAAGATCAAAATCTGAGGTCTACCTCAAGACTCGTGAAAATCATCCTTTTGTTATTAATATGTTTGGGCGGGCGGGAAGTAACTCAGCCGCCCAAACAGCGATACCTCCGCCCTCACGGTTCACGCTCTCTCACCGGATGTATACGATTTGTTGTGATTTCTTGCCAATTCGTCGGTTTGGGGTGAATCAAATTCCACAGGTACATTTATTTTTACATAGGGTTATTTATTTTATTGGGCTCAACGTACGATTCAGAAATTGAGCTCAATACAGCTTATCAGTTTTTTTAGTAATCGCGAAAATAGGTAACTAAAGATCAACCAGTTGAAGTTGATATAGTGTTGAAACATTCAATATCCTAGCAATGAAAATAGAATACGCCTCGCGCTTCCATATTTTGCACCAAAAAACACCAATTTTATTTTTCCATGCTGAACAGAAGCTCTCTTTTGTAGTACCAACAAGCTATTTGAAATGAAATATTTCGAATATTGAAATACCTGAGTATAATCCTTTGTTACACTACATATTGACTTTGTAGGTAAACTGTTGTTACATATTAAACACACACGTTAACTGCATGCTACACAGCTTCACAAACAAACGCAATTGCTTGCGATGCTCAAGCCGTGCTCAACTATGCTGCACATGCTCGGCTATGCTCGTTAGCTGATCACGTGATGTGCATGCCGAGTATCGATCACTTCGGTGGCAACTTACTGTTGTTTGGCATGCAATGGATTGAGATTTAGTAACTCTGAACAGCTTTGTTTTTCGCAAAACAATTGGCTTTAAATTCTTTTAGATGGAATCGATTACAAATAAACCTAAAAATGAGAACAGATTTATAATATAGATTGAATATGGTATGGCTTTATTGTAAAGTAAAATTGTACTTAACTTAGTTCATATGGCAACACTTACAACCAAAAATACTTAATCTTGTGTGTCTTTTCTTTATCTCCCTAATCATACAAATTATAACTAAATATGGCAACCTATTCGTATGCTACTTCATCATAAAAAAATATCACCAATAGATTCAAAGCCTGTAAAAGGAATCATGTGTCTACAAAAAATAATAATCAAAACTTAAACATCGTAAAAATATCCACTATTCATCTATTCACAAACAAAAACACATTATAAAACTACCCTTCATAACGTAAGACACAAAACAACAGTTACCTGGTAGAACCCGACACCCAGATCAAACAGCCTGCTCTCCTCCCGCCGTTTCGCCGGCAGTTTCACTGGGTGCTGAATGAAAGCCGTCTCGTCCGGTTTCGACCGGTGTTGTCCGGACACGGCCGGCAGTTGTTTCGGCCGACACTTGCACATGTTGTCTGCGACCGTTGTGACAGACAGGTATACGTTCTCTTGTGATATTTAGGCCAATGGAAGCTATTTGTGGGATATTACTTTGTTTGGCTTGTAGTTTTGAGGCTATTTGTGTTGCGGCTAAGTCTGTTTTACTATTGTTTGGTTTGTTTCATATTTAACCGGACTACTAACTTTAACTTGGTGTCGCATTTTACGCCTACTTTAGTTACCATGGGTCCTGTAAAAATAATTGTAGGTGTGAATGAATACATAAACTTTGTTCATAAAGATACGTGATCAAGTTTGAATTATTTTAATGTTGATATTCTCATCCACCGTTAAATTACAGAGTCACCGAGCCTCAGCAGAATACGGATATTGTAGGAGGGTTTATTCCCATCGGCCACCCTCGATTGGCCACCCCGGTGGCCGATGGGAAGCATTTCCTCTTCATATTGGGGACAATGCAAGTTTCTTTAAAAAGTCGATTTCTTCGTAACTGTGGATTAATTAAAACTTCGGCGTGCATTCCGGCCATTCTTTGAGTCTCGCGTAAAAAACGCCAACTTTTCAGTCTACTGAACTT
This sequence comes from Orthosia cruda, assembly GCA_964057195.1. Classification (NCBI taxonomy): domain Eukaryota; kingdom Metazoa; phylum Arthropoda; class Insecta; order Lepidoptera; family Noctuidae; genus Orthosia; species Orthosia cruda. The sequence continues at coordinate 41,290,382 of OZ059836.1, forward strand.
TATTTTGTCCATCGCTAAACTGGAACAAAAGAGTGTTTTGTTTCGTTGCAAAGTAATTGTGTTTTTCTGATGTTAAATATATTCTTACAACAATAACCTGAACTAAATGGTGTTTTAACATCCACATACGATGTAACCTTAAATAAAAGCATATTTGTGATCTCCGTATACGATATTAGCAAAAAACAATATGCTCGGTTTTCCTTATTACTCCATTGTATTCTTCTTCCATAGTCTTATATTACTGTGTTGTAAAAGAAAGAAAATAATAAACGTCGCGTAAATCTAAGTGTCTGCCTCAAACCGATTATATCCAGTTTTATCCGGTATAAGCTAGATGGACGCGGTTCCCGCTAGATTTATTAAAAACTGTTTGAGATCGTCTTATCAGGCAGCTGCGGCTAGGCCATATTAAATACTGCTTTGATGTATTTTTATTCTTTTACTTTATATTAAGATAAGATTCGCTGTTATTCTTTGGAGAACTTTGGATGGTAAATTGGATATAAGACAATATGCTTGTATAACGTTTTCTTTGTGATGTTACTTATTAGAGATTCTTTATGTAACATGTAGGGAAATTGAATTTTAACATGAGATGGAGATTTAATATTTATCTTAGTAAGTTCTTCAATTATCTTTGAGTGACGTACTGTAAACAATACAAACTTTGAATTTAAGATCTAATCAACTTTAATACTAAAATATTGTTGGCGTTTTCTCTAGAGATATTGTCGAGACAAATATTCAACAACTTACGTCTAAAAATCTCAATATTGATCATGTTCCACACGCAAGACTTGTTAATTAAACAGGCATGACGTACGATGAGCCTGAATGACGCGCACTGAACTCAGGCAAGGAGCCGGCTCCATGAATAATCAACCAACTGAATAATTCAACTCCCAGACCTTTTGAATATTCCGCCGTCACTTTTTGATACAGCCGTCATTTTTTGCGAATGAAGGGAAATTATTTTAGGTAACGTTGATTTAGCGGTACCGATCTCCCGGTCTATTGGTTTCATTTGAATATTAATTGAAAGCGATCGTGTTTTTTCGCGTAGAAATTGTAATTTTTTGTCAGTTTTATTAAAATAATGGTTTCTTTTTTGTGAGGTTGATAGCTGTCTGTTAGAGACCGATTATTTAGCAGAATTGTTTTAATTGGTGAGAACAGAAGAGAGAAAAGAAGGTTAGATCAACAGTTATGCCATCATAGTTACCATTTATTACTCTTTGAATTGTTGGGATCAGCTGTTATTTATAGGATCGTTTCATCGATGACTAGGTTTTTTATTACTGCTACGATTGAATTTCACGTCACACCGAATACTTTATAGACATTGTTACTGTTAGTTTCGACGGGCTGCTTCCGCAACTCCACGACCAAGCGCGTATTTTGCGTACGGGTAAATTGTTACTGTTTTATTAATATGGCTACTAATAACGATACAGAATTGGTCACACACGTGTCCAAAAATTTTGTAAGTAACGTTTTAACTTTTATATACAAAAATGTTTATTGTATTCTTGTTTACCCGACTGCGGTAAAATCCTAAAGGAGGGTAATGTTTTTGAACCATTATAGTACTATAACGAACTCGGCAATCTAAACTCTAACAGAAAACTTAAGCTTATTGTAATCCTATTCAATTTAAACTCTTAGTAATGAAGTGTTTCCGAACTAAATGCCTTCAATCCAATCGACTTACGAAAGCCGACCATTCAGTTCATTCGTTCATTCACTAGCCTTTGGCTTCGACTTCCAAGCGAAGTTTCGAAGTTGATTTATTCTCGCCTTTTTATCGGCTAAATAGTTTGTCGTTTAAAGTTTTGGGGCTAACAATTATTTAAGTGAATAATTTAATTTAATGTTATGCTGGAGTTTTTAATATATCTCGAGGGTATTGTGTGATTTTGGGCGTGTTTAGTGTTTTGTTTAAGTTTTAAAGCCTTTATCATGTAACAAAGGTAGTTTAATCAAGCGACAGTCTGATTGAAAACAATTATTTCGCCGATTTTTAATAAATTTATAGATAATTATTATTTCCACAGTCATGAGATCAGTTGATTTTATTTTGTAACCTCGTACAGCCTTAACTACATACCTGTATCGATTGTATTGTAACTAGTGAGATACCTTTGCTTTATGTTAATCTGTGTCTTTGACTACATAAAGATTTATGACGTCACAGGATATTGAAAATGGCAGCCTGAAATGACATGCAATGTTATACTCATAATTTTATATTTTTTTCGTTTATTTATAAATCTATCCTCGCAGTGGAACACCTTAAGCAGGAACACCAATGGAGCACAAATTACTTCAGTATCTGCTGGTTACCAATATAGAAGTGCGCGATGGATAATGTTGATATTTCTCAACTAGGCTGTATTTTACTTGCCTTTAGGTTTAACATCATCAGCATCCCTTCGAGTATGTCGGCCGGCCCGGAGAAAAGTTCATGTTGTTATTTACAACATAAACTTCGTCAGGCATAAGTTTATCAGGGAGCGAACATCGGCTGATGAAGACGGACCTTAATATCGGCAGTTGAAGGCAGATGCAATTACCGCAAGATGAAGACAGAGCCTAACACCGGCAGTTGAAGACGTAGTTGTTAATACCGGCAGGTGAAAACGGAGCCTAACGTCAGCAGTTGAACATGGAGCCTAACCCCAGCAGTTGAAGACGTTGAGCATCCGCCGGAGCCTTGCGTGTGCTCTTATTGGTAGTGTGGCTGATAATCTATCATAAGACACACGCGGCTCTTGCTGTCTCACTCACTCACCAGGAGAGAGAAGAGGATAGAAGACTGAAGAAGTTACTGATATTTTCATGCAGTGTTTTTTATTAACATGTTGTATTGTTTCTGTAGATCCATACTCCATTTGAAATAAAATTAAACGTTTAAAAAATCCTTTTTTACAGCCCGTCCAACCATCATCTTTATATTTACGGAATAGTACTCAAAATCGGTTGTATTTTAATTTATTTCAAACGGAGTATACATTCCGTTCACATTGATCTTATGATGCATACTTAGTATTAACATAACAGTGTACGGACTGTATCTGTCTACTTGTCAACTCCAAAAGCAAACCAAACTGACAAGTAAACCATAGTTCGATATGTAAAATGTTGACTTCATGACGTAGTCTATATTCCAAACTTTTTGAACACTAATCCAGGGAAAATTAACATTTCGACGAAAGTGATTTTCAACCGCCGGCTGGCGTTTAACGAAGGCTGTAAGAGGATTACCGTGTGAACAAACAGGCAATATGGCTGCCGGGCTCTGTGTACGAACACATTAGTGTTCAGACAGCACGGTGCGCGGCAACGGTCGGGTTAGGTATTTCATAGAGGGGAATATTGGGCACAGCAGTGGGAAATACCGTGGATTACGGGATTTTGTTATTGGCTACAAAAGGCAACAGAAGTTTGTATTTATTTTACGTGTAAGATTCATATTAATTTGGATACATGATTTATATTACAAGTTTTTATGTTAATAGTTGCATTGTCACGAGAAATAAACTTGTGTGCAAAATTTCAGTTCAATCGAACTTCTGGAAGCGAGTCAAATTGAACTTGCAAGGTTTGATTACAGACACCGGGACAAGTGAAAGTAAATAAAAGCTTGTGAATAATAAATTTTATTTAATTATTTATTTATTTATGTACATACAAAACACTTTACAGAGAAAATAAAGAATAAAGATAGAAGAGCACAAAGGTACTGCTTATTTCAATAGAAATTTCTTCCAGCAGACCTGCGACACGAAAGTTGGATGATAGACGAAGACACAGTGTGTAGAAAGAATTAAGGAAACCTAAAATAGACTATAATAACTTAACTAATTATATATAAATTACACATATTATACCTTAACTAAATATAAGTATAAAAGATAAAAAGAAATACATACATATAATATACAAAATTACAATATGGTAGCCAGATAATGTTCTTTGACTCGTTTTTTGAACAGAGATACATTTTGCGAGTCACGGATTTTAGGTGGAAGTGAGTTCCACAGTCGTACTGCATGGACAGAGAAGGAGTGGGAATAGAAATGAGTTTTATGGAATGGGAAATTGAGATGAAGTATAAATTGTAGTTCTAAAAACTAAAAAACACGCTTTAATGGTAAATTGAACTAAAAAGTCGGTAATCCTGAAGGTCCTGGTAAGGATAATGGGACAAACTATTTAAATTATTGCATTGTCATTGGTCATTGATAAGTGTGGTAAGTTTCAAATTAATCCGACGATTCAAGTGGGTGAAAATCACGTTCAAAGATTCCGTTATATAGATTCATAGATACATGAGCGTGTTAAAGACTACTCACGAGACAAAAATATACAAAGTTCTTTGTGTCTCTACGAACCCTAGTTAGCTGATTTTTTTTGTTAAATTCCAATTACCTTTACCTATTCAGCAAAAAATGGCTTCTCGCGTAATACAAAAAATGTAAATAACAAAATAAAATTGTTGGGGCTGAACCAATTTTCAACCAAAACGCTCAAAAACAACAGACACGCTATTTGTGAAATGAATTTCGCATCGAACAGCACAAAATGCATTGAATTTGAGAGTGAGTTTCACAAAATGGAGCTGTACCGGCGAACTAGGATGGACGAAATATCTTTATGTAATATAGCCATGCCAGCCAATATATAGCTTTATAGCCATGAATATGTATTTATAATTATGATGAAATTATTTTCCAAACCACGCAGAAAGTTGAATGCAAAATCTGAGCCACCACGTACTCTTCAGTTTATTAAATTCACGTTAATGAAGGTATTAATCAAGTGAGGTGAGTCAGGAATATTGAAACCGCGGGTAGTTGGAACAAATTGCGATTTGTATTGAAAACCGATACATTGCGGTCTTGCGCAGCGCATATACGAGGGGAAGCGAATTCGGCAGATTTCGCCGAACTATTCGAAATGAAAGGGGAATTTGTGGTCGAATTTGAGGGTAGGTCGTCGTTACCGGTCGTGGTTTATTATTTTGATGATGTAACTAGGGCACGGATTGATTTAAATGAGGTTGTAAAACATAAACAGTAATAAGGGGATGTGGTTCATATTACGTGCCACTGTGGGCGAAAATGCCACGGTGTGAACCCATATACTACCCATACAGTATGTCACATACAGTACATGGGGATTGGTAGAAAATATATAAAGTAACCTGCACCTACGGTGTGAAAATTGTTAAATCTTAATGTACTTCGTTTGTTTCTAACATAGGTAAACTTTTAACCTCAAATTAGGTATAGATGAAAAAGTAATTATTTAAAAACCTAATCAAACTTTTTGATTTATTTTCTCCACCAGTTAACTATCACTTCTTGTCAGTCAATACACTCAGAATTTACGCAACTTGTACAGTTCACTCTAGTTTCACTTTGAAAACTCTTGAAACTTTTAATCAGAACGCTCTACATTTTAATAAGCCACCATCCTTTGAGAGACTATCTTCAGAGAGTCGTTATTTTTATCTTTTACATTTAATATTTACCGGCTTTTGATGAGAAATAAATACAGCAAAATATCTCGTTATTGAGGAATATTTTCGTCAAAGTTAAATACAGTTAATAAATATCTATTTCCACTCTTCAATTACAAGTAAACAACATTCTATATGGGAGCTCTCAACAAATAAAACACAAGTTTATACCAACAATCATCTTTGATACGGAGAATTCTGTTCATAATTATTAATTGGCATTTGAAAACTGGGTTATGTAGCGAGATACATCACAGAACTTGCTTACAATTCATATTTCGGCGGTGTATTTCCACGAAAACGAACGATCATTTGTATTACGGATTCTACGAACTTACGAAACTGTTTCTAGGAGAACGGAATAGAAATAGTTTCCAGGAATAGAAATTCGGGTAAAGGAGATGTGTTCCAGGTATTTTTGTGACAAGCAGCTGAAATTGACCTTTGAAAAGCTGACTTACGAGTATTTTGTGTTGAGTCTACTTACTTTTTTTCTATTAGTAGCCTCGCGTTTATTTCGTTAGGAAACACTCCGGCAGGGAATTCTATTCCTTAGCTGTACGCATAATTCAAGTATTCCCAAAACGTTTTGTGCGTATGGGTGAGATGTGATATGAGGAATATTATCGATGACTGCTGTTAAAATACTAAGTTATTAATAAAAATTGTTTTTAAAGTTTAACTGCTCTGAGAACCAATGTAGTTTGGTCTTGTTTATATATAATTTGAATGATTTAGGAAGAATAAGAATTTTATGGATTGTACCCGTCGAGCCGTCTTGTAACTGAGCAATTAGAAACTGAAAATTGAAACGGTCAAAACTAAACAAAGTATTCATAAACGTAAAAATGAGCTTGAAAATATTATTTTTGCTGGAAATATTAAGAAGAAAATTGTCATAGTTTCAGTAGAAACAGTGTTTTATTAGTGAATGTAGAGTGTATTCAGAATAGCTGCGAGCGTAGGGCTGCACGGTAATAACTTAGACGAAATAAATACGATAAACTTTGCAAAACAGTTACCTACAAAAATCTCTCAAATGTATTTCAAGTTTTGTCTTTACAAAAATCAGACACACAGCGTTCTTTGTAAGTAACTATGTTCTGGTTCTTATTTATTTGACAGTTAATTTTACGTTTCTTTTTTTTGTTCAATTTACCTAGTAGATTTTTGAAACTTATTAAATAGGTCCAAATAAAGTCATTCACAAAAGAACTTATTTCTTTGGCCAACGTTGTCTCAAGTATTATACTTACCGGTATAAAGCTTCCAAACCTCTCGGTCCTGTATGATCTCTGGCTTCTGTACCTTTTATGGAAAACAGTTGTTAAGCAGCCCTATGCCCGTGCCACGCTTGAATTAACATGCATTTTCTAGAATTTCTAATGTAAAGCAATACTTTACATTAGAAATGTTCATCATTAAGAGAAGACTGCTCGGATGTTGGTGTATCTCGGAAACACTTTAACTTCACTATTACATAAAAGAAACCCTATTCACTATCGTTATAGTACAGATTCTGTATTAGCTATCCCAAATCCACTTAGTTGAAAAGGGATAGGTTTTACTTTATAGTAGATTCACTTTTACTACATACTTGCCCCAATATATCTTGAATCACGTTGCAGAAATAGTATGATTTTATACAAGAATTAAATTGGTTAATATCTGTACTAAAAAATATACTCAGCTAAAATCAGATTCACAAGTTTAGTGCCCGTTTTTATGGGAAATGAAAAAATCTAGATTTTTATAGAACACTTTTACTTGTAGTACAAAAATATTTTTAAATTGAATACTCAAGAGAGTTTTAAAGTAGCACAAAAACTAGCTTTGTATAATAATAAGCCGAAAATAGCTTGAAGCAAACAAGTCAAGCTTTTATTTTCGCCTTTTTAAACGAATAGCCGTCCGCGGGATTCGCACAGCGGGCCAAAATAACTGTACCTCACAATTGTATTTACGACCAGAATAATTTTGTTTAAGATAGCCCTCGGATAATAGGATATTTTGTCATTAAGTAGCTCCTGTATATATTTTGTCGTAATTTGTATGACGTCGCCCACGGCCGCTCTTTTGTGTCCATGTAATTACCTTAGTGGTACTTTATATAATAATAATATAATATAATAATAATAAATTTATTTGTTAGAATATTGTTGTTACATAGGTGTTACACAAAATACAATGTCCATAATATTCTGCTGTTTCCAGCGTACAAATATTTCAAAGAATTAAAATTAATAATAAACCATACAATGTCGGGAATTAGGAAAACGTTAACTACTATCAAATACAATATCAGGGGTTATCAATTATAATGTAAGAATTATTAAATACAATTTAAGGGGTTATTAATTATAATGTCAAGAATGATTAAATATAATGTAAGGCTTATTAGTTAAAATGTTATGAATGATTAAATACAATGTCAATGGTTATTAAATAAAATGTCACTAATGATTAAATATAATGAAGAGAAAAAAACAATATAATGTCATAGAAATGACATTCCATTCAATTATTGTGAGGTAATTCGTTGTCTAATTTAAATTTTGAATCAAATTTTTCATTTAAAAATTCATTCGTTGAGTAGTAACACTTTTGCAACAGAAAGTTGAATAGTTTATTCTTAAATGTCATAAGGTTAAGACTTTTAAAGACATTAGGTAATTTATTATAAATTTGAATTGCCATACAGTAAACATTATTCGAAAATAGTTTAATTCTTTGTTGTGGTGCACATAATTTGTGGATATTTCGACTTTTCCTTATTACAACATCATTGTGTACTTTAAATAAAGCTAAGTTCTTACGTACAAAGATACAGAGTTCGAATATATATAAAGATGGGAGTGGTAATATTTTTAATTTTTTAAAGATTGGGACACAGCTTTGTAATGGTTGGGCTTTAGTCATTGATCGAATACATTTCTTTTGGGCTCGGAATGCTTTAATAGTATCCACAGAATTTCCCCATATAATGATGCCGTAGCGGAGAACTGATGCTACGTAACCATGATAAGCATAAAGTGCTGCATTGATACCAGCTACGCGAGTTATTCGATTTAAGACAAATACAAATCTTTGCAACTTAGTGCATAATTTGTCAATGTGTACTTTCCAGTTGCAATACTTATCTAATGTTATACCCAAAAAAGTTGCACTTTCAACCTCTTCTACAGCGTTATTTGCATATCTAATTTCCAATTTTTGACGGTTGCTATTGTAAGTTTGGAACTGCATAAGTTTGGTTTTACTAATATTGACATGTAAATTGTTGTCTTTCAGCCATTCTATTATTTTGTTTAACGTGTCATTTATCTCATTTTCGTATTTGTTGATATTGTCATCGGTGAGTTCAATACTAAGAGTTGTATCGTCGGCGTACAGAATGCATGAATATGGGGTTACGTTGGGCAAATCATTGATATATAGCAAGAACAAAAAGGGTCCCAATATACTCCCCTGGGGAACACCACATGAGTTTTGACGATAAGCGGATCTATGTATTTTTTTTTCTGATATTGTATGCCTCGATATTTCTACGCATTGTTGGCGATTATTTAGATAAGATTCTATCCACTGTGATGCGTTTCCTCTAATACCATAACGATTCAGTTTAAAGAGAAGCAGTTTGTGATCTACGAAGTCAAATGCTTTAGACATATCGAGAAATATCGATGCTATTGGCCTTTTCTCATTCAGGCTAGAGGTAATCATTTTAACAAGAGAGAAACATGCAAGGGTTGTTGATTTATTTTTTCTGAAACCGAACTGTTCCTCTTTCAAAATAGAATGTTTTACTATAAAGGAGTGAAGTTTATCGTACATAATTCTTTCAAAAATCTTAGAAATTACGGGTATCAGAGTAATTGGTCGATAGTTATTCATGTCTTTTTTATCTCCTTTTTTGTATAACGGTTTGACTATCGAAAATTTTAGCCTGGCGGGGAATAAACCTTGAAATAATGATAGATTAATTATGTGGGCGAGTGGATGAGATATATATTTAGAGCAACGTTTAAGAATTTTTGTATTGATATCGTCATACCCGGTTGAGTTAGTTGAGTTTAAAGAATTAATTATTTTATATACAGTATCTTCATTAGTTGGAGTCAAGAAAATGGTATCCGATATGTCAGTGATGGTATGTTTGTAGTCAATGTGTGTTTCAGAATTAGGGATATTAGGTTTGTTTGTCATGTTTATAAAAAAGTCATTAAATTTATTTGCAATTATGTCGGCATTAGTGTATGTGCACTGATCATCTATGATCGACGTAATTTCAGCGTTATTATCGATATCTGTACTATTCTTTTTAATAATGTCCCAGGCGGCTTTACATTTATTGTTCGATTGAAGGATGTAACGAGTATTATCAATTTTCTGAGCATGTAATATACATCGTCTCAGTATTCTAGTATAATTTTGGTAGTTTTTTAGGTTTTGATTTTTATTGGAATTTAATAGTCTATATTTTAGGTACATACTTCGTTTCCTGACACAGCATCTTTTTATTCCTTTAGTTATCCATTTATTTTTTGGCGGTTTGTTTGTAATTTTTACTTTTAGTATGGGAAAACAGAGATTATAAAAAAGGGACAGTATATCATGAAAGTGATTGAATGCTATATCAGTATCATCTGACTCGTATATTTCTGAAAAGGAGAGAGACGATATGCATGATATAAACTTTTCTATGTTGTGTTGACTCAAATCTCTTCTCTTTTGAAACCAAAATTGTTTTCTGCGTTTTGCAATATCTACAGACGAATGGAAACATATGGACTGACCGGTCTCATGATCAGATAATGCAAGGGTATGTATTTCAGGCTGTGCATTAGGTATATCGCTTGCGATGAGATCTAAACATGATGATTTTCTTGTGGGTTTAGTAATATGGTTAGAGATGTTATAGTTCTGTAAGATACATTCTAATTCTTTATAATTATTGTTACGCTTTAATGCGTCAATGTTCCAATCTCCACAAAGTATTATTTTATTTTTATTTCGTTTTGTTATTTTTCTTAAAATATCCTCTAGGTTTTTTAAAAACAGACTTAAATTTGAGTTTGGAGTGCGGTAGATACAAATAACAATGACTTTAAGCGTGATAATTTCTATTGCACAATATTCGAAGTCATATATTAAAGGCGGAACCAAGTTAGGGATAGGTTTACATTCAAGATCCTTTTTAACCATTATGCAGGTTCCACCTCGCCGTTGGTGAGGCCTTGAGAAAGATGACACTAGCTTGTAATTTTTTAGTATTAAGTTACCTTCTGATCCTCGTTTTATGAAAGTTTCAGAAAAACATAGAATATCAATGTTTGTACCGTTTGCATGCAGTTCTTGTAAAGTTATTTCTAATAAATCTGTTTTATTTAAGATACCGGCAATATTTTGATGAAATAGTGTACATTTACGTTTAACCTCGAAAAAAAGTGGATTTACTAGCTTCATTAGGGGTCGGTGTAGGCGTAGTAGGTTCACTAGCTTTTAATAGCTGATGGGGGTTCTTTGTTTGTACCTTAAAATAATATGGAATTGTTCCTTTTGTGTGACTACTATTTATGTTTGAGCTCGATGAAGTGCGCGTGTGTTTTAATGTACAAGCTGTGTCCATAATCCTCTTAAAATTAACATTATCAATTTCTATATTTATTTTATAACACAGTGTTTCCTTGAATGTGTAGTTGTAATTATTATGATATATATTCTCAGTTGTATCAATGAACTTACAGTTAGGAAAATTTTGCAAAAATAGTTTTATATATTGATTTAACAAATTAAAATTTAAATAGGGATTATTAATAATATTTATTATAAATACTTGGTTGTTTCTTAGTTTATGAAGGGCTGGAATCAACTCTGATAGATATTTGTACGGGTTTGTGTCATTGCTTCCTAAACCCAATATCACTATATCATCATTATGCAATTTTTTTAAATAATCGTCTAAATTATACAATATTTGTGTACTAGTTGCGTTTGGCTTTGAAATTCCTGACACAGAATACACGTTATTCCACTTATTGGCATCCCTCTGAAACTTTATTTGACTGGCAAAACCTCGAACTTGTTGGTCACCTAAAATAATAATTTTTGGAACACCAATTGTTGTTGAATTTTGCGACCGTTGATGATCACTTTTATTTAGTTGTGTTAATGAAGTAAACGAAGTTTGAGCACATGGGATCTCTATACTGCGTTCTAATGATTGTCCGCTATGTGGATCAAAAACTGATGTTGTAACACTTTGCTCAGAACATCCCAGTGCTGTCGTGGGTATATTGCTTTGGGTTTCTTCTTGTTGGACCAGTGAATGAGTGTGGGCATGAAGTTTTTGCTCACTAGGTGAGCTTTGTATCATGAGCGGAGAGTTTCTAAATGACTCAGTAAGCCGACGCTTGACTTTATGTTTCTGCATGGTTGACTGACGTAAAGTTGTTCGTGGACTTCGGCAGATCTGTTTTAAAATTTCAACTTCCTGAGATAGTTGGTCAATTTGTTTTTTCTGTTCTACATTTTCGAGAATGACATTTTCTAATTCATCCTGCGTAGATTGTAAGTCCGCCTTGAGTTTGCTGATTTCGGAATCCATTTCGTCTCTGCATAATGCTGTAATATGCGAAGAAACGTCTAGTCTTCTACTAAAAGATTCATCCGAATATGACGAGTTAATGGAGGTGCTCATATCCATTTTTTCTAGCGATTTACACTTTTTTAAAGGTCTTCTATGAGTTACATTATCCAGGCCTTCCATCGTTATGCGCCCCCTATAGCAAATTTGTGGAACTAATTAGTGCAATGCAATGGGTACTCAAAGAGGTCTTCCTATTTGTCAGCAGATGTTGTATGTGGTATGTGGTGCCCTCTATTAGCGACGATGTTCAATATCCATGTGGTAGTAAAGCCGAGCAGTGAACAGTGTAAGTAGTTCTGCTATCCAGCAATAGATGTATGTCGTTTCAACAACTGAAGAAAGTGCCCTCTATACGTGATCCGTGTGTTATTATTGACGAGAAGCAGATCACCACACTCAAGTTCTGCCACTCAGCAATAGATGTCGCTTTGCGGATTATCGTAAATCACTGAAGAAAGTAATGCCATCTACTGGTGGCATCTATCGAACTGTCACATCAACGGACGAGATTTTGAATAAAGGCTTTCGCTACTAAGCACTAGAGGCGTTATAATTTTTCACCTTGGTTACAAGTATGTTTTTGTTTATTTTGCCATAGGAATAGCTCCCACAATACTTGTAGTTAGTGTGTAAGGTAATGTTCTTGAAGTCACCACCATTTATGAACAGAAAGTACATACAGATTTCGGTATCCCTGGATAAATCGTGTCGTCACTTTTATCACTATGTTTTTAGTTTATAAGCTCATTCAAGTGAAGATAACACTTCCACAGACATATGAGTTTATTGTTTTCACTTCTATACACTTCTTATAACTTTTATTGAACTAATTATATTTTTAAAGATTAATTAATACGGAACTGACAGAATTGAATGTTTACATTACAGCGCCCTCTCGCGGTAATCCGTTATGTAGGGACTTGCTATTTATGTAAGCCGGATTTTAATGTGATGTAGATAGCACTTGTTTAATGTATGTAGAGTTTGCCGTGGAAATGTGTTTCGTGTGAGAATATACAACTTACTAAAACGGAAATTAAAGTAGCTGAGCCATGTTGTAATGTAGGTAAGTTTTACTGAGAAACTTTATGTTGCTTCTCAAAGGTTAATTAGAATCTTGGTTTAAGCCGTAAAATGGCTCTTAAATACATGGTCGTATAAAAAAATTAGTAACCAATTAATTTTACATGATTATTCGAAAAAGTATAACTAATAACGCTATGTTTCGGTCTCTTACACAAAATATACCTATTAAAGTACAAACATTTTTTTTTTTAAAAACGACCATAAAACCACTTACTTGCAAGTATTTACGATACTGCAATCCCAAACAGCAGTTCCAAACAAAAAGTGACATTAAAATGCTAAGCAGTATGAGTACTTTAATTGGTCCGCAGTGTAAATCTGTCCGGTACAGTCAGCCGTTCTGTCTGCTGCTCTTAGATCGTTTTCATATTGATCAGCTACTCACTGCTCTTCCCGGCACTGTAAAGGTCACACTATTTTTGTAAACCTTTTATTGATCGAACTGGGTGATACAGTCTTTTCTAGAGCCAGCAAATATTGCGCTAGCTACTTTGCCTCTGTTATTATTTTCTGGTTAATTTCGTCGTGGCATCAAAGACAGTTGAGTAATAGTTTTAAATAGTGTTGCAGGCTTGTCCCATAAAAAAATGAACTAGCTAATATTTGGCTCGTGGTGAATTTCGCTAAAAGAGCTTGATGACTGTATAACTGACTAGGATTTATAATACAAATAATTATGTATATCACAGTTGCAGATTAAAATAAAAACACTACTTTAACAAATTGTCACTAGCGGTCACCGACACTCATTACACAGAATAGCAAGCCGAATGGGATCCGACCTCATCCGAATGAAAGCCGAACGCGAACCAACTGTCAGCCTACCGTGAAACCAAGCCACGGGTGTAAGCCTGTACCTGGTAATTACAGTACTAATAGTTTGAGAGCTCACGTACGGAACAGTGATTCATTTAGTGTTTGCCTTGCCGAATTCACTTGCGCTATTAGGCTGAAGAGTTGCAGTTCAAAAAATACATCGCAGTGTGGGCTTAAACAATAAAAATGCAACTTTAACTATGTCTGAAAAACTGATCCGATTGCGATAATTATTTCAATAGTAGAAAGCTATACTACGGCTGTAGGCTTGTTGGCTGCAGGAGGATTGTAAAGCCAAATTCTTTCCGAAGCTCATTGTGCCATTATTACACACGGCCGAGTACTTATTATTCCATATTTCGAAGACACTATTCAATAAAGCCTTATTTCCTGCAATGTCAATATCCATAATAATAAAATAGGAATACGCGGGGAACAATAAATACGACCCAGCTGGGTGTTGCAAAACAAGAAAAACCCTCGTTTTCTGCAGTTAACTGCGGTAACTTGATTAATAGTTACCTCTCATTACTCAAATGCCTGCACCGAGGCAGATAAACAAACCAAGTTAATAGCTACCTGCCTCCCGGCCTAGTCGAATAACAGGCACGTAAAGCTATGACCACACTGACGCTAATCCCACGCGGGACACGACTGCCTGTGTCGGTTGTACAATGATTGGCACGTCACGCGATTATTCGCGTCTGTTCGAACACCTCCGTACAAGTAAATTGTCACAACATACTAGATAACACATGGCACAAAACACACACTCAACACTCACTACTAGAAATAACCTATTTTGCCCGAAGATAGAGACGGCATTCGTGATATTCATAATAATGTATGGTTGAAAAACAATGATACCACTTTTACTTAAAAAAAATATTATTCTATAATTACGATGCAATTAACGTGGATGATTTTCGTCTCGTATCCCGCGCGGGATTCACTTTAGTTTGTCCATAGCTGCTTGGGTAGCTGCATGCCTGCCAAGCACCTAGTCTATCAGGTAAGCGTTTTAATTTGCATTGAACAGCGATAGGGCGGGGTGGTGGCACACGAGTGACCCTGGCCTCACGCAAGCACGATACTAGGGTGGGCAGAAGTCGAAGGAAAGGAAAATTGTCCGATGTTTGAAATAACTATGATTCTATTTACATTAGTAAACGGGAGTGCTAGAATGACTGATCGTGCTAAGCATTTACCATTGCCTATAACGCAAAAGCATAAAGCTACATTGACAAAACTGATAACGTTAAGTGCCTGTAATTTTGACAGCATATTTAATTGACTACACACGATATTGTGTAGGGCGAAACATCGTAGGGACAATGTGAAACAAATCGAAACTCACCCCGCATCTACCAAACTACTGAATAGTTTCTCTAGTTCTAGTTCTCTGTTGATCGACGTATGGTCTCAGCCAGATAGCAAACATGATGTTTACTAACACAAGATCAAGCGCCCTTAGTTCCTTACATACGAATCTGTTTGTTTGTTTTCAATAACAACGCCACTACAGGCACAACAAACAATAACTAAACCCTCAACACCCCTCGGGGTTTAAAACCAGACAGCCATCATTCAACGAGCCTCAGATCCCCTTCAGTTACTCGTAAAACAAATCATACAACAATCGCTTGCATACCTTGGACGGCCAATTATGACTAACTACCCTTTTTACCATCCTATATAGTAGCGTGAATATATACTTCAATAATTTCATGCGAACAAAATGGCATAAGCCCCAAATCAATGTTAAACGAAATGCAACCTTAAATTAAAAAAATACTTTAGGATCACTTTTGAATGATAAAACTTTCACTTAATACCTAGTACAATATGAAGAAATCTGTTTTGAAATTGTTGGTAGGGTTTTATCAGTCGGTTGCCATGGTGATATAGAACAATTATCATCTGAGTATGGACGTGAGCCGATTAATTAGCAACTATACAGGGCAGAGGCTGATTGTTAGTGCTTTGTGGCAAGCTCTGGGGATCAATTTTCTATATTACCTATTAGCGGGGTATTGAATCAAAAGGTAGATTATTCCTTTATGTTTGTTCCCTTACATTGGTTATAATTCGGAGGAAACACACCTGATAATCGAATTAATACTTTAAGTAAGAAATGTCTAGCAGGTTCTTTTATACGGGCAAGTTTTAGACTGAACCAATACCTATGTAGGTCCACTCAAGGTTGTCTTTTTAAGCTCAAACAAAATCATAATTTTTACTTCACTTTTTCTCTCACAAAATTACAAAATTACTGTGCTGAATTCCCACTGGAAACAGATATTTTATTTATCCAATGTCACATGAAATACAGCATAAGTGTAAGTATTATAGTCAGTCCTATAAAAACACAGTCGTATGTAAACACGTCACAAGCAGACGGTGACAATGTGACATGACGTCTCGTCAGCCATAGCCCCCATATCCGTACAAAACGAATGAACGCGTCATGTCACGTCTAATGTACACGTACCCGTTTTGAAAACAGCACAGATTTTATATTTCGGTTTTTGTTTTATTCCATCCTGTTTTCACCCGCATGTAGTCCCAAAGGAACCCTGCAGTTTTAGCTTATGCCACTCACTATCTCTGCCCCATTCTCTCTCCACAAAAAAACTCAAACGAACCCACACACATTTTTGAAACTGTTGCATTTCATGTTGGGTAATATTATAAACGGGTATAATAAAAGGAGAAGAATGAATGACACATATTATTTAGAAGTTTTAACTACATATTTTGATATTCGTGAATACCATAGTGAATCAGACGTGAAGTCTGCTATAAAATAATTATAATAAGCTTCTCATATAAAATGCAAAGGATGTTATTAGAGTGTTTCCAAAAGTACTTACACATTAGGCTTTGCAATGTTCCCCAGACCGGCACTAATGCTCTAACGTTCGTCTGAAGAGACACTAATCTCTCAAATGCATAATAAATGTACTGTTCGCTACGTCACAGGGTTGTCCGAACTGAGAGCTTTGTTCCAGGGGATTATTCTGCAATGGTAGAATAATACGCGCGGGAAAACGCACGGTGCTAAACATCCCAGTATTTTGATGCAAGTTACATCCCTGGCAAATATTATCCCGCTTTTGTTCGTCTCTCGGTGAACATAACTCTATCGCAAACTAAGGGTTGTCGAAAATGAAAATTTGATTCACCGGAAATTAATTTGGAGTTCAGCTTGAAATTAAACGGTAAGACAAACTTAGTGTTTGACTTCAGTTCAGTGTTCGCGAGAAGTCAAATAATAGCAAGTTCGCTATTTACCGATGTTGATCTGAAACTTGCTTGAAACGAGATTACAATTCACGGGGTTACCCGTAATTTGAAACGGGAAGTGAACGTCTCGGTTCTGTTTTAGTTGTTGAAATTTTAAATAAGAAAACTTAATAGTACCTAGTTGGAAAGTACAGATCTTACTGATATTATAACACAGTAACACATAAGTAAAACGGTGAAGGAAAACATCGTGAGGAAACCGGCATAATGTCCTAGAACCAAAAATTCCAAGACATGTGACATCCACCAAACCGCACTGGGCCCGCGTGGTGGATTATGGCCCATCCCCTCTCACAGAGAAGAGGCCTGAGTCCCAGCAGTGGGAACATTAATAGGCTGATGATGTGTGATGTGTGTGACATAAGTAAAAGATGGATGTATGTTTGTTACTCAATCTTGCAGAACGGCTGAACGGATCTGGATGAAATTTGGCACAGAGGTAGATTATAGCCTGGAATAGCACATAGGCTACTTCTTATCCCGGTATAATGTTCCCTTGGGATGATAAAACCCTTTTCACGCGGGAGAAGCCGCTGGCGTCAGATTTAGAATGTACATTATTTATAAAACTTTATGCACAAATACAAAGGCGGACTTAATGCCTTAGGCATTTTCTACCAGTCGAAACGAACATTACGAATTAAGATCCATACTGCAAATAAATGTAAAAGTAACTGTGTCTGTTAATTACGTATTTTTGACCCCCGCCGGAAAAAGAGGGGTGTTATAAGTTTGACGCGTGTTGCTGTATATCTGTGTGTCTGTCTGTGGCATCATAGCGCCTAAACGGATGAACCGATTTTAATTTAGGTTTTTTTGTTTGAAAGGTGATTTTGTCGAGAGTGTTCTTAGATTTATTTGAATAAAGGCGGTTCGGTTCAGCCATTCAAAAGTTATGGAAGTTTACTGTTTGAATCGGGGTGTTTTCGCAAGATAAATGTGTCGGGTTTTTTTAAATTTTACTTGTGATGAATATTGGATAGAGATAAATTAAATACAAAAAACAAAAAAATAAAAAAATTTACACCGAAAGTACGTTCCTTTGGTATAATTTCCGAAAACCACGCGGGCGAAGACGCTGGCAGAAGTTAAATAAGACAAAACTTAAAGCCTAACATCCCTGTAACTGGGCAACCCATACTTATAATTAATCAACTTATACTTACGCCGCCATCCACCAAGAGATATAGATAGTCCCATAAAGGCTCATAACATACTCTTGATAAACTCTGTTTTATTTCATCACATGCTCGCGAAAACAATGGCATCATTAATTAGTAATCGCGTCGTCACACGGGTGCGTACCACTACGCGCCTAGCCACTGCCGTACCTTGCCTACCGCTTGCGTACCGCGTACCCTTTGTCCTCTTGCACAAAAGACCGTGTTATCTACGTTAAATACGATGCTTTGTCCAGTTTGGTTTTAGCGCGGATTAAGTTATGTTCTCGTGGTGGTTGATATAAAATTTGTATTTAATTTAAATGTGGAGATCGCTTTTGTTTGTGTGTGGTGTATGTGGGAATAAAGGTGTTGTGAAAACGTGATTGTATAATTTGATTATTCAGATTTGTTTTCCATTCTATAGATATCTCTTGTTACTGAGTATTTTAATAGAACTTAAAGTGTGAATGTCATTTTTAATCTAAATTTCAAATTAAGCGTAAATACCTTTTTATTTTTAACGTTCGCAGAAACTTTGCTGAAATTGAATTTTATAAAAGCAATTCGGTATTTAAGGTACGAGACGCAATCAAAATATTTTCATTGACAACTTCCTATTTTATCGGAAGGTGCGCGCTGAATTTTAATGTCCTTCTTTGTCGAGGATATTTTCTCGGTTTTTTGTAAGTAGTATTTTTGTAAAATTGATTTTCATAAACCTCTTAAGCCTAGGTACGTGTTATGTAAAAAAAATCTTTATGAGCTTGGAAAAATAAGAAAATATAATTTATTTATTGAACTAAGTATTAAAGCTAAGCTTTGTTTAAGTAAAAATTGCGTATGATAAAATATAGTTAGTGGTTATGTCGTACATATTTTTATTAATATAATGGAGTTAGGTAATATAAAACTATGACGCATCATCATAATCTCAGCCGAAAGACGTCTACTGCTGGACATAGGCCTCCCCCAAGCGTCGCCACACTGATCGGTCCTGTGCGTGGACCGGGTAAAATTACACTCGCATTTCATCATTTTCATATTTTACCGTTCATAACTACAACAGAAATTAATTTAAATAAACTATTAGTGGAAGCAAATTAGTAATTAGGTACTCATCTATATTGAAATTACAATTTGAACCTAATATTTATGCTACCACAATAATTTAAATTGTATTTTCTATTAAATTACTAGCTGAAATATCAAAATTTCAATTTAAGGCTATGCTCGTGCGGATATTGGTCAGGCAATGTGTCGGTCCGGCGGAGCGCACAGGTCGCCATGGCAACGGGCAGCCAATTAGCGGCGCTGGCGTCGCGTGAATTTAATATACGCGCTTCAGAAATCGCGCTGCCGCGCTCCGTCCCTGTGACCACACCCTTATTGTTAATTAACGTAGTTTGGTACTGAATCAGAGAGAATGGATAAAATAAAGTTATACCGTCGGGAGGATTTAAGAACACAACTTAAAACTCAAAGCATTTATTTCAATTAAACCATTTACAGCCGCTGTTGAATTTTCAAGGAGTCGGTCAGTAAAAAAAATAAAGCTAGATGTACTTTCCAAAGCGTAGATCTCAAAGATTAGAACGTTACGTTGTAAGTTAAATATTTTCTTATCGCCGACCTGGCTTGAGCAAGCGTGGTGGCCTTCTCTATTTGAGAAGAGGCGTTTAGTGGGACAGTAGCAGACTACTATTATTTCTTCTTCTTAGTCGTTACACTCTTGACAGAGCGGTATTATTTATTTATCAGATATATTTCGGTAAAACAATGGTGCACACTTATATAAACATACTATTTGACGAAGTTTCTATCACTATATTCCTCGCCCATACAGTACAGGTTTATATATACAGTACAGGATATAGAAGAATTACCCATGTAATTGAATCCAAGCTGTCCGTCGTTCCCGTTTATCTAGCACCTCACAACGCGCCGAGCGCACATTGCGTGTGCGCAATTGCATCAGCGCAGCGACGCGGCAGCAGGCGACGATAATGTACCAATATCATGCACTTCATTAGGAGAATACCTGCCGAGCTTAACTGTGAATAGCTTCAATACCTAGCTGAAGTAAGGCTTTGAATAGGCCTTCATTTTTCATTTATTCAAATAAATAAAATTGAAGTGTCTGTATGTAATATCAACGTTTTATTGAATTTATGTAAACGTTTATACGGTACTAATAACAAATACGCAATTATTTTGATTTTTGTCTGTCTGTTTGTGCCGGGTAATCTCTGAAATCCGGATCGGTTATTCCAGAGATTATCTCCTACAAACAAACAACTTTAACTTTTTATAATAGTTTAGACAACATCTTAGCTTAGATCACTCGATAGCTAAGAGGTTGTTATAACATCCCGATATTATGAAACTAGGATACAATCAGGGACCCCGAAGTCAAGGAGCTCGTGAACTACCTCATTTCCTAACAAATAAATTAATAGTTATTAATTACACACTATCCCAACTAACTTACCTCCACCAGTTTATGTACTCGTGCCTTTATCTAATCGTGCGATAATATATATTCGATCTGGAGCCTTGGAGAGATTGCCGAAATGCTTGGGTTTGACCACGTGGCACGTTGAAAGCGCATGCCCATGGATTTTTACACACTGGCAAGGCAATGGGTATAACTTTTGGACAATCTTTATTGCTAAAAGAATGTTGCCTAGAGCAGGCATACTAAGATTAAACATGTTTTTTTTTTCTACGGTGTTCAAAAGAGAAGGAGGTTCTCAATTCATCTGTATATTTTACATCAACAACTTATTCTCTTGACTTCTATGAAGGTAAGCCTTCAAAAAGAGTGAGGGGATCAGACCGGAATGTCAATGTCTATAGTGGATCAGACAGGAATTAAAGAATAATAATAACCAGCTGGAGAGTAATAATAACCAGATCAGGAGATCCGACCAGAATAAATCTGTATTTTTTAACACCCGCCGAAAAAAGAGGGGTTACAAGTGTGTCGTGTGTTGCTGTATCTGTGTGTCTGTCTGTGGCATCATAGCGCCTAATCGCATGAACCGATTTTGATTGAGTTTTTTTTGTTTGAAAGTTGATTTTGTCGAGAGTGTTCTTAGCTATGTTTAAATAAAATCGGTGCAGCCGTTCAAAAGTTATGGGCGTTTTACTGTTTGAATCGGGGTTTTATCGCAAGATAAATGTGTCGGGGGTATTTTTAATTTTAAAATTTTACTTGTAGTATTTGTTACATAATTACTCCGCCAATTGTGGACCAATATTGAAAATAATTTTTGTGTTTGAAAATGTTTACTCCCGAGGTGGTCCCATTGTCACCAAGTCAGAATCTAATGATGGCATCCCATGGAAATCGAGAGAACTCCTCGAATATAATGAGCAAAATTGTTATTTTTATCAACAATACAATCTTGAACCCAGAAAATTGGTGAAGTGGAACTGATGAAGAAGGCCACTGGAACTGCTCAATGATTAGTACGTCACGGGTTTATTTGACATCTCGGTTACTTAACCGACTATGATGAAGCCAATACATATAAATAAATGGTACTGATGAAAATGGTACCATCGAATAGATCTGATGATGGGCCGGAAGTTAGGCACTGGAATTTCGAAATTAAACAATGTATCCTAGTCGTGTTTGGGCTTATTGGAATCTTCATGAGGTACTTTGATTATAATGATTTTCATTGTAAATTGAGATATCAAAACAAAAAAGTGAAAAATAAAAAGTTTTTAACAAAAAAAAAAAAAAAACCGTCTTCCAAGCCAAAACACTAGAATGCGAAAAATTAATTTCTCACGAAGTCGGTGTCGAAAACGAAAAACAAAACGTACCAAAGACACCAACTTCGAAAGCCGGTTTATTATTTTGATAAAAAGCTTTTTATCATTTCATAATTTCCATGGGACGTGACGGCCGCATTAATATTATTTTAATAGTATTTGAATCCAAAACTCTCTCATCGTACGTAGTGGAGAGTTTCGGACATGTTCTGCATGCCAATCTGAACGACGAAGTGAGTTTGATGCAGCTATTGTGAGAATAAGTTAAGAATTGAAATATTCTGTAAACATATTTCTATAATTGAATACAAAATGAGTATAAAGTGGCTACTTCGTGGGTATTTTTAGGAATTCCGCTCTAATAGTCTCCTAGTTATTAGATGTCGGTTCTACGGTTTCCAGACTAAACAAAACATTACTATTGTGTTATTATAAGACTTTAATACGCTTCAATAACTTGTATTTAGTAATTTACCTGATTAAATATAGTTTGTATAATGAAATATAAATGAATATTGTTGAAACCGGAGCAGCTCGTAATCCGCCAGGCCACAACACGCGCCAGGCCATAATTATATTAACCACATGAAATCGAGACCACTGTGAATTTCATCAACTCATGTGTTGTACTGAATATTCTGTATTCACCACCGTGTAGGGTTTATTCATTTACTGACCATTGCTGAAATTATTCTACCTAATTATAAATATTTACTGTTACCTTGCTAAAAATAGGATATGACAAGCCCGGTGGCTTTTTAAGAGACGTTTTCTGATATTTTGTATCTGCAAGCTTATTTTTATAAGTATGTAATATTATGTATGTGTTTAATATTTTGTGGAACAAAACCCTTCTCCCAAGTAGAAACGTTAAAAAGTATAACTAAAAAGTTGTAAATAAAAAAAGTTAATTTTAAAATCAAAAACCCGAATGCTTAGTAAGCGCACTAAAAAATGTAAAGTAGAAAATCATGCTGTGCAGTCGGAGGTTCAGGTGGTTAGCCAGCTCGTGAATATGTATCCTCCGACTGCACAAGGAATCACATTTAAACATATAAGTGGTATATATTTTTGTAATCACCTCTAAAAACAAATGGTATTAGTCTGGTGATTTTTGTGTACTGCGACATTAAAACCTAACTTAATAATAATTTTATCTTTTATAAATATTAAAGTAAAAGGCTTATTATTTTTAACCCCCGTCGAAAAAAGAGGGGGTGTTATAAGTTTGACGTGTGTTGCTGTGTGTCTGTCTGAGGCAACGTAGCGCCTAAACGGATGAACCGATTTTGATTCAGTTTTTTTTGTTTGAAAGGTGATTTTGTCGAGAGTGTTCTAAGCTATATTTAAATAAAATCGGTTCAGCCGTTCAAAATTTATGGGCGTAACGTTACTGTTTGAATCGGGGTGTTTTCGCAAGATAAATGCGTCAGGGGTTTCTAAAATTTTGAAATTTTACTTTTATAAGCACAAGAAACAATTACAAAACATCTCTCTACGTAATATTTTGTAGTAGTAGTCTCTCTAAGTAAATCTACACTTAAGGTTTGAAAGGAGTACTTTGGCCTCCATACTAGACTTACCCTGTATCACGATGCCAAAAATCTGATTCCTAAGATGTCATGATCAAAAAGGTTTCTTTTAAAATGGGACTCTCAACAAATGACATATTTTATCAAGAGACAAGTAAATAGAAAGAAAAAGTGTTTAATTGTCAATTCAATCACAGTACATCACTACAGGCATACTGACATCAATAACTTCCATTCACTCGCAAATCTATTAACACTTTCACCTTTCAACCATATCTCTGCAAAAACAATCACCTAGATTATCGAGAAAGTTTAAAAGAGAATACAATAGTTTCCGTGCTCTAAAGTAAACGTAAAAGCCGACGAGAATTAATTACAAGCTGGCAAACAGTTGATCCAATCTCGATGGTGACTGGTTTGCTAGCAGTGAGTACTGTGACGTCGTATGTGGTACTGGATGTGGGTGAACACCAGTATTTTAATTACCTCGTTGGTCTAATAGTAGAGTGCTGAACATTAGACCCTGGTTGCCATTCCCGGGTCTGGCTTCTCAGGAATGTCTCAGTAGCAGCCTGAAATCTGAAGTTCTACCTGCTTGATGGCAATAGATTCGGTTTAATCGCCCCCCAATTCAGGTACTTAAACGTAACTAATGAATTTTAGAGGTTCTGCTCCACCTAACCCTTTGGGAATATACAGGCGTGATATTATTCTAAAGTAATTCTGATATGTTTTTACAAAACCATCCCACATTACCTTACTACTCTCCAAGTTTCCAACAGTGCACACTTGTTCACTTATCCATTCGTTGGCAGTCAAAAACTCTCAATAGATGTTGGTCCGCATGATTTCCCCGCGGGCGGCGGGCGCGCGACCAATATATTATGACGATTTATACTCCGAACACTGGCCAACAGTTGTAAGGTACGTATTGTTACTAGGTTTTGTATGCTGACGACTGGATCTCGCTGAAATTTTTGTCCATTAGGTTGTTTTGGTATTTTTGAATGGTGTAGTGGGATATGTATTAAAAGATGTTGCTTATTGCCTTCATTCGCAATCTTCATCTCAGCTACACCAAAGCTTTAATACCTATACAGGAACATTGAGAGTTTTAGTGAAAACAAGGAGAACAAATAAAAAACTTTTTTGCAAAAAAATACTACCGACTTCCAAATACAAAACTGCAAAGTGAAAAATAACTTTATTTTTTGAAGTCGGTGTCTTTCGTAGGTACCAATTTTGCTTTATGGACACCGCCTTCAAAAAATAAAGTTATTTTTCACTTTGTAGTTTTGTATTTGGAAGTCGGTAGTATTTTTTTGCAAAAAAGTTTTTTATTTTTCACTTTTTAGTTGTACCTACCTAATAGGCAAGTTAGTAAGGTAACTATAACGCCAAAATTGATTTCATGAAACTTGAACTTAACCGGTGAAATGAGAGATCTGCGTACCCCTTAAGAGCGTACTGGCGTGATGTTATGTTATGAAATGGTATAAACAATAAACAGATATGCAATTGCAGCAATCCCGAGAGATTTGCCGGTGTTTATTGAAGAGTTCTGTTGTATATCTCCAAAGCTCTTCATCAGATCTCCACCAAAAAAAAATGGGACCAATTTCCGAACATACATTTTCAAACAAAAAAAGAATTTTCAAAATCGGTCCACAATTGACGGAGATATCGGTGAACATAAACAAAAAAAAAAAAAAATCAAACATGAAGTCGAACATAGAACCTCCTCCTTTTTGGGAAGTCGGTTAAAAAGAAGTACAATTACTAGACAATGGCAATAGAAATGAGACAAACTTCAACTTTGAATTCAAATGCCGCATATCTAAAACCTGCAACACATTGATTCACTTACCCACCGTACATCACTCACACGGACACCTTCACTACAACACAACAAAACAACATACAATACAACACAACATGACGAATGTTTACTTCGTAGCGAAGACGACTACTTGCCTGTCATATTGTCGTGACTCGAACCGATAACTTGGCTTAAGTCGAGTACTGTGTTTATGTTAACAGCGACTTAGGGCTCAAGTTAGGTCTGACTTGTCTGAACATGGGATATGTGTGATGGGAAGAGTCGTGTATTACTACTGCTTTGCTTGCCACTTCATTAGACATTATTTGCTATCCCGTCGGGATTTGGAAAATGCCGGTTATAGATACTTATCCAAAGTGAAATTTTATCAGCAAAGGCGTTAGGCAAAAATTCAAAATGTTTGGGATTTGGGACATGATATTTTGACTGCGCATGTCAATCTCATACATTTTCGGGATTTTTTAATATAATCGTTATATCTAATTGAATGACATTTTTTCTACGGATTTGTCGTAAATGATAGCTCTGTGCAAAAGGAAGTCAGTGAGTGAGTCAAGAGTGTTCTTTTTATATTGTACAGAAACTGGAAATAAATTACCTTAGAAAAGGTTAGGCGTACCAAATAATGTTTTCCCAGTAGTATCGTAATGGAGGAAACTATAGAGTTATATTGAGGAAAAACACCATTTTCCTGTTAGCTTAAAACAATATTATAGGTAATCTGGTTTTCCCAGGGGTTATCCAGGGGCAAATGGTAGTAGGCCCAGTTGATTGTGAGAAATGGAAAATCTCGTAGGCCTCTACATTTTACTACCAATATGCTACGAGAATACTAAGGAGCTGTAACGAGGCTGCTACGAAAGTGCTACGAAAGAGCTACAAGTTTGCTACGAAAGTGCTGCAAGTATGCTACGAAAGTACAGAATACATCAACAAGTGAATGAGGATTATTGAAGTTCTATAATGCGGTTCTTTAAATTCAATTTGTTTTTCTTACCATGGGTTTATTATCCACTGTAACTTTGACCTTTATCAAAATAGATTCCACTGTCACATAAAAGCCTAACTATTTTTCGCAATAACTTCTCTTCAATAACTACATTTCTGTCTGTCCGGTAGTTGCTACATTTATGACAAATGGCCATATTATTAGTGAGTTCCACCCTCGTCTGAGGAGCTTACCTCCACCTCCAACCTGTCAGGGGAAATAACCGAGCTTCTTTTACGATACACTTCAGTGAAAGGCTTTACTTGAGGCTGATGGGAGATTAAAATAATGGTGAGGGAGGTTCTGGGAATAGATTTGTGAGAGGATTTAGGGACTAGGTAGGCTTAATGCTACTATTTTTAGTAGAAAACTTGGCAAAATACTGACAAGACGAGTTATGTACTGAAAAATAAATATTTGGGTTAATAGGTTCTATGGTTGGTATCAGAATAAACAGACATTTTGTACAGATTTCTGTATAAATAAATTTTTTATTTTTTATACCAATATTATAAAGAGGAAAGATTTTTTTGTTTGTTTGTTTGTTTGTACCGAATAGGCTCCAAAACTCCTGGACCGATTTCAAAAATTCTTTCACCGTTGGGAAGCTACTCTATCCCCTGGTGACATAGGCTACTTTTTATCCCTGTATTCCCACGGAAACGGGAACTACGCGGGTGAAACCGCGAGGCGTCCTCTAGTATTAAATAAAGACGTAACCCCTGGGAATGCCGTGATTTGATGTATGTTATAAATTAGTTTAAAAAGGTTTTATCTTCTAAAATAAATGTAGCCTTGTCACTCAACACAAACAATAAAACTAGAAACAAGATAAAAACTCTAATAAAAGCTTTATGTAATATCCTGAAAACTTGACAACTGTTTGCAAAAACTTTATTGTTTGAGCTAAGTCTAGACCGATTCTCGGGGGCGAACGTTTAAAGGCGTCGCCCCATTCCAGCGGTTAAGCTACGCACGTAAAGCTTCGCTTGTATGAGAACTTAGGCGGGATAGCGATAGCGATAGCGATATTGGAAAACAGTACAAAAAAAATTTGATTGCCAAGAGATGTCACGGGATCAATCCCTTACATTTTGCATTTCGATCGCCATCGCTGACAGAATGACTAGAGTTTCTGATCACAGCATATTCAGCTTGTAATGTTTCCACTACTGGGCATAGGCCTCCTATCTTCTTAATGGTGTGGCCACTCGAGCCGTCCACTACGTGTAGCCAGTGCAAATTAATGTATTTCACACGAGTTTTTCGTTCTTCGTAATGCCAGTTTACATTCCATAATCCTTTAATGGTTTGTACCCACGGCTACGCTACGCATAGGTACGTGTCTGCCAAACAAATGAATCGCGCTACTAAGTCGGCAAACCTACCCGAGCACATTCTACGTAGCTGTGGACACTGGGCCTAACTCTGACGTGGCAGTGACGACGGTTATGTCTAGACCGAAACTAGGCATGCCAGGACCTAGATCTAAATGGATACGTTGTTATTTGACGAGCGGAAGATATGACCTGTTTTAGGATGATGTAGGTGATAAAGGTTTCTGATGTCGGTATGACGCTTCATTTTTCATGGACCTTTTTGTTTTTGGTTTACTCTTTTGAACGACCTTATTTACAAATTAAATTGAAATTGGTCAAGCTTGTACCATAATTATACCTATAGAAATAGTAACATTGTAAAAGAATTGAGTTACATTTTTGTGCACAACATAGAATATCCTAACTATCTAGGTTCCCATAGAAGAAAAGAAAATAGAACTTACACGTGGTCATTTCTCGTCATAAAGTAAATTTAGAAGATTGGTTTGTACACAGATAAAGTAATGCAGACATTACATAAGCGATCTGTCAAACTTCTGACAAAGAAAACTTTTCTTTTAAGAAAATTCAACTAAAGTTGCTTTTGTAGATATATTTAAACATTAGCAGGAAAGTTTAACGTCAAACTTTTCGCAAATAACGATAAAGGTTTTCTTAGTATTAGCTAAGTAAACACACTCAAGTCTGCCTCAAGTAGGTCCTAAAAATAAACTGTGACGTAGTTAGACTTCGAAAAACTTGGAAAATCTACAATTTTTCGCACTTTTCAAAGGAAATTGAGCCCCTGTTGAAAAAAATTAGGTATTTTATTCAACAGAGAGAGCGGGGACAGTTTTCGTAATCTAAGGTGTTTCTGGAGCTTTCGTTTTTTTTGTGTCTTTTCCCACATATTTTCACCCAGTAATAATAGCTACCCTTATAAATCGTCACATAAAACTAATAACACTTAATATCACTTCCGAGGGCCATAAATTCATGATAATAGCAATCATCTGCGAAGAAAACCCAAATATCTTTATATTTGGGTTTCTTCGCAGATGATTGCTATATTTGGGTTTATTCCCGATAAACTAGCACATACATAAATACACATACATACAAAAGGTATATGTACATTATGATGACGTAACATCGTGACGTCACGAGAGGGTGCTCCGAAAATGAACGCCGATGAACCTGTCAGAATCCTTTCGCTTGTGATTTACTATCGTTTATAAAGTTTTATAAAGAAGGCGCCAATATCTTTCATATGCAAAAACCATAACAGTCTTACAAACCTAACACATAATAGTCGTACGACGTCCCACTAAAAAAAAGCTCCCGCGATCACGACACCCGATGTCCCCGACATGCAATCTGTGCAGCGCTTAAACCGAAAGCTGTCACTTAAGTTGCACCGATGTAAGAGCAACTTGAAGTAATGTAAGACCAAGTTGAAGTGAGATAGCGTAACTTAGGATATGTCTTCGGGCAACACTCGCATCGGACGGCGAAGTCAGCGAAATGTTTCGGGCAAGCGATGACGCGCGAATTTTGTCGAAGTTAGAACAAGTTAGAGGAGGGATTCTTTGAATTATATTTGAGTCTGATTCTACACTTATGTTTTTTAGCTATTCTTAGCTATTGCTTAATTTCTAGAAAGATTTTAAATCCATGTAGTTCATCGTGTACTTGCATCTTTATGTCTTAAATCTAACTTATAAGTACAAATTCTAGCCCAATTGGCCATCCATGTCTTTGTGGTAAAAATTCACGACAGATAACGAGGGACAATATCTAGCAATATAATAATAAGTAACAGCTAAAATGATCACAATATAAATATATTGCTAACACACGACAACGAGAAAATAAAACACATTGTCATACATTTACAACGTTCCATTGTCATACACTTACAACATTCAAAGAAAAGTGCTCTCTCGAAGCGTTGAACCGAACATAAGAGAACCGAATATAACTCACAATAACACAAGTGGCCACTGGCTGTCCGCGTCCAAATGGTGGTCATAAGTGGTCGAACGATTCTCATACGTTGTGATAGGTGGTCGAATGCTACCGATACTTGGTAATAAGTGGTCCAATGATAGCGTCACCGCGGCCGGTGTGCTAATGTTAGGGTATCTAGGTCTCCAATATTTATTGTTCATATTGCTATTGGCAATACGGTATTGTTTATTTGTGTCCATATTCGAGGTCCAGATATTGTCCATAAATGGTTATGCTCCAAATCGTGTGTGAGAGGTTTTGTATTACCTATTTACCTGATTTATTATCTGTAAGAAAATCCACGATAATGCTGTAGGATATATAATAATTATATTAATATATCTCACGGATATATCGTATCATTTTGTCTGTTTTCCGAAATATGGACCATCTGTGGGTGTCTCATAAGGTAATTGATTACTAGTCTTAGATAATATTAAGCATCTTCCTCTCTGTAACAAAAGATTATCGAGATCTCTCAAACACATTCGTAAGATTACTAACATAACACGTAAATAAAGTATTTGTCAAAGCAAGGTACTTCTTAATTACAGCCCGTGCAAGCTCTACCGCAGTCAACAGCAACATTCCTATCTTTGTCCAAATTCAGCTATGTGGCGACACAAAGGAGATAGAGCATAGTTGACATTAGCCGCGGACCAGGCTTGAGAGCGTGTCGCTTTAAATAGCGCGGCGAACACGCTGGCTGTAGGGAGGTAACCGCGGTGACACGCTAGTCATAGGGAGGGGGGACCCGCGGTGATACGCTGGTCGTAGGGAAGGACCCGCGGAGACACGCTGGAGTAAATAAATGGAGGGGTATTATATGGGTGGCATTTGTCAGTGGTGTAATGTATAAATACGATGTGTTACCGTGAATCGAGCCTCTATGAAATACATGCCTACGCGACAAATATCGTTTATTAAGGTTAAACAGTTGTTCGCAGAGAAACTGTGGAAAAGAATTATAGAAAACTAATACATAGATTTATAATACTTTATTGTAAGCCAAACCAATAAAAAAACATTTTCTAGAATTCTTAATTAAATGGCTACTATGGCAGTCTTATCACTGACAACGATATATCATCTTCTTCCTGACCTTGTCCCATATTACATGTGGTCAGCGCAACACGTTTTCTTCCTTCATTCCGTCCTATCAACCGATACGCTATCACTTACTCCCTTTTCTTTCAAATTGCTCCTAACAATCTGGGCAACTTTTTTTAGCCACTCTTTGAAACTATTATGAAAAATATGCCATTGAAAGTAGTTTTCATTTTCTATTGAAACATAAGTATTCAGACAGGTTTTCCATTTAATAATTATATCTTGATATGGCCGTGTCACGCTGTAAGTGGGGCAGCAGTCGGAACTCGCTGACAGTAAGACGAGCACAATGCACACCGCACAAAGCTATTCACGTCATACACGCTTGATAGTGTCAGAGAAATAGCACTGTTAAGCCAGGTATTTAATTAATGGAGAAAATATTTTTATATTGCAAATGCATGAGCATACGAAAGCCTTTACCCATGAGTGGGACAGAACAGGCAACCAAAAAAAATGGCTGTCAAGGGGACTGCCGATAGAAATAAAAACTTTGAAGATACTGTTTTTTTTTGTTACACAGTTATTCCGTCGGAATTATTTAGCATTTTGATGACGCTGTCACATTATCATGTAGACAATCCAATCTAAAAATCCAATCTATAAATTTTCACTTCAAAAATCCATGTGTTGAAAACAATACAAACTTTGAACATACCTACATTTTATTCACAACAAATCTCGCGACTAAAAATTAATTGCTGTCTGATCTTACAAGCTATCTACACTACATTGTACATTGTTTTCGCCGCCTGAATGCATCTAACAGCCTGTCTAAAGCCGAGACGGTGTCACGCTGCAAGTGGGTCGGGTGTCGGAACGCGGCGACGGTAAGGCGCGCATAATGCACGCCGCACAAGCCCTCGATAGTGTCCCGCCGTCCCGTGGTATCAAGCTGTCTCACGGCCGCCGTGTTGAGATCACCAGCGTGACAGTTGTGATTAAGAGGATGGCGGTTATTGTCCGCTGAAGTTATTGTTTTGTATGCAAATCACTACAGGCCGGTTTATGAATTAGGTATTTGGTATTAAGAACGTGACACGTGACCTTACTTTAATGCCAAAGTTTGATAGGTCTTTCGGCTAAACTGGACTTTGAAAATACTCAACTTTAAATTTTTATTGAAAATTCGGTGGTATGAAACAAAGAGCCGCCTTTGTACATAAGTGGTCCTATTATATTTGTGTCTTTTTGTTGTGTACAATAAAAAATAAGAAAGAGCGAAATTTTATTCTACTATATATACTAGTTAAGTAATATATATTTCGTAACAACTCATAACTGCTACAAACAGAATGTACATACATACATAAATTCACGCCTTTTTCCCATGGGGGTAGGCAGAAACTACAGAGCGCCAGCTGCTACGATCCTTACATACTTTTTTTTTTGCTTCACTCAATAACAAAATGTCATTATTAAAAACAATCTTTATTAATTAACACAAACAAGCAAGTCCTTATAAAGTTTGAAACAGATTACAAAACAAATATCTACAGCTAAAAAGCGTTATTCAAAGCAAACTTATAGGAATTTAACAACTAAGGTAAATTAATAAGCAGATCCTTATAAAGTTATAAGAGATACTTCGCGACCACCACCTGGGACGTCGTGGTCTCGGTATCGATCTGAAAGTCTTTTGAAACTATTTCTAGTATCAAAGGCGGTATTCACAAGTTTTCATTAGACCTGCCGTACTTGAATATTTGCGGTCCTCTTTGCTAATAAACTTGTCGGTTTTATTTAACGTTGCCGTACCGAAGAAACTTGGCACTTGCTGTGACTTGCTTCAGAAATGTTCGAAGTTTGTTTGGAGATTATATTGTTAATTTAATTAAGTTGTGTAAAGGTGTCGTTCGTTTGCAATTTAGTTTTGTACAAGGTTTGTACAAAACATATACTATTGTAAAGATTATCTTAGTTTGTGTTAGCACCCAAGTGATTGCTCCTAAATTGCACAAGGCTAATAAGATTTTCGTTTTTCTCCTAGGCATGAATAAAAAAAAAAAATTGTATGTGTGGTGTGTGCTCTGGGGGGTGACCACAAGCTCTTAGAGTAAGGTTATTTCGAGATCGAAAAAGGGACAGATGTATATGACGTGTATACATCTGTCCCTTTTTCGAACTCAAAATAACCTTACTCTAAGAGCTTGTGGTCACCCCCCTGATCTCTGAGTAGCCCACCTCACTACCAACTTACTGACAGCAGGCGTTTTACGACAAATCCAAATAGAAATCTATTATTTTATTTTTCACATGTGGCTTAAGTTAGTTATTTAAATTGCTACACAGCTACAGATTAATCTTAAAACTTGCTAACTTCAGAAACAGAGATTACAAATTAACAATCGACTTCCAAACTAGAGCACTTTAAACTCCAACACTTATAAGTCTATACTGAACAACTATTATATAGTTGTTGAACCACCTAGTTGTTTGTGTAGTGTTGTTGGAGACCTGTTGATGCCGGTGTCGGCATCGAGGGCTCTTGTCTTGATTGATGGCCGGGATGGCGGAGGGCGGGCGGTTTTTGTTTGAAGTCCTCTATTTGTGGGGTGGGTAGATGGTTTACTTGTGTAAAGTCTTCGTGGTTCTTAATTTTAAATAAACTAAAGATTTGTTTACTTTTTCTTGAAACTTTTTTGAAGGTTGATGCAGAGTTATTTCAAAGTTTCAAATTAAAATTATATTTATTGCATCCGTAATGTACATATACAGGTGGTACATATAAGTTACAGAAACAATTATGGACCCTGTCGGGCACAACAACATTCTAGATACTGTCAGTGTCTAGGAGAGAGGAATAGCGCTTAATATTTCCATTATTCATTAACGTTTCAGTGATCTATTTATTTGCTATCTAACTGCTTTTATTTGGTTTTATGTCTTTATGTTAAATTATGTATTATTTTTACTCATTAATTCATTCGTTAAAAAACTATATAACAAATAGTTCATAAAACTTATAACAGAAGATCACGCCTATTTTCGCCGAAGGGTTAGGCAGGGGCTCCTCCTGAGTTCATATAATGTTTGGAATTTTTGATTGCC
Source organism: Orthosia cruda (assembly GCA_964057195.1). NCBI lineage: Eukaryota > Metazoa > Arthropoda > Insecta > Lepidoptera > Noctuidae > Orthosia > Orthosia cruda. The sequence goes on from OZ059836.1 coordinate 41,324,562, forward strand.
TTCTATAGATTCGAGTCTTGCATATTAAACATGGAATGGTTTTTATACTTACGCAATTTTTATATCGATCACTGCTCTACTTTTATTCAGTTCAAAACAATAAATGCAGACAAAAGCGGTAGTTTTCTTATTGCGAGCTAAACAGAAGCTCTTATAAGCATTGCCCTCTAACTCTAGACAATAAATTACATCTCTCTGTGTTACTTACTTTTATTTAGTCACTGTATTGTAAAACAAGTTAATACAACATTAATGTAATTGTTTCAGGTAATGGCGACGTCTTAGCGCAGCATCTGATATAAAGTCGTGAGTACACTGTCTCGGTGAGTGGCGCCCATTCCAATTAAATTTTAATTGTAACGCCGCCCGACTTCAGCCGTTTGTTTACGCACACGTCTGCGAGATGTTACCTGTCGCAGAATGCGTACAGTGACGTAAATATGCGTGGAGTTCAAATGTTATGTAAGAATATGCAGAATGTCTCAAATTCAGACTCTTCATAACTTTAAAGCAAAGAGGTTTAAGCCGATTAAGAATTCACTCGTTAAGACAATTCATCGGCAGATGTAGAACAGGCTGGATATAGCTGTATATTTCTGTGTATATCTTAGCGTGCTCAAACGATTTTCTGTGTACTTAAACGAATGGTTGCTTGCCTAAAAGACTGATACCTTGACCAATAGACACGTTCCTTCACTTGTGTCTTGTTGTAGTGTTGTTTGTGACTTCGAACATAGTAAAATCCATAGCTTTTGGGCCACGGCAAATTGGTCTCAACCAACAAACCAGGCGTCGAAAATAGTCTTAGCAATCATTGTGGGGCCTATATCAAACAACTAAATGTTATACAGTGTTCAAATTACGCACTACAACAGTGTTCCACAGTGGACCGCTCTGTTAAACGTTCGCTGTGCATCGGCAATGCAATTTGTTCGCATGAATACGAACGTCTGCGGGGACCACAGTCCACAAATAGCCAGTAGTGCGTAAATGAAAAATAGTATCGAATCACTGTAGTTACAGTTGACACGCTTTTAGTTAATAGCCTGCTGGCGCTGCTGCGACAGCAAACAGAATCAAAATACGTATTTGCGAAAATTTGGCTAGTAGGTATATCTTTTAATGACGCAAAGTAAAGGTAAATACATGCGTTTTTTTGCTGCTCTTTGCTCTTTGGTTCGCGTTTTCACTCTTATATGAATTAACTAAACAAGCAATATCTTACACACGGTTTAATAAGATTGGTCAGAGAATGGCCAACATTTCGTGATTTCTAGTTGCCCTATAACTTAGTTGTGGACGTCAAATAGGTACTTCATGTACAAAACTGGTATTCAGCTACTTCCCTACTGACTGGCAGACGATCCCAAGTTGGGAAGTCAAATTGGTTCTTTCATCCAAAGACCAAAGTGAGCTGTATTATTCTGGCTGTGTACGTATTTCTTGTCTTGTTGCTATGCGGGCCTTCTGTATCCACCTACGCTGTAATCAACACCCATGTATTTCAGCCCACCAACAAATCCTCTATGCAATACAATTCACGCGTAACTACCACTCCTAACACAAACAAATTCTAACCATTAGTCGCAGAGATAAAGTTCCTTTTTACTTGCACGCTCAGTTACACATGGTGCTTTGTTTTTGGGCTCTGTAAAAGATGTCCTTTACTTTGTCATTAATATGTATGTAACGTAAGGAAATTGTGTGCCTCCTAAATGTATGAATTCGTGATCAATTTTCTTGGAAGCTGTGTTGGAATTGTTTTGTTTTACTAATAAGCTTTAGGTAATCGTGCAGTTATCATAATTTGACTATGGTATAACGCAAAATCTTTGAGAAAAATCACTTTTAATTTATTTCTGGAAGGGCTTAAAATACTCGTACGTAGCGCTAAAATTATTACGGATTATAGAAACACGTAATCGCTTTGACTAACGGAGTCTATGCCAAAAACTTGATTAAGATCTTGTGTTATTTTTAGGACTTTATTAGTCCTGAAAATAACACAAGATTATAATTTAAACATTTCAAACAAGCTCCGTAATTTCCTCTTTAAAACAAAAATGGCGTCATTAAATTTGTTAAAAGTCAGAGGTCTGAAGGCGGCGCATCATTTGCTGACCACTTTTTGAAACATTAATAATACATGAACCATAGACCGCGCACACAGTGCCAGGACCCAAACTCAGACCAATAGAGAGAGATGGATGAAGAAGGTTCACTGTCCACAAAATTGAAATTGCTAGTTGTCCTACAGTTTAAATATGCACTACTATCTGAACTTTACTTGGGAATTCATTCTAAATTTAGCATAGAAGATTGCTACTGCTTATCCCGTCTTCTATACTAGGGGATTTATATTCCTGTCCCCGAAATTACAGAGCACGCATAATCATAAATGCGATTATAGTGTTGTTTTCAGCACAACATCATTATTGGGTATGCAGCAGATATTTAGTCAGTATATTCAAACTACAAAGACCTACAGGACAGGGATTTTCAGAGGTATACTTGTGACGCACACCAAAAAGAACGCTATCTGTTTCAAAGCATTGATTTCAATTATACCCTTGACGGGTAAGTTCCCTTGAATCATTTAAGAGTTTGTCTACTAGTTTTCACCCATTATATATTATATAATGGGTTAAATATATTCTAGAGGGCCACAACTTTTTGTGGGTTTTCTGAGCCTTGTTATTTAACACGTGGGTGTTTTGTAACCTCTTTAGGAGATAACGACTTGTGTAACGAGGCGTTCAGGATTTCACTCACGAGACTTTACATGTTAATGCGCTTTTTATATGAAACGAGGGGCGAGAGCTTTTGAAGCGTTGCTTGAGGGTAAATGGGAGTGATTGTTAGATAGAATCTTTAATTTGTTTGAAATAATATTACACGTTGAGTCCACCAGCCCGCAAGTATCAAATCAAATCATTCGTTAAAGTAAGAGTGAACTGGAAGAATCTTTGGGGTACGCTCGATCTATCTCTTTCTCTAGATAAAAGGCGGGCTCATTATCAAAGGTTTTTGTTTATTTTTATTATATTTATTTCATTGAAATACAGTTTTGGCAATTCAACGAAATGTATGTGGACAATACACATCTGCTTACGATTGTTATCTTAGATTATGCATGCAAGTCGTGAAATAAAACCAATATGTTTTTCAAATAGCTTTACTGTTCCAATCACAGAATGTGATTGTGCTATTATTGTAGAAGAAAATACAAACTTTATTAGAATTCTGCTGAAGCATTGTGTCTATATGTATTGTAATAAGGCTACAAGTGTATCTAAGTTACAATATTGTCCTGAGGAGGTCAATGTCGTGACATTGCGCCTAAAGACCTGGCCCAGAGACACCTTTTGTATAAATAAAACATAAAAAGGGTCCAAAAACATTGCAAGAAATAGCAACAGAATTGTTTCGTAGGTACCTACAAGATTTTCGTCGGATCTTCAATGTCAGAATGTCCTACTAACATTCTGACATTGAAGATCCGACGAAAATCTTGTAGGTACCTACGAAACAATTCTGTTGCTATTTCTTTTTTCCAAACTATGTTGTACCACTGCTGGGCAAAGCTCTCCCCCATAGCCGTCAACTGTTCCCGACGTATTGTATTCTTTTTTTATAAAACAAAGTCGTGTTAGTTACACCACTTATAATACAACCGGCTGGACCAATTTTTATGATTTTTGTGTTTTTGGATTTATCTTCATAAGTAATAAAACGTCGAAAAAATTAACGATAAAAAATAACATTTTGCCATACATTTTGCGAACACAGCGCCATCTCTGATACATGATAGAAACAAAGCACACACAAAAATTAAAATGGCATTGTATGCTGGTTCTGGTAGGTAGGTAGGGTAGGTTGGTAGGTAGGGTAGGGTAGGTAGTTATGTACGGCGGGTAGGGTAGGTAGGTTTGCAGGGTAGAGTAGGGTAGCGTAGACTGGTGCCATTTTGCTCAAGATAGTTCTCACGTACAGTTAATTAAGTGATCTCATATAAATCAATAGTATTATAGACGGGCTCCCGCCAACAACAACCATTGTGTTACCTGTATAAACCATTACATTATTAAATGACAATTAAATAGTAGATTATTAACCAAGGGGATAAAGCAGTGTCTTCTGTCGCGGGTGACGATTTAAATCGCGAGCGTAACGAAGAACTCTAGGTTTACTCCCGAGCGTAGCGAGGGTGTTAAAAACTTAAATCACGAGCGAAGCGAGGGATTTAAGACGAGTCCTGAGTGTAGCGAGGGATTTAAGTTCACCCAAGACTAAGACAGCTTTATCACCGAGGAAAATACTCTACTTTTCGTACCATTTGCGAAAAAATTAACACAATAATAATATGAGATAAGCATTTTAGAACATTATCTTATTTATAAAAATAAATTAAAATAAACTTAACGTTTATGTATTTGAAGAAAACAAAAACGCGGCAAATTCCTAGACTAATATTTTTTTGTCGGAAAAGCAAAGGCATCAAGCTCATACGGCCTCGTCGGTTTTCGTAATTTTATTTAATAATCATAACTGCATAATAAATGCGTATTCCTTTTTCAAAAATATGTATAATGCTTTATATACAAACTCAATGGTGTAAACACAGATGTAGTTCAGTATAAATTTCGGTAAGTATTCCAAATTTAAATCACATTCTCCCCCTAGAGGATGAATGAAATTCAGTACAATTTTCTTTCCCTGTTTTTAACGGATTAAAAATGACTATTGTTATGTTCGCTTTTTGTGGCATAGAATGTCACTTTTTTGAGCAAGTGGTACGAAAAATACTATAATACTCACTGCTTGCAAAATTTTTGGGCATCTTTGAAATAATTTATATGACAAAAAATTGCCGGGTCAGCTAGTAGATAATTACAATATATTTGCAGAACTTTCACTACACCACAGATAATAATATAATATTAGCATAATACACCAACTTTATCAAGAACAATGAAATACGAACAACCTCTGCAATCACCAATAACTCTAAAGCACCAAAACGCTTCGAAATTATTAAACTGTATCCATAATCACCCTTATTTATTCCGCCATTACATTTATAAATCACGCGAGATAATTTTGAACTGGTAACACTAACTAAACACTACGTGTCAACGCCAAACAACGCATATTATTGCCATCTACGAGTTCATGCTACCGGAACTATGTTCATGGCTGGCATGTACGAGTAATTGTAATAACATACTTTCTAGCTAGTGGGTATATTACTATGATTAATAATAGAAATCACAGGCTTGAGGAAACCAATTTTAATTTTTTATTATTATTATATAAAGATAATATAATTTTGAAATCGCCAACCCACCTTGTGCAATCGTGGTGATTAATGCTCACGGCCCTTCTATTTTTTTGAGATGGGCCATGTCTAGCTCTAGTGTAGGTCACAGGTGACTGAGACAAAGTCGATAACGGAGTGAGCTTACATAGACGAAGGCAGTGAGTTCCACTCTTTTGCTGTGCACATTATGAAGGATGTTTGGAAGCGCTTGGTGCGAATTGATGGAATGGCAACTAGGTAAGGATGGTAACTTGCAGTGCGTATAGATGTCCGATGGTAGAAGTGGGCTGGTGGGATAAGCTCGTGGAGTTCTTGAGCACACTCACCGAAGTACAGTCTGTAGAAGACCGACAAGCAGGCAACCTTGCGGCGATGAGCCAAGCTGTGCAGCTTGGCATCCACCCAATCCACCTTCTGTATGAGAAGAGGTCTTTGCCCTGCAGTGCACCAGTAACAGATTGGTATTATTACTGTAACCCTAGTATAGCCGAGCTTCAGTTCCGACCACAGTACATCGTAGGTTCCTGATTCTGAAAGAAAGTTTATGAATATACCAAATCGCATCCCGATGAAAAAAATGTTAATTTGAATGTTAAGAACTCAAGATCGAATCACGTGGTCGTTGCTAACTGAACTTTAAATATTTTGCCGATCTCAATCCCATTTCGTCTCATAGATTAACCAACAACTTTTCTCTTTATATCCGAGAGTTAAAAAGGGGTTCTCACTGAACAACATTCTCAGAGTACCGTTATGAATATCAGAGTAAAAGGAAATGAGGCGCTAATACCGCGCTGACCTTTGCAAATGTTTAAAATTAAAGCAAGAGCCGTTCGCGGCGGAAATACGTACACACGCACATATGTGGTGAATGCTAATGAAAGTGTACCATATGAGCGAAACATTAAAATTGTAAATGAAGAAGATGAACACGTCAAGGAGCTCCCTACGTTATTAAATTTATTCGCTAATTTATTCAAGCACGTGCTGGAAATAAATAAAATGGTTAGAATTAATGTTGACATGCTAAACATGTTGAATATAAACAAAGTTAATGGTTCGTGAACACTGGATTAAAATTCACGAGACACCAAAAACGTCGGAAAGCTTTTAAAACAAATCAAAAGATAAACAACAAGCGAAACTAGTTTAGATTCAACGAACACTGTTGGCGTAAACGTCAGACAACACTCAATAAACAGCGCACATGAAAACCAGCAGTAAATCGCTCACAACCAACAAACTAACTTTTAGCTTCAGTTGCAAACTAATTTAGCGAGCGCTGATTCCGGAAATTGATGACTCAGTTAAGTCTACATTATGTATTCAATCTCTTTTAGCTTCAGAGGTAAATAAGATTATCTCTCGCCGTTATTGGTTCATATTTCACGGAAGCCACTTATTTCGTACCATCTGGAACGGGTGCGAAGTTTTTGTCGAACACAGACTGTTGCTAAAACAAGGTTGAGGAAACTAAGAGTGAAAACACGCGCCTCTTAGCTGAGATCCCTAAACAGATGGTGGTTTTATTGTGGTCCTTCACTGTTCAGAGAATTATGATGAACCCATGAGATTTGTTGCAAGATTATTTGCTGGATTCCTAGTTTATAACTGAGTAATTTTATGGACCAAGTCTACACTTCTCCTTGGAAATGCTAAGCGTATCGTTATATATACCTAAGCTAACTAACAACTACTAAGCTGCTGTCCATAAACTTGAATCTGCATACATCAGAACTCTGTCCATCCCAAACAGCTACACTAACTTTACCCTTCTTACCCCTCTCCCATCTGTTCCCACAACTACTTTAATAAAGTGAAGTTGGAATAAACTTCCCTCGTTACTTGCTTGATGAATTTTAATGCAAAAAGGATCTTGAAAATTACTCCAATTAAACACTTTAAGATCCAAGCGAACGCTGATTAAGAAGTTAACGCTAAGTTTCAAATTGCACTCATGCGGTGGAGCGTTTGAATTCAATTAGAATAGGAGGAATAAATGTTTAGTTGTTTTCAATTGAGTTAGTGGTTTCAATATTTAGTAGCTTGCTTCAAGTATTGAACTTTACTTTTAGTAACAGTTGCTTAGAATAAGCGAAAGCGTTATAGAATGCCAAAACAAGCGCTACTACTTTTAAACGTTTTATCATTTAACACTCCACTTAGGACCCATTAACAAATAAGTCCACACAAAAGTCCAGTGAAAAATGACCAGTCAAACTTATTTAGCGTACAATACCCAAAAACAAAAGAGGATCCCCTTGATAAATGTCAGCGAGCGGTTCCTTTTGTATCAGGCTTCACTAACCGACTGAGAAATTGCTGTCGCCTTCCATCAAGTCGTCTTTACACGGTGTCTGTATTGGGGCAGGCTTCAAAGCCTCCCACGTGGCTCGCCGGCTCACCGCCCTTTATTTATGGGTTTCTATATGCTTCGACAACTTTCAGCGGCGTTCTTTGATATGCTCCCGAGTCCCGACGATGCTCAATACGGTTTTGTGTATATATATGATTTTGTCGTTTTATCGATGAAAATTAACTCATTATTGATTTTTTTGGTGTTTCAGTTTTGAAGGAAGAAAGTAACGTAAATAGGAACGAGAATGTGAAAAATAGATACAAACCATAAAACTCGTAGACGCAAACCATCACACGGTGGTATGGTATTTCAATTCCTGTTACCTTTTCATTGAACACATTAAAATAATGTATGCGATCTTTGTCAACAATGCGCAATTCTCTCTATAACTCTCTACAAACTACGAACAAAATATGAGTTGAGTCGACAAAAACTCCTTTCAGGAATTTATAACCTGTTTTCTCGCCATTAAACTTTTAACGTTCCTTACATAAACTAAAACACTTGCTCCTAATACAAAAGCTAAAATAAAGATAATAAATATGCCAACAAAGTTTAACCCAATTGAATAAGCCGAACCTTCCAGTCTCTAGGTACCAACGCGCACAAAATTGAAAAACCTAAACGCAAATAGGTAAGACAGATGGGCGAGGCGCCTCCGACTCCGGAGGAGACACCAAGAGGCGATTTGTCAAAGAGAGATTACTCAACAGGGAGCTCCCAGATTGGATGTGTGCCTAGGAACGCCGGGGAGCCGTTTCAGTAGAATTCTAAAAGGTTTACACAGCTGCTGTTACTCGATACCGGTCTGGAAACTTTATTTCTTTTAACTTACAGCCTTTTTAAGAAGGTTGTGTTGGCATACTTTTGCCGTTTAACCTGTTTTAACATTTATCTTTCTGGACTAACATATCACTTTTATCTTCACTCTCTTTATTAAGTTCTCCTATTCCATCATCGGTAATGTTTACAACAGTTTCTAAAGGTTTCAAACTTCTCTCATTTCTTATACAACTCGTGGCAACTGGAGACAGATTAATGAACAGATTCTCGACCACCACATCATCTAAATACGCAAACAATGGCGTCAGATAACAAACTAAATCACGTTTCCGCCATTAAAATAACAATAATTTGCTGCCTTAACAAGCTCGTTTGCTTTCGCCCTGAACTTTAACGTTGAGCAGTAAGGGTTGTTTTGTATTGTCTGAAGTGCAGGACTAACTTTGTCAGCCTGTTCAATGGCGCATTGTAAAGGGATTTGAATTCGCGATCGGTTTCCTTCGGTCGGAAACGTTTGATGGTATTAAAACTTTGTTATCAAGTGTTTCAGTAGATGAAATACCTCGGCTTGCTTGCTAGTTAATACTGTTGAACGTCACAATAGAATATTTTACCTAAGAATTATTACTTTGCAGTAGGTAAATACCTTGTACCTATGTACAAAGATTTGAACAACTTGAATAAGAACAAAATTTAAGCCAATAAACGCGAAAATTCATGATATCAAACACCGATTTAAACATGATTCATTAATATCTCACCCACGACTATAAATTGAACATCGTAGCAGCAACATAGTTGTGTATCCATCTATCGCCAGTGTGTGCATTGAACACAACGGACTACAAACAAAGCGCGCCGCAAATGAAGCGAGACAATTGAAAACTGATGAAATGCGATTGAAAAGTGAATGGAGTGTGGCAAACAGAGCAAATGAACGGCTGGTGGACGGACGCTGCCGCCCCGCACACGACCCGCACACGCCGCGTCCACGCCCCGTCTACGCCCCGCAGAGAATGCTCCCCTAATGTAGGCCACCGGGCGATCCATTATTCTATTTAACGACAACTTTTGCAATACTCGATTATTTTTCAAACGTCAAGAATTGTGCTTTGACTTCGCAATATTTCCTCTCGGAGTTTGTCTTTTGCAAGTTATTAAATGTTGGTTCGTAATAGCGCCTTTGACTTTGAGTAAAATGAAAGTAAATAACTAACATTTTTGACTGTCAGTTTGAGCTTGGGGGAAGTTAACAAGGTTTGGAGTGAGGCAGGATTCTGTTTGATAGTTTACGTGCTCTTAGAGCTGAGCCCTCGAGGGATTGTCGAGATAACTGCCAGTCTAGGTGAGGACAGACGGGCTGTGTTCTAAAATAATCTAGTCAACCTAGTCCTATTATAATTTCAAGCCCTTTGTTGTCCGTAACATCGTTATTCTCGAACTTATGATTGCGTAATGTCTATTTCTTTTCCTCGTACAATATTGTTGATTGAGGGCCAAAGTTCGTTACTGAAAGATATTGGATTCATCATTCAGGACAAATTGATAAACCTTTTTTGCTGAAATACAATTTTTGTAAGAATACAATTCGTTTTTTGGCAGATGGAACCTTCAATTGATTCTTGCTAGTTGCTAGGTTGTTTAGGAAATTATATTTTACAGTCCGTTCGAGTTTTTTTCTTAGGGTAGAAAAACCGGCCTCATCTAGTATACATTTTTTAAAAGATTGACGTGTAAAAGTGTTATTTATAACCAATTTACAAAATAAATATAATTTTACTTGTTATTTACAGCTCACTGTTTTATTTTATTAACTCACTCAATTCATAATCAACTATCCTCTGTACCCGTTCTTTAACTGCCTAATAAGTAATTAATCTTTTGACTGAATGTTATAAAGAGTGATAACTTGTACACTTTATCTTTATCTTCGTTAAGAAACAACTTGTTACTTCGTTAACACGCTTGTAATGACTTAAGTTAGTGTTAAGTTACTAAATCACTTGATACATGTCTACCAAGTACCAGCTTTAAGATAAACAGATACACAAAACTTATCTTATTACATCGGTACACAAAATCATCCCTTTGGGGAAAATCTCCCGAATGTGTGGGCTGTATAAAGGTTTATTTATCTTTAACGCTTAATAATTAACCTAGCTTTAATTAAATTCACAAATCCATTGTGTAAACATGGGTACACTTGACATCATTTGCCTAGTAATCCGCTTAGATAAATTGTAAGGTACATAGATTACTTATTGTAGCTTACTTTAGGATTCTAAGTCCTATTCTATGACCTTGATAATTTTTCCATTATTTGCACAGACAAATTTTATTTTTAACCGCCGCCGGAAAAAAGGGGTGTTATAAGTTTGACGTGTGTTGCTGTGTATCTGTGTGTCTGTCTGTGGCATCATAGCTCCTAAACGGATGAATCGATTTTGATTTAGTTTTTTTTTTGTTTGAAAGGTGATTTTTTCGAGAGTGTTCTTAGCTATGTTTGAATAAAATCGGTTCAGCCGTTCAAAAGTTATGGGCGTTTTACTGTTTGAATCGGGGTGTTTTCGCAAGATAAATGTTTCGGGAGTTTTTAAATTTTGTAATTTTTCTTGTGTTATTAATAAGCTTTCGATTGACCACTATCTCACTAATGGTGAGTAGAAGTAATCTATTCAACATAACATCACGCCTGGACCTCGTGGAGGGGTTGGGCACAGGGGCACCTAGAGTCCACATTTCGCCCCATTAACTATTCACTCTTGAATTAAAGACCTAAAGGTTATAGCTATTAGAAAGTACATACTTAGAAGTGGAAATTTGTTTTTTTTTTTTCTTACTCCTCCATTTTTCTTTTCAGATTAATTTCGTTGCGGGATCCAAGACAGTTAAATTTATTCTCCGGGACTTCGTCGAGCTTCATTGCCTCGGCGCTTTTCTGGTGGTCTCCACTGTTGATTCTGGCTTTCAGGAGTTGCAGTGTTTTGGGAATAGTGCGGTGGGATGGTCAAAAAAAAAAAATACTCATGAGAGTGGAGATTTTTTATCCTCTTGTCGTCTTTTACAGCCACTCACCCAAATGTGTCTTCTAATCACAACAGTACCTTTCTACAATAAAGATCGATAGACTTTAGAATTATTCCTTTGTAGTTAAAAGTTCGATAGGGCATGGACAATAGTAGACATTGAGCATCGAGCAACAGTTGAGTGTGTCGGTCGCGGCTCGTTGCTGTCTGTTGTTATGTTGTTGGCTCGAGCTCATTGTTGCTTGTTCGACAACTCGAGCCATTGTATTGTTATCGTGTCGCATTTCCCAGCTCGTTGACTCCAGTTTTACAAGATATTGTCTATTAATTGAGTGTGTCGTAGTGGAAATAAATTTAATGAAAAATGATATCGCTGTAAACAAAAGGTTCTATTAACTGAATACAACAAGATTTTTCATAAATAAACTCTGGTGTAATCGTATTTTGTTTCAAACTCATGTAAGATTACTACGTTTTATACCATTCCCCCTCTAAAAAGCTTATTTAATTCACTGAAAACAGTGAATAAAAAGCACTTTTAATCACTGTTTTAGAGTTTGAATTTAGAACACACCAATATAATATTCAAACTCTATCTCAATGCTATACAACCTCCTTGCGCATAAAATATTCGATACAAACTTAGATAGAGATAGAGTTAGAGATAGAGTTAGAGATAGAGTCAGAGACAGAGTTAGAGATAGAGTTAGAGATAGAGTTACGAGTTAGAGATACAGTTAGAGATAGAGTTAGAGATAGAGTTAGAGATAGAGTTTGAGATAGAGTTAGAGATAGAGTCAGAGATAGAGTTAGATTTAGTGATAGATTCAGAGATAGATTCAGAGATAGAGTTAGAGTTAGAGATAGAGTTAGAGATAGAGTTAGAGATAGAATTGGAGATAGAGTTAGGGATAGAGTTAGAGATAGAGTTAAGAGATAGAGTTAGAGATAGAAATAGAGTTAAGAGATAGAGTTAGAGACAGAGTTAGAGATAGAGTTAGACATAGAATTAGAGATAGAGTGAGGGTTAGATATAGAGATAGAGATGCTGTTACCTAGCTCAGGGTTCAGGGTTTCACATTTTTATGTAAATTTTGAAGTTAATAAACGATTTATTATTATTCCTTGTGCTTTTTGCTTCAATATTTCTTTTTCTCGTAGTCATGGTATAAAATATAGTATGCAACTCTTGAATAAAACGGATTTATATCGAGGGCCATCAATCACTCGCGTCGCTCATGATTCTAACACTTGAATCACTCGCTTTGCTCGTGATTCAGTCGTTAGAATCCTTTCCAATATACTATTTTTAGCAAACTCAATCCATCAAGAAAAGCGTTAAGTGTCAAAAATCCAATCTACTTAAATAAAAGTTTTTTTTAATAAAATTTATGATGGAGAAGCTTATAACTTGACAAAATATCAACAAGAAAATTAACCTAAATTATTTTTTTAGCTTCATCATTATAAGCCTTTTAATGTTCCCACTGCTGGGACACAGGCCTCCTCTCTGTGAAGGACGGGTTTTCAGCTTAACACAACTCAATCTAGCTTCTGTCCCGAAAACTGTAAACCACAACTAAACACACAGCCTCATTGGCCTAGAGGTCGCGTGTGCTACTGCTCAACATGAGGTCCACGGTTCGATAAGCGGGTCTAGCAAAGTGTTATTGGGTTTTGCATCTGGACTTTCTCAGTAGCAGCCCGGAGTCTGGACTTGTGCCCATTTGGTGGCAAAGGGTTTGCCCCCTTTTACACGGAACTTAAAAATAACAGGCGTAATATGGGTGTACCTTCTACAGATACACCTCTCTCTGCACAATCCTTCGGTGAAAACAGGCGTGATGTTATGTAAATAAACTACAATTTGTCAGTGAATCCTACTGAGTTAGAGCTGGTCCACACGGCGCGTTGCGTCGACGTAGCACTGTCGCTGCGTCATTTTAGTGTTCCCTGACTGACTGCAGCCCCCGAGACGAAGCAGGAGAGTTGTACCTACTCATTTGTTTAGGCGTTGATAGGGAGGATATACACGCAAGCTCATTTCGTTTTGTCTCGTATTTTTGTATACTGGTTAAAGATATTTTATTGAAATTCACTAATACGAAAACAATAATTAAAAGCTACGGTAAACTTATCAATAAAACTGGCCGCAACTATGTGTCGCCGCTGCTGCGACGGAACTATACGACTGCATCGCAGCGTTGCTACGACGCAGCGCCCGCCGCCCGTGTTGCCGGCAATGTGTCAAAATATTTGTGTTGCGTTGGCGCAACGGAAAGCAACGCGCCCTGTAGTGTGGACCGGCTCTTACTCCCATTTATACTTATCTAAACCCCATTGTAGTCTAAACATTTTAAAGCCAAACAAATAATACCTGCGCCACACAGCCAGGTGCGATCAATCACTGCGCCCGTGAGTAATGGTCCTTACGGCAGCCTGCAGATAGTGCTGCATCAGACTGCACCTTGCAGGCTTGCAGCTCATTGTGAGCGATGACGGATGGAGGCAGCAGCTATTGTATACCGGCTGAGAAGCTAACTGTGTTCAGAAAAATTGAGAAGCATTGTTGTGCTTACGGTGGAATGTTAGAGATTAATGTAGAGGAAAGGTAACACTCACTCCCTTGGTATTTGTACCTGTAAATACTTTCAGGAGGGTGACCATAAGCTGAGAGTAAGGTTATTTTGAGTGTTCAACTACTTGACTTACCCACCATCATTCACATCACTTTAACCAGACCTCCCTTACAATATTGGCTGTGTTAACAAAGTGTTAACTTTCTAAATAAATATGAAAATGTAGAGCGATGACCTGGACAAGACCGCAGAAGTCCGATGGATGCGAAACGCACAGGACCGATCAGTGTGGCGACGCTTGCGAGAGGCCTATGTCCAGCAGTGGACGTCTTTCGGCTGAAATGATGATGATGATGAAAATTTAAAGAGCCTTTTAAGAACTCAACACAAACACGCACTAGATACCTCACTTGAAGAATATGCCCGATAACATTAAGAGAAATAAAAACAGTTTAACAAATAATCTTATCCCTTTAACTTAACAAATAATTTGCTAATAAGGGTATTAGCAAATTATCCTTATAAATAACTTATATTTTAAATCGGATTAGTGATTAATGTTGAGCAATTTATCAATTAGGATCGTATCCGCTTAGCTAAGAGAAATAACTGCCCGATATTATTGAGTTAACTTGTTTTATTACATTCATTACGCTATTTTGTTTATTGCCGTTTAATTAGAAGGGTCTTTTGGTCTTGGTAACAAGGTTATCGGCAAATTAATAGGGTTTATGAAGAAAATATTGAACGTTGTTTTACTTTTAACGACGGTTTCTGGCAGGCATATCAAGTTTGTTAATAATCTACTGTAAAGTCCTTAAGCAACAAAGCAATTCTACCTTCAGGAGATTTGGTTTACATAATTATAGTTCTTGAGATCGAGGGAGTAAGTAATGATGTCCTCGGCTGATTTCTACCTTCGGCTATCTTTATTTCCTTTATTTCCTTTTTTCTAGCGCTTACAAACAGAATCAATCAAGCTTGCAATCTTTCATTTCGACGAAAAAACACTCAAAAAAGTTTTCCTTTCCTTTCAAAGAAAAAGGTAAATTAAATAGAAGGCATGTTTATTGGTAAATTCCTCTTAAGTTTATCTTAATTGGGGCCCGTCTGGACCCGAGTGCTGCCTTCAAAGAAATCGCTCAATTTCCGATCAGCCGTCACTCTGCCGATCGCTCTTCGATAAACATCGCGACAAATTACCCGATACGAGTCCTGATTGGTCGGATGATAGTTGGTTATGAGTCCTGATTGGTCGGGGCGAGGTCTTGCGATAGTGGCGCCCCCAATATTGGCTTTATGATTGATGTGTCATTGCTCTGTGGTGATCCGTTTGCTTCTGACACATGCTATGGAGGATATGTGGCTGACATGAGAAATTAAGGTCCTGTTACGCGTTTCAAAGCTTGAGGTGCTCTATTTTCCTGCCGCTTGTAGACTGGAGACATTTAAAACTTTTATACATCGAAAAAAAATTATAGCTTTACGATCACTTTTCTGACGTGTCTATATATCCCGCAAAGAACTTAGCATAAAATTCAAAGCTCCATAACGACTGTTGAGAAGTGCTACAGACACTCTAACAACAATCCACCGACACACGATCTTATATTGTTTTATGCCGACAGTCCTCCTGGGTGGAAGTCGTGCAGTGCCGAGATACAATCTCAATACGTACATATGTATGCGATGCATTCTCTCTTGAGTTCTTCCTATCTCATATTCATAACATTATTTTAAAATTAAAATAACTACAGCTATTTAACTGCGAGCGTGAGACTTCTTTATTAAGAATAATTAAAAATAGAGCAAGACAAAGCTCTCGCTGGGGATTGCATCGGAGAACAATCTATAATATTTTCTTTGTATTACGATGGGATTTCCTTTCTTTTCGTTCTGAATATGATATTGCAATTATGTGTATTGTTCTTTTTTTTTATTCTGCTAAGGCTTTCCTGAATCCGCATTGTTTTCAAAAGTGCCTGAAACATTTAAGAAAAATACGATTTTAATAATTTTCTCTGCTATACTTATTACTTGCCGTCATTTGTTGTTTATCGTAAGTCTTCTTCTCTTCTATTACGTTCGGTCAACCATCATGTTACCAGTGACTCCCTTTTTAACCCCCGCCGGAAAAAGAGAGGTGTTATAAGTTTGACGTGTGTTGCTGTGTATCTGGGTCTGTCTGTGGCATCATAGCGCCTAAACTGATAAACCGATTTTGATTTAGTACTTTTTGTTTGAAAGGTGATTTTGTCGAGAATGTTCTTAGCTATTTTTTAATAAAATCGGTTGAGCCGTTCAAAAGTTATGGGCGTTTTACTGTTTGAATCGGGGTGTTTTCGCAAGATATCGTGTCATAATTACGAGTTCAATAGATTGCCGATCGAAGCGTATCTACTATGTACTAGATAAATTATGTAGCATGAAATAAAAATGTTGCGGGAGTTTTTTAAATTTTGAAATTTTACTTGTCTTTCTTGTTATTCCTCATAGAATCCAAAGATGTAAAAATATAGAGAAGAGATGAGATCTAGAGTATGCTGTTGTAGACGTGATTGATAAATTATACAAAAATATATAAATGCCAAGCCAATTTCAAAAAGCCAGTTTACTCCACATCAATTTTATTCAAATTCTTGAACATGTCTCAAAATTCAACGATTCCAGTCTTCATATACCGTCGGATCGTATATTACAATATAGTAGGCGAATGATTGCTGTCGCCGCGTCGTATTGTAAACTCAATAGCGTTGGATCTACGGTGCATATTTCATGGATTCTGTCGAAGGATGTAAAAGGAACGCTGTGTTGTACTGTCGATTCCATGTTTGGATTTAAACAAATAAATAGAAACACACACACACACACACGTTTCTGTTGTACAGAATTAAGGGATTTAGGTGCAGATTCAGCAGTATTCAAAGTTTCAAAAGCGCTAGCTAGCGGGACTCCATTTCTCGTTATCGTTGGAAAGCAGTTTTGCAAGTTGAAACTATTCTATTATTATTCATATTCTTAAGTAACGTAACACAAAAATTAAAGAGAGTATATGAAAGAGTTTTGTAAGAGTGTTTCTAAGAATAATAAAAATTGGTCCATGAAAATATTAACGGTTTCGTATGACAAGGCAAAATACTTACACAAGATGTGATGCCTGACGATAAAAATATGCAACACATAAATGTGCTATTTTATTACATAGTCTGAAGGCGCTCGTGCTCAGGTACTTTATTTATAAGAATAGTGTCGGTAGTAACAACAATATTTTTATATCTTATACAAGTCTTAGAACAAAATGTTGTGAGTTTAAAGCTTACCTTGACATATTTATTTACACACACTTATCGGTTACATTTAGGGTAGTATGCGATGGAATTGCATGATCTAATTTCCTAAACCTAGCCCGTTTTTCCATCGGAATACAAGACGTACGGCGATGTGTCCTCGGTACATCGTGGACATCCCACCCATACGTACTAAACGTTTTGGGAATACTTGTATTTTGAGCAGCTAAGGATTAGCATTCCACGCCGTAGTCAGTGTTGCCCGATAGCTACAACCTAGGGGTCTTAATTTCAAGAGTAAATAGATTAATTTTAGGCAAGCGGGCTTCATGATCGACCACATCATCGCTTACCATCAGGTGAGACAGTAGTCAAAACTCCACCTGCTAAGATCCTTACATACTCCTTTTTCTAAGTATACAAGAAATGACGCCACGCCGGTTATGAGTACTGTGCACCTGACCTTACTGAAGAACATAACCACCATCTTTCCATTCTTCCCATTATATCTACTTTAATGGAAACTCATTAAATTCAAAACTCTATCGGCAATTACCAACTCAGATTCAAGCGTATTTAAGTCATTTTCAACACACAACATCAACGTTTATCTCCTCTATATAACGTCTATAATCCTTTGCCTAAAGCTCGACGACGCATGTTATGTCGTGTGTATAATACACAAGTTATATGTATTATGTATGTATTGTGATTACGCACTGAAAGGCACATTAATATGAAAACCGCGGTATAGAGCCTTCAAACGATATGAGCTCGCTGAGCTTGGTAACTTAGTTATACTTAATTATTATCATTAACTTGGCAAATAGGAGAAAGAAATTATGAAACAGAAACTAAACTGTTTATATTATATACTCGCTAATATGAAAGTTAACTCAGCCGATCCCGTGCCGATGGCTAGACTTAAGACGTTAAGATTGACCGACAAGGCTGAAATTGGTCTGGAGGATGAGTTGCTTTATCAAGGGAACACGGATAATAGTCTAAAGAAAACTGTGTTACTATAAGCCAGAAAGTTAATAAATTAATTCCAACCAATGTATCTTAAGTACGGCAAGAATTGTAAACGTAATCATAAAATATAACATTCCAATACCCATAAAAGAATTCAAGCAACGAATTTTATTGAACGTCCAACTCAATTAAAGTCCGTACAAAAACAAAAAGAACAGTTTGATCTGAAAGTATCACATATATGCTCAAACACACACGACGCACGAGTCTGCAAATATGTATACAAAATGAAATATCGCAAGCATTTCAATCAAGCGATCGAATAAAAAGCCTCGCTCGAGTCAGGAAGTTATTCAAAGTATATTTAACGGGTCGTGGAGATTGTAGCCAGGCTGTAATTGTGAAATACCAACGTCCTCGCACGTCGCGAGTGTGCGCCCAGCATTACGCTGCACAATGGATGCCTAGGCCGGGGCTCCACCAAAGCGGAGATGTGCGGAGAAGTCTAAAGCGGAGACGAAAGATGCGTGAATAACGAAATTCTATTGGTTGTTTAAAAAACATCTCCTCTCCGCTTTGGACTTCTCCGCACATCTCCGCTTTGGTGGAGTCCCGGCCTCACTCTATAACTTGCACGTAAGATAGGCCGCACGCCTGCGACTAGCGATCGTACTGGAATGTTAATGTGCCTACAATTGTTTCCATGTAGACTTTTAGTTTAAAGTCTGAAGTATGCGAGGTATTTCTGTTTGCTTTGCAATAGAAATGCCTGGATTGGATTGTACTTTGCAAATTGTTGCTTTGAGTCTGTCTGCTTTTGCAGACGGGGACGTCTGCAAATGTTTTTTATAGTTCAATATTGTTTAGGTATATGTTGTTGCTGTGTTTTGTTGTGCCTACTAAGCGATAGCATTGTAATAGCTTTCAATCATTATAAAAAATCCATAATTGGATCAGTACTTTCAGAGGTTATAAAAATAAAAGTGCGAGTCGGACTCGCCCACGAAGGGTTCCGTACCATTATCGCAAAAAACGGCAAAAAATACGTTTGTTGTATGGGAGCCCCACTTAAATATTTATTTTATTAACCGACTGCCCAAAGAGGAGGAGGTTCTATGTTCGACATTATGTATGTTTTTTTTTTGTGTATGTTCACCGATATCTCCGTCAATTGTGGACCGATTTAAAAAAACTTTTTTTGTTTGATAAAGTATGTTTCTAAATTGGTCCCATTTTAATTTGGTGCAGATCTGATGAAGAACTTCGGCGATATACAACAGAACTCTTCAATTAATAACGGCAAATCTCTCGGGATTGCTGCAATCGCATGTCTGTTTATTGTTTATACCATTTCATAACATAACATCACGCCAGTACGCTCTTAAGGGGTTCACAGATCTCTCATTTCACCGGTTATGTTCAAGTTTCGTGAAATCTATTCTGGCGTTATAGTTACCTTACTAACTTGCCTATTACGTAGGTACAACTAAAAAGTGAAAAATAAAAAAACTTTTATGCAAATAATTTTACCGACTTCTAAATACAAAACTAAAAAGTGAAAAATAACTTTATTTTTTGAAGTCGATGTCCATAACGCAAAAAATTGGTACCTACGAAAGACACCGACTTCAAAAAATAAAGTTATTTTTCACTTTGTAGTTTTGTATTTAGAAGTCGGTAGTATTTTTTTGCAAAAAAGTTTTTTTTTATTCTGTTTTTAGTATTTGTTGTTATAGCGGCAATAGAAATACATCATCTGTGAACATTTCAACTGTCTAGCTATCACGGTTCATGAGATACAGCCTGGGCCCTATCCAATAAAGCTGACAATCCGACATATATGTCAAAAAATGACAAAATTGTAGAATTGTCGCGCTTAAGCTGTTTAATAAACGTGACAAATATGTCAAAAATCGACAGGTGAAATCTTGACATATTTTTAATGTAAAAACACGTTTAATAAAACTCGACATATGAAAAAACCACAGTCACAATATTTCTGACAATTGTCGGTGACAATATTGTCGGATTGTCGTGACAATTATGTCGACTTTTGACATAATATATTTGCAAAGAATTTTGTTTTATGAAGCTGGATGAGGGTAAAATTGAAAAAGATATTATCAAAGTACAAGAATAAAACAATCACTAGTGTAACTTCGATTGTGTTATGATCGCGTGTAAGATGGAAATGCACAGAAAACTTACCATTTTGGGCCTTATTTACGAAAGTAAAAATATACTTTTTGGGAAGTTTAGTGACCAATTGACCCACGATGTAAAAATAAATAAATGGAAGGAAATAGCCGAAAACTTAAGAACATTAGGTATTTTCAATAAAGACTGGAAATACCTTCGTGACACTACATGGCAAAATTGGCGCAAAAGGACCATGGTAAGGTTTAGTTTATTTTAACTAGTTTATCCTTCATCAATCCTTATTTTTTTTTATTTAGTTAGACCGTTAACCAATAAAGAAGTTATCAATTAGATATGATGTATTATATTGTGTAGGTATGTATGAAATATTCGCATTGTGTATGTGGAAACGATTTTTAGGGTTCCGTACCCAAAGGGTAAAACGGGACCCTATTACTAAGACTCCGCTGTCCGTCTGTCTGTCTGTCTGTCTGTCCGTCTGTCACCAGGCGTTATCTCATGAACCGTGATAGTTAAACAGTTGAAATTTTCACAGATGATGTATTTCTGTTGCCGCTATAACAACAAATACTAAAAAACAGAATATAATAAATATTTAAGGGGGCTCCCATACAACAGACATGATTTTTTTGTCGTTTTTATATATACTGGTACGATAAATCTTTCAGGAAAAGAGAGATAATCGTCTGCAGACTGGTTCTGGGGGAGGAAAAAAATGCAAATATGACGATTCTGATGAAATGATACTAAAAATCATAGGAAAGGATTCTCCAGCAATAGATGGACTTCAAATACCAGAATCTTCAGGATCAAATGAAACACAGGTATCCGTGCCTGTTTTTACAGCAGAAACACCACCTCAACCTCAAAATCCAATACGAAGAAAATCACATCCCCCAGTTGATTTATCAAATGACTTATTTGATTTTAAGAAACAAAAAATGGAAATAGAAGTAGATATTGCTAAAGAAAAACTTCAAATTGCAAAAAGAGAAAAATACAAGCTAGATTTGGAGCTACTCAAACTTGAAAAAGAATTAAACATACAGCCATCAGAATTTACACTACCTTTGTATTTACAAAACGCTCGGGTTATTGATGTTTGTACTGAACAAATTGAACAAATTGTTCGAACAACAGAGTCGGGTGCTGATAATGAACAAGTCAACGATATTATAATAAGTGCTATGAATGAAAATCTTTAAGTATAATCGATCATGCATTTATTAAAAGGATTAAATAAATTATTCATTCAAATAGTTGTATTAATGACTGTAAAACTGCAATCGCTTCCTCATCAAATACTTCGTCCACATTGTTATTATCTACAACTGTATCATTGTCATTACCGCTAATATCTTGTTCTAAATAGGGTGCATTTGAGCCTAAGCGGTTTTCAATGTTATGCATAACAATGCAAGATAATATTACATTGCTTGCAATTATTGGCTGAACTCTAAGGTGATTTAGACACGGGAATTTTTCTTTTATGATTCCCAAAGAATTTTCTACCAATCTTCTCGTTGACTTAAAAGCACGCAAGAATCTTTCCAGTGATGCTGTCCTTGGTATTTGTATTGGTATATTAGGCGTCATAAGCCACTTTTTTAAACCATATCCACTGTCTCCCAGGATTATTGCGTTTGGGAATGGTCTCCATCCACTTTCCCATGTCCGTGCTAAAGAAGAGCATCTCATCACTCTGGCATCGTGAACAGAGCCAGGCCATCTTGCAGATGCGTAGAAAATTTCTAAGTTTGGCCCGCACACCACCATAATATTAATTGAATGGTTTCCGTTCCTGTCTACAAACGCAGATTCATTTTGATAAGGCGCATCTAGAGGAATTAACGAACCATCCACAATACCAGATATTCTAGGTATCCCATTATGCCTCATGAAAAGTGTTGGTATTCGGTTACAATTATCAGGCCAGCGAACCTCTTCTCCGAGTAATTCAGTAATCACGGCTCCACATACCCTTCTTATGCAATTATGTACGGTTGTTTTACTAAGCCCATGTGCATCACCAATAACGTGGTACTGTGAACCACAACCCATCCAATGCAAAGCGCATAAAATTTGTTTATCGGGTGTAAGTGCTTGGTTTCTGCTTGTACCGTGTTGAAGTCGATGAGCAATTTTATCAATTAAATATTCTACGGTAGATTTACATACCCGAAATTTTTCTTTAAAGCAGAAATCTGTAATTGAGAAGGAGAAATTGATTCTGCTTTTAAATGATCGTCGTTGCCTCCTCGTTTGTATTTGTTCCAAGTATTCATCATCACTACTCTCACTGCTCGATGTAAGTACCATTTTTTTGTAATAAACTTTTTCAATACACTTTTTTACACCTTCAAAATTCAAAATATGATTTCGCGACAGAGGGTAACGCGCCTGTCAGAATTGTCGGACAATTCTACAAATATGTCAACATGTCACGACAATTTTCTGTTTAATAAAGCAGATTTGACAAGTTTTTCACGACAAATTGTCACCTGTCAGCTGTCGCATATAAAGTTTTATAAAACAGAAAAATGTTAAGAAAAAAAAGAGTCCGACATATTTGTGAATTTTCCACCATGACAATTTTGTCGCCTGTAAGTTTTATTAAACAGAAAAATTGTCGAGTTGTCACTTTTTGACATATGTCGGACTTGTCGGATTGTCAGCTTTATTGGATAGGGCCCTGGTGACAGACAGACAGACAGACGGACCGCGGAGTCTTAGTAATAGGGTCCCGTTTTTACCCTTTGGGTATGGAACCCTAAAAAGCAAGCAAATATTAAATTATTTATTTGTGACCCACTCAGGAGACACGAGATACAAACAAAAAAAGTTAAATAATAATAAAAACAATAACCCGTGCAAGACCAAAAAGACTCCTAAGTCAGCATGTGCAGCGATATTTAAAAAGAATTAATAATGCCGCGCTGGTATTCTCGTAAGGTCCACTGTTTCTATTACAAACATAATAAATAAACAATTTTTAGATCTTTACAAGGGTGAGTAGTGGACGAAAAATAAAAAAACTTTTTTGCAAAAAAAAAAACTTTTTGCAAAAAAATACTACTGACTTCCAAATACAAAACTACAAAGTGAAAAATAACTTAATTTTTTGAAGTCGGTGTTTTTCGTAGGTACCATTTTTTTGCGTTATGGACACCGACTTCAAAAAATTAAGTTATTTTTCACTTTGTAGTTTTGTATTTGGAAGTCAGTAGTATTTTTTTGCATAAAAGTTTCTTTTTATTTTTCACTTTTTAGTTGTACCTACCTAATAGGCAAGTTAGTAAGGTAACTATAACGCCAAAATAGATTTCATAAAACTTGAACATAACCGGTGAAATGAGAGATCTGTGTACCCCTTAAGAGCGTACTGGCGTGATGTTATGTTATGAAATGGTATAAACAATAAACATACATGCGATTGCAGCAATCCCGAGAGATTTGCCGTTATTAATTGAAGAGTTCTGTTGTATATCTCCGAAGTTCTTCATCAGATCTTCACCAAATTAAAATGGGATCAATTTCGGAAAATACTTTTTCAAACAAAAAAATAATTTTCAAAATCGGTCCACAATTGACGGAGATATCGGTGAACAAACACAAAAAAAAAAACAAACAATGTCGAACATAGAACCTCCTCCTTTTTGGGAAGTCGGTTAAAAAAGAAGGAATCATCGACACGAACAGAAGACAGTTTTTGCCGCCTGAATTAGTTAATATTAGTATCTAAGCAAGGTTTATTTATTGGTGTCACCAATGTCAAATATTGTAAATTGTAAAGATTGTTTTTAGTCAAAATGGATTCTTAGTGCAAATAAATTATTCATTAAAATATTTTTTTTAAACAAGCTTTTTTTGTATTCTTCTCAGCAAACCCTTTCATTTGATACCCATATCATGTCAGTGCACAAAAAATTATCAGTCTGTCATCTTTGGCCGTCCACCATATTGGATTTAGAATGACGTCACTTAGCTAACCATGCATTGTTACCCAAACTAAACGTGTATGCAAACTTTCATTATAATCGGTGGAGGATAACTGCTTTAAAATTCGGTTGCAAGATTTGACCCGAACACAATTACATACATTGCAAGTTAAATAAAAGCTTGTAACAAGTAAAATTTCATTCAAAAAAAAATTAAAAAACCCCCGACACATTTATCTTGCGAAAACCCCGATTCAAACAGTAAAACGCCCATAACTGTTGAACGGCTGAACCGATTTTATTCAAACATAGCTAAGAACACTCTCGACAAAATCACCTTTCAAACAAAAAAAAACTAAATCAAATTCGGTTCACTCGTTTAGTTTTGGTCGCATGTTTACCTCAAACTTATAACACCACTCTTTTGCCGGCGGGGGTTAAAAATAGACTCCAATTAAAACCATTTACCTACTTACAGCTGTAAAACCATGTTCGTATTTAATTTCCCTGATAATACCTTTTTGTAAGATCTATAAATAAGTACCCTGACGACTTCGATCTTGTCGTCTAATTGGAACGAATTATAATCGCGTTGAATCCTTTTCTCGAGTCAATTTAAATGAGGTCTTTTCTGAACCATCTGCCAGTCTGTAATAGGATCTCCACTTATTACAAAGAACGTTATTGAATGATTGGTTAATTTCGTTGACGTTTTGGCAGTGTTTGTATTCAATGAATTGAGTTTCAGGGATACTGATTAAAGAGTTTTGTGATATTTTTTGTACAAAATAAAACTTGTTTGATGTGTTATTTGAAAGTCGGTATTTTTGTGTAAAAAAAAATCTATTTTATCAGTTTAGTTGTGGTATTTAATGAGCAATTTCTATAATAAGGTGATTATAATGCCCAAAGTCTAAGATTAAAATGGCAGAATAGTTTACCCGAATAACATAAAACTTGAAAATAAGCGGTGAAATGAGAGTGTACCAGGGTGAGCTATACACTTCTGCGTACCTCCTTGGAGCGTACTGGCGTGATTTTATATTATGAAATAGCGTAAACAACAAACAGACATGCGATTGCAGCAATCCCGAGAGATTTGCCGTTGTTTATCGAAGAGTTCTGTTGAATATATCCGAAGTACTTCATCAGATTTTCAACAAAATAAATGGGACCAAATGAAAACAAGCTTTCAAATAAAAAATTATAATCAAAATCGGTTCACCTAGTAAAAAGTTCTGAGGTACTTAACAAACATAAAAAATACAGTCGAATTGAGAACCTCCTCCTTTGAAGTCGGTTAATAATGGGCCTTCTTTATAAAATCTTTCTAACCATTTTATTTCTATAAATACTGAATAGCAGGATCTTAATTATCTGGAGAGTTTAAATTTAGAAACTGCTAACTAATCTCATGGTTTGTTTTTTTTTTAATATAAGGCTGCAAGTCTATCTTGAAATAGTATTGTCATTTCCATAAAGATTTAATGTTATTGAACGGAAATTTCAGTTTTGTTTGCCTTTCACTTCATCACTGATAATATGATAAAGTATAAAAAGACTTCCAATGATAAAGACTTTTGGAACTAAATTGTTTGTTGAACAAAGCAGGCCTTTGTCTAATAAAGAGGACCATCTGTCATGTCGGCGTCGCACCAAAAGTGGCTAAGTTTATTTATTTCCACGTCCCAATCTCCCAAGTAAATGTGAAATAAGAAAAGCCCGCCGGGAAGGGTTCGCAGTCCGCAGGATCAAAGGGACTCTAAATGTTTTCGCTAACTTGATTGTTTACTTAGGACATACTTCCCGAGACCTCGCCGTCCCTCGCCGATTTGTTCCCTCGACTATTACCGAGTTCCCAATTATTTATTTCTACCTACCAATTAGACGAACACTTTTATTTAAAAATACAAAAGAAAAGCTTATTTTCTCCCTCGCTTAAAATACGAATCTTGTTATTTTCACTACTTTTCTCGCCTTACGAACAAGTTAATTGAAATTTCGTGTTTCTATTTCATTTTATTTGCGCTCCGCGGACGGGAGAGATGAATTTTAGAGGAATCCATTAACTGCAGCGAAACTTGTGCTCTCTAAAGATATAATATGTTGGTAATGTGAACTACAAAATGAAGAGATAATTGAAACAAGTTGGTACATTTATAGGGGGCTATTTATTTTACAATCAACATAGAATTACTTGGCTTAGGTGATACCTTACATTCGCATCATATCGTCTTTGCTCATCAGCATGACGTCCTTGTAGGACCAGCGCACGAGCATATCGCTGTCGAGGTACGTGAGGTCGTCCTTCTTCATCACCATGTCGGACATATCCAAGTCCTTGATGGTATTGGACAGCCCCAAGTCCTTGCGGTACACCAGCACGTCCAAGAACTTCATGTTACGAGTGAAGAAGTGCGTCATGTCGATCCTCCTGTCGAAGGGGAAGCCGAGCGGCATCGTGTCGAAACAGACGCTCCAGCGACAAGTCTTACGCTCCTTCATGATGCTCAAGTCAACGTAGGGCACCACCAGGTTGGTCCTCACAGGGGAGACGATCACGAACATCTGCAGAGGCATACCGCCCAAACGACCCAGAGGCAGGAGCAGCCTGTGTGGGAAACCGACGCGGGTCTTGAACCACCAGCTCTCGACGTCTACGGTCTTGCTGATCATACCGACGCTGTCCTTCATATTGTTAAGGAGACGGCGAGTCCACGGCCTCTGCTCGATGACGCCGTGCATCTCCAGGGAGTTGCGTACGATGGTGTTCTTGCCGGTGTCCAGTTTGTACAGGAAGGTGTCGATCTCAACCATGTCAAGGCGTTTGTCGTTGACGCTCATGAGTCGGCCAGCGCAATCGTATTTGGGACCGATGAAGATGCGGACGACGGCGTCGACGGTCTTCTCGGAAGTGACGTCTACGGTGAGTTTGAAGGGTTGGTGGTTGAGGCGGCGCATGCGGGCAACCATGAGGAAATCAGAGCGCTTTTTCTTCATCTCGACGTCGTCAAGGTACAGTGCGTTGGTGATGTCCATGTCGTACTCATCCATGAAGGTGACGAGCTTTTCTGTTGTGAACTTGTCGACTTTGACTCCAGGGAAGTCGAAGTCGTCGCGGGTGTACTTGGGCAGCATCTTCTTGAAGAGGATGAAAGTGTCAGTGACGCGCTTCATCAGCCTCCAGAAGACAGGGTCGCGCAGGCATGTGGCGTACATATCCAGAGCGGTGGGCACGTATGTGTACCTGTGCAAAGTAATGTTTTATAATCTTGCTATTCTGAATGACGAGTATGTTTTTGTAACCTTCTATTTTGATGTTGTATTGTTACATGGTTGATGAACTTGGTCACTAGACAGGTCATGTTTGTAAAGGCGTAAAAGACTCATAAATAAATAAAATATTATAATATGAGAAGTAAAAGGTGAACTTCTCGTTAGTAGTAGTAGCTAGTAGAAGTTAATATTTAAATAAGCGATTCTTACTTGTCGAAGTTGTACACGCTGTAGCTGAGCATCTTCTTCATCAAGTGCATCATGTGCAAGAACTTGGCGTCGTCTCCGACCAGTCCCATACCGCCCAGCGTCAGCCTAGCCAGGTTCTCAATATCCTCGGCCTTCTTCAGATTGATGATAGTTCCGTCGCGCTGCACAAATCATTATTATTTAGTAAAGTAGTACACAATAGTATTATAATATGAGAACTAAATAAAGGTAACTTAGCATATAATTTTGAAGGGAACTTACGCGCTCAATCTTGCCAGTAAGGATTCCATCGCGGAGCATCCTCTCAACATCGTCCAACATACGCTTCCATTTGAGGTTGTCCTTCGTCAGCACGATCAAGTTGTTGCTGCGTACGGGCATCTCGTCTCCGGTGTGTAGGCGGATCTTGGGCCAGTAGCCAGTCTTCAGGGGCTCGTTCCACATCATGGCCTTGATGTCGCACATCTCGTGGCTGAGTCGCTCCAGGCGATACCTGGCCAGCAGCTGCAAGTTGGCGTAGCTGAGGATCTCGCCGCGGCGCTCTTTGTTCACGGTGTACATGTCGTCGGTCATCCAGAAGGGGTAGCTCATGTGCAGGTAGTACATGTAGGTGTTCAGGTCAATGTCCTCGGTGAAGTAAGAGATGCGGTCGTCCTCCGTCAGGGTGCGGCGGACTCCCTTGCGCCAGTCAATCACGACGAGGTTCTTGTCGGTCACCTTGATGCCGTAGTAATCCATCATTGTCGGGTCAGTCATTGCCTTGGTCATCTTCATCATAAACGCCTTGTTGATGATATGGCTATCGACGAAGAAGTAGGGGTAGATTTCGTAAGGGGCGGGGAGGGTGATTCCGCGGCAGTCTGACCTGTGGAAGACGCAGGCGGTGAGGGCATACACGAACATGCCTCCGTTGATGCGCTCCCTCAGCCAGCAAGCGGTCCTGATAAACACATCGAAGTCCTTAGCGAAGAACAGGATCTTGAAGACCTTGACGGCCTGCTCGATGTGGAGCTCGTTGGTGTGGACGAAGACTTCGCCACGGGGGAGCATGCCCATCTTGAAGGTGTCGATGAATCTCTTGACGACATCTGTCTTCTGCAATGTTACATAGAATCATTAGTACACACAGATCTAAACCAGAAATTATAGTAAGGTGTCAAAGTAAATGAGTCTTACCAAGTACTTGTCCATATTTTCTTCGATGACCCACTCCCGGGCGACGTCGCGAATGTCGTCGTAGATGGTCGGCTGCAGGATGTGGTTCAGCAGCTTCAGGATGCAGAGCTCCTTCATCTTTATGTCCATCGTTACTGTTTAAACAATAATAAATTAAACTTAATGTCTTCTTCCTCGACAACTAGCCTTATCTTATTTTGAGATTTTCTGTCTAACAGGTTTTAGTTGAATACACATGAGTCACAGTAACACGATACCTCTTGACAAAGCTTAGTTTTTGACTTATATTTTAGAAATATCTAATTTTGCGAGTTCAAATTAATTAAACTGTCCGATTCAAGTTGTAATGTTCAGAATAAAAATGTCAAATGTCAATTTAGAATGCGAAGTCTAGTTACAATATTGTTTTGCTCCAGGGCTCGGATTGTCTTGGCATTTCTATTTTCTGTTCAAGAAAACGCTTCGGAATTGTATAAATTGTTTGGGCAGCTTGGTATTACTTTTACTTATCAATGATAGCTGTTAGTAATATTTGAAGCTATCCTTTGCATGTGAGTCAGATATTAAACTTGTAAGTACCATAAGAAGTTTTGATCTAATGAATTTTCTGTTAGTAAAAGACCATCCAATCAAGTGTTTCAAGTAAATTGACCACAACTTGGTGCAAGAAAATATAGGAGACCCAAACCCAAATAATGGGACCAGGGAAGGAAGAAAAAGAAATTGAAACACAAACAATAAACATTTGTATATGGTATTGTGTGCAACTTACCCATGTTGTCCTTGCCAATAAGCACAGTAGTGTCATCCTTGATGATGGTGGCCGTCGCCACGGCCACAGCGGCCAATACCAGGAGTACTCTCATGTTTACTGCCGCTTCACAACTGTGCCCATCTCACCTCGCTGTCCCCTTTTATACCGACCCGTCTATTTGTCTCAGCACTATCATCGCGCACTTCATTATCTATTGTTGTTCTTTTCTTGATAACCTTTTGAGAGTGCTGATGTCCTATGTATTCAGAGGCAGGTCAGGATGTGTTCCGAGCCCGCCGTGTGAGGGTATCATAGGAAGGATTGAAGGCACGTCGCTAAAATTGCCTTCGTTTGCTGTAAAACAGGAGCTTTAGATCGTGAAGATGTGACATATCGCAGCTGGAAGAAGATGTTATTTATTCTGTGAATTATCGAGTATTTTTTATGTTTTTAGTATTTTATTCATATTCTTTATTGTACAAAAAACATACATATACAAATACAGTAGGACAACTTATGTACAAAGGCGAGCTTAACCCATTTTATTTGGATTTGGTGAATTCTGGTGCTCTTTAGTAAAATATTATAAATCTTATGATCCTTTTGCACCAGTAGTTTTATCGGTAGATCAACTTGTTAGTGTTTAAAACTAACCTTCGCTTGGTAGGTAAATGGTCATCAATCACCGCGAAACACTTCAGAGAATCTATCTATCATCTTTTCAGACGTCTACCTATTACAAGCGTGTTCCATTGCGAAAAGTCTTCAGTGTCAAAGAAGTGAACTTTTTAGTCTTCACATATGTGGTAATCTCAGAATTTGAAATTGTTAGGCATAAAGCAGTCTCCTGAAAGATATGTTCGGAATTGTAGCTACTTTCTTGTATGTGTTGCAATATTTTTGAGCCAGTTATAAACTACAGTGACATTGACGAAGATAATCACAGTGTTATTAGGTAAAATTACCCGTTTAAATGAATAATTTGGAATTGAGTATTTTTTAAACTCTGCTTTGACCTGAAACCCTAGTATTATTTAAAATTAAAGCGTTCTTAACCCCCTACTGAAGATAGTAAAAGAAGAAATTCACATTCAGGTCTCTGCTGACTGCTGTTGGCTGTGTTAACTTGCCTGCACACCCCAAAGGAAGACATATTATCTGCCCACTATGCTTTTTTATGGTACCTTATCCCCCTCAGTGTTTCAAAGCAAGCAGCCCATTCAAATAGCCCCTACATGAATCTCTGCGGGCCTGACCTTGGCCTCAACAGCCGACACGCTTACATGCTGAGCGGGAAACTATCAATATTGTAGTGGCTTCGATCTCCACATAAAATATATTCATAGATTATTTACCAGCTCTGATATAAGCGCTGCGGGATGTGTGGCGATTGGACGTGCAAGTTGACCACGATATACTGGAAATAAGGTTTTAGATGCTCTAATTTAGATAATTTATAGATAGCTTTTGCCCGCGACATCGTCTACGTAGCATTAGTAGTTCAAAAACTTCGTTTCAAAAACTGTCACCTCCTTTCCAACCCTTTAAGGATGATTTCCGGGGTAAAAACTATCCCTAATTTACCATATTTTATATAATCGGTTCAGCAGTTAAAGCGTGAAAAGGTAACATAGCTTACTGATATCATATTTAGACTTACTACCTATCTTAGCTATTTTCCCACTGCTGGGCATCCCTTTGCCATTATGTATTTTGCTAGAGCGGGCCAGTCCTTTCGGTAGGTGTCGAGCTCATCCCACCGTCTTCGCCTTCATCTGCCGCGAAGTCGTCTGGCGTTTAAAGGGACAACAAACATTTCCACACGCTGCTAGTACATAAATATACCTTAAGATCTACATGGAGATACAAATTCTGATTTCTTCTGGTTTAAAAGACAGCCTCCCTTCACCGTTTTCCTTGTTTTTTTCTTAACAACAAAGAAAAAGATGACACCGTGCGACACCCTCCCAAGAACCCAACACTTTGCCTGCTTGTCTTGTTTTTTAGACATCTTCCATCTAATAATAAAGGGCTTATGAGGTCAAATGCATTGAGAGCTACCCAGAGAAAGTGTTGTTATGAACCGTGTGCTATCTAAACGCATAACTTTATCGAAAGTGTTATTGCAAACGAAGTAAACACCTATTATTTATGTTACATGCAGTCAGTGATCTGAGCTGCTTTTATCTAGTGTTTTTTATGGTTGATATGACTGGCTGGCTCCTCTGTGGATTTGCCAATTATAAGGGTATTGCCTCGTAGACAGCACGCTATATAGAGCCAAAGGATTTTTTCAAAAGAGTATCGAATCGGTTTTTTATCGGTTACATTTCGGGGAGTGTGCGATGGAATTGCACGAACTAATCCCATCAAGCCCGTTTCATCATCGGACTACAAGACGTACGGCGATGCACCATCAGTTCATGGTAAACATTCCACCCATACGCACAAAACGTTTTGGGAACACTTTTATTATACGTACAGCTAAGGAGTGGAATTCCCTGCCGGAGTCTGTGTTTCCCGATAGCTACAATCTAGGGGTCTTTAAGTCAAGAGTGAATAAGTTATTTCTAGGCAAGCGTATGTTTCACCGTCGACCACATCTTCGCTTCCCATCAGGTGAGATAGTGATCAAGCGCGAGCATATAGACAATAAAAATAAATATATATGCTAAGATAATATGGACGTTGCCATTGTAAGCTAAACCTAATCCTGCCAAAACCTCTTTACTCGACACATTGTCTCTTTTGCTCTTCAACACTCACCATTGACAACACATTCTTTTGAGACGCATCCAGGCAAGAGTGTGCTGATGCGACCCAAACACCAGCATAACAGTATTATCTTCTTGAAGCAGCACCAGGTCACCAATGTTTAGTGACGTTCCATAAGTGAGCCAGCGTCCTCCTTTGCAATCTCTTCTAAAAGAGTTGTCGAATTTATGACAGCCAAAAAGATAATATATATAGTTTACCAGGATGACGAACTTATAACCTTACGCTCGGCAAATCACTTATCACCAGGAGACCAAAGCAGGCCCACGTCAAGTCCACGCCCTCCTAATCTAAGCTCATCCTCCCCTCATCATCTCTGACGCACAACACACCTTATCACCATTGATAACGGGTGACAACGCGGTCAACTTAGAAAGTTATATCTGCCAGCTTTGCACCGAAACATAGGTATACGTGATAATGCTACAATGTTGCTATCAGCTGACTGCGAATTAATTACAGGCGTTGATAAGATCGGATATTTTCATTTTGGATTTTATATAATTGGTATTTATCACAGGTTATCGTGCTTGTTCGTAGGTATACTAGCAACTATGATATTCTGATCCAGACTTGCCCAAATCTGGAAGGAATAGAAAATAGGTAGCAAGCGATGCCTACAGTAGGACAACACTTTAAAAATTAGGGTTAAAACAGGTTCAAAATTAATAGTATTATTTTAGTCCAAAATGATGCAGTTCCATGGTAGCCAATTCCATAAGGTAATCATTATCCTTCTTCCCATTTCGTAATTAACATTACGTGAAAGTTAAACACTTATTAAACGCTAGGTGGCGCTGATGACGTAAACATCCGAAGTGTAGTTCTCTGATCTATAAAAAACTTTAAAATTGTAAAACAGATTAAATCGTACATTCAATTGTGTTTAATAAGTCCGTTTCGATGTGAATTATGTGCACAAACGTTATCTAAATAAACTGTGTGATATTCTTTTGACTAAGTGAAGACAATATATGAAGTGACAAAACAGAGTATAAAGTTAATTAAGATTAAATAGTACCGTAATAAACAATTACATACGTGAAATACGCTACAAGCTAAGTGACAAAAGTGTATTACGCTACAAGCTTTGACAAATGTGTATATAAAGGAAAAAACTAAAAAACTTATGTGTACAGTTAAAATTGAACTTGGTGGTGTGTGGAAAAAAATCTTATGCGATGAATTATATTTAACGACTTCATAACTATTTGAATATTCCCACAAACCATTTCAATGATCTAAGTAATGTTCGGATAGCCGAAGTAATTTATGTTGGATTGCTGTGACTCTGAGTGCCGGTTCGATCCTCACCAACAGCGGAACTTTTTGTGTTTCATAAAATCTCAGATTTAAATCAACATGAACTTCTTTGGAAACATCACACAGCGTCGTAATCGAAGAGTCTCCGAAACAAAAAGCGAAGATTTAAATTTAACAAATAGTGAGCTAGATGGCACTACTAGTAACAGTCTACCTTACATATCAGACGATGAGGACAGCGAAGAAATTCTTCAACTAAAAAACAAAATAAAAGAATTGACCCTGCAACTGGAGACTGCTCACCGCGAAGTTGAATCCCTAAATATGGACAATACAAATCTCAAAAAAACTATTGATAATTTAACAAGAAAGGAAAGCATTTACAAAAAACTTACAACGGACATTGTTAATAACACTCCAAACAGGAAAAATAAATCTCGATCAGTTCCTACAGTAGATCTCAGCATCACTCCCAAGTCGTCGAAGAAAGTTATGAAGCTTACGCCAAAAATGGCTGATAAATCAATACCGGAAGCTATACCCCAGATGGTTGATAAGACAACTCAATGTAACACCTATGGAATAAAACACTCAGTGCGTGAGGATTTCATCGACAAACGACACCTGACTCAAGAAAGCATAAAGAGTAAACTATGTATAATAAGCGCTAACAACAGAAATGGACTTTGCAGCATTATAGAAGATTCTTTTGCAACTGATTATGACTTCTGTCACTACTCGTATCCAAATGGCAGCATTGAACAACTCCTACTAGGTATAGAAAATAAGGTCAAACATTATAATAAAACCGACTATTGTGTCATATTAATAGGTAAAAGAGACTTCTTGAGAACTAAAAACTATCACGATTTAATCTACCATATTAAAGAAACCATCGAAAAACTAAGCCATACCAATATAATTATATGTCTCCCAACCTATAGACAATGTGGTGATTACACAATAATTTACAACTCACGGATTGAAATGTTTAATAGTCTTTTGTATCTACATAACACAACATATGAATATGCTTATTTACTGGACTCTAACGCTGACTTACGTTATGATAACACAATGTTCTCGGGTCGTCAAGGTCTCTTAAACGACACAGGCATGAAAAACGTATTTACGAATCTCAAAAAGACCATTTGTGAAATCCAAATGGAAAATAGTAGTAATACTGACACTAAGGCCACATTTGAAGACATATCAAACCAGTTTTTTCTATAATTATCTGTCAATAATGCATCAAAACATCGCAGGATTAATAAATAAGGCAGACCAATTACTCCTGCACCTACTTGATCTCCAAAACCGCATAGACGTTATCTGTGTGACCGAACACTTCATGGAAACTGGATATGAAGACTTTCTCACTATACCTAATTATAAATTAGCAGCGTGCTACTCCAGAGATACAAAAAGAGGAGGAGCGTGCATTTTAATAAAAAACGACCATCAATATAGAGAGCTTGAAGATATCAAGAAACTTTCAATTCAGGGAGTTTTCGAGTGCTGTGCAATCGAATTAACACAGCATGACATTGTTGTTGTATGTATTTACAGAATACCTAAGTCAAATAATCTTGACACTTTTTACTCAAAATTAAATATTCTATTACCCAAGATCTGTTACAAAGCGCGCAGGAATGTCATTATATGTGGTGACTTTAACATTAATATATTGAAAAAAAATAGAACTTCCCTTGAGTTTACCAACTACCTATTAAGCTATAACCTAAAATTGCAAATTGACCAGCCCACTAGGTTACAAAGCAACACATGTATAGATAATTTTGCGCACAATTTTACGCAAAAATGTGTCCACCATGTAATTGACCTTAACATGTCAGATCACACAGCCCAAATCTTAAAGATCCCCGTTAAAAAGACTTGTACAATAAACAGTTGGAATATTACAGTGCGTGATTACAGTTACGGTAATCTTTTGAAATTTAGATCATGCTTATTTCCTTTATCGTTTTGTGATATTTATCAAGCTGATGATCCTAATGTAGCGTATGATAATTTTATGGAAGTATTCCAGTTGTTTTATGATTTATGCTTCCCCTTGATCAACAGAAAAATAAAGTTAAAAAGGAATCCTAATTGGTTAACACCTGGTATAAGACGCTGTAGCAAAAATAAAAGACAACTTCTTTGGCAACTTCGAGCAAAACCAAATAGCAATAACTTAACTAAACTTAAAAATTACTCACGTAGACTTAAGAAGATAATAAAACTAACACAAAAGGCAAAAAATAACCATAAGATAATGACATCAACAAATAAATCAAAGGATACATGGAGGATCATAAATGAAAATAAACATTGCCCTTCCTATGAATATATTACAGAAATACAAAATAACGGGGTTACAATAACAAACCCCAATGACATAGCAAACGCTTTTAACGATCACTTTGTAAATCAGGCAGAATTAATTTCGAAGGCCTCGGGATCTGAGAGCTGTGAAATCCCGAATACGTGTTGTGAATCAATGTTCTTGGCCCCGACTACACCTAATGAAGTATATCGTATAATACAAGATTTAAAAAATAAAGTTAGCGTAGGGTATGATGATATCGCAACAAAAGTATTAAAATTTGTTTCCGATGTGTTAGCTGGCCCCATTTGCCACATCATTAATGTTAGTATCTGCTCTGGAATCTATCCTGATAAACTAAAACCAACTATAATTAAGCCCCTATTTAAAAAACATGACAAAACTGACATTAATAACTACAGACCCATTGCCCTTATACCAGTAATATCAAAAATATTTGAGAAGGCTATTTATCACCGTATGAATTCCTTCTTCACGAAACACAATATCTTGGTAAAGGAACAGAAGGGTTTCAGAAAAAATAAATCCATAAATATGGCTATCTATGATTTTCTTAATATTATAATGACAGATATTAATGAAAGAATTCCTATTAGCGCTGTATTTATGGACATGACGAAAGCATTCGATCTAGTTGATCATAATATACTATTACAGAAACTTAATGCATGTGGAATGAGGGGCAATGCACTTTCTCTTGTACAGTCTTATTTGGAAAATAGAACGCAATGTACGGAAATTAGACGTATTTCTAAAAAGGAAAAAAAAGAACTCAAATTTATTTCAGCCAAACGTAAAATCACTTTTGGCGTGCCACAGGGCAGCGTATTGGGTCCGCCGTTGTTTTTAGTTTACATAAATGACTTTCCAAAACACGTCGCTTTTCCTATGGTTCTTTTTGCTGATGATAGCACAATAATTGTAAGAAATTATAAAAATAGAAACTATGAATTTGACATCAAAGATGCATTGCAACAATCTATTGACTGGCTTGAACATAATAATTTAAAATTAAATTTAAATTAAACTAAAATTATGCAGTTTCGACAAAATATGACCACTCCTGACATAAATATAACTTTTGGCGATAACAGAATTGAAGAAGTAGAGCATATAAAATTTCTAGGCTTGACAATTGACTCTAAACTAACTTGGAAACAACATGCATCAATTCTTATGACAAAATTAAGTAGGTTCTCCTTTGCTCTATATAAACTTAAAAACATAGTTAATCAGGCAGCTGTTGTAGCTGCGTATTATGGCTATGTAGATTCCATATTTTTTGGGCAAACTCCTGCGAAAAAAAATAACGTTTTTAAAGCACAGAAGAGGTGCATTCGATCGTTATGTAGTCTTAAATCAACGGAAAGTTGCAAACCGCATTTTAAATCTCTTAAAATACTCACATTACCTTGTCTTTACATATACGAGACCGCATTGTTCGTCAAGAAAAATAGTGAACTGTTTAAAAAAGCTTCAGAGCAGCGCTATAGATCGACAAGACAAGAATATCGTCACGAACTATGTCTAAGAGCCTCAAAGACCGCCCTTATGCACAAAAGCATCCTCTGCATGGCTCCGAAAATATATAATAAAATACCAAATCACATTAAAGATTTAAACTTGACTCAATTTAAACGGAGACTAAATATTTTTTTAATTGACAAATGCTACTATACCATTGACGAATTCCTGCTTGACAAAATGTAATATTCTAAATGATAATTATTTATCTATGCTTTTCAATTAAAAAACTTGACTTATTAATGTATTCTGTATATTTATTATAATAATTAATTGTATTCTAAATGTTTAGTATAAGGATTGATTGTATTGCTAATATTGAAATTGTGTTAATTTGTATGAAATATCGATTTTAAATTCTTATATTGTTAAATTGTGTATGCCCTAATGGGTAGTTTTTTGAGTCACCATAATCTAACTATAAGACCTACTGTATCACCAAAAAACACACTAATAAATACTTTGACTTTGACTTTGGAAGTATTAGTTTAAAGAAAAACTTTTTTTCAACACACTTGCTCATAAAGTGGCTCTAATTTCACCGCAATTAGGCACATAATGACACCTGTTATCAAACTGTGACTTTTCATTACTATTATTCACAAGTGAGATAAACAGTTCTTTTTAAATTTATTGGTTGAGTTGCTTTGTTCTTAAAAAAGTTTCGATACAAAAAAGATCGTGCTCAATAGTATAAATGCAACACATTTCATGCAACTTCGTATTTAAATAGATAATTTGAACTTTTACGTGTTTAATAAATAAAACTTTCACTTAAATATAACTTTTGTTTTTGTCTGTAATAAAGAAAACTTGAAAATCCCCATTTTGTACGTGGCTAAAAAGCTATTCGCGAAAAGCCAAAAAAAGATAACTCATTATTTTTAGTCTATGGCCGATCGCCATTGTTAGATGCGCGCGCATAGGAAAACTGATTAATTTTGCCCGCCATTGCGAAAAAAAAATCACAACTCGTTTTCACTGTTGGAAATGATTTTTTAGTATGATTTTATTCAAAAGTGTGTTGAAAAACGTCGTATGATACACATGTGTATTGATGATTACCGTCCTCGGCTCTCTTAAGACCCTCACCTTACGGCTCGGGCCTCAATGGCGCCTCAGCGGTAATCACCAAAATTACACACTTGTACCATAATGTACTATTAAAACTACAAAGTGTAAAATTACTTTATTTTTGGAAGTCGGTGTCCATAATGCAAAAAACCAAAGAGACCGATTAGTTATTTGGAAGTCGGTAGTATTTTTTATGTTTTTTCACTTTTGAGGTGTTCCTACTTAATAGGCAAGTAGTTAAGCAAGGTACCTACTTATAATGCCAGAATAGATTACCCGAATATCTAGAAACTGAACAAAACCGGTGAAATAATAGTGTTCCAAGGTGAACTGTACACATTTGCGTACCCCTTAAGAGCGTGCTAGCTTGATGTTATGTCATGAAATGGTATAAACAATAAACAGACATGCGATTGCAGCAATCCTGAGAGATTTGCCGTTATTTATTGAAGAGTTACATTTGCGTACCCCTTAAGAGCGTGCTAGCTTGATGTTATGTCATGAAATGGTATAAACAAAAAACAGACATGCGATTGCAGCAATCCCGAGAGATTTGCCGTTATTTATTAAAGAGTTATGTTGTATATCTCAGAAGTTGATCATCAGATCTTCACCAAATTAAAATGGGACCAATGTCGAAACATAATCTTTCAACCAATTTTCAAAATCGGTCCACAATTGACGGAGTTATCGGTGAAAATACATAAAAAATATATAATTTCGAACATAGAACATCCTCCTTTTTGGTAAGTCAGTTAATGAACACTAAGTGCATCATAATATCAAATTGACGATTTTCCGTAGATATATGTATAGTTAGATAAGCAATCTTATCAAAGACGCTTTGTCTTTATTCACGTAAATTGGCAACAGACCAAATTAATTCCAGACTAAATTCCTGTTAACTTGTTCTAGCAAAAATGCTAATTACAATGAAACCAGTCCCATTAATCAAAGTCCAAATACACTTTTATCCGTTTTTATCTCGCAGCTTGATTACCATAAATCAGGTTAACCGTTTTTTAAAAGCTTATTTCAGAGTTGCCATGTTTTAAAATGATCAATTTTACCTTGTTACGATTATCTACCGTCCCACGGGCCGCTGTTTACCCGACGTGAAAACGCTTGTACCCTTTATTTTATTTTAAGAATATCTACGTTTTTACCCCAATCCGTTAATCCCGAAGGCGTGAAAGCATTTCAAACGAAGATAAATAAACATGACATTGTATCGAATTTTACCTTAGCTCTACATTTAAAATTCGAATCCAATACCAATGGTGTTCGATTTTTAAATTGCGAGTTGCGAACATTTCGGTTGTTTTTTCTTTTTTTCATCAAAAATGTATACCTTGGTTTTGTAAAAAAAGTTTTGTTTTATTTGTGAATACACTCATTCAGCCTAAATAAGGGAGGATAATTTTATCAGATTGAACTGTATAACTAACAGTTGTTTTCTCCTTGTCCACAGACATTTCGGCACGGGTTCCCATTCTCGCCGACGGCACTAGCATGGGACCCCATACAGAAACTACTCGCCATCGGCGACAAAGGCGGCAACCTCAGAATGTATCCTTTTCACGGCACACCAAGATAACATTAAGTAGTAAGAAATACACGCAGGTATAGTCAATGTACAAAAGAAAACCCGGATTTTCCAGGATCTGTGCTCGATGTGATCGTCTACTAAACACCAACTCTACTAAAACCATATACCATTTAGATTTTATTCAACCTAAACTTTTCATGGGAATTTGCATATACATATTTATAAAATTGTACGAAAAGACCTGCCTAGATACTCGTATTATCTTCAAAGAAAGTGTTAAAAAAACCATTCAAAGAATCTGCATTCATTATATAGAAAACAAATTAATCAGTGAACACTTGCACTTCGCGGGGACACACTAATTGATGCAGCTTGTTATCATTTGCACTGTCTCCGCTGATCAGTCCTGACATACACGAGATAGCCAGCCCTAAATCGAATGTTCAATGATATCATGCTGTTTATATTTAGATAAATTCTGGGTTACTGGAAGAAAGTTCATTTAAGGTATAATAGGTGTGTTACACCTATTATAAATACATAATTAGGTAGATAAAATATTTATTTAATAAAGCAAAGAAAGAAAACACAACATATGCACTATGTGCCATCATACTCATGGTTCATACACATCATAATTTAGTACTCGAGACTTGTGCAATGCATAGAAGTTTTCTATGATGCATCCCTGCAAAGTTATTACTTTATCTTCTGCTTAATTTAAGTGCGAACGCTGTCCAAAATTTGATAAAAATAAAGCAGTAAATATAACCAACCAGCCTTTTTTACCTGTGCTGAACAAATAGCCATCAAGAAACGATCCGTAGGCAATCTGAATCTTACTTCAATAACAGAATAAGTAGAAAACTCCTGCCTGCCTCCTGGCCTGTGGGGTTCCCAGAGGCGGCTTAATTAACTCTGATACCAGAGGTGGTCACATCCTCACACGAAAAGAAGAAGAAGTAGAAAACTCACATTTATCTTCTAGTATCGGTCTAAAAAAACTGTAAACATACAAACGTGTCATAATAACTGCCCGGACCTTCACAACATCAAGAAAGTCAAATGTTCTCTCTTGGCAACTGTTTATCTGTGACATTGTTACTAGCTGTTTTACAATGTTGCTTATCACTCACCAGTGACGAACAAACTATTGTTAACTGCATCTGTATCTGATATTCATGTTACCTAGTGTCCAAACGTGAAGGCTATTAACGTGAAACGTGATTTAACTACTTTAAAATCTGTGATCTAAGCCTCCAAATAACTTACGGAAAAATTCAAATTCAACTCTGATATGAATAGAAACATTCAAAACTGCATAAGGAGAATTTTCTTTATTAACTTACTAACATAGAAATGCCAT
The DNA here is from genome assembly GCA_964057195.1 of Orthosia cruda. Lineage (NCBI taxonomy): Eukaryota > Metazoa > Arthropoda > Insecta > Lepidoptera > Noctuidae > Orthosia > Orthosia cruda. The sequence goes on from OZ059836.1 coordinate 41,366,306, forward strand.
GCCATGTTGCAGTTACTTCGTGATAAAATAAATTCGAGATGCAAAATTATCGATAGAATATATATAAAGAAGCCCTGTAGAAACCCTAGGTCTCAAGAGGCACTCTCACCCTTGATCAGACTCCATCCAATCGCCTATGAATTTCAATTTATTCCGCCAGACTTCGTGAAGTACCGTCGGCAAGGCTGTCACCGACAGTGATCGAGTTATTCTTATCATGTAGGGTCAGCATAACACGCCATTTACGAGCCCTTTACTACGGTCAGCCTCATAAATACTTAAATAGTTTTGACGCTATCGCTCTCTGCAATAAAAAGTGTTTACATTTTATTTTGAGTGAATACGCGGGTAGTTTGACCCGAGTTGAGAGTAAACCGATATTGTGTTCAAAAGTTAAAATAGCAAACATTTCAATAGCGATATCTGAAATATTTGTACGAGTTTGTTTATTGCAATTCAAGACGTGTGTTTGTTTGTGCGGCAAGCTGATGTTACTTAAATTATAAGATCGTATAAATTAGGTAGTTCAGATTGCATCTCGGTTTCTTATTCGAGCACTTCTTTCAAATCCTTTTAATCGCTCCCAAATCCGTTCACACCATAACGGAGTACTCGGGACTTCACTGCAACTAAAACAAAAAGCTGTCGACAGCTCAACAGCTTTAAGCGCTTGACAAACAGCGACGGCTTCTTGAAAGCTTTTTACAAGTCGAGTGGTAAAATGTTCGGCGGTTCGGACTGGCTTCGCCCGGCTCGGTCCGACGCCAACCGGAGCGAACCGGTTATATCCGCTATCTTTGCAGAGATTTAAGTGTGTTAGAGTGATCTACTCGGCGCGGCAGCGGCGACGACGGCGGGACAATTAAAGTGTAATTATAATGATAGAGACTGAAAGCTGTTTATGATCTTTATTGGGTTTGATATTGTATGCGAAGGAAGTGTTGTTTGCTAGATTTATTTAAAAGCGTCTTAACTTATAGACTATCGTTTAGCAATGGGCCTTTGCAAGCCGATATAGGGGTTAGATGGGGGTAAATAACTCGCGCAATAGCCATGAACCTTACATTAGTAGCACAGATATAATAGTCTCAATTGAAAGAGTTTACTACTAAAGTTAGTACCGAATAGTGTAATTGAAAAGCTAGCAAATCTAAGTTCAATATATTTCAACTCACCAGATATTACTAAACACGATAGATTTACCTTTACTAACTATTACTACGAGTGCTTAAACTAACGTTCTCAATAGACTTACCTAGTATCCTATATCTAGATCTTTAGCAACAAAAATAAATGTAAATAGAAACATAGAAAAGGGAAAACCACTTAGCGTAAATCTTAGCATTATGTAAATAGTAATTGAAAGGAAAGCAGGGGGATTACAGGTGGGATCGCTTCTCTAGATATCTGTTGGCAATTACATCCCCTGGGGGGGTGAACCCAGGGAGGGGGTTCCTAAACATCGTCCTAATGCTCGGATAATATTTAGTTTTATTACATTAACTTGATTCTCTCCGCCGGACCGCATACCAATTAGATTTTTTCGGGTCTTCTTAAGCGCTTGGATTCTCGACCTAAACCAGTTCTAGATAATAGAGGAAATCTAATAGGAGTTGCTACGAATTCAATCAGTTCAAATTTCGGGATCATTTTGCGGAGCCACAATTTTTTAGGCACAGATTTTTGTGATTTATTTTTAACCCCCGAAGCAAAAACGACGGGTTGTTATAAGTTTCACGTGTCTATCTGTCTGTGGCATCGTAGCCCCCGAACGGATAAACCGATATTTTTTGTTTGAAATGTGACTTTGTCTCGAGAGTGTTCAGAACTATGATTAATTAAAATCTGTTGACCCATTTAAAAGTTATCCGCATTTTACTATTTGAATCTGGGTTTTTCCACAAGATATCATGTCATAATTACGTGTTCTGATAGATTTTTGATTGAAGCGTGTCTTCTACTAAACATATTAAATGTATTTTAAAAAGCATGAAATAAAAATGTACCCTGTAAAAACGCGTACGCGAGTACGAGGCTTATTTTTTTCTTTTTAGAGGTTTTTGTGTCGGGGGCTTTTTAAATTGATGTTTTTAAATCTACAAATAAATAAATAATAAGCGACCGAGCTCTGCTCGGGTGAAAATAGAGATAACGACGTTTTCTAAAAATGAAACCTAGCTAGATAGATTATCGCCCCTAAAATCCCCTGCATACTAAATTTCATGAAAATCGTTGGAGCCGTTTCCGAAATTCAGATTATATAAATACAGGAATTACTCGTTTAAAGTTATTAGATAGATATAATGCTATGTGCTACAGACATATTTTTAAATCACTTATAAATCATTCGCCCCTAAAATCCCCCTTCTTTTGCGTAATAATTGCACCACAAAGGTTTTTTGGAGGCGTATTTAATGTAACTGCAAAACGCAATCGCACAAAGTGATCAAAGAACAAAATACCCACTTTCAGCAAACAGACCCTTGTAACAAGTGATCCCATATTCTTCTCCACTTTCCTTTAAACAGTCTACAGAACACTTTCTGCTAATCCCCGACTGACCGCAATTCAACCCTCTTCGCCCCCCGGGCCGCTTCACCCCCTGCCCTATTAGAGCCCTATTTGCAAGGGCCGCTTATAATTCCGCAGAGCTTTGCGAACGGTTCGCGCTTTAATTAAAGGCTCGCGGATTGGACACTTTAATTTATGTGGCTGTGAACGGGTTAGCTGATGTGTCGTCACGGGTTTGTGATGTGTCAAGTGTTTTTACAAATATATTTATGTAGTTTGTAGGCTTTAAACTGACAGCAAAAGGGACGCTGTAAATTAGATTAGAATGATGCGATGTTGCGTTCTTTTTAACCGACTTACCAAAAAGGAGGAGGTTCTATGTTCGACATTATGTATGTTTTTTTTTGTGTAACGCATATCTCTGTCAATTTTGGAATTGGTCCCATTTTAATTTGGTGAAGATCCTATGAAGAACTTCGAAGATATACAACAGAACTCTTCAAAAACTTACGGCAAATCTCTCGGGATTGCTGTAATCGCATGTCTGTTTATTGTTTATACCATTTCATAACATAACATCACGCCACTCCACTCTTAAGAGGTACGCAAATCTCTCATTTCACTGGTTATGTTCAAGTTTCATGATATTCGGGTGATCTATTCTGGTATTATAGGTAACTTAATAATCAACTTCCCTATTGGGTACAACTAAAAAGTGAAAAAAAAAACTTTTTTATTTTTTATTTACAACCGACTTCAAAATAAAACACTACAAAGTGAAAAATAACTTCAATTTCGGAAGTCGGTGTTCTTGTTTTGGATTCTTCGTTTTTTGACACCTTCGTTTGTTTTATTTTGAAGTCGGTTGTATTTTTTGTTAAAAAGTTTTTTATTTTTCACTTTTTAGTTGTTGTACATAATGGACCATTTCTCCAAAGTGAAGCCAGAATAGATTAACTCAGAAACATGCAACTTAAACAAAAACGGTGGAATTAGAGTATAACAGGGTGAACTTTTCACACCTGCGTACCCCTTTAGAGCGTGCTAAAGTGATGTTATGTTATGAAATGATGTAAACACTAAACAGACATCCGATTGCAGCTATCCCGAGTGATTTGCCGTCATTTATTGAAGAGTTCTGATTTATATCTCCGAAGTTCTTCATCAGATCTTGATGAAAGTTAAATGGGACCACATGACAAGCACCAGCTTTCAAATTAAAAAAGAATCATCAAAATCGGTCCACCCAGTAAAAAGTTCTGAGGTAACATAAATTAAAAAAAAAAATACAGCCGAATTGAAAACCTCCTCCTTTTTGCGAAGTCGGTTAAAAATACTAAAGACTGTTTTTCAAAAAATTTTGTTTTTTAAGGATAATTTTATTAAGACTTTCTAACTTAAACTTAACTAGTAGACAATAATTCTACATTTAACTACGGCTAGGTCTTGGCTCTTATTAATTTTAGGTTCTCAAATCTTAGCTCTGAATCTGACTAACGCGTCATGAACATAAATCGTCATTATTATCTGAGAGCCGAGGGACCGTCCTAAATCATATCTAGGCAGTAAATCTTGTTCTTCTTGCCTTTTGTCAGAGCCCAGCAAAAGTATTTCTTTATAATGAATCGCTGTAATTAGTCAGCCCTCAGTTCATTAAACTTACGTAATATTTAATATCAGAAAACTGTATTCGCTAGCTTCTCCTAGAAGTTATTCATTGAAGAGTTTATCCGTAGCATTTAAACCAACAACGTAACGTCAAGATAGTGAAATAGTTTCCCGTAGTTATGAAATACTTCAAGTTATGATATTCCTGCTATTTACCCCACACGCCATTCCGCCCGTTTCACCCGCCGGGACTTTTATACATGAAAACGTTAGGATGTAAACTTCAAGATATAAAATGAAGACTTTAGTTCGACAATGCTCTCACACTTCTGAAAATTGAATTCGCGAAGATATTTTTCGTGCACATTTTCGCAAAATAAAGTGGTTACTACTACGAGATGGCGACGTTACTGGCCATCTTTTTTATGTATCTGTCGAGATGGTTATTTTATCCGAAATATGATTATCTAATGTATTGCGTCATCTAACTGTTTATGCAGGCACTACTCAAAATTCATCTTCAGTTTATCCCCGGGCCTCAATAAAACACCTTTGCCGGCCTTATAAAGATACTTTCGACAAAAAATATTACCTTTTTACCACTCACCGGCGGGTACAGGACACGGCACGGACGCGGGATGTCCGGCGACCGCCCGGCGCCGCTCCGGCTTATTATCTCGCACGTGGTTCACGGAGGATAAGCTGGGATGTAGGCCGGATAGTGTTAATAGGGTGGTACAGGAAGAGGAGCTAACTAGAGGGACGTGAGAGCTTCTATCGTTGTATGACGACCTGCAACGTGTACTTGACTAGCATCAAAGTTATAATTTAACTATTGTTTGTCTTTCGTAGGTAACATTTTTTTTGCGTTATGTACACCGACTTCCAAAAATAAAGTTATTTTTCACTTTGTAGTTTTGTATTTGGAAGTCGGTAGAAGTTTTTTTGAAAAAAAGAGTTTTTGTTTTTCACTTTTTTGATGTACCTACTTATTAGGCAAGTTAGTAAGGTACCTATAACGTCAGAATAGATTTCGTGAAACTTGAACATAACCGGTGAAATGAGAGATCTGCGTACCCCTTAAGAGCGTACTGGCGTGATGTTATGTTATGAAATGGTATAAACAATAAACAGACATGCGATTGCAGCAAACCCGAGAGATTTGCCGTCATTTATTGAAGAGTTCTATTGTATATCTCCGAAGTTCTACACCAGATCATCACCAAATTAAAATGGGACCAATTTCGGGACAAACCTTTTCAAACAAAACATTTTTTTTTTGTGTCGGTCCACAATTGATGGAGATATCGGTGAACACAAACAAAAAGAAAAAAAATAACATACATAATGTCGAACATAGAACCTCCTCCTTTTTGGGAAGTCGGTTAAAAAAAGAGCATATCCATGCATACTTTCTCCGACACGACACCAATTCGACTCTTTGTGTATGTGCAACACCCGTAATGAGCCATTTAATGCCATGTCCAGCACTCAAGATATACCTCCAATCGCCCCTTGATTTTCAATTCCAAGCTAGTACCTTATCCGGTAATCGACTCCTAACGCCAGTAGCATCTCTAAATCTTTACAAAATTTGGCAATAAAACTATCACTAACTACTGTTCGAATGTTGCCAAAAAACTTAAGAAAGAAATACATTCCCTTGCCAAAGCTACAAGAAGCACCTGGCCAGCCCAGCTGTTGCAGCACTGAGCCGGTTCCACTCGCTTCCTTCCGAGTAGTCCCACTGTTGGACCGCCGCCAAGCTCGTACAGATGGAGTCACTGAACTGAACAATAAATATGGCGACAGAGGCGCGAAATGTAGAAAGTATCAGTGTTGTTTATGAAAGCTTTGTGTTGGTAAAGTAGGAAAATGTCTTGGAAAAATATATGGCATATTTTCATCTTTACGCTACTTTATCAAATGAATCCAAATAACCTGTTAGCTTTATCAAATGATAACAAGAAAACAGACTAGTCAGACATAAATAGATTATAGAAAAATGTAGCTTATATGATCAAGTGCTCTGAATGTTACATGAAATTAGTTGCAAATGGCTACATGATGGTTTATGTGTAAAACTTAAACGGTCCAGTTACAGAGTTCAATGTAGATTTCCATAACTCTATAGATAAATAAACAATGCTTCCATAACTTCTTAATTTTATGTGAGAACAGTAGACACATTTACCATTATAGATGCGATAAACAATCTTGCAAATTCATCAATATCACGACAAAATCATATCGTTTAACGACTTTGGCAGCGCGCCAACATTCTCCCTCCTCCCCCTACAGTGGCGTGAGATCTGTCACCAACAAAATATGACAAAAGAACGGCTCGAAGAACAAATCCACAAGTGTCCACACATCAACAAGTTACCAAGAAAACCCTTATTTACTTTGTATTAGTGTCGGTAATGGCCCGCGCTGTGTAGGCTACAAATTGATTGTTGATTCAGATTGTTATACTGCTTGTTTACTTTGGCAGTGCTTAGAATGCTATCTAGGCTGTGTACTTAGGCGATTGAGTTGGTGATTGGATTTGTGATTATAATAGTGGTAGGTGTGTTTATTTACTTACCAACTCACTTACCTAATACTTATTTTCAATATTTTTTGTCAAAAAATGGTGGCACTGCCTTTAGGCATGACTAACAATCTGACCAATTCAATTCTAACTTTTAATAGAGTGAACCGATTGCGATGAAACAAAAACTAAGTGTTACTTCAAGTTACGCACAATTTTTATGCATAAAAATTATCTACATTGGTTTCGTACATTTTTAACCCCCGACTGAAAAAGAGGGGTGTTATAAGTTTGACGTGTGGTGCTATCTGTGTGTCTGTCTGTGGCATCATAGCGCCTCAACAGATGAACCGATTTTGATTTAGTTGTGTAGTTTGTTTGAAAGGTGATTGTGTCGAGAGTGTTCTTAGTTATGTTTGAATAAAATCGGTTCAGCCGTTAAAAAGTTATGGGCGTTTTACTGTTTGAATCGGGATGTTTTCGCAAGATAAATGTGTCGGGGGGTTTTTGAAGTTTTGAAATTTTACTTGTCCATGATGCGTGCACAACTAAACATACAAAAATTCAAATGCACAACTAAACATACAAACACAAAAAATGCTGGCAAGGGGTTCTGTTGGTTATCCTTTAACATCCTGTATATTTTTATTGTAAATATTTTCGATATACAAAAACGACTTTTCTACAGATTTATTATATGCATTGATTTATTTTCTATAGTATACAGGGTGTCCCAGAAATCGACGTCAAGCCGTAAATGGGTGATAGACCAAGTTATAACAGTTCTCAGAAAAATACGAAAAAAAATCTATCTCATGTTTTTAAAAAATTATGTTCACTTTAAAAATTTACTAAAAAAATCAATCCCTGTAATGGTTCTTTAACTCCAATTGCTACAAATCCCATAATTTATCAATTTTTTTTATTATTATGTAATCTTGAATAATGCTTGTGTAGATTTTTGCCTAAAATTTAAAGCCAACTCCTCCTACTTAGAAGAAAATTAAACTTTTTCAAAACCAAATTATTCAAATTTACTGTTTCGCCCAACTTTAACTGACTGTACTGAAAAAAAAATGTACTACGCTAGTTTGGCAAGTAACATGAAAAATTGGCGCATTTAATAAGGATTCAAAAATGGTGTAACACTTGCTAGATTACGTTTTCAATAATTGGTCAAATTTTTTTTTGTAAATAGTATCGGTTTTTACCCAAAATGTCCATACTTCCTTAAAATGACTTTAGCTTACCTAAAGCTTTGCTAAACTCCGTTTCTAATTCGATAGAGACGGAGAGAGTCATTTTACGAAGTGTGAGCGAGATAAGAAATCGAAATTTTACGTAATTTAAGAGCAAAGTTATGATAGTGATTCAACCTTTTTACTTTAAGTCAGGACCAGTTTTCTCTTCTAGCAGCCGCTAGACTTTATCGTGAGAGGTACCCGAACAATCGTCACCCAGATCATCGAGTTTTTATTAATGTGCACCGTTCACTATCAGAGGGACGATTCCCTAACCAAGTACATGGTGAAGGAAGACATCGTAATCCGTACGAAGACGTCGTACTACAAGCAGTCCAAGAAGACCCAAGTGCTGTTTGTTTTGTTTTTTTTTTCTAAGATGAGAAAACTGGTCCTGACTTAAAGTAAAAAGGTTGAATCACTATCATAACTTTGCTCTTAAATTACGTAAAATTTCGATTTCTTATCTCGCTCACACTTCGTAAAATGACTCTCTCCGTCTCTATCGAATTAGAAACGGAGTTTAGCAAAGCTTTAGGTAAGCTAAAGTCATTTTAAGGAAGTATGGACATTTTGGGTAAAAACCGATAATATTTACAAAAAAAAATTTGACCAATTATTGAAAACGTAATCTAGCAAGTGTTACACCATTTTTGAATCCTTATTAAATGCGCCAATTTTTCATGTTACTTGCCAAACTAGCGTAGTACATTTTTTTTTCAGTACAGTCAGTTAAAGTTGGGCGAAACAGTAAATTTGAATAATTTGGTTTTGAAAAAGTTTAATTTTCTTCTAAGTAGGAGGAGTTGGCTTTAAATTTTAGGCAAAAATCTACACAAGCATTATTCAAGATTACATAATAATAAAAAAAAATGATAAATTATGGGATTTGTAGCAATTGGAGTTAAAGAACCATTACAGGGATTGATTTTTTAGTAAATTTTTAAAGTGAACATAATTTTTTAAAAACATGAGATAGATTTTTTTTCGTATTTTTCTGAGAACTGTTATAACTTGGTCTATCACCCATTTACGGCTTGACGTCGATTTCTGGGACACCCTGTATATGCTTTACTTCAGAATGATGTACCTACTAGATTTATGGTCACTTATCGTGCGTTGATGTCCCTTCCATGTATAAAGTAAAATATAAATTAACTAATTGTTCTTTTTTTATTTATAATACCTTCATTTAGTATCTGGTATCCCCAGTAAACATTAGTATAATTAGGCAGAACCGTTATTGGTACCCTATCTTCGTTATCGTCTCCAAGAACAGGCCTGTGCTAATTACGGCGGGTGTCGATTGTCTCATTATGACGACGTTCCCGGAATAGTTAGACGCCCAATAATTTGATATTCTGTACCTTCAGCCATGATATTCACGGAAACTGATATAATGAAAGCGAGACAATGAGGATCTGCCGTCTAAAGCAAATAATTACATTCTGAGAGTTTTTGTTCTAAAAGGTTAATTCATCTGAAAGTTCTTTTCCCAAGAAGGTACCTAGGTTAGAATACTGTGTAAGATCTTTAAGTAACAACCCTCCTTGAGCATAAAACCTGCTAATTAGTCCAGAAATACTAAATTACTTCTGTTACCGATCGCCTAATTTCTACATTCAATATTTACGTAAGTTAAACTCACCATAGATAATGAGGCCGTTTATTTCATAATCATGAACGAGTGTTTCCCGCCAGGACATCGCCGCCATCTTTATTATTTCTTGTCGCTAATTAATTTGGCTCAGAGTCGTCAGCGCCATATTTTTTCCCCAATCAAGATTCCCTTTAATTTGAGAGTTTCGAGTGCTACCTCCGAGCTCCGCTTATTTTTTAATAATAAAAAGATGTAATAAATAAAAATAAAGACCTTTCCAGTCCTCTTGGGCCATTCAAACGTTTATTTTCCTGTTGAATTCGTCACAATGTCACAGGACCTCTGGTTTGATACCGATTTTAATGAAATTTCACAGCAGGGCCTTTTATGTAGGTAGGTATCGTAAAATAAATGTGAGGCAAATTGTAGAGAAAACAATATTTTTAGTAGCCATCCTTGTGGGTATTACCCGTTACCGTTACCCGGGTACCCGGGTAGCCGGGTACCCTGCGCGAGCGGGTTGAACGGTTTTAAAAAAATGTAGTCTTGTTACGTCTACGTGAGGGTATTTTGGAATATAATATTTTACAACATCACTTGTTAATAGGGCTGACTCGGTTTTATAATCTTAAACCCTTTTTAAATATGAAGTACTCAAATTCGGGTAGCTAATTATAACTTTAATCAGATAGTTATGGGTTTTAAAAGCATAACTGAAAAGCTTTAACTGACACTTTATCAAAACTATCTTGAACGTAGTTTAGCCTTCATTGTAACCCTTTATTATGACAATGTAGCTATCCTTTAAAGAAACTTTTAAATTATTCAAAGCTACCAAACTTCAATATCATATCATTCTCGTAAGCGTCATGAAATATTCAAAAGTAAAACGGTTTAAAATTAAAAACTGTGCCTCAACCTCAAGTAATTTTCAACTTACCAAATGTAACTTTGTATAATTAAATTACTGAAAATTATATGAATCCAATTTACAGTTTTCAGGAAAAGCGATCGGGTTAATAGGTAAATTAATTTTAAAAGGTACCATACAGGCCATACAGGTACAGTGGTGTTAATTAACTAACTTTTCAACTAAAACAGAACTTTGATCACGTAATGTTGGCGGCACTCGAGTGTATTATTGAAGGGAACCGGTTGAAACCGGTCCCAAGCGAAGTGAACAGGAGCGAGCCGCCCGATAAATTACTTTTTAATTAAAGCACAAAGATCTCATCTAACAAGTCTTGTTTAAAGAACAAAGTCAATGAAAGTATAATTTTCTTTAGGACAATAAATCAAAAAGTTTGGCGCGTAACCCATGGATTATAATAAAACTTGGAAAATGGTCAAGGGCGAGTCGCACTTAGCAGCCCAAAATATATCTCAAACTTTAAGTTGGTCTTCAGAGACGTAAAACTTAGGATTACCATACCTAAATATATTTTCCGTTTTATTCATATAAATTGGTTTCGTAAGTAACGGAATTATATTGGCGTCGCGGGCAGAAAATGGAAAATAGGCCATTATATTAGTATAATGGATTGAGAAATTAAAATAAAAATCAAGAGCCTTTTTTATTCTATCTTTATTGAATTGAACCATTTGGCCCAAATCTTCCTCATACTACCATTTTAGGATATATATAATAGTAAAATAAGTATGAATAAGATGAAAGGTTAGGTTAGGTTTGGTTAGGTTGGCCCTTTTTCTCCGAAGTCAGTCGGATAACTTCGCAAGACGGTTGAAATAATGTTTATCTGTCTAAAACCCATTTTATCCTAGACATCGTCACATATTGCCTTCCCCTTCAATCCGGATTTGGGTCAAAGTCCTATAAATATTTTGCCAGCCTGATCTTATTGTTTGTAGTTCGGCCGATGCCTAAATAAATTGAATCTCCCAACGACAAAATGATGTGATGAAGACTGAAGAAACGATTCCATATTGTTTTATTAAATGGACGAGAAAATAAGGAGACTTTCAAAACTAAATATAAATAAATATAGACTATTTAAAAATACGCGCAGATGGTTCAACGAAATACCTGGTCCTTTCATCCAGTATAAAAGGATCCACTCTTAATATTAATAAGAACCCGTTCTAAAAATATTTCAAACGTTAAAGATTTACCAAAAGATACCTATTTTATTTGAGGGCTTTATCGGCAAAAATTGTTCGATTAAAGAATAAAATATTCACAAGATTTTATTTAAGCCCTTTCAGCACCAAAGGCTTTACCCATAACAGTTCACAATTGACTCAAATATTTACCTAAGGATCAGATTATATTCATTTTTAGAGTTCCTTAGTCAACAAGGAACCCTTATAGTTTCGCCATGTCCGTCTGTCCGCCTGTCCACAGCTTAGCTCGGAGATATAATTTGGCACGGATTTACATATTAATCACGCCGACAAAGTGGTAAAAAAGATTTTTAGGTTACCTCCTGAACCTACACGTATAGAGGAGGTTTTTTATCGTCTATCCCATGGTGTGGAGTAGCGTTGGATGAGTCATTCAAAAATATTACTGGTTTGTGAAAACCATTTTTCGATTCAAGGATCCGTTTGCGTAAAATTAAGCTTTATTTCTAATTTTTGTTAGTCAATTGTTCCTCCCCTGCCAGCTACTCGTACATGGTTGCTTTATAACGAAATTAAATGGATAACTAAGCTAAAGCTAAGTAGGCTTTACAAGTTTACGTCTCATAAGCCGACCAACTTATAAAATGTACTTGGAAAAGAACAAAAAAGTATAATGATGTATGGGGACTATAGTTTTTGAACGGCAAAGTTAATTTTGTCCCTGCGTTAGAGCAATGTTCGTTGCTCTCATTGATTATGAACGTTAGTAATGGTATCTATTTATTTTGGTGAATGTAGCTGTTTATACGGAACCCTCAGTGCGCGAGTCAGTTTCGCACTTGGCCGGTTTTTTTTATTCAATGACTTGTAACCTTTTTCTGTTATATCAATTTGTTGAATGGTCCCAGTCGTCACGTCTTGGACGTTAGGACGTCTCACCGACCTCTTTACAAAGAAACGGTCCTAGGATCTTGAATGATATATAAATGGTAGATTAATATAGAAATGTAATATGTTATATAGTAAGGTGATAAGTAGTTCCGGGCAGTGGTATGAGCGGTCGGTTTTGTTCGAGTAAAGACTGTACGTGCCCAGAATTGGATGAATTGGAGCGATTGAAAATTTTTGGAGCGAATCAAGTTATGGTTAACCAATGTGTTGTTTTAAGCTATGTGACTATAAACTTATTAAACTCGTAATAAAGTTTTATTTTATATATTTATACCCTTATACCGAGGGGATGGAAAAACCTATATCAAATTTTGGGGTTCAGAAAGAGCAGTTTGTTTATGTTACCGTATTAACCGTAAAATATCTTTGGTAATATATTAAGAAAAGGTATGCAATAATAAAGCCGCCAAGGTAATTACAATAAAAGACATTAAAATTCTAGTACCTCCTGAACAGACATTTATCATAATTTTCTTTAAAATTATTCCACCAAAATTATCATTACAGAGGATCCATTTAGGCTAATTAAAATACACATAAAATGGTACCTGGCCCTTGTTGAGGACGTAATGGCGGGTAACGAAGATAATGCCGGACAAAAGTTCCTAAAATACAATTCGCGACTAATTATTTTTTGAATTGCTTAGATATCTTTCATGAATATTTTTCTATGGGCAAATAAGGCTGAAGGGTAGTAGGTATGTTGTCTTAGCAGTTAATTCGATATGAAATATTATTGTTTTGTTACATATTAGTATATTATCATCAAAAATCACGAGGAAAACGCCAATTATTTTGGTCTGATATTCACCAACCCACATTGGGCCCGCGTAGTGGATTATGGCGCATTCACTTTCACATAGAGATTATGGGCCGATAATGCATATTTTATCACGTAAAGCAGCAGGGTTGCAAGCTTTGTGCACTTGAATGCCATATCTAACTTTTCAGCCAAAAAGTGTTGCCGTAAAAACCTGCATCAGGTCATCCGAGAAGCTTAGTGATGTTTATAATATTTGCTTTATTTTGGTAATTTTCCAACTTTTCTTTGTAAGTCAGTTTAAAAATGAATAAATTTTAAAGTCGGTCTTAAGGTTACACTATTCGAAAATTCTTCCATACAAACGTAGTCTAGCGATTACTCCACTGTTTGTCGATGTACGTTCAAAATAAAAATGATATCAATTTTTCTCATCATTATCAAGCCCTGTATGGAAACAAAAAGTAAAAAATATATATTTGAAAGTTATGAGCGTCGAAATTTCCATATTTCAACACTAATTTTAACGCATCTTTGGGCGGAAATAAATACCATAAGAAGAAGGTAAATTGCAAAACGGCCTCCATACAGGGACAGATTAGTAATTCAACAATGCAAATAATTTAATTTTGAAAATATACATTTAGTCGTTATTTTATGATATCTAGACTCAAAAGTCCAAAGGTCGGTTTATAAAATTTCGCGCGCTCGTTTTCGTCCTAAATCATCATCCATTTCGATACAAATTTATTAAAGTGCTAATTCGTACGAGAACGCTAGTTCTCGTTATTACTGCTCATCACAGCATCAATCTCTTTCGCACGTGTTGTTGGATGTGACAGCATGCATTTTAACGCCGCGCACAAAAGAATTCGTGCCGTTGACTAGGGGAACCTTAATGAAACAATAAATAACGAAACAGAAGTTTAATGAAGTCGGCAGCCATTGGACCTAATAACTTATGAAATTGTGCCAAGTTTGTTGTTAAGTTTATTTATGTATTTGTTCAATATCAGTCAGTTAGAGGATAATGAACTTATTAAGTGCAAGTTAGTTTACTTTAAGTAAATGGTAAGAAATATAAGCACAACTTTTTTTTTAAGTAATTACAAGAAGCATTAAGTGTATTAAGAAAGTGATGTGATGTATTTAAAAACGTTCGCCTATTCTTAGTTTCTTTGGCATCATGATTCCATTTTCAACGTAAGGGTCTACGATCTTACTGCGTTCCGTACGTGCGAGCACTCAGTGCAGATCCTATAATATGATGTAATAATGTTTCTCTTAGTGAAATTAGCTTAGAAGAGTAGAATAACAGATTTACTACGCTTGACATCTCCAAGAGAAAACATGTAACAAACTGAATGCTTAATTAAACAAGTTAGCTTACTTTGTCCATATTTAACGAACTGTCTATGGCCGTCTGCGAAGTTTATAGACTGTGACGTCACAATACAGTACGACGCCCCGCTCATCGCCCGCACAGTTTTGGTTACTATCTTCTACATAGATTTTGTTTCTTATATCAATACAAAAATTGTAGGCTCCCTTCAAATTATTTAATTTTATAGATGCTACACAATAGTTTTGTTTAATTAAGAATTTGTCCGTTAATGAACACTTGACGATAAATGTCGATATGAGTCTGCATTACAGGGAATGGAGATACGAAACTTAACAAAAGTGTTCTATTTAGTTTTGTAGTATACAGTATCTGAAATATATTATCAACGTTGCCAGAAGATTCTTGCGTTTATTTTCGAACAAGTACACGTTTTGCAGGTAGGTATGTAAAAATCTTGTACAATATCTTGCAATATTTATAGCTAAGTCAAGCATCGGTTGGTCTTTTAACACGTAAAATTTCAAAATTTAAAAAACCCTCGATTAATTTTTATTTCATGCTACATAATTTATGTAGTACATAGTAGACACGCTTCGATCGGCAATCTATTGAACACGTAATTATGACACGATATCTTGCGAAAACACCCCGATTCAAACAGTTATACGCCCACCCATAACTTTTGAACGGCTAAACCGATTTTATTCAAACATAGCTAAGAACACTCTCGATTAAGGCACCTTTTAAACAAAAAAAACTAAATCAAAATCGGTTCACCCGTTTGAACGCTATGATGCCACAGACAGACACACAGATACACAGCAACATACGTCAAACTTATAACACCCCTCTTTTTCCGGCGGGGGTTAAAAAGTTGAAGAAGCTGTTTTAACAAAATACATATTATGACTAGGTACTCGTATACGTCACTCGCTTCCTAACACACAGGCGTGCATTTATTGCGATAGGAAAGTAGCATAGTTTATATAGCACTCAGGTACTCAGCGATAGTTTTCTTTCTATGATATATTTGGATTCAGATCAGTGCCTACTACCAGATATTACGGCAACCGGCCACGTGCGTGTCAGTTTTCGCAATTTAGGGTTCCGTAGCAAACCGCAAAATCAAGATGGTTGTAATAGGAAAATTGAAGGAACTTCAAATAAAAAATCAGATTTATCAAGATATTGGTATTTGTTAGTAAAATATACGTAATAATAAACATTATCACCAAATTCGAAGTTCATGCGTCAATGGGAAGTTAAAATACTTCAGAACAAAATTTTGTTAGGTTTCCGTACCCAAAGGGTAAAAATGGGACCCTATTACTAAGACGCCGCGGTCCGTCTGTCTGTCTGTCATGAACCGTGATAGCTAGACAGTTGAAATTTTCACAGATGATGTATTTTTGTTGCCGCTATAACAACAAATACTAAAAACAGAATAAAATAAATATTTAAGTGGGGCTCCCATACAACAAACGTGTTTTTTTGCCGTTTTTTACGATAATAGTACTGAACCCTTCGTGCGCGGGTCCGACTCGCTCTTGGCCTGTTTTTTTTGTATGGCTATGTAAAACCTGTGTGACAAACGACAGACAGACACGTGAGTGTCAGCAATAGGGCTCCGTTTGGTCCCTTCGGGTACCGACCCTAAAAAACAAACATACGAACAATTTTACCTGTATATAAAATTAGTTCAGAATTAGATGAAGTAGGTTGGCAGAATAAGACTAAAGTTGTCGTGGCCTGTCCGTGCAGAATTAAAGCTAACTCCAACTTTATGATCGCCCACTAAACAAAGGCTGACACCTAACTCGGTGATAATTCTCTTTAACTCCCGAGCACTAAAGATAAAACATAATGTTAATGTAAATTATATTCTACATTTACGTGCCGTAAAATTTTAATTACCTAATGTAAGTAAAACACTGGACCGTGTTCAGTTAATTAAACATTTGGAAACATAACGAGCTTATGTTGGGATGTACTTATACTTGTAGTACCTACAGGCAGCAACAAGACATTTTGTTTTTAGAAATAATTACTCAAGAGCTTTTAACATTCTCATTTTACTTTAAGCTTTTACTAATTGGATCAAAGGCCGGCTTCTGAATTGAGTATTTCTTCGTAGGTAAAAATTTGTGAAACCCAATATAATGCTAAACTTTCTGTTTTCAAGCGAATGTAGAGTTGGACAAATACTCAACTTCAAATTCTTTATTCAGTAATGTGGGGTGTGGTGTGGGGCTTGTTTATTCTTGGTAAGGTGATTTATTTAAAATAACACTTTCAGATTAATTGCCTGCTCTCTAAAAGAAAATTTTCATCTTAACTATTGCACTGTCTGCTTGAAAGGAGAGCATGAATTAATGGCAGCTCAAACATAAACTTATTTTACTTATTCAAGTGATTGTTGCAACTCAGTTTTGGCCTGGCATGAATCATTTCAGAAATGGCTTTTATTATGTGAATGTATTACATAGAAGCTTCCATCCCAAACCAAAAGGCATTAAGTTAGCTTCAGTTTGTCCCGGCGCTACTCAGAATAAATTATTTGTCCTAATAACAAACTGTATAGTGTTTAAAACCCTCTTAATTAGAACTAACAGTAGCATCACACAGCAACAGAGCACTAGCATCCATCACAACAAACCCGCGTCTTGCACACAGAGCGCAGCAAACACACACAAACAAACGAACAATGTAACAGGCGTATCTTATGTGCTCACTACTAATTAAATTGGCTCCGTGCCGCGTTGCGTCGCCGACTCGTTGTGCACGACTGTACCATGTACCGTTCACTACAAACGAGTTTGCGGTAAGAACATGTCTAAGTTCCAAATGTGGCACTAGTTTAATGTTATATTACTTCTTAGTACGTGAAAGTTTGTGAGGATGGATGGATGTTTGTTACTCTTTCACGAAAAAACTACTGAACGGATTTTGATGAAACGTTACAGAAATATAGCTTATACCTGAGACTAACTAGGAGAAGTATCAATACCACGCGGGCGGCATTGTTTATATGTGATAATGCAACTGTCATGTAAGATAACTAAGCAATTACATCAGAGAGGGCAGCACCTGCAATTGACCTTTATGCCAGGTGTCATCACAGTAGATGGCCTAGACAATGTGATATTGTATCAGCGATAACGACTGACAACAAATTATGGGATTGACATAAGTTACCGAAATGTGACGTCACCAATTCCAAATATATTGCGTTTTTGACAATCGTTATGGAATGTCACTTTATGTAATCTATCTATCTAATATCTATAAACGAGCAATTCTTGTATATATGTATATATAATAATTATGAATCTCCGAAACGGCTCCAACGATTTTCATGAAATTTATTATGCAGGGGATAAATCGATCTAGCTAGGTTTCATTTTTAGAAAACGTCGTTTTCTTTATTTTTTCCAGAGCAGAGCTCGGTCGCCCAGATAATCAATTCAAGGCCCGATAAGCTTGCTGCATTTAATAGTCTATTTAAAAAATAAATATACATACGTGCTTTCATGAATAACGCCAAAAACATGACCCGCCTAATCCCTCTTTGGCGAATAACTCGAATTAAATTGCTATCACCTTGACGACAGTAATTTATTCGTGTTGGTAACACCTCCCCCATTGTATCGAGATCAAGCTAACGAAGCCACACAAAGGTACAATGCGTCGCTTTAGGCACCCTCTCAACTTTATTAACAAACTGTAAGCTCCGTCTTAGGTGCCCGGGAACAGAATAAAAAAATAAAAATGTCATTAAGATTTTTTGTTGAATGTTTATTATTTTGAAAGAACTTATTGAGAATGGGTCCTTTGAGAGGGATTAGGAATTTTGAATGGATATTGTTTACTTTGTAATTTGGGCATTGTTTTATACAGCTATATAGATAAGAGAGATAAAATTAATTTGTCGCATTATTTTGGATAATTATCTAAGGTTCTACTCTTATGCTCGACGACAAATTCACAAATGTTAAAATATCAGACATCTTCCCAAAGTTTTGTTCAAAAGCAGTACAATTTATAGATAAACTACAGTCAAATAGGGAATCACTTAATTACGGTACACAAAGCAGAACCTCTATCTAACAGTGCCCTGTAACTACCGTACGTCCAAGAGGCGTACTTATAGCATTCGGATCACTTGTACCGCGTACGGGTCAGTTGGAACAAACGTTTTTCCTCTCGTACAAGCTTTGTGGTCTACGTGATAGTCGGGTTACTAACTGTAGCGCAGTTGAAGAAAACAATCTCACACGTTTACGTTCAATTACGTTTTTTCTCAAAGTTGGCAACTTATTAATGCTTCTTTTGAAGTTGCCATGTTTTTTGACTGTAGGTGGTAAGTACTTGCCGTCAGATTTACTGTTCCCTACATAAAAATACCCAGATGAAATATGTATCTACCCGTAAAATAATCCTTGTGTAACCAAAGACGTACGTAACTGCTATTTACGCTTACAAATAAACCAAAACCACAAATGATATGAAGTGCAGCGAGCCGAAACTAGCATAAAGCGTCCATTGCCAATATATACAGATGAAGAAGTACACACCACCACGACAAAATATCATTCGTTACCTACCGTCATATTCACTGGGATGTCGAAACGACTTACTACTTCCATGCAAAATACTACATAGAAATGACGTATAGTAAACACTACCCAAACAACACACACGTCGATTCGGCGTATTGTACACACTAGACACGATGGGGTATTGGACAGTGTGGCTGCATTAGCTTAATGGCGTCCCCGCTTCTGAAGCGCACCACTGTTGCAGTAATTTACTCTCGCCTGAAAACGAGCGGTGTGCGGGACGGGACACAAAAACATGGCATGGATTTTAGACTGCATTTACTGAAGATTTATTTATAGTTAATTAAAACGATACAGATAACAATTACAAATATGAATAGCTTTCTTGAGCTTATTATGAAAATATGAAACCTATAGTTAAACCAATTTATTTTGTAGAGCATAGCGAGAGTATTTATTAGGTAATCTTCTTGACTCTTGAGGAATGGGATGTTTTTCAATAACTAACTTTCTTTAACGAATTAACACTCACAACCGTATAAATAAACAACTTATAAATTGGGAACACTACAGATCCTGTAAAAAAACTACCAGCAATTTTACCGAAAGTGCTGTGACAACTTATGACATTCAAACTTTGTATTGATAAAATATTTATATTTTGTACACCTGCGCAATGATCTCCTGAACCCCTGCACCAGTCTAGGCGGCCCCGGCGTGGACGCACACGTGCGCCACGAGTGCGGCGAGGCCGTGCTGCACGCCAGCTTCCTGGTGAACGAGGGCGCGCTGGTGACCGCCACCGCCGACGACCAGCTTCACCTGTGGACCTTCCGCCAGAAGTCGCCGCAGCGCCTGCACTCGCTCAAGTTCCAGAGAGAAAGGTATGAGTGGTGGATTGGTGCTAGGATGTGGGTTGGGTTTGGCTTGTTCAGTTTTTGGGGTGTCGATAACTTGTAGAGCTGTAAAAATATTTGAAAACTACTCATAAAGTCTACACCAGCCGGTCGATTCTGTAAATGTCGGTGCAAACTTAGGTGAAGTGAGCTGTTAATGATGCATTAGAAGTTATCACGATGAGATTTCTACAGAATATCACTACAGATATCTAAGGATAGGTTATAGTATATACAGGCACGAAACTTTGCCTCGATCTGTCAAAGTCAGTGCATTTTGGCGTTATTTCGGCAGCTAAGTTTTGTACCTGATTTTTTTCGTAGGAGGATTCTAGTCGGCGGAATAGACAAGATTGTAAAATTTCTACCGGTTTGTGGTGGACCTATCCAAAAAGCGTCTTGATAAAAGATTTGAAAAATGGTTATTTTTTCGAATTGTTTTACAAAAAGAGATGAAGCAAGTTATCGATGCCAAAATGCGTTCTGCAAATTCATAGATATAGATTGTTTGCACTTGTATAACGATAAGTTTACCTTTAGTATAAAAGCCGATGTCGAATAATTGTTATTGCATAAGTTGTGCTCGGAAACCGACTTGCACGGTAAATGCATAAATCGTTGCCTTGATCAAAATTTCACCCACTAAGGTAATTCAAGAGTCAACTTGTGCAGAAAAACTTGCTATTAGACATCGTGCACTAGGTTAATTACATATTTATGAACGTTATTTACCATAATGGCCATAAAGAAACCACTTATTGCAATGCACTTAAACGATTATGAGCAATAAAGCTACTTCAACTATAACATTACTTTTATATTTACCATAATAAGAACTGTCAAAAACAATTTTACTCTTTTAGCACTAAACGCTTTGCCGCTCATTTTAAGCTAAAGTTTAGTTCCGCACATTGAGATGTAAAACTTATTTACAAACTTAGACAGTTTTTTGTCTTGAAAGCTGAACCTGCGGGAAGGAAGCTAGTTGGTTGGCCAGCCAGTCTGTTTGACACAATTATATGAACTTTTATTACTCCCCGCCCCCTCCCTTCCTGCGTCCCCTCTGTCGCCTGTCGTTGGCGCCGGCTCGTATTTCATTCCGCTTGAGGAGGTTCGTTCCCATTATTCAGTTCAGGATAATTTTATGGGTCCGGCCATCTGTTTGCTGTTGGCCCGACTTTTGTTTGTTGCCACACGATTGATATTAATCGTTCTGACATTGTGTCTGTGGTACTACTGCTGTCATACAGGGGAAGTTTTCCTACATTTTTCTTTTTTATACGACAGATGTTGAGCGTGAGCTTTATTTGCAATAAATTTACCGTATAGGTTTAACAGCAATTAGCTGCATGCACTGCATAACCTGCCTATGAATACAAGCGTATTTTCCGCAATTACTCAAACAGTTTTATAAGTAACACCAATATACTGGTTTTGCAATGTACTGATGTACAAAGTAAAGAAGAGATTTTAACTCTCTCCAAATAAATCTCTAGAGGCGTCAATCTATTCCCCAAATGCAAACGGCACTTTCGGTCCATCTGGACGTCATTGTCAGCAGCAAATAAAAACTGAATCACTTGCAAGCGACGACGACGTTTAAAAACAGGACTTCGCTCGGCGTCACCTGACTATTTGCATACAGAGCAGTAATTACTCGATTTAGCGCCAACCCGTCACGACTGGGGGTTGACTTTACCCCACTGATTGGGGGACAGCCATGATGAGAATATTTACTTCATACTTAGGTATGTGTGTGGTTCGAGGTCAGTCGTCATTTCCGGCCACAATTCGTGTTCGTCTTTCGTTTCCCGCCGCTCGTTTGGGGGCATTTCCGGCGCTGCCCGCCGCTCTTTACTTTTGTCTCTATTTGTTTAGATAAACGTCCTAGATGTTGTGACAATAGAAAATAAATTGCTTAAATTGGTACAAAGTCTCAATATCTGGTCTGATTATTATGGGTCGGGTCTCTTATTTTCCTGTGCCAAGTTGTTCTGTCTTGGGTTAATGTCTATTCTGGCAATTGGGCCTGATTGAGTTCTCTTTCTACATTGGACAACCAGGTTAATGGTGGGCGGTCTCTACCTCTCTTCAAAGTCACAATAAACGACGTAATTAAAATCGCTCGTTTACATTTAAAACGGAATTTATGAAACTCGGCCGAAAGTTTACAGGCAAACTTAATTCGCCATAAATCAAGAGGTATTGTCTGTGGCTCGCTATTATTGCTTTGTTTAATTCATCACTAGAGGGCGCCATTGGGGTGGAATTGTTCCGGCGTAGCCATGGCAACGGGGTGTTTTGTCGCTTTGAAACTCGAGCTGTTGTTAGAAACCTTGCCTTTACATGCATGAGCCGATAAGTTGATATTATTTGGGTCATAATTGGGTTCGTATCATGTTCTGCCTACGCGAAGCCGTCGTCTTTGAAGTGATAGCTTTCAATTAGGGGAAATCTACCCCAAAGTAGTAAAATATTAATGATCTCGATTCATTGATAATTTTATAGTCGTTCATTTTTACGACTATTTCTGATCAACATAAACACCGTCCCAAGCGATCTGTAATTCCTCCCAATATATTATGTAGACGCTGATATTTTTGTCACGGCAATATTTAGCAAAAAGTCGTTATATTGCTTTCATGTTCTAACAATACTTTATTTTATTTATTTTCTCGGAAAACGTTCAGGAAACTAACTCGAAACGCTCAAATTCATTCATCTGTATCGACTTCATTGATATAGAAACTTTTCTAATTAGTAACTTACTTATATTTCTACATTATCTATTGTCAATAAGCTTCCCCTTCTCGTCACAGCTTATTTATATTTGCATCTATTGTCAATACAATTCCTCTCGTCATAATATCCTTACATATTGACGATCTTCCCACACCTCGTCACAAGGTCTAAACAAAGCCTGCCCTCTTAACATCCCTTCATAAAGGAAAACAATCTAGGCCCACACAATGGCCTTCACACCGTTTGTATGTGGATATAGTTTGTCTCTTATATAGTAAGGTCAGCAGGGGCAGTCGATTAACACGTCCGTTGGAGTTTCCCATAAGTTTCTAGTCAAACTTAACAGGTTGTAGAGCTGTGATAGACAAACTGATGAAAACTGAACGGTTATGTTTTTCTTACTCCTCCGTCGGTCTTCTTAGATTTAATTCGTTATAGAATCCAAGACACTTTAATCATTTTACCGAGACTTGTCGACCTTCATTGCCTCAGCGCTTTTCTGCTGGTTGCCACGGTTGATTCTGGTGTTCAGGAGTTGCTTATATTGGAAATAGTGTGGCGGGCTTGTGCCTAAAGAGAACGGATCAGACAGGCTGTGGTTGCGTTAGAATCCCACCCGTTGTACATACTATTGTAGGTAAATCTACTCTTAAGTTATTTTTAAGGTTTGTTATTAGTGCTTGGTAGTAGTATACAACCTTCATTCGGAGCTTTATACCTATGCTCTTCAACGTATCAAAAGTTACACCACCAAATTAATTATACTAAGCAAGTTGCAGACCGTACAAAAGTCCACAGTGTATTCCAACTACCACCACACGTTGCCACACCACTGCACGACAAAGCGTGGCCTCGAGCTGCGTCCAAAAAATAACAATTAATTGTCTCAGTGGCGACACTGTGTCAACTGTGTGTGGCGTGTTAAGACTATAGGGAACGTAATACGTTTTGGTAAGGTTGTCTTTGGAAATAAAATCCTGTTGATTCTGTGAGGAGTAATAGGGTTTGTATAAATATTGTGTGTCACACAATATTATCCTGCCCTTGTCCCAAGTTACTCGGTCGGCGCAACACGCTTACTCCATGCCGTCCTGTCAAACCTCCTTGGGCTAACACTACTTGGGAGCCCTACCGCTAATCCTTGAACTATCTAAGTAATTAATCAAACATTGATATTTTGTTAAAACTGCTGTTTTATATTTTTCTGAAAGTGTGCGTGTGGAGAGAAGGTCTCGACAATGATCGATCAAAAAAGACGTGCAGGTTGTGGCGAAAGAGTGTAGGGCCTTCCAACGCTGCGTCTTCCGGTACGCGCTCGCCCCTCCAATTTTTTCAGCCCCATCGACCATTCGTTCTGCGAGCAATGTGCCTGGCCAACCTTATTTTACCTGTTTTTTTTTTTGACAAAACAACATTTGCCATTGTGGTGAAAGTATTGGCCAATTGACAAAAGTTGATTGGCCAAGCCCAGGCTTTCCATAACGTAAGGTTGGTGAAGGAGGCCACTATAGGAAAACTCAGTAGACAAATAGGGGTACGTGGCCAAGCCCAGGGTGCGCCGGACCATAGCAGGTCATAGAAGTCGACAAGTACGTTGCTCGGGGAGTGTTCTTTCGTGCAACCCTTATTGTATTTGATATCGAATTTTTATGTGCCACATTTAATTTATCACAGAATTGAAATTTCAGGTGGTTCCAGCATAGTTCAATTTTCATTGTGAAGCATCAGTTTTTTAGCAAATGGCACGCCAGGATACTTAACTTTCGTCTTAGATTTGAGAAAGCCAAAATGAAGTTTTTTTTTAAACGGTGCGTTTCAAATGTCTGTTGTTAGTTTTAAACATAATTTCAATACAAATGTAACAAAACTTGTCAGATGGTTTTTACACGTTTTCGCCATAATTTAAGAATCAATTAAATCAATCATTTCATAAAACAGCTCATTCATAAATCGCAAGTTTCGTTAGCTATAAAGAAGTATAACGATCTTTCTTCAGAGTATTTTCGTAAGTTAGACAAACATCGAGAGAGTTTTGTAACGAACGTCTTCTAGAAAAGTTAAAAGATAAACTTGTCCAAAACTCGAGGAAAACAAAGGTTGCTCAACTGCTTTACTTTACAAATTGTAACTTAAGAGCTTAGTGCGAAAGTATTTACTGAACTGTTGGTAGCCGATAAACAGGAACGGCAACTGGACGCTTTTTCTTCTAACAACAATATAAGCTAGAATCACTGGTTACATTAAATTAATTGAACTGAGTTTAGACAACATCCTCTGGTCCTATGTAACTTTGCCTAGCCGTCCCTATCCTAGTTTGGTGTTAATAGAAACAACCTGTACGTAGGTATATTACAAACCGATTGACCAAATGGTCCTCGATTGACGTGTAATAAAATCATTACGCGTCAATCGAACAAAGTAATGTTTCAATCACACGACATGACATCACTCACGCAATCACAGCGTTAACCTGTCAAATGATCAGGGGCGGCCAACCTTTGACTTTCACGGTGTCGAGTAATTTACTTGTTTAGGTCCGTCATATTCAGCGACCCGAATTAAATAAGGAATAGACATTTGTTAATGAAAGTTGTAATGTTTAGAATGTTATACTTTTAAATTGTAAGTGTCTAAATAGAATCCCATCTAATTACAAATACTTCCTACTCTCCTAGCCAAGTTACAAACGTTTCGTATCGAATCTCTTTCTGCAATCTTTAACGCCTTCTCACGTGTGACTTAACGTTCAGATGTGTCATTTCCATACTTTGATTCGTTTTCTGATAGCGTTGTCGATTGTTCTCTGACAAGTACCTACCCACCTATAAATAAATTCAGTACTTCAATCTTCGACCACAAGTTCATCATCCCTGCAGTAATGTCAAATAGTTTCTATCAACTCACAATGTCAGGTGAAGTGCTCGTCAACTATGTCTCATCTCATTAATGAGAAGCTTTGCTATAGTCAGAATTTTAATTCGATTCCAGATTTGACATTAGCTACTGTCATTTTGTGAAATAATGATACCACATATAATAGTGTAGCGATGAACACAAAAATCGATAAACAATCGAAAAACAAAATGAGCTGGAAAAAAGCTGCCATTCAAGATTGGCTTTTAAATAAAAATATTCATTACGAACCAGATATGGTTAAAGCTACGCTTTTAGAACTGATTCCACATAACGAGTCTTTTAATAAGTACGCTGTAGACGAAATGGCAGCACAACATGGGATCACGGTTTTAAGACTGCCCCCTTACCATTGCGAGCTAAACCCTATCGAATTAATATGGGCGCAGGTAAAGGGGCATGCAGCTCAAAATAATAAAACTTTCAAATTGACAGACGTGAGAAATTTATTTCAGGAAGGCATTCAAAAAATTACGGCTACCGAATGTTCTAAATGCGTATCCCATGTTGTCAAAGAAGAGGAAAACATGAGTAGGCTAGATATGTTAATTGACAATATCACAGACACATTTATAATAAATGTTACAGAAAGTGACAGCGATAGCGATAGCGATGACGGCGACAATATATAAAATAAATTATTACCATAATACATCTATCTGTTTTATTTGTCATGTTCCTTCGTGATCACATTTTTTTATTTATTTCACACACAATTATAAAAGAAAAGTCTCAGATCGTTAATTAATCGTCAAAACTAAATTATCGTTTCAGAAATATTTAATTTCCTGATATACTTAGTTTACGAGAGTAAAATTATAAACGAGAAGAATCGATCCGGAAATATTCCATTTCCATATCGAATAATTTTGCAACGTCACTATTTAGTACTTGTCATAACGTTGCAACACTGAAATTGTCAAATCTGGAATCGAATTAAAATTCCGAGTATAGATGCTAATTAACTGTTCGACAAGTGAAGGAGACGAGACGTCGCCGTTATACTAATCAGATAAAATAATGCTAAATGCTTTATTTTGAAGAAATTTTAGTCTTTTATAAGGAATGGTAAATTTCGGAAAAAAGTTCATACTTGCTTTTTACCTAAATACTTGTCTGTGTTTATCTTGTTTTATTGTGTTTGTCTCGTTTATTTGACGTATATGATACGTAATGAGTGCAATATAATATCCTTGGCCTCGGTGTGGGCTTGCTTTGACTTGGCTATATAAATGTTTACTAACATAATAATTCACTTAACCTAACAACAAACTATAATAACAACTAACTCATTTATGATAACCTAGCTATAACGGCCGCCATGCACCTTCCAATCTATCCTCACTAACTTTGACGATGCAATCTGTATTCAAATGACATTGCACCTAATTATCTACGTCTTAGCATATTAATTACTTTGTCTCAAGATCCCTGACGATATGCTGGGAGGTACGTGGCACGCTAACGGCACATTAAGCACTGTTTTATAGACTAGCACTCGCCATATGTGTGACTAACTGAGAGAATCTTTAACGTTTTATGGTCGCCTGGTACTGTCGGGCACGGGATATGCATTGTTTTGAATTACTTGTAGGTGCATAGTCTGGTACTACATACACATTTTTGGGTGCAACAAATACTTATTCTTAATTTAGTAGTAGATACCTAATACAAATTGTCACTTCTTCTGCTGCTTAGTGAAGACTAAATCTTAGTTTGCACAATCAAGTTAACAAATTCTATCTTATCTCGGCAGATGCAGTCAAATCAATTCAAATAAATCTTTTACTTGCTGAGAATACTAATCCTATTTTTAAAAATTCATTACCATAGTTTCAATTTTCTTTCTTAGTAACAGAACCACCACAGGCTCTTCAAAATAAAGCCTCATATACTTTGAAGCACCCGCCACTTATTTCAAATCGAACATAAGAACTTACATGCATAGGTACATGACCATAATGAGCATTATGTAACATGTGCACATAGTTGAGCGTACGTTTTGCGCTGTTACAGATCACGCATCAAACTCTCACTATCGACTAACGAAATCAAGGGGTGAGTGTGTGTTAGTTTGATGTCGCACGCACTCGCACTCGCATGCACTCGCACGCACTGTCTACACGAAGCCAGCAGTTTGCTGGCAAATCCCTGGTCCTTGAATTGAGAATTTAAAGTTGAGTTTGAAACTTTAGCCAGGAAAACCTAACATACTTTGGAATTCAAGTACAGTTTGACAAGGTCTTAACACACAATTCTTAATTCAAAACCAGCCTAGACACGAATATATACTTTTCGTACCACTTGCTCAAAAAAGTGACATTCTATGCCACAAAAAGCGAACATAACAATAGTCATTTTTAATCCGTTAAAAACAGGGAAAGAAAATTGTACTGAATTTCATTCATCCTCTAGGGAGAGAATGTGATTTAAATTTGGAATACTTACCGAAATTTATACTGAACTACATCTGTGTTTACACCATTGAGTTTGTATATAAAGCATTATACATCTTTTTGAAAAAGGAATACGCATTTATTATGCAGTTATGATTATTAAATAAAATTACGAAAACCGACGAGGCCGTATGAGCTTGATGCCTTTGCTTTACCGACTTAAAAATATTAGTCTAGGAATTTGCCGCGTTTTTGTTTTCTTTAAATACGTAAACGTTAAGTTTATTTTAATTTGTTTTTATAAATAAGTTAATGTTCTAAAATGCTTATCTCATATTATTATTGTGTTAATTTTTTCGCAAATGGTACGAAAAGTAGAGTATTTTCCTCGGTGATAAAGCTGTCTTAGTCTTGGGTGAACTTAAATCCATCGCTACACTCAGGACTCGTCTTAAATCCTTCGCTTCGCTCGTGATTTAAGTTTTTAACACCCTCGCTACGCTCGGGAGTAAACCTAGAGTTCTTCGTTACGCTCGCGATTTAAATCGTCACCCGCGACAGAAGACACTGCTTTATCCCCTTGGTTAATAATCTACTATTTCTACACACAATAGATGGATACCTACATGTCATTACATTTCCGTGTACATTCCGTTTACATTCCGCCTACATTACCGTCGCCCTTTTCACATTACAAATGACTTATTTTGTAATAAATCAATTAAAATCAAAGTCGACACCTACAGAGTAACCCAAAACACCCAAAAGACTTTTTTTGTACTAAAATGTAGAAAAAGACTTTTTCAACCGTTCACTGAATTATCAAATACAACACTTTTCCTGAAATACACTGTCGAATCACAACACTACCTGTTAACAAAACAGATAAACGCTATGCATGCTGTAGCGGTAACCAATCAGAGCACTGCATACGTCGTATTTAGGATACTGCACGATTTTTATTTTATTAATGGATGGCATGTTTATCTTTGCCGTAAACTGTCTTATTAGATCCTGTTACTTCTACCAATACCTACTATTTTCTGCATTATATTAGTGTAGAACTACTGTTACTTAAAGCTTTCGTAAAATTCTTCAATGTTTATGAGGATACGTAATAATAGTCCTCCTGTAGCGAGATTGAATGTTGTGACTCTGAACTCCACCCTTTACATTATTGGCGTGAACCCTCTACCGGTAATATTCGTGTTGTGTAACATTTTGCTGCAAAAACCAGTTACAAGGTATTGAAGAACAATAGCCGTCGTGTTGGCTAACGACCAGGTGATGCCATAACAAGCCAACGATACGCCCCCGAGATCACCGCGTAACCGCTGCGTAATCGCCAAGTAAAGAGTTAATTAAAAAGTGTACAGCGAGGAACTTTATCAGCAAGGCCCATTACAACGTGGGTAGGCTGCGACATCACAAAATAATAACAGAAGACCAAAATTGGGCTTGCGAAAAAATGTCGCGCATAGAGAACCACAGTGTAGGTAAAATGTCACAGTCTCGACTAGACCCACTGCAGTCACCATTTTGGTGGTTGTTTTCTTTTCGTTGGCAATTATGAGGCGGTTTTAAGTGGTCCTTCTGTACTTATATTATGCCTTCGTCTGTGTACCTTGACCGTTTAGAATTTAGATAAAGTTTTACTGTCGTTCGTAAAAAATAATATCTTTTGTATACGCAGACACTTTTTGTTAACAATTTTCGTGTTACACGTGTTGTGCCAATTATAAAAGGTGTATCAAAATGTGTAGAATTAGGAACACGTAGAGCAATCGATGTTAATTCTGTTTCGCTTCTGTGTTTAAAATAATTGACGCTTTTCGAATAATATTTGCCCTAAGTATTGTAAAGATCTCAACTTTACGAGAGTGGTTATAAACAATATTAAACATATTGTAATATTGTTTGGGTGTATGTCAAAACCCTGCAAAGCCTACATTTTCAGCTTTACTGTATAGAAATCAGTGACAAGTTACTACAATTTTGGACCTATACAAAAGTTTTATTTTTATCGGAGACCTTACAATAAGCTAAGGTATAATAATAAATTCCATTCACCTTTGGCTTTAGTGTATAAAAACACAATACACCCAGTGGACCTATACGAAATTAATAAGATTATCGTAAAAAAAGGTCTGTACAGTCTTGTAAACATCAGTTTACAATGGACATCACACGGGTCGAAATAACGATCTCAATGTAGCTACACTAAAATATGATTATCTCATGAATAGATATGACAAGCGACTATACCTTCCTTACGTCTAGAGCCAATGTGGCTCGTAGCCCGCGGTCAGCCATTGTGACTCAACTCTCTTTGTGTGCTGAAGACTGAAGTCTGAAATTGTATCGACGCGAACTTTTGAACAGAAAGATCATTGTATGAATAATTCAGTGCTGCACTTGTGATGTCTTCACATTAATATTAATGAAGAATAAACGAGCATTGTGTAGTAAACGTCTGTTGTTTATTTAAATTGAACGTGAAATGTAAATGGTTATGAGGCAGATTTAGATTCGAGTATTACTGCTAGCGAAATTAACTGTAACAGTAGCTGGCGAAATGTTTCGATTGTAAATTATTTTATTACGTTGCTTAATACTCCTGCAAAAGTCAACATTCTTGTATGATTAATTTAGCTTAATTTAAGAATGTTTAATAGCAAAGTAACTGAAGCAGTCGATTTAATTACGAGTAGATACATTGATCTCTCTGTTACTAATCATAATATATATTAACACGAATAATAAGTTCGGTAGAAGTTTAAATAACGTTCTGGACCGGATCCTGATCTGAATTGAGCATTTGTAGTTGAGTTGTCAAACCCTACTTAAATGCCATATTTTGACAAGTGTTCATGATAAAGTAGAGTTTGACAACTTAACAAAAAATTCTTAATTCTGAAATCGGGATTCTATGTTTTATGGGTGCCGTTCCAAATGGGTAAAAAACAGTTAAAATCATAACCCTCCTTTTGGCTACGCAGTAGTCGAAAAAAGGACCCAACTTATTAATCCTTGCGTCTGTGTGTATATAACAGCTACGTACGCCAGGAACTGCAAAAGCTGTCGACATGTGCAAATACCCCATACCTCTCCACATGTTGAATCTGCTAACACAGCTCCCCCCCGCAGGATCACGTGCCTGCACCTGCCGCTGGCGTCCAAGTGGATCCACGTGGGGACAGAGCGCGGCAACGTGCACGTCGTCAACATCGAGAGCTTCGCGCTCTCCGGCTACGTCATCAACTGGAACAAGGCCATCGAAGTGTGAGTACCATGAGCTTTACTTATTTCTTCGAAGATTTAGCCCGAAATTAAGGTATTCTGAAACGATGTACACTAGGTGGCAGCACTGCACTGAGACTTGTGTAAGGTCTAGACATCTATCAAAGCACTTATGTTTTCCGACATACGTTAAACTGGCATCAACGACATGTAATTTAAGTTTGCCAGGTGGAGGATCTCTCCCCAAATTACTGGTGGTAAGAATTTCCCTGGAAACCTTCATTGATCAAAGATGCTAAGCACTTTTTTAGCTACACATTAATTACGTACCCGTCACAGCTCAAGGTGGAAATGAAAACTTATCTAAGCCAAAGCACGGGCGAAGTCTATGATCAATGCCGTAAGGCCATTTACAGTCTACTGCTTATATACATCGAGCAATAACAAATTTTAATATCTGTAAGTAAATGATGAGTTTGTGTTGATTGCTCTTCCTTTTCGGGTAGGAACAGTGTTATATATTTCGTAATTTACATTTCGGTGTTTCGCCAACTTATAAAACTCCAATCATGATGCATTAACACAAAGCAGCAGAAGACAACTTTTATACATATAAATGCCTTCATTTTGAAGGCTTTTATATACTTACGCATTTTATTTGATAAAGAAACACAGTTACTTACTTAAAGCTAACGTAATAATCCCACCTTCTCAAACGAAGAAGGTTTTTACGAGTTAATTCACAATTTCTAGACTGTCTTGAATCTCAGTAATAACATTCGTCAGCCTCCAAAAACTCCGTGTGCACCAAAATGTCGTAGTAATCCAGAACACCAATAAAGGAAACATCGAAGGGACCTGATAAGCCGCTAAGTCATGGGCAGGCGACTTATTTGGCGATGCTAAGTCATGCCCGGGCAGCAGGCAGATGGCTAATTGCCCACACTTAATTAATTAGGGTCAGTTTAACCGCCATGTCACTTGTGTCTTTGAAAAGAAAAAAGACATCTTAGTTTTGTGAGTCAGCTGATTTAGGCCGGGCATTTTTACGTCGTAATTGAGAGCGGACCTGCAGGTTATGCGGTTTCCTATGCAATAAACTGTATTCATTTAACTAAGATCCATCTGTGTCGCAAGACCTAGCTTGTATCTCAAATATGTATACGGCCATAGAGATAATTTATATTTCACATCAAAAACTATTAATGGTAGATCTTCGTGGAGTTCCACCATAATTAAAGCCGAGCTTTTGGGATTTATACCACACCATTAATAACAATTTCATTCATCAACGTAATAAAGACTTATATTATGTCCTCATTCTGTTAAAGATTACAACAGACTAACAAGATTTAATAGCTTTAGCAGCCCTTTGACTAAACCCTTCACGGTTGATGAGGGATTATCGCTATGCTGGCTATGAATTATACATTAATTTAGGTACCACTACTATCTACCGTAATATAAACGCAACTCAATCATATAAACTGGTGTACCTTTGTCAAATAACTAACGTTTCTCTTGAGAGCCTTGACCTTTACAAGCGAGTACTTGAAACAATGTGGATAGGTATATAATAGTTGTTCATTATTTTGTTAGTAGGTGTTTCTATTGGTCTGGATAACGAAGTGGTAGTATGGTTAGCATCACATCGAGCTTTTGTAAGAGAGACAAACACAGAAAGATTAAAACAATAATCCCACTACCTAATATTAAAATGTAAAGTGAGAGTGCTTTGTTTGAATTCAGGTAAATCTTGGCACACTTGAAGACCATGGCTTGGATTACAACACTGTGAAAGTATCCTATATACTTTTTTTCCCGGAAGTGCTTTGTTATTGTATATCTTCCGAATTTTTTCTCGGGCTAAGACGCTAGCAAAAGCAAGCCATATTTACGACCGGGCACTGTTTTTACCCCCGACGGAAAAAGAGGGGTGTTATAAGTTTGAGGTGTGTTGCTGTGTATCTGTGTATCTGTGTATCTGTGTGTCTGTCTGTGGCATCATAGCGCCTCAACGGATGAACCGATTTTGATTTAGTTTTTTTTGTTGGAAAGGTGACTGTGTCGAGAGTGTTCTTAGCTAAAAAGCTTGTGTTTGAAAAAAAACGGTTCAGCCGTTCAAAAGTTATGGGCGTTTTACTGTTTGAATCGGGATGTTTTCGCAAGATAAATGTGTCGGGGGTTTTTTAAATTTTTAAATTTTACTTGTTTAGTTATTGTATTGTGTAATATTTTTATAACGTATCGAACCATTGACTAAAGATAATTTGAAAAAAGCCCCTCCATACTCGTAAACCTTACCTCCAATCACGACACAGATTCGCGTGAAACCAGTCGACAACACCTTCCCGCGCCGCCAATTTTGCTAAGAACTGATGAACTATTCGCTTCAGTTTTATGTCAGTCTGACATCATCGCTCGTAAACCTATGACTTCATTCACATATAATCTACTACTAGACATACGAGGAATGGACTGAGCGATAACCGTCTGTGAAGTGAATACAGTCAGAAAATTGAGAGAGAGATAATGTGATCGTCCAGTCAGTTGTTTTTTTGTATTCTACAATTCTGATTGGTGTACGTCAGACACTTTGCAGTGTCACCTTCGCCAGTTCATAGTAACCTATAGAAAAGAGGCTAGTATTGGCACAGTCGCTTTGTTTATTTCTACTGAGTAGTTAATTTTGTGACAGTTTTGCTCAGTCTATTTCTCTTTGCCAAGCGAAGAACGACCTGGCTTCTTTTGCTCTATAAATATATACTGGAAATATTCATACATCTTTATTTAAAGTGGTAAATTTACAGTTTACTCGGCTGGCCGGTCGTAAACTTCACCCTAGGGGTAGGACAAGTTATGAATTATAATTTTAAACTCATACATATGCCGTGACGGAGTAGTGCGGAGACAGGAATACTCTATCATCTCGCGATATTGCTTCCCGAGGGGCTCGTAACACGGCCGGATTTTATCAAGAAGGTTGAAGATGTAGGAAGCCACATAAAAAGTAGATACATATAGATTTATCTCTGAATATTTTTCTAATCTTTACTCGCGTTATGAAAAATTCCAAGCTAACATAAAACGAGAATTAAACATGGGACTTACAAGAAAGTAGTGAAATATGGGTACACTCTTAGGTATACAGAGGTATACCTAAGAGTGTATGAGTAAAATTATGCGATATTGCTCATACTTTGATGCGTCGTCTTGAACTTTTCAAACCATAAAATATAGTAGTATTATCATAGCAACTTCGCAAAATATCGCGTTGTCTCTAACACAGACGGCTGTTGTCGTTTGTATGCTAAGCTGATGATCAACACAATGATTAAACGAGGACGCTCAGCAGGATATGTCTTGTTACTATGCGTAGAGTCTGGCTATTATAACTATGCAGCAGTTATAATTGATATCCCCAAAAAGTTTTGTATGTGGTATGCTTTTACATCAGTCACTTTCGTGGTACTAGAGCTGTCAGGTTGCTCACGCTGTACATTATTTTTCACAAATCCAATTAGAAAAATGGTTTAACCTATTAGAAGTGGAGTGCGGGCGTTAATATATTTCATGTTATGTAAATTCCAATATGTGAAGGAACAGTATGATGTCGTTCTTAGCCAAAAACGACAGTGTTTTCAAGATATCGGAATGTTGACGTGTACGTGGATCGAATGATCTTGACATTTTCATTTTTCGAATACTCATACGCCTGTTCATGTTGTTTAGAAGAAGATTGTGTCAAATTACAACACTATGAAGCAAAACAACAACGTTTGTGGTTTTGCGTTAATCACACACTGAGAAAACGGACATAACTGTATCAAATCCACACTGCACTAGGATACTAAAGTGATTATTCTTTACCAGGAATAGTTAGAATATAAACAAAGTAGCCTACCAAAAACAACAATAAAAAAGACGTGTGGCACTCGGGGACTGCCGCGGTAAAGCTATTGCATAGCATTTGTATAAATAATTAGGTATAAATAGTGTAATGACACACCAAAACAAAATTATTAATTTATAAAAAAATAACAATATTGAGAAGTGATTATCGAATTTCGCGCGATGTACATTTTTATAGATATAATATCATATATACTTTCTCTGCGCGGCATTCATGACAACAAATTTCTTCCAACAAAATGATTATTAATACACTTATAATCAATATAAACGCAAAAATATAACTTTAGAATAACTTTAGAAAACCATAACAAACTAACTGTCAAACGCCTGACCAGAGGGAATCTAGTGACCGACAGTCAAAATGGCGGTCGATGTAATCCGTCTATTTGTTGAAGAGTCAAGGCCTATATAATCCCAGAGCTCTCATTGTTCTTCGTAATTATATCGGATTATAGCCGCCATTAAAAAGGACGTCCGTTTCATACATCGTTATTTTGTAAAGGAGTTTTGCCAGACTGGTGTCGAAGACTGCCGAACTGAAACGACGTTAGACGATGCACGGCCTTCAAGCCACACCTCAGATTCCACAGAATTCAAAAACCTTATTAAAAACAAAACAAAAATACCTTTATTCACATTGAAATAAGGTCGCTTTTCTTTGACAAGCAAAAGTGACCCTTATTCTCATTAGCATAAGGTCCACATTGATCACCATTGGAGCGTGAGGTTTTTTCGTTACGGAATTTCTGGATTCGGTCCCCGCGCTCAAGGCCTGCGATAGAAGCTATGCAATAGCTTAAAAACAACAATGAAAATCCTTTTTGGTAGTACAGACGACAGAGACCTTTACCAAATTATCGGGTGCCCACATTTTTTGAGTTATGCATAGTTATAATAGCCAGACTCTACCTATTTGTAGACGTAATGCTCAGATTTGTGCATGTTTTACAACACCTGGTGTATCTTAATAATACGGGCATTTATGTTAGAAGAATAAGATAACTTAGCATCATGTCTGTATTCGTAGATATACGAGTACCTATAATGCACCAATATATCGCCAGTTATTAAGAAGAATTAGTACCTAAGTAAGTAAGTAAAATCACACATATATCCCACGCAATCTACCGATGTAGCTATTTTAAGCACCGAAGTAGATATAAAACACGAATTTTAGTAGAAAAATATCGCGGATAGTAAAAATTTCACGTGAACATTTTATGTAGCAGTCCTTCGGCTCGTTACGAGCGCTCTGCCTACCCCCTGCGCGACCTTTACGGTTATGTGCGACACAATGCCAGCTTTACGATCTCATACGATATCATATCTGTGTAGGAGAGGCATCGTCTCTGGGTGCTATCTCTTTAAAATCTGCTTTATGCTTTCATCAAATTGAATGGAGATTGTCTAAAGATAATGGTAATGACAAAAATTGTAAATAATTATAATCTTAAAACACTATTTACTCTAAATATCTTAGCAAGGTTTCAATTGATCACAACAAAGTAAAAACTCTTAGTAAACTCACTCCAATCATCCATAATTCATATTTTCATCATCCATTCAAACACTTTTTTCACAAATAATTTTCCTTACCTCGCCGAAAATGGTTACAACAACATGAACTTTCCACATAAACTCAGTTATTCAGCCGTCAAATATAATCTCTTTGATTTTTTTACATTTCTTCACGTAAAAACTTTTCTCGTCTGGCAACATTAAGGAAATACTACAAGACATATTCTTTTACATCGCGTATTCTTTATTTCTCGAGATTATTTACCTTTTAAGTTTTGCTTGTTATTTTCATTTTGTGTAGATTTTCTGTGTCGTTATATCAGAGTGGGTATAACCATCAACAGTGAGATATATCTGTGTCGTCGAGTGGAGTAAAACTGGAGTAGACTCGGTTACGGAGGAGTGCTTCGGATATTAGAGTGAACGATAATGCTAATCTTACGCTGAAGCCGCCTGTCGCCCTACATCGGTAATGTTCTTGCGACGTATTCTCGGGATGGGAATGGGTTTTGCGGTATCAAACGGAATTATTTATCTAGAGAATTTTCACTAGAAGAACAGGATTTAATTTTTACTCGACTACGGCAAAGCTAAAATGAAGGGTTCAAATGCTGGTCAGTTAGACCTCAAGTTCGCTGCAGCGCTAACATATGTTGTCTAATCAAACTATTAAAACATGCAGCGCTAGATCGCTTATAGAGTTTTGTCAAGTCGCGATCAAAAATTCGCAATCGCCATGAGATTCATGGCGATTACGCGTTTCGTTCAACATAGTTTAGAGTAAGGTGTACGGATTGTAGTACAGTTTAGACGAACAGAGTGAGTGTTCGGATCGCCAAATCTAGTGTTTAGCACATAATATATATCGTTGGATGTGTCACATTTAAATTCGTAGGACTACTATGAACGCTTCTGAAATTACTTCAGAGTACAACTTTCTTCTCTTAGTATAGGTATACAAAAGTAATCAAAAACATGCCCTCTTTCTTGCCTCGTCTTCTTTCTTCTCCCACGCCCATCCCCCATGACATTGAACTATTGTTCGATGTGAAGTGAGCGTCGAATCGGCGCCGGCGCTAAGTGTTACGACGTCGTAACGTCGCAAGCGACACAACTCGTCACTATCAACACCTCTTTATTGACACTTAAACCTTATTCCTGTGTTTAATGTTCATGGCAACACCTAACTATACATACAAGTAAAAAGCATCATGAAAGCAGTAAAAAAGCTAACAAGAAACTCTTCATGTTGAAATGATCGAGTATGGTATACTTTGTTGTTACAAACTTTTGAATTAAATAAGTTGTTTTACTGCATTCGGTTATATTGACAAAATTGCAGATGGTTCTGTAGAATAATAAACTTGAACCGCATCTAAACTCCACAACAACTTATTAATATTTTCCTGCAACATATAGTCCTTCAACCGTTTACAAGGTTAACAGCAAATTCTCTCGACAAGGCAGAGGTCGCTCAGCTGAGCTGCAAGCGCTCAAATTGCTCAGATGGGCTGTTAGCGAGCGAGCGAAGCGGTGCGTTCTCGATGCGTTGAGCAAGAGTGGCATATACTGGGTTATGCAGCAAAGTACCGCTCTGTAGCACGCACCAGGTAATATTGTAGGGCGATGATAACATTGACATGGTAATAATAGAGCATATACTGCACCGGCAATCGTTTGTGTATCATATTGTTATGTTGTTTATGTTATCAAACCATTTTATTTAGTGTAAAGCGCTACTGCTGCACGTGAGTTCCTGGATTCAGGCAAAAGTGTTATTGGGGTTTTTCATTTAGAATTTCTCAGTAGCAGTCCGGAGTCAGGACTATTGGCCGGTTGATGCCAATAGGCTGGCCCTATTTCATGGGACTTAAAAATAACTGGCGAAATGTAGGTGTACTATAGGCTCTGCCTTTGCTATCTTGGTCTTGTGTTAGAAAGGAATTTTGCATTTATAGATCATATTAAAATCGTCGGTGAAAAAGCAAAAAAAGAACTTCTATGCCTTAACGAGAATATCTAAATCTACGTGGGGTCTGTCTTTTTTGACTTTAAAGACTATTTATGGGGCTACTTACTTGGGTTGTATCTGCTATGGGGCGCCTGTTTGGGCTGATAGGGCCACAATAGGGGCGGTACGACGTAAATTACTTCAGAGTCAGCGTTTGGCTTTGATATTCTTATGCAAAGCATACAGGACGGTTAGTACTGAGGCCTTACCGGTACTTGCTGGCGTACTTCCGGTCGACCTTGAAGTGCAGCGACGTGCTGCAATGTACTATTCCGCAAAAGAGACCATGGACGCGGACTTTTTAACGCGGAGTGACCGTGCCAAAATCTCTAGATTATTTAAACCACATATTTACGTCTGGGAGGAACTTTTATCCGAATGGCAATGTAGGTGGGATAATTCCATCAAGGGCCGACACCTCCACCAATTCTTTCCATCCGTTCGCGTGCGGCTGGCCAGGACATGGCTGGAGGTGGATCACTGTGTTGCCCAATTTCTCACAGGGCATGGTAACTTTAAAAGTAAATTATTTTCCTTCAAGCTTGTTGCCTCGCCATTATGTCAGTGTTCTACATCTGACTGTGAATATGTACAATCTGCACATCATATCTTATGGGAGTGTATTCTTTGGCAGAATGAACGCAATACTATGTTGAATAATGTACAGGCTGTATCAGGAGCCGTTTACTATACGGACCTTGTGGAAACTAGAACAAATTTCCGTGCGTTCAAGCGCTTTTGCCATACCTATTATTGGAATCAAATATAACAGCTCACAATGTTAGGACCCATTAATATTAATGCAAATTTTTATCCGTGGTGCTTGGCAACTGAAGCCCAGTTGCCAAGCACCACGGATAAAAATTTGTATCCCAGTTGTAAACGACCCTTTGTGCCTATTGGTCTTGTTTGTTCTGTCTCCTGCTTGATATGGAGGGAAGTGGAAATTTGTGTTTTTCTTACTCCTCCATTTTCTTTTCTGATTAATTTCGTTGCGGGATCCAAGACAGTTAAATTCATTCTCCGGGACTTCGTCGAGCTTCATTGCCTCGGCGCTTTTCTGGTGGTCGCCACTGTTGATTCTGGCTTTCAGGAGTTGCAGTGGTTTGGGAATAGTGCGGTGGGATTGTCACAAAAAAAAAAAAATGGCTGTGC
Source organism: Orthosia cruda (assembly GCA_964057195.1). NCBI lineage: Eukaryota > Metazoa > Arthropoda > Insecta > Lepidoptera > Noctuidae > Orthosia > Orthosia cruda. The sequence continues at coordinate 41,406,282 of OZ059836.1, forward strand.
CTTTCCTTTCGGAGAGTACAGGCCTTTTTTTACTCGACTGCCGAAAGAGGGTAATGTGTTTATCAGTCTATGTATGTATGTATGTTTTGTTCCTATGTGGCGTTCTAGAGATCAAACGCGTTGGCCGATTTTGATGATTCTTACGTCAATCGATTCGTCTTAACCCTGCGAGTGGCTACATAAAAATTTAAAAAAAATGGCGGATTTTGGGCGCCATTTTGTGGGGGGATATTTTATTTTTCTTCCAATCTCATCGTGTGGGTTATCAAAATAAAGAGTTTTAAGAGGTGATTTCAAAAATATATATAACACTTATATGTTTAAATGTACAAAATTAAAAAAAAAATCTAAAAGCTTGTAAATAAAAAAAGTTAATTAAAAAATCAAAAAACTAAAAAAAAACTTTTTAACAAAAAATCAAACAGAGTTCCAGTGCCTACCTTCCGGCTTCATCATCAGAACAGTTCAATGGTACCATTTTCGTCAGTACCATTCATTTATAAGTATTTGCTTAATCATAGTCGGTTAACTATTCGAGATATTTTATACCCGTGACATACTTAGCATTAAGGAGTTTCAGTGGCCATCTGTGGTCTTTTTCATCAGTTCCACTTCACCAAATTATACTTTCTGAGTGCAAGTGATTGGATTGTTGGTGAAAATACCAAAATGACTATATAAATGCCTATAATATTTGAGGAGTTCCCTCGATTTCTCTAGGATCCCATCATCAGATCCTGACCTGATGACTATGGGACCAACTAGGAAGTATACCCTTCAAAACAAAAGAAGATTTTTTGAAATCGGTCCAGGCGTCTTTGAGTAATCGGGGAACATACATAAAAAAAAAAAAAAAAGATTCCGACGAATTGAGAACCTCCTCCTTTTTTTGAAGTCAGTTAAAAAGACGTAAATCATGCTGTGCAGTCGGAGGATACATCTGGTTTTGGTCAGCCAGCTCGCGAATATGTATCCTCCGACTGCACAGCATGATTTTCTGCTTGTTTACGTCTTTTTAGTTCGCTTTTAAAGCAGTCGGAATTTTTGATTTTTAAATTAACTTTTTTTTTTGGTGTAGGATTTCATCCAATAACTTCTCCCGCTCTGGGTAAAGAGGGAGGGCATGCCAGACTGGCTAAAACCCACCCTTCAGTTGCTTGAGCCAGGGCCGCAGAAAATCTCTTTCAAATTTTTCCGCGACCCAGACAGGCATCGGCCCTAGCGGACCCCGTCAGTTTTACTCACATCTCATTGAGGCGCGCGTGGAACATTACGCGCCGTCGACTCTGGCCTGGTCCTTATTAGAGGGCAAGCTACCGATTACTCGCCGTCCACAAGTTCGCACCTACGGTGGCCGGGAATCAGCTTGCGACGCCCGATGCCCAGGGCGTCTCCTGCGGTGGCTAGGTGTGTGAGGGCGTCTCTGTTGTGTCTCCCTCAAGTGTTCTGCCTCCTCCTTCGCGAGCATTACTTCTTAGCAGAAGGAGGTGACAGCTTCCCATGCCCTCTCACCCTGTACCACGGCCTCAACCAGGGCCGGACGCAAGAGGTCGCCACCGCCGATTGCCTCCACGTGGACACGGCGGTGCTCCACCCAAGCGGGGCAGATCTCCACCATATACTCCACCGTTTCCTCCGGGCGATCCACACACTGGTTTGTTTCACCGGGCGTTTCCTTCCGCCCTATCCTAAACAGGTATCTCCCGAAACAGCCGTTTCTGGTGAGGAATTGCGGCTTGCCCAGCGCTGGGTTGCGACAGTCGCTCTCTCTATGTCCCCATGAGATACTGCCGGCGTTCTGTCCGCCGAGCCGCGATTTGTCGCGGCAACGGAGTTTCGACCCGATGTTTTGCCTCCTCGCGGCACTCCCATAGGTGCGCGAAGACTGAGGAGTACTACATGCGTGACGTTATTTTACGCAAGGCATAATCTGAGTATTAAAAGCTGTTTTGCATAATATACCATTATCGCTTACCATCAGTTGAGATAGTGGTCAAGCGCGAGGCTACCAATAATAATAAAAAAATACCATTAGCAACAAGTTACTAAGTAATTGTACTCAAAATTTAATCGGTTATAATGGAAAACCTACCCGCAATAATGAAAAATACCACAAAACGTTCAATTTCCAATTAATTTAATTTATAAATCAATTGTAAGTCGATCCAGGCCAGCATTGAGTAGGACAGAAATACATTGAATACTTTTATTAAAGCGAACGAATTGAAAGGGGGACGAACAATACAGCGCGCTCCTATTGACTCGCTCAGAACCTGTTGAAAGTTAAATGATAGCTCACTGGGTAAATAAATGACGCTGTTATGTGAACAATACTGTGTGCTACCTGAATTATTTATAATGTGTGTGTATTCTGTGAATACACACACAGCTTGTCATCAGTCCTAATCTGTAAACTATATGGCCAAGCATACAATTTGTCATGACCATTTTAAACACAGTTTTGTTAACTGCATACCTAATTTTAGGGAAGGAACACTTTTATTTATGGTTTCATATAAGTCAGAAGTCCAACAAACATTTCACGCTTAAAATTGAGATTGGAAAACTTTGTGAAATGCTAGCGTACTTATCGTTCAAAACTTTAGCTTAGTATTCGAGATAAATGAATGCCTACGGAGTGGAAATATTAAAGACTGCTGTAGAGGCAATCCTCTCATAACAGAAAAAGACGGGTGTTATGAGATTGATGTGTGTTGCTGTCTGTGGCATCATAGCGCCTCAACGGATGAACCGATTTTGATTTAGTTTTTTTTGTTTGAAAGGTGATTGTGTCGAGAGTGTTCTTGTTATCGGTTGAGCCGTTCAAAAGTTATGGGCGTTTTACTGTTTGAATCGGGATGTTTTCGCAAGATAAATGTGTCGAGGGGTTTTTTAAATTTAGAAATTTTACTTGTTGCTATACTTATTCCTCAAGAACCGTGTATCAACTGGAATAAGAAGTAGCCTATGGCATTCAGCGTAAGTAGTATAGCTGTCTAACTTTAAAAGAATGGGACCAGCAGTGCTACCAGAGATTACCTGGTCATAATATTTGCTTTGATTAGATAACTAAACTATTGAAATATGAAAGATATTTTGTTGCAATATGAAAGATATTCTAACTATACCAACATAGTCTGCCTACACCGTTATCTTGGTCCCTCAGGCTACTTCTGCTATCCAATTTGCTGATATGCCCAATTAATATTTGCTGCACAATCATACAAATATATCACAATCGAATCTCTCTCTGCGTAACAGCGCTATATTATAAAAGTCACATACAAACATACAGTTGCAGCAAATTTGTGAGCTGCTGCGACAAGTCAGGCTCGAATCGAATGGAGGCTGTGTTTGTAGCATGTTTACGTAATAGGCAGGTAAATAGAGGTAGAAAAATCGGTTCGACTGTTGTTGTTTATATTTGATATCAACTCTGCTGGCTGGGTAGCGGCTTGAGCGATGTTTCTGTTTCTATGTCACTGGATACAAAAATATAAATATTGCTTGAATTATTTCAAGGAATTTTATCCCGAAACATACCTATGTTGTGAAAACATTTAATATTATATCACTGTGGTGATCTCCATTATTAAAATAAACTATCAAAAATCTAAATAAATCATTACAATGAATGAATCTTCCGACAACTGCCGATACAAATAAAATTTCAGAATTGATATAACCTTCGACACATTTATCTTGCGAAAACACACCGATTCAAACAGTAAAACGCCCATAACTTTTGATCGGCTCAACCGATTTTATTCAAACATAGCTAAGAACACCTTCGACATAATCACCTTTCAAAAAAACGAAATCAAAATCGGGTCATCCGTTTTGGAGCTATGATGCCACAGACAGACACACAGATACACAGCAACACACGTCAAACTTAAAACAGCCCTCTTTTTCCGGCGGGGGTTAAAAATACGGGATCACGTCGCTTGAAATATACCACGAGAACTCACTGCCAAAATCTGCAGGTACATATTTTGTTTTTGATAAAACTTGATTCTTATGAATAATACTTGGTAGTACAATAGATTACTGCAGAGTTGCCTGGCCGCATCTGGCAGTGGGATCATATGCTAACCTATGTTACTAATGTAGCATTATCCTCCAGAAACGTATTAGAAACACAAAGCCAAAATAAAAGACAAAACCTACATAAAATTACCATTACTTTTATACACTGTACAAATACAATAACCCTCTCACTATATAAAATTATTTACTATTATTCCCGCTATAAAATAACTAAAACTAACCACTTAACATTTAGTGTACAACCTCCGGCGTCAGACCGCGGCCATTGGAGGAGGATCGCCAATCAAATGGGCCATTGTGTAAATACCAATCGGCATGGGAGGCTGCGAGTTCTGATAAGAGATAGTAGCAATATTAGGGAATCGTGTTTAGTGGCGATTTGAGTATTGATGTTAGATACTATTGGGGTTGTGAGACCTTTTGTATTGGGTCTAGGATTTGTTGTGTTTAACACCTATTATAAAAACTTTTATTGCTTTTAATGGCAAGTAAGGCTTGTTATAGTTTGAAACTGATGAACTATGCTGTGTCGTAATCTAATCTAACTGGCCTGTATTTACTGTTACAACTCCCTGCCTTTCCCCTTTTCATTTAATCCGGTTGTTTGCTTTGACTTCGACTATTATTTTTTAAGAACAATTTTACCAACGTCAGATAATAAGATGTCTTATCCGATTGACAAATTTCACAGTTTTCTTTATGATAAGGTGAAATCGGCCTTAACGGTAGCTAATAGAGATACATGAATTACAGAGTAAACTAGATATTCTTACGTCTGCATAGTCACTATTCGTGTTTTATCCACGCCATCGTCACATGTGTCCTTCTTCAATCTCCATTTGAGAATCGCACGCGACACATCTTTTAAACGGATCCGTCGTCTCGAAGCTCGGAGGTGAAAAGCGTTGTATTGTGTCAGACTTTTGTTTTGTTAGTGTTGTCGTGTTGCACACGTACGATACTACCAGCTGATACCATATCGTGGGATAAATGTGTCTGTAAATGCCGTCTTCACGATTAATTGTTTGTATTAAGAACCATAAAAGTTTCCCAAGTAAACTATTGTCGTTGTTTATTTTACTTTCACTAGAATACTAAATCATAAAATTTTAATCAATTGTATGTTTTAATTGGAAAGTATTTTTGACTCTATTTTCCTACATCAAAATCGAGGACATTCAAACAGGAAAACTATTCTATATTCTGTTTACCAAAAGTCATTATGTCGGGAATAGCGTTTTGCTCCTATTTACACTGCAAACTGTTTCTTGGAAGCCCTCACCAAAATATCTTTAGAGCACACATAATATGTCGTAGATGTTACATAGCACCGTAGCCGCGTAGCCCGCTACACAAAGCTCACGCTACGAGACTACGACGCTATGTCCGTAGCAGCAGACATCACTACGTAGCGCTACGCCGAGACAGCTACGGAACAATGCGCTACAAAGCGTAGCGGGAATGCTACGAATATTGTGCTACGAAACCACGTGTAGAACTATTTTGGTTATAAAATTCATATTTGTATGCAGTGTTCCTTGTGGCAGAATCAAATATGAAACTAGATATTATTTAGCTCCCATAACCTATCCTACAGGAACCGTATATTTCACGGCATAAAAAGTAGCTTATGACACTCTGTGATAATGTAACTTTTTTTAGGTAGGAAAGAATTTTCTTAATGGAATCAATGGCTTCAAAGAATACCTACAATATGTACTTTTAGAGGTCTATATTAAAATTATCATGAAATATAGGTTGTCCTACACAATAACCTGAAAGAAATACAATTCACATCGCCAGTAATTAAATCAGAACGACTTGTTTTAAGGCATATCAGTCGTAAAACATTATCTGAGCACTGGAACGGGGAACAGCCTTATAACGGCACATTACGGGTCTGTATAACGAAGCTAATCGCGCACGTTTGTCTCCGGAGCATGTATTTTATTATTTAGCTACAGTTTAATGGTTTCTGTACGTGACTTCGGTATTGAATCGAAGATGGCTCACTGCAAGATTATTCGTAGATATTGTGACATACAATAAATCTAAAAGCGGCATAAAGCAAATAGCAATGTCTAGTAAAAAAAACATGAAATCTTTTTGGTCGAACAAAACTTGAGAAATCGGCACGAAAAGATGAGTAAGTAGTTTTTTGAGTTATGGGAAGGTCAGCCAATTGCCTGTGCTAAAACATTAGAATCCCATTGTGATAATCAGATAAGTTTACTAGCTTTTACTATATGTAGCCCTTTACAGCGCACTAGTGAGAATATTTCACATGGGCCTATGCAATAGAAACGTCCACATAAATCTCGCCCGCATTGTGGCACGTTGGTTGTATCAGATCGCTGGTGGAATCTCGAACTAGTTCTAAACTCGCCGGTCATTTAAATGTTTACATTTATATTAACTTAAAGTTACTTTCGAACTTGTAACTTTCTTTTGGTATAGGTTTTGTTTGGTAAAAGTTACTAGGCTAGGATAGTGAAAATATAAATGCAAAATGATTCTAAATAAAATTCTTCCAGCATCGTACAAAATATATTCAGCAAAGGCCATTTAATAAAACAAAATCATGTTATTCATTTACAACAACATTTCTACTCGTATAAGGTCGCCGGTCGTCGCCGGACACACAACTTGTCGTTGACATCGAAAATAATTAGAATTTTCCAATTTCATTCGTTAATTAAACTTTTGTCAAAAGGGAAATGTTGTGTATTGAGTATTTTGTGAGACGTGGGGGTGCAGAACGGGAGCGTGGTGGGAGCGTGGCGCCGGCGTAGCGAGAGCGTGGCGACTGCTTGAATTACAGAGCTGCCAGTGACACAAACCAAGTTGAGCTTTGTTCATAAACTCCTGTTTATAATTTCAGCGTACTCAGGTACGCCGAAATTCTGCTAGTGGCGTTAGTTATATTTTGTTAATTATTTCACTTCATAGTTTATTTCTAAATAACTTTTAATTGCTGCTTAACTCTTGGGAAGATGGATATTATGCTGGGTCTTTATTATTAGTTCGGAATGTTTTGAGTGTGCATATTGTAAGAATTTATTTCTATTGAAAGGATTTGCCATTTTTAAATTAATTGACAGTCAAGTATGATAAAATGCCTACATTGTGTATCGTCAAACGTAATGAACAGTTTTAACCTTTAAGAGCCCCTACAAGTTTCACGAGCTAAAAACAGAAAACAGCTACTTTTTCAGCGCAAATTTCTCAATAATTCCTAGATATATGATAAATGTTTTAATGCAAATTTTTGCGTCACATAGTTATCTAGTAATTGTACATTAAATATTTTTGATAAATGCTCAATTTAAATTAGAAAAATAAATTCCTAACACACGTTTTCACGAAACACCAGGTTTTTCAATTACATTAATCATTTTTCAGCTTACTGGTGGCGAATAACAATCTGCAAAAAATGGTGTAGACTGGGCATATAGTATACTAGTAAGCCACCAATTTTGTTTTTTAAAGTTTATTGAATTTGTACTTAAAAAAAATATTGTCCACGCGGAAAAAAGGCATTTTTTTCATGTGCGAAAGCGTAGCCTACGTGTAAGAATATGTTGAATATAAAAATAACTGGTAAATAATTTGAAATTAGAGGTGTTTATCAATGGAATCCAATTTTTATATTTATTTTTGAGTACTTATTTTATTTTAATAAATTGTCTAAATATTGCCTTATAAACCGTTGTCATTACACGGCCGACCCCGTAGATCTTTTTAAAAAAAACTATTTTCTACCAAACCACTTATTTATTCACAAAAACCCACAATTACACTTTTGATTAAAGTTCTATTTATACACGAAAATACACCAACTGAAATAACGACTTTCTGTAATCTCTTGTATCTCTCGAGATATTTCTAACGAATTTGGGTTTACGCGACGGCTTCCAGAATCTAACTAACTAAATTAATATTAAAATTCCGCTAATGTGCGATAACTGCAATTCAGCATTGGCTTTGCAATGAAAACTGAGACTTTAACTAGAGAATGCAAATGTCGGCTTTATTGCCTTGTAATAAGGGTTGTAACAGCTCGCGCGAGGCATTCAGTCTCGCTCAAGGGCTTGTAGACGACGGACCCGTTTTTATTTTTGTCATTATATTTTTTATCATATATCTTGTAGTTATTGAGAAATTTTCACTGAAAAAATAGCTGTTTTCTGTTTTTGGCTCGTGAAACTTGTAGGGGCTCTTAACAGATTTTAATAACTGACATTTTATGAAAGCAATTTAATTAAATATGGGAACTTTTCAGGAATCACTCACGCGTTGTATCTGTCGACAAACATCGGCGTGTGCCGTGGAATTATTAATAAGTTTGTTTTATTAATACTCGTATTTGTTTTTAACCCCCGACGGAAAAAGAGGGGTGTTATAAGTTTGACGTGTGTTGCTGTGTATCTGTGTGTCTGTCTGTGGCATCATAGCGCCTCAACCGATGAACCGATTTTGATTTAAAAGGTGATTGTGTCGAGAGTGTTCTTAACTATGAATAAAATCGGTTCAGCTGTTCAAAAGTTATGGGCGTTTTACTGTTTGAATCGGGATGTTTTTGCAAGATAAATGTGCCGGGAGGTTTTTCAAATTTTGAAATTTTACTTGTATATTGTATGTTGTGTTTTTTATTCGTGGGTATTAATAATTCTTCTGCCCCAATATCCAATCGGTTGTCAACGGTATGATGATTAACTATGACATGTGATCAAACTCTAATCATGATAGAATCAATCTATTTACATCACATAACATCACGCCTGTATTCTCAGAAGGGTTAGGCAGAATTGCACATTTCGTCCTCTGGGACGGATCTGCCGAATACCAGCTAGATGCACTTAAGTCGATTGACGGACGGGCCATAAAGATTATCATCGGTTTTTATCCGACTGCCGAAGGAGGGTAATGTGTATATCAGTCTATGTATGTATGTTTGTTCATATGTGGCGTTCTAGAGACCAAACGCGTTGGCTGATTTTGATGATTCTTACGTCAATCGATTCGTCTTAACCCTGCGAGTGTCATTGGCTACATTAAAATTGGAAAATAAAAACAGGCGGATTTTGGAGGCCATATTGTGGGGTACCAATTTTTTTTATCTACCAAACCCATCGTGTGGAGTATCAAAATAAAGAGCTTTAAGAGGTGATTTCAAAAATATAAAACACTTATATGTTTAAAATGTACCTACCTAATTCTAAAAAAAAAATACTTAAAGTTATAAATAAAAAAAGGTAATTAAAAAAAACGACTGCTTAAAAAGCGAACTAAAAAGACGTAAACAAGAAGAAAATTATGTTGTGCAGTCGGAGGATACGCATTCGCGAGCTGGCTGACCAAACCCAGACCCAGTTTTTTTATATTAACTTTATTTTATTTTAACGGTTACATTTCGGGGAGTGTGCGACGGAACTGTACAATTTGATTCCGCCTAGCACTTTCCATCATCGGACTACAAGACGTACGGCCAAGCGCCATCGGTACATGGTGGACATCCCACCCACACGCACAAAGCGTTTTGCAAATTCTTTCATTATCCGCACAGCTATGGAGTGAAATTCCCTGCCGGAGTCTTTGTTCCCTGATAGCTAAAACCTTGGGGTCTTTAAGTCAAGAGTAAATAGGTTACTTCTAGGCAAGCGTGCTTCATCGTAGACCACATCATCGCTTACCATAAGGCGATATAGTGGTCAAACGCGAGCCTATCGAATATACAAAAAAAAATGTATTTATAATGTACAAACCTATCTATTTATTTCAATAAATCATTAATCCACTGCTAAAACACTCAGACGTTTAAAATTACATGTTATTTTTAGACTCCTGGCTTAAAATATCTCCATCCCTACATCGAGAAACATTTGGAGTCCCTTCATCTAATTTGCCTGTTCATATAGAACAAACACTTACTCTCCGTACGGTTGTTTCTCTCCGTGTAATCGCGTTACCTCCCGCTCGACGGCGCCAAGATACAGACATGTGGAATTTAATTAGTTAATTAGGCACGTCCCTTCCCTTCCACTAATAAGATAACACGGACCCTCATCTGTGCGGCCGTTAGTCCTCTTCCTCTACATTTGTCCGGACATCGGTAGGGGTCAGGTTGGCCAAATGAACCGGACGGTTACATGCGTTTGTTGCCTCCGAGATACATGATAAAACCAGGTTTTTTTAATAAAGGTCTGCTCTTACGACCCCCACAAGAAGTTAAGCCTTCTTCCAGGGGTTCATTGCTCTGAAATGTTTGTAATATGTACCTAAAAGGCAATAAAACATCGTGTCTGTCAGTGTTTCCCCATCTTCACTATCTAATACTTCCAGCAAACGAAAGGTCTCGTTCGCCCGATATTAGGAGCATGTTAATATCTACCATGATCACGCCATGACGCTCGGCAGGGTGGGCAGGGAGGTAATAAGCGTCGCAGGCAGGCGGCTCACAATTTATGAGCTCAATAAGGACACAAGTGTCCTCTCCTCAGACGTTGTTGTGCAAATGTACTTGCATTTTTCGCTTAGTTTATTTTTAAGTGTTTACTTTATAATATGGTTCTGGCTGTCTGCTTGGTTGGTAATGATGATGGTAATACTTTGCTCAGTTTATTTTCGTGGTAGTGTATGTTAACATTACCTCCAACCTCGTCAATTCCGTATGTTCGTTACAAACTTACGCTAAGTTATTAAATAAAACTGTATCCCGCAAAGGGTTAAGCAGAAGTGCGCCGCTAGTAAAAGTAGTGTAATAGGGAACGAGTATATGGCCTTCAACCGGGGACAAGTTCTCACTCCGGACTGCTTCTGAGAAAATTCAGATGGAAAAGTCAAAGCTATTGTACGAATACTAAGGAGCCTCTAAAAAGGACCCAGTTAATATTGCTCATGCTCAATACTCATGAACTCCCCAAAAAAGGACCCAGTTCAAATTGCTCATGCTGAATACTCATGAACTCCTCAAAAAAGGACCCAGTTAAAATTGCACATGCTCAATACTCATGAACTCCTCAAAAAAGAACCCAGTTCAAATTGCTCATGCTCAATACTCATGAACTCATCAAAAAGGACCCAGTTAATATTGCTCATGCTCAATACTCATGAACTCCCCAAAAAATACCCAGTTCAAATTGCTCATGCTGAATACTCATGAACTCCTCAAAAAAGGACCCAGTTAAAATTGCACATGCTCAATACTCATGAACTCCTCAAAAAAGGACCCAGTTCAAATTGCTCATGCTCAATACTCATGAACTCCTTAAAAATGGATCCAGTTCAAATTGCTGAATATTCATGAACTCCTCAAAAAAGGACCCAGTTCAAATTGCTCATGCTCAATACTCATGAACTCCTCAAAAAAGGACCCAGTTCAAATTGCTCATGCTCAATACTCATGAAAGCCTTAAAAAAGGACCTAGTTCAAATTGCTCAGGCTCCATACTCATGAACTCCTCAAAAAAGGACCCAGTTCAAGTTGCTCATGCTCCATACTCATGAACTCCTCAAAAAAGAACCCAGTTCAAATTGCTCATGCTCAATACTCATGAAGTCCTCAAAAAAGGACCCAGTTCAAATTGCTCATGCTCCATACTCATGAACTCCTTAAAAAAGGACCCCGTTCAAATTGCTCATGCTCAATACTCATGAACTCCTCAAAAAAGGACCCGGTTCAAATTGCTCATGCTCAATACTCATGAACTCCTCAAAAAAGGACCAAGATCAAATTGCACATGCTCAATACTCATTAACTCCTCAAAAAAGGACCCAGTTCAAATTGCTCATGCTCAATACTCATGAACTCCTTAAAAAGGACCCAGTTCAAATTGGTCATGCTCATAGTTAGTCAATAGAAAGATTTTAACATGGTAAACATATAGGTATATTTGTAGCTCCAGCATTCGGCAGAGCTCATCCAATCGTCTCTGGCAGTCCATCCGCTCCATTAACTCCATTCAAATGATTTTATTTGTGCTCTCTGATTGGTGGCCTCCTTTCAAAGCGCACTGCAGTGAATACCCACGTAAACGATTCTGTTGCAGAATCAAACTGTTTGTATTCCAAGTTAACAGCTTTATAACTAAAACTTGTCGACGTTTTGTTTAGTTTGTTGAAGCGGAGTTTTTAATTGGAAGATTTTCTGAACTTTGGTCTGTGACCAGTGTGCTCTGTTGTACTTTTGATACATTCTACAAAATACTAATCATATTTTAAACATTCACAAAGAAAATTTTATGTAGTGTAGTCAAATAATAGCTCTAGAATGAACACGAAAAATCATTTGTGAATTCATATTTTGAGATTTACGACATTTACATGAGAGACTCCAAAAAATAAACCCAAGAGTCACAAATAAAAGAACATCTTAGCTTTACAGCGTTTTATCTTGTCTAGCAATTTGTAAGTCAGGACGGAAAGCGTTTGTCATGTCAGTCCGTAGGGAATAATTTATCAGACGCCTTTCTTTCATTCCCGAGGCTCTAGATTACAATGATTTAGTCCTACACTGAAATATTTCATCATCAATTACGCCTTAGGTTCCTTAGCATCTATTATTATATTATACATATTATCTTTATTTAGGTTTCCCCAAATACAAGAAGATAAAATTCAAAGAAGAAATATTTGCTTTGTCATGAAGCATACTTGTATTGTTAGGTAACGAAGTCACCGGTTCACGTCGCTGTAATCCAAAAACGATAATACAAAGTCGATTAGTATTCACTCCGGCCTATCCGCCGTCCGGCCCGCCGACAAAACTAAACGAAAACGTGATTCAAATACATTCCTATTTCCAATTTATATTTAACGGAAAATCCAGATCGAAGATCCTGCATCGCGCTATTGAAATTATTGGTACAGCGCCATCTGTGAGTGGCATTGGGCAATTAACGTGAAATAATGGTTGCTGTCGAACGACAAACAAAGTCGTGTTGAATTAGGATTGCTTCATATTTTTTCAGGTAATTAATGTTTGATTTGGACTGGGACAACAGGAAGGACTTGCCCTTTTCTAAGCATCGAATGTTACTCGTAAATAGGTTTGAACTAAGGTTATTTTCCTTCGATTACGGATTTTTGTCTCGCCAGATGCTTACTTTTACCTTCCATCTATATTTGCGTTACTAAGAAAATATCTTTTTGCCGACAAATGCCAACTAAAACAAAAATCATAATCGATGTTAAGTTTTGGCAACACTGTTTATTTTGAGATCTTTAAGCTGACATTCGAGGAACCTATACATTTATCTAATTGTAACAAAGTAAGATTTATTTTTAACCGACTTTCAAAAAAGGAGGAGCTTCTATGTTCGACTTCTTGTATGTTTTCTTTTATTTTCACCGATATATTCGTCAATTGTGAACCGATTTTGAAAATTCTTGTTTGATAGAGTATGTTCCGAAATTGGTCCCATTTTAATTTGGTGAAGATCTGATGAAGAACTTCGAAAATCTACTACAGTACTCTTCAATAAATAACGGCAAATCTTTCGGGATTGCTGCAATCGCATGTCTGTTTATTGTTTATACCATTTCATAACATAACATCACGGTAGTACACTATAATAGGTACGCAGATGTGTACAGTTCACCTTGGTACACTCTCATTTCGCCGGCTATGTTCATGGTATTCGGTTAATCTATTCTGGAATTATAAGTACCTACCTTACTAAAAGCAAGTTGCTTAATAGGTACAACTAAAAAGTGAAAATAAAAAAACGTTTTTACAAAGAAAATCTACCGACTTCCAACTAAAAACACTACAAAGTGAAAAATAACGTAAATAACGTCCATAACGAAAAAAATTGGTATCTACCAAAGACACCGACTTCGAAAAAGAAAGTTATTTTTCACTTTGTAGTGTTTTTAGTTGGAAGTCAGTAGATTTTTTGTAAAAAGTTTTTTTTTATAACTACGTTTAAAGTAGATAATATTTCTGATTTCAAAAATGTAATGTCAAAGGACACAAAAACTGGGCACAGTTTACTAATAACAGTTATTGGAAAAGCTTCATCTTTCCTTTAATGGAAGTATCTCCGGCCACCGAACCGCGCGACCGCGACCATGGTGCTCCGTCGCCATTGCTCCATTGTTCCCTCTTAAACTGATGTTAATAAAGTTGAAACAATAAACTGTCCCCGCTTTACAGCGAATTTCACAAACTAGTCCAGTTATCACTAGTTTTAATTATTATAGTAAATTTTGTGTTTTGTGGGACGTGCTTTGCTGAAATAGAGGCGGAATTTAATTTGCTTATGTTTAGTAAGGAATCTTTGGTTTCAATTAGTTCTGTATAGAATTATTTTATTACTGCCCTTTGGTTTATGAAATGGTATAAAGTTATAATAACCTACATGTTACATAACTGTGATTGAACTTGAACTTTGCACATACAACGTAAATTATTCAGTTAAAGATCTTGAAGTTTGGCTACAGTCGCTAGTCGCTACCGAGCCGTGTGTACAGCTCGTAAAAGTCGCGCGTCGCCGTCGCCGCTCCGTTCAAATCTTAATGTTCACTTAAACGACAACCTAGAGCCTGCTCAATTTTGTTGGCAATTGTTTCTCACAGCTGTTCACGAAGAAACAGCTCTCAACAACAGTCACTGTTGTAATATGTAACGAACACACAACTATTTCGAAGCTAACAGTATCTCGACGCTGTGAACACTAAGTTAATTGGAGAACTTGTCGTGAGGGCCTGTTTGCCGCCACCATTATTGTAAACGCTAAATTCACAGACAATAAAGGTCGTTATAACACGCCCTCAGGCCGCGTCAACCCTATTACTTCGCGTCGAGTTCGCAATTCAAATAACGCGCACTCATTGGTGCTTGGTAAAGAACTTCCGCCAATGGCGTTACTGTAACAATTAAAATGCCTAGGGTTGTCACCCGACACCATTGTTAGATACCATTGCATGTTTTAAAATACTATGGCGTTTTAATGATTTCCGTCCGCAGCAGACGAGGGGACCCACAAAGTGTATTATGAATATAATAAAAATCACGCGGGAATCGCAAATGAATAGGCTCGTTTGTTCGTAGACTCTTATAATAATATAAATTATGGCACAATAAGAGCGAAGGCGAAGTGGGCGCTCGAGGATAATAAAAAATCCTTGTGATGCTCTATGAAGCGGAAAATTATGTAACTGTGTAGTATTTGAATTCATTATCTTTTGCTGAGATTTTAACCTTTTTATCTGAATACGTTTACTTTGCAACTGAAAGATAACTTTTATTTCAAACACAACCTTTAACAGAACGTCTTTAATTCGGTGACAGTAGCCGGCAGTAGGCTTCATTCTAATCACAGGAACTGTTTGAATTCTATTGACCTGATTCCGCAAATGAGCATGAATGAGCGAGTCAATGACGAGGGTGTCGGCGTGAGCACCTACCCACTGCCACGCGGAGTGAACAATCACGCTTGGCGGACACGCGGCAAGATGGCGGCGACACCGGACTACCTCCGGAACCGCTTTCTGTCGCTTATCGCAAGTATCGGCGCGCCGTCGCGCAACAGTTGCCGAGCGACACCCGCTGGTACCGTGACATCTATTGTGTATTCTGGACAGTGGGGCGATGTTTATAGGTTATTGAAAAATGGAATTTATTATTTACTGGGCGTATTTTAATGTTTGGATTTATGTTTCATGTTGAAGAAGACTAACTTAAAACTGTTTTTGTTAACAATTATTTTTTACACACAAACACAACAAATTTGTTCTAAAATATAGAGATTTAAACTGGTGGTATACCATAAAGCATCATATTTCCTGTTTAGATCCTTATACATAGACGCTCAGTACTCCGGGCAGTGTAGCCGGCTCTTCGGCGCTCACTCCGACAGCCGGCAGCCGGCTCCGGGACGGCGGGATATTAATCTAATATCCGGCTTCAGTTTGCATCGCGATGCCCCGTGGCGGTAGTGCACACAACGTGCGATAAAGCTGGCAAACAGACCTTTGCAGGGTGTGAGTTTGTCTTTATGGATGAGCAGATTTCCAGTGTTTGAATAAACGTGTTTATGTTTTAACAATAATAACAATTCTTTCATCAAATCACAGTATTATCTTACATACATATAACAACTCGAGTGGTTTTCCCATGGATATATGCAGAAACTACGTAACGCCGGCTTCTACGATCCTTACAAACTCTTTTCTTCTTAGTCTTGCTTTTTGATACTAAATCAAAAACAATGAATAAACCCAATTTCTTCCTTTCCCCAATCAGTGGACAGGCTTTCTTTCTCCTTCAATAGAGTCATCAGCTGTGTCACGCGAAGTATTTTGAGCGCCAATCATAAAACACGCTGAAAGGCTTCGAGAAATAACTCCAGCCAACATTTATGAGCATCATTATATGACGCGTCGTAAAACTGCCGAGTATGGATATTGAGATATCAAATATGCTTTTGTAATATAAACTGAGTGAACTGAACACAATATGTCTTGGTTTTATGCAAGAGACAGATTGCTGGCTTACAAGTTTTGTCCTCGTAGCACTAACTACGAATGAAAATGAAGCTTTTTTATAATTGCCTGATTCAATTTTATTACAACTTAGGTTCCTTTACAAAAGCACTAGCGTATGGTCGCTACTACGCTTTACTACACTACCGTAACCAATGTGCTACGCCGGTTACGGTGCCGTAGTAAGTGCTATGCCTTCGCAACTCGTAACCAATGTGCTACGCCGGTTACGGTGCCGTAGTAAGTGCTATGCTTTCGCAACTCGTAACCAATGTGCTACGCCGGTTACGGTGCCATAGTAAGTGCTATGCCTTCGCAACTCGTAACCAATGTGCTACGCCGGTTACGGTGCCGTAGTAAGTGCTATGCCTTCGCAACTCGTAACCAATGTGCTACGCCGGTTACGGTGCCGTAGTAAGTGCTATGCCTTCGCAACTCGTAACCAATGTGCTACGCCGGTTACGGTGCCGTAGTAAGTGCTATGCCTTCGCAACTCGTAACCAATGTGCTACGGCGCCAACGCTGTCGTAACCAATCTGCTACGCCGGCTACGCTACTGTAACCAGACTGCTACGCTGGCTTCACCACCGTAACCAATTTGCTTCGCGTCATTGGTTCTAGATTTGAACGTGTTTTTTTTGTTTGTGCTCGTTTACAGCATGTTCTACAATACACCAGCCAGCTATTACGTAAACTCTGTCCGTCAGAACTAAATATAAAAAAGCTACAAATTCGTAGCGTTACATATTCGTGTACGCTATAAAGTGCAGATTAATATGGAGCAGTAAAAGCCGGGCAATCTGTACGCGCCGCAATATCCATTAGCGAGTGGGCGACTACTATAGTACTATGTGTACTTACTTATATTATAGGCAGATCGGGTCTACTTACGTAGAGGTATAAGTCAAGATTACTGCGGATGATATTTCCCAATAAATTCTAACTATTTTAGAATATTGTTTGTATCGCTATGAATATGAGAGTGGGGAAAGGTTTAAAATAAAAATTAAAACATATTATGCGTTGGTTGGTAGGACTGCGAGTATATGCTTTGATGCTTTGCAGTGACATAAAAAGTGTATGAGCATCTACATAGATATTATGATACTATCTAGATATAATATGTACCTCTGCCACTGAAAATATAACGTTCACCTATATGTAAACAATAAAGAGTAAATAGAAATGCAATTTTAACTTACCCCAGGGTAAGATTTGTCCCCTCCGGTGGGTGCCCGCATTGTCGAGGCGGGGGGGGCTTATAACCGTGGCTTGGTCACCCACGGTGAAGCGAAGAGGAACCCGCGTCGCCACCGTCTGATGGCGGACGCAGAGGAAGAGAAGTGTCGGTATAGCGATGGCCGCTCTCCCTATCCTCTGCGTCCAAAAAATGGTAGGTGGCGGGGCCATTGACCTCGACCCGTCACAAGGGGACCAATGGTGCCATACACGGGGTCGACTGGCACCCATGTGCTGGTTTGGTTTAGTCCCTGGGGTGGTCACGGCGCACAGCGTGTTCTGGTGCGCCGGGTGATGGGGGGTACTCCCCCGAGGAGGGTCCGGTAACGGACAGCCGCGGCGGGTTCGCGGTAAGTGCTAACGCGTGCCGGTGTGCCTGCGTGTGCCATAAGCAGCACAGGAGGACACCGTGGAGTTTTAGTGGGTTAGAGTCCCACATAACTGCGCTATCTCCCCGTGGTAGCGCAGTATGCATGGGCACTCCACCACGCTAAAAAAAAAAAAGGGTAACATTTGTATCAATAAACATAGATGGGAATATTGCATTCCTGGCCTTTTTCAATCTACGGGATCGACGTTTAAGCCTCTAAAATAGATGCGGGTGAAATGAAAAAGGAAATGGAAAATATAATTAATTAATTTAATAATTATTATCAGAATAGAATCACGAGAAAACTCCTAACTGGTATAAGCGCAATACCAGAGGTATTAAATATATATCATCATCATCATCAGCCTTTTAATGTTCCCACTGCTGGGACACGGGCCTTCTCTCTGTGAGAGGGAATGGGTCGTAATTCACCACGCGGGCTCAGTCTGGTTTGGTGGACGTCACATGTCTTTGAATTTTTGGTACTAGGAAATGCCGGTTTCCTCACGATGTTTTTCTTTGCCGTTTTGAGAGCAGTGGTGATGAGATAATTTACACAAAGTAAAGCACCTGCCTGGGTTCGAACCGACGACCTACAACTTGTAAGTCGCGGCCGTTACCACTGGGCCACCACTGCTCAAATATACATAAACTGAGTCAAAATAATAACGCCATAAGAGGCGCCATGAAACTCAATTCTTCTCAAGTTTCGCAATTACTACACAAAACTTTTGAATGACTGATCCACTTATTATTCTCTCCCTTCGAGAGTCTCATATAATACCTGAATTGGTATTGGAAATACGGATAAGTTATTCAGTTCACTGGAAGCATTGAACACCTGCCTCTTGGTATCAGCGTCGTATTCAAAGTGAATGCGGCAATTAAGCGAGTGGTAGTAAAAAGCCCCAATAAATAATATTTCTGTAGTAGGAAGGTAGGTGTTGATTGCCAATATTAATGTTTGATTTGTAGCTCTTGATGTGAAAGTAATTCATTCACTCTATTTATATTTACACTTAATGCACACAAACGTACAGAGGCGGACTTAATTCTCTATTGTATGGGTTCTGGATGAAAAACATTCATTATTTTCTGTAAGTAATTGATAATCACGACGAAATTCTTTTGTCTTTCATAAAAACTTGAATAGTACTTAATCAATATCTAGCTGCCTAGCCCTTTCTTCCGGTTCGACGTGTACTGTGCATGACGCAGTGCTCTTCGGAGCGTGGCAACAAGCACTGGCACGTACGTTTACATACGAAATTATACAAATTCAACCTGCAACTATTGCGCTTTAATTAAACTAGAATCATCTATTTTGTATTCTCGCTACAGTGAACCAGGTTATATTCTTCTATGTCCGATGTGGTACGCTAACAATCGTACGTATACAAATAAGAGTGCAGGTTCAAAGCCGCCGCGACTGCGTTCCGCCTGGTTCCCGCTGAAACCACTCTAATCTCGCTCCCGCCCCTTCCAGGCTGATAGGGAGGGTGAGGGTTGGAGGGTGACGCCACACAGTCGCAACAAGTGGCGCCACGACGCCGCGTTCCCGTGCCCAGTTAATGGAGTGACACGATACAGATCAAAACTGATTCCCGGATGCTTTGAAGACAACAACACTTGGGTTTTAATGACCAGATGCTTCAAAATGAATTAACTTTGTATAGGTACTTGATGTTATCTTCCAGTGTTATCTATGGATGGGGATTCAAGATTCAAGATTATTTATTTGTGGAAACATGAGTACACATACAAAGCATGCAAGTTATTAAATTACATTATAGATAAAGATCAGTCATGTTTGGCCTTAGTGGCGTACAAATATTTAAATTTCAATAATAAAAGTCATTGGATAAATTAGTAAATTACATAACAACAAAATAGTAAATCTCAATTTCAAAAACAAATAAATTAAATACATGATTATTATTAAAGTAACAATTATTAAATGTCAATTAAAATTATCCGATGTCAAATAAAATGTCAAATGTATTACTTTAAAAATACAGAATAAAATTATTACATGTCAATTAAAATTATCCAATGTCAAATGTCAAATATATTACAATAATATGTTGCTAGAAGTACAGATTACGTCAAATATGTATTGATAACATTGGTTACTACACGGCATTAGATGTTGTCATTAAGAAATTCTAGAATACTGTAGTATGCTTTCCCTTCTAGCAGTATTTTTAATTTATTTTTCAACTGACGGACATTAAGCTCCTTCCAACTATTTGGGAGTTTATTAAAAACTTTAGGAGCCATACAAAAAACACTCTTGTGCATTAATGCTGTTTTCGAGCTATGTAGACACAGAATACTGTCATCGCGCCTACTATGGTTACGATCGACCACTTCTGATTGACGTGGAAATAAGTGTCGATTTGATTTTACAAACATAACAATTTCTGAAATGTAAAGGCAAGGCAGAGTTAATATTTTATATTTTTTAAAGTAGGGCTTACAACTTTCGGTTGACTGTAACTTAAACATAGTCCTGATGCATCTTTTTTGGGTTTTTAAAGGGTATGTCCTTGTTGGTTGAGTTGCCCCAGAAAATGATACCATATCTTAGATGTGAAGAAACCAAACCGTGATATGCCGAGAGCAATGATTCAATGTTAAGCACTGGGACCAGTTTGAACAGCGCATAACAAGAATTACTAATTTTTTTACTGAGTTCTTCTATGTGTGCTTTCCAATTTAGCTTTTTGTCAATCGTGACTCCAAGGAATTTGGTGTGGTTAACTTCTGTAATAATTCTATTATTGTATTGGACGTTAAGATCAGTCATAGTTGATAAACGTTGACTGAAGTGCATTACATTAGTTTTATTAAGATTAATTCATCACGGATTGACAACTATTTGTCCTCAAAAACTTAATGCAAGTACAGGATTCCTGTTCTGAAATGGGACGCCATTATATTGTGTCGTAGTACTCTGCGAACTCGGCTACACGTGTCCCGTCGATGATCACTGCCCGCGTTGCCTTCCCACCCTCTCCCCGACCCGTATGACTCAGATCTGACAGCTAACACATGTTCCTATCTCATACGAGTATGAGTATTAATACTTTGACCCCCGATGGAACCGATATCGATATTTCTCACGTAGCTTTTAAATTTTGATGGCAGTCACATTTTACAAATAAAACAAGAGCCTAAATCATAGGTACTGTTGTTTTTACCATCGTGATTCTTATAAAAATATATTTCAGGTTTAATAAAATAAAAAACATCCAAGTTTTCCATTTTTGCAAAAGGGATATATTGAATAATTGTCGGATATCTCAAACAAAAAAAAAATAAAGATTGAAGTTCTACCTGGAATATCAAGGGTAATATTTCAAATGGAAGTTTATTTAACTATTTATTAAAACTTTTTAACCGACTGCCCAAAAAGGAGGAGGTTCTATTTTCGACATTATGTATGTTTTTTTTTTTGTATGTTCTCCGATATCTCCGTCAATTGTAGACCGATTTTAAAAATTCTTTTTTTGTTTAAAAAAGTATGTTCCGAAATTGGTCCCATTTTAATTTAGTGAAGATCTGATGAAGAACTTCGGAGATATACAACATAACTCTTCAATAAATAACGGCAAATCTCTTGGGATTGCTGCAATCGCATGTCTGTTTATTGGTTATACCATTTCATAACATAACATCACGCCATTATGCTCTTAAGGTTTACGCAGATCTCTCATTTCACCGGTTAGGTTCAAGTTTCATGAAATCTATTCCAACGTTATAGTTACCTTACTAACTTCCCTATTAGGTAGGTACAACTAAAAAGTGAAAAATAAAAAAACACTTTTTGCAAAAAAATACTACCGACTTCCAAATACAAAACTACAAAGTGAAAAATAACTTTATTTTTTGAAGTCGGTGTCCTTAACGCAAAAAAAATGGTAACGCAAAAAGACACCGACTTAAAAAAATAGATAAAACACTTTGTAGTTTTGTGTACTTGTTAAAGCAGCAAAAGTTTAAATTTCGTTATATTGTTATTGTAACCAACATCTACGCAAGCATATTTAATGTAACTGAAAGATTAGCAAAACGGATAAGCTACAATAATTCATCGTAAATCTTCCGTGTGAGCGCCACGGCTAAAATGAATATTTCTTTGTTTCAGAACGAGGCAGAACCACCCCGGCGCGGTGGTGGAAATTAGTGATAATCCCTTGGACGCCAGCAAGGTAGGAATTACTCTAATTCAACTTTATCAATGCTCGAAAATATAAGTCGACGGAAATGTTTCCTTTCTCACACCGCGCCCGTTATCAGGCGTTCGGCATTTAACGCCAAATTCTGAGAACTGAGTGCAGTGCTTGTTATACTGTTTTGCTTGGGGCTTTATTTTGTTTGCTCTTACGTTGAAGGTAATCACCGGACTCTAAGCTTGGGGACCACATTTATTTTGAAAATTTCCTCCTCAAAAGCGCCTGCATCTATCTGGTACCCCTCCCACGCATTAAAATACATTAGAAATGGGGATACCTATCTAACTAGTTATTGGACGAAGCTGGGCGAAATGTTTTCTCAGTTAAACAAAAAAAATATCACCATCCCTTTCAGCTTCGCCGCAGTCGAGTAAAAAGCCTTGAAATGTAAAATATTGCATCTTCTAGCTGCTGATAGCATACGAGACTGGGCTGGTGGTGGTGTGGGACCTGCGAATGCGCGCGGCCGAGTGGCGTGGTGCGCTAGGCGTGGGCGGCGTGGGTGAGGGCGTGCGCGCGGCGGCGTGGCAGCACGACGGCAAGCTCATGACCGCGCACGCGGACGGCGCCCTCGCCACCTGGAGCACGCGCGCGCCCAGGCCTTCCTCGCTCTCCTACCCACACGGTAAGTAGAAAAAACTTTAAGTCACCCAAGTGATTATGAAAAGGCGAAACTAGATTGCGCTCGATGGACATCATCAAGAATTTTCAGATTGACCTATGTACTCCTATAGTATACGAGTATGTAGTGTGGTGCATGACAGTGTTATCCGAAATACGATCATCGATTACGTTTTTAGGCGAATAATGCTTACTCTTTGGCACCGCAACAACTAGATTGTGGTAACCTCAACATAAAACTTGGTAAACAATCAGGACTACCAGGACTAACAATATCGTTTGTATATTTACAGCGAAAGCGAACAAAGACGGCAAACTAGAACCTTGTAAACCTATACTCAGACTGGAATGGAAGACCTCGAGAACAGGGTGAGTCCCATTTTATTGCTTCATTCATTGACAAAGGCTGACAGAACTGAAACACTAATAATTACACTCGAAAATTTGTTAATTAACTTGGCTTCTCCCTACGCACCAAACTTTATAATATCCAGAATATTTATCAGTTGAGTCCAAAAACAAACTTTTGTAATATATATTATTTTTATAATATTTATTTGAGCATTATTAAGATTATTAATATAATATGCTCCATCGGCCTTCTAATACCTGCCACCTGCATTTTACCGGAAACAACTGACAACGATATTCACAATTGTTATAAACTATTCTTACACCTACAGGCTCACTGTTTGGTGTGTAGGTAAATTAAGTAATTAGTGCTCAATTCGGGATATTTGGCCGAAAGCGAAGTTTTTAATCAATCAATTCTAATTATGGTTACCAATAGTGTGTGACATATACAAGAAGATCGCCAGTTGACCGTCCCCGGCGAAAGCCGTGTTAACGGTCACTGAGGAGATCATTGTCTTCAAGGTAGGTCAGTATCTTACTGTTCAGTACCCAGGGGGGGTACTGAACAGTTCCATAACTTTTCACAGAAGGTATTAGCGATCGGAAGGTAACGAGCAGGGACTGCGCGGTTGTCTTTTTTGGGCACTGGTGGTACGAGTACATTTGCAAGCCTCCAGGAATTTGGCACCGTTCTTTTTACAAGAGAGAGGAGACATTTCAGGCGCACACTGCCTCAACACTCTCGCTGGAATGCCGTCTCGCCCGCTAGCCGTGTGTACGTCTAGACTTCACAATACTCCCCGGACCTCTTTAGTGACTGCGATCTCCGCCCTCAAAGAGTCATAATGAGGTAAAGTACGTGTTTGCTTGGAGCCAGGGACCAGACGTGAATTATTTGCAAAAAGAGAGATGCAAATAAATTTGCTTTCTTACTCGCAGAGTGAGCCAGCGACCCATCAGATTTCAACATTGGAGCCAAAGTGGGACGACAGAAATTCGTTTCAACCGCTTTAGACAGGGACCAGAACAGCTTACTACCCGGAGGGTGCGATAGCCAGATAGACCAGCTTGGACCGAATACATCCAATATAGTCATAACGTGCCCCTTGCAGAACGCGCTTGCAGAATTAAAGGCTCGTTTCCTCGCGCGAACCCTACGTGCTCTAACTTTGCGGTCGCGGACCTTGACCAAGGCTTGGTAGGTAGACTCTTTAAGGGCCTCTGCATTATACCAAGATTGGGCTTTGTGACCGAGCGGAATTTCGGAGAATGGAATAAAATACTCCATTCCCTGCTGAATCACGTCCGCAACCACGTCAGCACAGCACGAGGGGTCACCTGAGGAGAAGCACATGTGTGCCGCCAAGGATGGGACACAAAAAAGTGCCGCATCTCATCCCAGTCTGCTGACGCGTATCGCCATACTCGCATCGTGCCTCTAGGACTCTCATCTGCTGGAGAGCAGGTCGATACGGATTTCATCAGACAGTGGTCAGACGTTCCCAGCGGGGCTGAGACCGATATTGAATTTTCAGCAGAAGGTCTAAGCAATTGGGTGTATGGCCGTCAATACCCGGTACCCGCGTTGGCATATTCACCAACTGGGATAGATCTATCTTAGAACAAACTTGCGCGCCTTTAACCCGGCATGGTCAGTTTTCCGGTAATGGAACAACCACTCCTTATGGTGGGCGTTGAATTTCCGTAGAAAAATAAGCTTCGCTGTTGGGTACCGTTCCTGGCCTATGTCAGCCGACTCCACGAGGCAATTAAAGAATGCTGTTGTGACCTGGTCACCGGCGTGCGATCGGTAGACGCCGAAGTAGAGAGATTTCTCCACGCCAGTGTCCACAAGTAGCCATATGGCAGAAAAACCCGATTTCTCAAAGCAACGGAGACGACGACAACAAATGTCATCGCGGACGTACAAACAGACCCCAGCTTGCTTCTTGAACTTGTGTTCAAGAGAGTAACCCGGGTAGTTGAGGTACGCCACGTCCGACGGGGTTGTTATCTACGTCTCCTTTAGGAAAAATGGGTGGCTTCTGCGTCTCAAGGTGGTGGTGGATCAGATCAAGGTTGGAGTGCAACCCCCTGATGTTAGTGAGCTGCACTTTATAGACAATTAGTTTCTGGGCACTAGTAAATTGTAATAATGTTCTAACTTCACTACATAATATTACTAGCGGATGCCTCGCGGTTTCACCCTCGTAGTTCCCATTGCCGTGGGAATACAGGGATAAAAAGTAGCCTATGTCACCAGGGAATAGTGTAGCTGCCCAACTGTGAAAGAAATTTAAAATCGGTCCAGTAGTTTTTAAGTTTATTAGCTACATACAAAAATACAAACATACAAATATTTCTTCTTTATAATATTAGTATAGATTATATAAGTATAGATAAAACAAAGTAACCCGCCGCGTCTATTCGCTTTAAACTCAAAAACTTCTTATTGAACGGATTTTCACCAATAGACAGTGTGATTCATGAGGAAGGTTTAGTTGTATAATTTGCTAAGGTTTTGTCTTCCCGACACCCACTCGGGCGAAGCCGCTGACAAAACCAAGTATATAATAAAACATAACAGTTTAATTAATAAAAGTAACCAATATTTTTTTTTGCCGTTTGTTAACTAAGATATTTTTACAATCATTTATTGAATGTATTAAAATACCAACACCAAACCACCACAAACCATAGCGGGTTTAACAGCGGTATGTCATGTAACGCCATTTCCAACCCAATAACCCTCAGATACTGTTAATACAAACAAACATGAAATCTTTAAAAATCACGTTAACTTGATATCAAAGAGACATCGGCTGACGTCGCTCGTTCCCGTCGCGGCGAATGAAACGGAAAGCGACAAACATTACTGCCACTGGTTGCTTAATCTCCTCCATCCTCCATGCTACAGCACTCACTGCGCATTACTAAGTCTCTTTATCGAGCTACTAGCTGACCCTCGGGGCTTCGCTCCCGTCAACTGGCTACCTACCTACCCTGCCTACCCTGGCTACCATGGCTACCCTGGCTTCCCTGCCCCAAACCTGGCTAACCTGGCTACCATGGCTACCCTGGCTACTCTGGCTCAGCTTAATGTGGACAACATTAAACTGCATCGTACTCCCAGCAGTAGGAAAATATCGTAAACATTATCTGGTTTGATCAGCTTTTTATTGACTGGTTGCCAGAACTATGTAATACAATGTAATGGATAATAATAATTGGACATAAAAGAAACAGTTCCGGGAGTCAGCCACGCCATAAATAGGAAAACCAAAGGTACTTAGCCTGAGGCAATGATCACGCGGCAACTATTATAATTATATTGGTGTTTTTCTGATAGAAGTCTAGACTATCCTTTAAACATAACTTTTAGGCACAGTAAAGATATCGAACAGTATCTTCATACAAACGGTCGGAACGCAAGTTATACCTACGCGCGTCGAGTTCAACCAACACTCGATACACTACAGTCACAAACAATCACGAGAACGGTGTGATGGTTTTGTAAGCATTAACCGTGCGATTTGTGAATATTTGATTGAAATACGTACAAGTACTTACTTATGTAATATGGCAGAGAGCAATTAAAGACTATATTGTGCTGTTTTTGGTTGCTTGAATTCTTCTATAACGCACCCAGATATAAATATTTTAAATTACCTGGAACCTACGAAAGGCAAGAGTATAAAAAACATATACCTAACCTACTAGTACGTAATTTGTTTCTTTTTAGGGTTCCTTACCTCGAAAGGAAAAAACGGAACCCTTGTAGGATCATTTTGTTGTCCGTCCGTCCGTCTGTCTGTCAAGACCCTTTTTCTCAGGAACGCGTGGATCAAGCTGAAATTAATATCAAATATGGGTTTATACATAAGGGTTTACTGTCCCTTAAAGCTGTGAAAAAATCAAAAGATACAGCCGTTTATGCCGCATATTTTCGACACTCTCAAGGAAATCAAAACACAACGGGTACTTCCCGTGAACTCAGAATCTTGAAATTTGGTACGAAGCAACGTCTTATAGCACAGATAAAGGAATAGTATATTATTAACCATGGGGATAAAGCAGTGTCTTCTGTCGCGGGTGACGATTTAAATCGCGAGCGTAACGAAGGACTCTAGGTTTACTCCCGAGCGTAGCGAGGGTGTTAAAAACTTATATCACGAGCGAAGCGAGGGATTTAAGACGAGTCCTGAGTGTAGCGAGGGATTTAAGTTCACCCAAGACTAAGACAGCTTTATCACCGAGGAAAATACTCTACTTTTCGTACCATTTGCGAAAAAATTAACACAATAATAATATGAAATAAGCATTTATTAAAAAAAAACTTTTTAACAAAAAATTAAACCGACTTCCTGAACAAAAAACTACAAACCAAAAAATAACTTTCTTTCCGAAGTCGGTGTCTTTGTACCCATTTTTTTTCAGTTTTTCGACACCGACTTCGGAAAAGAAAGTTATTTTTTGGTTTGTAGTTTTTTGTTCAGGAAGTCAGTTTGATTTTTTGTTAAAAAGTTTTTTTTATTTTTCTCTTTTTAGTTTTGGTAGGTATCTCCAATTAACATGATAATAATTTATGGCCAAAGTACATCTCATGACGATTTCAATAAGCCCAAGCACGACTAGGATACATTGTTTTATTTCAGAGTTCCAGTGCCTACCTTCCGGATTCATCATCAGAACAGTTCAATGGTACCATTTTCAGCAGTACCATTTATTTATAAGTATTTTCTTAATCATAGTCGGTTAAGTATTCGAGATATTTTATACCCGTGACATACTTAGCATTAAGGAGTTTCAGTGGCCATCTGTGGTCTTTTTCATCAGTTCCACTTCACCAAATTATACTTTCTGAGTGCAAGTGATTGCATTGTTGGTGAAAATACCAAAATCACTATATAAATGCCTATAATATTTGAGGCGTTCCCTCGATTTCTCTAGGATCCCATCATCAGATCCTGACCTGATGACTATGGGACCAACTAGGAAGTATACCCTTCAAAACAAAAGAAGATTTTTTTTTGAAATCGGTCCAGGCGTCTTTGAGTAATCGGGGAACATACATAAAAAAAAAAAAAAGATTCCGACGAATTGAGAACCTCCTCCGTTTTTTGAAGTCGGTTAAAAATAATGACAATTAAAATAAACTTAACGTTTATGTATTCGAAGAAAACAAAAACGTGGCAAATTCCTAGACTAATATTTTTTTGTCGGAAAAGCAAAGGCATCAAGCTCATACGGCCTCGTCGGCTTTCGTAATTTTATTTAATAATCATAACTGCATAATAAATGCGTATTCCTTTTTCACAAAGATGCGTATAATGCTTTATATACAAACTCAATGGTGTAAACACAGATGTAGTTCAGTATAAATTTCGGTGAGTATTCCAAATTTAAATCACATTCTCCCCCTTCTTTTTTTTTTTTTTTGTTTACGTGGGTAACCTTCACAAGGCGCCTGGAATTTTGGGGAAAAAGACCAGGGAGTGTGGGATTTTTACCTCACTAGAACCACCCCGGTGATCACCTTCAGCACGTAGAGGTCACGGGGTCCCTCCGTGACCTCTCAAAAGACCACCCCGGAACCCCCTCTGTGCAACGCCTGTTAGGGCACATCCCTGGGGAGATTAATAATGCACCTCCCCTGAGCCTCACTGTGCACGGCAGCACGTGATCACTGTGCCACCATCTTTCCTGGAGTCACTTGGTGGACGAACAGAGTCCCCAATCTGACCGCCCATGACCCCGGAGTCCCACCTGCTTATGGAGCAGGCGGGGTTTCGGCGTTTTAGGCATCGAGGCGGTTGCTTCGACGACGCCTTCTTCTCCGAGTGGGATCGGCTCTCTCACGATCCCGCTCGGCAGCCTCCTTCTGTACCATCACGGTCTCACAGAAGGAGGCCATTTCCTTCCAGTTTTCTGTCTCTGCCAGCATGGCCCTCACAACTGCTGGCAGAGACAGGTCTCGTCCGATCCTGGCGACCAAGACCTGCCGCTCGGAGGCCCACGCAGGGCACTCCTCGAGCGTGTACTGTGCAGAGTCAATGTCGCCTCCGCAGTGGTGGCAATTTGCCATGGTCTCTCGCCCAATCCTATTCAGGTACTCACCGAAGCAACCGTGCCCGGTGAGTACCTGAGTGAGCCTGTAGGAGATGCGCTCCTCTCTCTTCAGCCAGGCTTCGAAGTGCGGCAGGACGGCTTCGACAACGCGCTTGCGCGAATATTGCGGCTGCTGTAGCCGCTCGCGCCACCGCTCGAGAGCGTGTCGCCGTTCCTGCCGCTTCAGCCTTACTACAGCGATTCCTGGCACGCTGTCACCATTCTGGCGGATGGCGCGTATTCGGTTATAAACCCTCGCATCCATGTCCGCCAGAATGTCCAGCGGAGGCAAGCGTGCCAGGAGAGTTGCCGCCTCAAAGGATACCGTTCGGTAACCTCGTGCGATACGAATGGCCATTTTCCGCTGCAGGCTATTAATTTTAGTCCTGCAGCGTCGGACACCTGATAATCTGCTTGACCAAACAGGCGCCCCGTAAAGAACCATCGATCGCACGACACCCGCGTAGAGGCGGCGAACTTCCTCCCGTGGTCCCCCAAGGTTAGACAGCAGTCTATGCAAAGCACCCACTGCCTTTTCAACGCGGGGGACCAGGCGCTCGAAGTGCTCTTCGAAGCCCCACCGACCGTCCAGGGTTAGGCCAAGATACTTCAGGTATCGACCCACCTGGACTTGCGCATCTCCAACTGTCACTGACGAGCTGGGTGGCTTCCTGCTCCTCGGCAGTTTATGGAACCATAGCGGCACAGTTTAAAAAAAATAATTAAATAAATTTCGGTAAGTATTCCAAATTTAAATCACATTCTCCCCCTAGAGGATGAATGAAATTCAGTACAATTTTCTTACCCTGTTTTTAACAGATTCAAAATGACTATTGTTATGTTCGCTTTTTTGAGCAAGTGGTACGAAAATCGTATTTTTTTTTTGTAATATCATGTAATAAAAATATTTTTAATAATTTTAAACTTACTACCCCTTTCCTCATGAATGCGTAGAGGTATTAAATTGAAATTCATATCAAATACTCAGGTCTATATACCTTTAAGCTGAGGTTTGTACGGAACCTTCGGTGTGCGAGTCTGACTCGCACTTGGCCGGTTTTTTTTAATAGATAGGTATTTCGCTTTTCCACCGAGTAAAATACCTGGATTAATAAATAAACAAGTGGATAGGGTGATAAAATTAATAAATAAACAAGTGGATAGGGTGATAAAGTCACAAACGAGTGACCTACCTACGGTCGGGTCAAAAAATACTAGTAAATAGTTTCCTAGGCTAAGCTATCTACTTACTTGTGTACTTAGCTACTTAAATATATTATTTAATTAGACAAAATATCATTATGAAATGATTACCTATCAGATTAATAAATGGTCGGTACCTACCTAGAAAGATTTAAAATATGTATAATAAAAAAATATGATATTTAGCTCAGATTAGAGAAAAGAATCTGAGATATTTACAATCACAAAACTAGAAAGAAACTCAAGTAGGTGAGGCGGGCGGCCCTAACGCGTGTTTATGTGGCGCGCGATTGTAGGCACTTATTTCAAGGACAGGGCTAAGTCAAAAAACTGCTAGATATCTTTACCGTGGTTTAGGTGCGTAAGTAGAAAACAATAATATTGTAGACTATATTTTCTGCTGGCACTGACTCCAACTCCGGGTGTTTCAGGGAAAGCCTAGTGATCTTCAGCGGCGGTCTGCCCACAGACAAGGCGGGGAGGACGCATAGCATCACAGTGCTCAACGGCAAGTCCACCACCGTGCTGGAGATGGAGCACAGCGTGGTGGACTTTGTCACGCTCTGTGAGACGCCACATACAGCTGGTAAGTCTCTATTTCATGGTCATCGTCATCCTCCTACCCTCACTTCGATTTGTTTGAGGTTCCATAAATCTCTACTACTACTACAAACTCGTATGGTTGGTCTCAGTTGACTACTAGACATATTATGTCGCTTGAATAGATAATCGTCTACCCTCATCCTGTTGCTTCCAGCCACTGTTTAAGTCGTTTTCTGATCTGTAACTGTCTCATTAGTACTACTGGAAAATAGTTCGATAAATATCAAATTTACTTGAAACTCTAACAATAATACATATTATCGATTAAACCTAGTGTTCAGACTTCCTTCACACCTGTGAAAAAAGGATCTCTCGAGAAAAACCTCTCTCAAAAACTTCTTCACTAACAAGAATAACACCGTGTCACTGTTGTTTGCAGACTACCAGGAGCCGTACGCGATAGTGGTGCTGCTGCAGAACGACCTCGTGGTGATCGACCTGCAGTCGCCCGGCTACCCGTGCTTCGAGAACCCCTACCCCATGGACATCCACGAGTCGCCCGTCACCTGCTGCTCCTACTTCGCTGACTGTCCCTCCGACCTGGTAAATGCTCAAACGTAGTCAACTCATCGGGATTTAGTACTGGGGTTGTTTCCTGTTCTCCGCTATTGAGGAAATCCTGGTTAGACTAAATTAAAGACAAAACTATGTTCTAAAATTAAATTATAAATTGAGTTCCCCATTCCAAAAAATGGGCAGAAGAAATTGTACGGATAATCATTTTAAAATAGTCCGCATAAAAATATACCTAGATAGAAATGGCGGGCACGCAATGTGGACACGTTAAAATATACCTAGATAGAAATGGCGGGCACGCAATGTGGACACGTTAAAATATACCTAGATAGAAATGGCGGGCACGCAATGTGGACACGTTAAAATATACCTAGATAGAAATGGCGGGCACGCAATGTGGACACGTTAAAATATACCTAGATAGAAATGGCGGGCACGCAATGTGGACACGTTAAAATATACCTAGATAGAAATGGCGGGCACGCAATGTGGACACGTTAAAATATACCTAGATAGAAATGGCGGGCACGCAATGTGGACACGTTAAAATATACCTAGATATAAATGGCGGGCACGCAATGTGGACACGTTAAAATATACCTAGATAGAAATGGCGGGCACGCAATGTGGACACGTTAAAATATACCTAGATAGAAATGGCGGGCACGCCATGTGGACACGTTAAAATATACCTAGATAGAAATGGCGGGCACGCAATGTGGACACGTTAAAAAAGACATGCGAGTGGTATTCATAACTTTATTGGTGCTGTCGGTTCTAATGGCGGCATGAGGTTTTATTTTATTAAAAACGTTTATAATTAATATGTGATATCCCTGCTTCCAGATCCCAGCGTTCTACTCGGTGGGGCGGCAGGGCAACAAGAAGCCGACGGGCTTCAGCGAAAAGCTGTGGCCCATCAACGGCGGCGAGTGGGAGCCCGCCTCCTGCTCCTATAACGAAATTATTCTTACTGGGTATGTTTGTTATTAATATTGGTACCTAGTAAGCAGATGCATGTGTTTCATATAGGTAGCTTCAGATGTCAAGTCTAACCAATCTTTTTTGAAGTAGTTCTGTGTCGGACCTATCAAACACTGCGGTAACCTATTACATGCTGTTACAACTCGGTTATGCAGGAACTGCTTCAAAGGCCTTTATCGTAAAGGATCCTAAAATATTGGTTAGTACAAAGTTGGGCGAATATTTGTGACATCCAATACTTCAACCCAGGTATCCCATTAAAATCTCTCAATCAGAAAGAACAGTCTCAGTTTTTCACAAAATTTGGAGGCATCAAAGTTTGCGATGTAGGAGAGACTATTAATTGTTATTTTTTTCTAAACGTTATGAAATTGTATTATATTGTGCAATATTTCACTCACATTTCAGACATGCAGACGGCAGTGTAAAATTTTGGGACGCAAGTGCAGGCACCTTACAAATTTTGTACAAATTAAAATGTTCTAAAGGTTGGTAAAAGTATTAAACGTTCAACACAACATTCTTTAACATTTCACCTCTTTCAATACATAACTGTCTTCGGGCTATTTTTTATTGTTAAAGGACGATGAGTCGAAACGTCCCTCCAACTCTTACACCGACCAACAGATTTCAAATGTATCTCAGTCCAAACATCTTAGTAAGGTGATAATTTTTTACTCGGCGTCATCTCTCAGAAGTCATTCTGAGAAAATCATGTTTCAATATTATTATTCTTGGCATAAAACAAGTAAAATTTCAAAATTTTAAAAATCCTCCGACCCATTTTTGTTTCATACTACATAATTTACCTAGTACATAGTAAAGGATGTCTCAGTAAGAGTGCACTTTGTCATTTTAAAATTTTAAACAAGTATTTTATGATAGAGTAGTGATATTTTTATTGTATTGTAAAGAAGACATGTTCCGATTAAGTATGGAATAAAACATCCGGCAAATGACCCCCATGGCTCCGATGACAGGCCATTAGTATTTTCATTAAATTTTCCATGACTTTTGCACAGAGATGTGGCTGTATCTCATCTTGGATTTCTGATTTGAGCTCAGGAATTGTTTCGGGTTTATTCGCATAAACCCGAGATTTCACAAAACCCCAAAGAAAAAAATCGCACGGCGTTAAATCGCACGATCTTGGTGGCCAGTTGGCATCAGAATTTCGTGAGATAATGTGTTATGGAAATCGTTGCTGCAATAAGTCGATTGTTTCATGCGCGGTGTGGCAGGTTGCGCCGTCCTGCTGAAACCACATGTTGTCCAGATTCACGCTTTCCAGTTGAGGCCACAAGAAGTCCGTTATCATATTCCTGTAATGAGTCATATTTTTGTAATTTTATGATGTCATATTTATGTAATGAGTTTTCACAATAACGCTTTGTTCTCGAAAAGCGCTCCATTATTAATAATCGGAATAAACAGAGGTCAAATTCAACCAAATTTCAGAGTTGCCACTTGCATGACAAAAAAATAAAACAATTTTAAAAAGTGCACTCTTACTGAGACGCCCTTCAGATACGCTTCGATCGGCAATCTATTGAACACGTAATTATGATACGATATCTTGCGAAAACACCCCGATTCAAACAGTAAAACGCCCATAACTTTTGAATGGCTGAACCGATTTTAGTCAAACATAGCTAAGAACACTCGACAAAATCACCTTTCAAACAAAAAAACTAAAACAAAATCGGTTAATCCGTTAAGGCACTATGATGCCACAGACAGACACACAGATACACAGCAACACACGTCAAACTTATAACATCCCATCTTTTTCCGTCGGGGGTTAATAACAGTTTGTGTTTCAAAGTATTATAATTACATCGATGAAAAAACATTTATGTAAAATCTTATTGATATGTATTGTATGGTGTCTTTCGTAGGTACCATTTTTTTGTGTTATGGACACCGACTTCAAAAAATTAAGTTATTTTACACTTTGTAGTTTTGTATTTGGAAGTCGGTAGTATTTTTTTGCAAAAAAAATTTTTATTTTTCACTTTTTAGTTGTACGTACCTAATAGGCAGGTTAGTAAGGGAACTATTTCGCCAGAATAGTTTTCATGAAACTTGAACATAACCGGTGAAATGAGAGATCTGCTTACCCCTTAAGAGCGAACTGGCGTCATGTTATGTTATGAAATGTTATAAACAACAAACAGACATGCGATTGCAGCAATCCCGAGAGATTTGCCGTTATTTATTGAAGAGTTCTGTTGTTTATCTCCGAAGTTCTTCATCAGATCTTCACCAAATTAAAATGGGACCAATTTCGGAACATACTTTTTCAAACAAAAAAAGAATTTTCAAAATCGGTCCACAATTGACGGAGTAATCGGTGAACATACACAAAAAAAAAAAAAAAAAAAAACAAACTTGAAGTCGAACATAGAACCTCCTCCTTTTTGGAAAGTCGGTTAAAAAGTACTGGCCGCATTGGAATCTTTTATACACCGATTTGTTTGTAATTTATCTCAGACTAATTCCAAATTCAAATTTCTGAAAATTCTTTTGTTTCGGTGGCATAAAAAAGTCTTGATGTGTAGGAGAGGGAATTTTCATTTGTGCGAAATTTAGAAAACAATACGAATTACGTTTAGTTACATTTTTATTTTCATTTTTAAACGAAACATAAAGTTAAAATTGAGGTATTGTAGCCATGCAACGCCAACATTTGACGAGGGCGGAGATGTTACGAGCTGTGGGAATGCTGGAAGCTGGGTCGGTAAAGCGTAATGTTGCTGAGGCTATAGGGACCCACCAAAATGTAATTTCAAGATTGTGGACACGCTATCGTGCCACAGGTGAAGTAGCGGAGAGGCACCGGGGGCCAAGTCGCATCACTACCCCCAGACAAGACCGATTTTTGCAAATTACTGCGCGAGCTCAACCAAATGCAACGGCGACTCAATTGGTCCAAAGGCTGCGAGTGGAACACCAAGTGCTTGTGAGTGACCAAACTGTAAGAAGGCGACTGCATGAAAGCAATCTACGCTCTCGTAGACCACTCCGGGTCCCACCTTTACGGAGAGGCAATCGTGGACGACGATTAGAATGGGTTCGGAACCACGTGGACTGGGGCCGTGAGCAATGGTCCAATGTGCTGTTCACGGATGAATCCAGGTTCGGCTTCCATCCAGATTCACGAAGGACGCGTGTTTGGCGAGTTCCTGGACAATGGAGCCGTCATGAGAACCCTCAGGAAGTTCACCCATACCAAGGAGGAAAAATTATGGTTTGGGCAGGAATTCGTCTTGGAGGACGGACGGATCTCGTTTGGGTGCGGGGCAATATGACGGCAGAACGATACGTCCAACAGGTGCTGGGGCCCGTAATCTTGCCCCACAGAACACAAATGGGGCAAGATTTCCTGCTCATGCACGACAATGCCCGGGCACACACGGCGAGAACGGTAGCAGCTTGGTTACATACACACAATGTTAGGGCCTTAGACTGGCCTGCTCAATCGCCAGATCTAAATCCCATTGAGCATGCGTGGGATATGCTGCAAAGAAGAGCTCTGAAGGAAGTTCCTGAAAATCTGGCTACAGAAGATCAACTTTTTGCGCACCTCAGAAGGACATGGGACAATATTCCGCAGCAAGACATCGACAATCATGTTCTGAGCATGCCGAATCGTTGCCGATGTGTTATGAACATCATGGGCGCTTTCTCAGACTACTAACTTCAAGTTTATAAACACAAATTAAATGACTTTACTATTTTTTTCAGTTTTTACTCATAAATTAAAAGTTAATTCATATACGGTTTCCGTCTATGCTTCATTTTTTTCCATAAAATCCCGAAATTTTAATCGAAGTACCTTAACCATTATTAAAAAATGGTAGAATATTAAATAACGTATCTTTTAAATATATACATGTCATATAAATAATTAACACATTGATAGTAATTCGCTTTTTTAAAAATATCCCTAGACCGTGTTGATGTGTTTAGTACATTATGGTACAAGTGTGTAATGTTGGTGATTACCGCTGAGGCGCCATTGAGACCCGAGCCGTTAGGTGAGGGTCTTAAGAGAGCCGAGGACGGTAATCATCAATACACACGTGTATTATACGACGTTTTTCAACACACTTGTGAAGAAAATAATACTAAAAAATCATTTCCAACAGTGAAAACGAGTGTGAAAAATGTTTCGCTATAGCAGGCAAAATTAATCAGATTGGCTATGCGCGCGCATCCAACAATGGCGATCGGCCATAGACTAAAAAGAATGAGTCTTTTTTTTTTTTGGCTTTTCGCGGATAGCGTTTTACCCACATACAAAATGCGGAATTTCAAGTATTCTTTATTACAGCGAAAAACAAAAGTTATATTTGAGTGAAAGTTTTATTTATTAAACACGTACAAGTTGATATTATCTATTAAATACGAAGTTGCATGAAATGTGTTGCATTTATACTATTGAGCACGATCTTTTTGTATCAAAACTTTTTTAAGAATAAAGAAACTCAACCAATAAATTAAAAAATAAAAATCTTTGTCTCACTTGTGAATAATAGCAATGATAAAGTCACAGTTTGATTACAGGTGTCATTATGTGCCTAATTGCGGTGAAATTAGAGCCACTTTATGAGCAAGTGTGTTGAAATAGTACATTATGGTACAAGTGTGTAACGTTGGTGATTACCGCTGAGGCGCCATTGAGACCCGAGCCGTTAGGTGAGGGTCTTAAGAGAGCCGAGGACGGTAATCATCAATACACACGTGTATCATACGACGTTTTTCAACACACTTGAGAAGAAAATAATACTAAAAAATCATTTCCAACAGTGAAAACGAGTTGTGAAGTTTTTTTCGCAATGGTGGGCAAAATTAATCAGTTTTCCTGTGCGCGCGCATCTAAGAATGGCGATCGGTCACCACAGAACATTTTTACTCTAGCGATCGGCCACAGACTAAAAATAATGAGTTTTGTTTTTTTTGGCTTTTCGCGGATAGCGTTTTAGCCACGTACAAAATGGGGAATTTCAAGTTTTCTTTATTACAGACAAAAACATAAGTTATATTTGAGTGAAAGTTTTATTTATTAAACACGTACAAGTTGAAATTATCTATTTAAATACGAAGTTGCATGAAACGTGTTTTTTTAATCTTATTTTATTTAGGGGCTTTTATCAAAGACATGTCAGCCCCATCGTGCCCTTTTACATAAAATTCTTACATTATTTACTTCTACATTACATTTTATATAACATTACTAGTTAATGAATCTTAATTATTCGCGAAGGACCATAATTAAATGGCACAACTTTTTAATTATCTCCGAAGCTGGTACAGATAAGATGGATTGGATTATGCCTACATCCAATTTATTTATTTTTGAATCTTTTATGAATAACTCGCGTTCTACTCCGTTCCGAGCACACTCCATCAGCAAATGTTGCACGTCCTCGATTTGATTGCAAACTGTGCAATTAGGAGAATCGGCCTTTTTCATAAGAAATGCGAATTTTGCCGATGGATAGTGCCCCGAACGGAGTCTTAATATCAATTTAACGTTATTTCTACCTAATTTAGTATCTTCGAACCAGGGAACACGAGATGGCTGGCCTTGAATGCTTTTGTACCAAATGCCTTTGTCCAGAGACATTTTGAAAAATGAAATGTGTTGCATTTGTACTATTGAGCACGATTTTTTTTTGTATCGAAACTTTTTTTTAATAATAATAAATAAATAATAAAATCATTTAATTCAAGTATCACTGACTCATAATAGAAATAATACATTTACACAGTCACATTACATACACAATATTAAAAACAATTTCATTTACTTAATTCAATTATATTATAATAAGTCTAACACTAAAAATAAAATAAAAATAACTCAATTAACATTCATTATTCATATAAAAACAAAACCAGGTCTGTCAGTCGCATCAGCCTGCCACATGTCGCTTACAACAGTGGGAGATGATGGAGCAATCAAGCCTTCCCGCGAGCGCGGCCAGCATGTTGTTAGCGCTCCCCCGCACTCGCCGCACCAGCGACGTGGCTCTCTTGCGCATAGTGGCGTGGAAGCAATCCACGCGCGCTTCTGCAAACATAGTCGATGCGCTGCAAAAGCGGGGGAGCGCCAACATCATCCTGAACGCGTTATTGAACTGGACACGAAGGGCGCTGTAAGACTTTTGCGTATAGTCAGTCCACAAGCTGCACGTGTACAGTGTAGTGCAGTAGGCTCTAAAAAGAGTTATTTTAACATCTTTAGAGCAACGTGCAAACCTGCGGATAACCATGTTCGCTCTGACCGACAGCGCCCGCCGCTCCCGCTCAATGTCCGCGTCATCTTTCAAGGTAGGAGTCAATAAATGTCCTAAGTACTTAAAAATGTCGACCCTTTCCAAGGGTACGCCATTCAGCTTTATGGGTGGCATATCTCGCACTTTCCTAGGCCCACCTTGAAAAACCATGCATTGACTCTTCCTGACATTATAACGGAGCCCGTGATCAGCTGCGTATTCCTCACATACACTCATCAGCCTCCTGAGTCCACAGACCGAGGCGCTCAGCAGCACCATATCGTCCGCGTAGCTGATGTTATTAAAACAGACGCCATCTATGTGACAACCGATATGTTGCTCGCTGAGCGCCTCGATCAGTCCATTCACATACAGGTTAAAAATGGAGGGAGAGCTCAACCCCCCCTGCCTCACCCCACATTCCAACCTATAGGGGTCCGACAAAGTGCCTGCCCACTTTACGTTGTTCACCTGGTTCCCGTACCAATACTTAAAGATGTTAATAAGTTCATACGGTATCTGGGATGATCTCATCTTGTTCCACAAGATATCATAAGAGACCAGGTCAAAGGCTTTGGAAAGATCGAGGAAGCAAGCGCACACAGATGTTGATCTCTCGGTGTAGTATTTAACAGCACTCTTAAGACACAATATTGCAGCTTCTGTAGACACTCCCGGCCGAAACC
This sequence comes from Orthosia cruda, assembly GCA_964057195.1. Classification (NCBI taxonomy): domain Eukaryota; kingdom Metazoa; phylum Arthropoda; class Insecta; order Lepidoptera; family Noctuidae; genus Orthosia; species Orthosia cruda. The sequence continues at coordinate 41,446,024 of OZ059836.1, forward strand.
CGAACTGATTGTCATGTAGCTTTATGTATTTGTTTAATTGTGTATTAAGAATGCTGTCAAACACTTTTGCAACTATTGTAGCTAGAGAAATAGGTCTATAGTTAGATATATCCGACAAATCCCCAGCTTTGTTTTTTACTACAGGCACTACGATAGTCCTCAACATGTCAGCCGGCAGGTATGAGTGTGAAATACAAAAGTTGTAGAACATAGCCAACACCCTGCACATATGAGGCCCAGCATGCTGTATATGCTCCACACCCAAGCCGTCATGACCAGGTGATTTCCCATGGGAAATCGATTTTACTGCCAATGAAACATCCCTGGCTGATATTCTGGTATTAACATATTCCCCACTCACACCACCCCGCCCCAGTGAAGAGGACGATCCCAACGGTGATCTTACAAAAAAGTTGTTTTTAAATTTGTCAGCTATACCCTTCAAATCACTCGTCCCGTCAACACTCACGGGGAGACCAGGCCGTATCCTCAAACGGTTAGTACTTTTCCAGAACCCCTTAAAATCCTTCGTGCTATGTTTAGCTGCCAGAACATCCATTTGTAGCTGGTTTTGATGGTTCCGACACCATTTTAAACGCGACTTAAATATTTTTCTGGTCTCACACATTTTAGCAAACATAACACCAGTAGTCGGACTACCACACAACCGCCATTCCCGAAAACTCGCCCTGGCCGCCCCGTGACTGTCGCTCACAATTTTACTCCATCCAACAATGGTTCTAGGTGGACGTTTACTCTGCTTACGCTTGCCCCCCCGGTTCCCCACCGCAGCCTGTGATACCGCCAGCACGATGTCGGAGTACATTTTGTCAATAACTGTGCTGTGAGTCAGGTCATTACAGTACTGATCACTACACCTTCGAAATTCATTCGGAAAATCAATAAGTCTGAGACGTTTATGACATTCAGTTCGATATTGTGTGATGTCGTCTGCGGTTTTTTCGCCCCACATGACCCGATTGTCAGTGACACATGACGCAATTCTAAGAGGAGTCAAATGTTCTAGTTTACATTCACATATCACGGGAAAATGGTCCGACCACAGCACGTCATAATTAACGTACACATTGCACACAGAGACAACAGCTGATTGCGACATAACACAATGATCAAGCCAGCGCTTCGACCCACAGGCTTGATCTATGTAGGTAAATGTTTCCGAGGTCAATCCTAACATATTAACATCACAAATTACCCAATTAAAATCATCACATAAAATATTCAACTCATTAAAAAATAATTCTCCAGGATGAGCATTGAAATCCCCTAAAATAAAAATAGGTTCGTTTACATAGTCATTACTAATAGCACTTACAGTTCCTATGCAATCAGTAAACATCGGCAGGTTGTCTGATTTGTTTGTCGGCATATAGACACACACTACTATCAATGGACTATCGGCCGCATTAACACGAATAGCACACACACGCGGATTATCGCAGTCTATCACTGTAACACTAGGAAAAACACTTGTATTCCACAGCAGCGCCGTCCCACCGTGAGGCCTGCCGCGCATTAGGCCCGCCGTCGTGTCAACAGCCGATGTCCCACTGGAACCAAATCTGCTATCTATGCAACTCAGATACGCCAACTCTTCTGGAAGCAGCCAAGTTTCCTGTAGTGCTATCAGTACACACTCGTCACATAAACGTTGAACATCGCTGAGCGCACTCTTTACGTTCTTACAATTATAGCTGGCAAACTTATAGGTCGTACTATCCATTATCAGAGGACACTGGGCCGAATGCAGCGGACCCTTCGTCCGCCTTTCGATATTTATAGTGAACGAAGCGCCTAAAGATAATACCCTCAGGCCATGCAGTTTCGTCTAAAAACATATCCACTTTAGACTCCGACACAAAGAATTTGAAAGCTTTGTGATCCAACACTTTTTTCGTGTTGATCTTTTCAAGGAATACCCTCTCCTGTGTTTTTAATTTTATATGGTCTACTATATCGGATTCCAACGTATCAAGATGCACATTTGTTATGAAAATAGGTATTTTCTTATTGGCAGCTTTAAAGGAAGATATTGGTGGCTCAGCTTTTCCTCTTTCGCCCAAATACCTGTACTTATGTTTTCTTTTCTTATTTACAGTTTGCCAAGGAGTATCTTCCTTTTCACAATTTGTTTTTGCGATCTCGGGTAGTTGACGCACAACTTGACCAACGATATTCTCATTAGGTTTCTGTTCAACTCGTTTTGTGTGTTTGGATATAATTGGGCTAGCAATCTTAGATAACGGCCTGTCTCGCCCCTCCAAACCTCCAACACAGCTGACCGCCTGCGCCACCGACTTCGCCGCCGCGACGGGTACGCTAGGTGACTCATCTTTCTGCATGACTCGCGGTAACGGCGTACACACAATACCCACTTGACAATTATTATCAGGGGACGGCATCGATGTGGGGGAGTTTTTCTGCTTACTAGTATGCGACTGTTGCACGTCATGTTCGTCCGAGGTGTAGTTGTGGCTCAAAGTCATCCCTATAGGCCCACTCTCCTGATTCCAAGCACCCCGTCTCATATTCACATACCCAGACGGATAACTTGGTGGAGGTAGTGATGCGTGCTTTAAATCACGTATATCTGCTCTTAGATCCTCAAGCTGTTTGACAGTAGCATAAGTATTGACGATATTTTCAATTTCTGAGTTTAACTTCAGTATATCTTTAAGTAGTTTAGTGCAATCAAGATGATCGAACAATATTGGGGGTAGTTTTTCAAGCACCTTTGCCACAAAAACTGGAATCACATCCGGATCTGTACTTTTGAACACACTAACGATGTCGTCTAGGTCTCTTTCTTCCTTCCCTTTCCTTTTTCTTGTGATTTTACGTTGATCCGTTGGCAGCGATTCGAATAACAACGACTTTGATTTGCTGATTTCACTGCTAGTGAATGCAGACACACATATTCTCTTTAGCGTTTCTTCATCAATTACAGAAATTTTGTTTTGCACATAAGCTAATAATTCGTCAATGACGATATTGCAAACGTTACATTTTAACACTTGAGACATTATTACACCGTGCGTCAACGTACTTCGCGCGTTGCACGAGCAAAACACAACCGACCTTGACTTCGGCGCGCGAGTGACTAAGAACAAAGCAACTCAACCAATAAATAAAAAAAAAAAAAACTATAACTCACTTGTGAATAATAGCAATGAAAAAGTCACAGTTTGATAACAGGTGTCATTATGTGCCTAATTGCGGTGAAAATAGAGCCACTTTATGAGCAAGTGTGTTGAAAAATATATTACTAATAAACATATAGTTTATAAAATATAAATATATATTTATATATATGATTTATTTATTTATTATTATTGCATTTATTCATTTTATATACATATTTGTTACATTTATAACCGACTTACCAAAAAGGAGGAAGTTCTATGTTCGACATTATATAATGTTTTTTTTTTATGTATGTTCACCGACAACTCCGTCAATTGTGGACCGATTTTGAAAATTCTTTTTTATTTGAAAGAGTATGTGCCGGAATTGGTGAATGTGGTGAAGATCTGATGATGAACTTCGGAGATATACAACAGAACTCTTCAATAAATAACGGCAAATCTCTCTGGATTGCTGCAATCGCATGTCTGTTTATTGTTTATACCATTTCATAACATAAAGGGGTACGCAGATGTGTACAATTCACCTTGGTACAATCTCATTTCACGTGTTCAGTTCAGTTTCTAGATATACGAGTAATCTATTCTGGCATTATAAGTAACTTGCCTATTAGGTTGGAACAACAAAAAAAGTGAAAAATAAAAAAAATAAAACACTTTTTTACAAAAAAGTATATTTTTTTGTAAAAAAGTTTTTTATTTAAATATTAGTCTTTATAAAAAGAAAGAAAAGTTTTAAACTATAAAAATAGTAGCCCACCTGTATCAGGAATAGGGGCCAAGCTACGGATGGTCAAGGCTCCTGAGAGTGGAACCTCCTAACGATACGCACCTTGTCCAGGATAACCGCTTTCTAGGTCAAGCCCTTGATCCACCTGCCCAACGAGAGCATCCTCAGGTCTTCATCGCGGCTCTTGGCTATTAAAATATGCCATTGGCCGTCACGCCTATCGGCACAATGACTGCTGTATTCACATCCTACATGTCGACAACCTCGCGAGTCAGATCAAGATACTTAGTTTTTCTTATCTCTCTCAGCCTTCACGAGGTTCTCGTCATGGAGGGCCGCTATATCAACAATCATTGCGCGACGCTCTAGTCGGTCTATCACCACTATGTCAGGTTTATTGGCAACAATAATACTGTCGGTGATGATAGACCGATCCCAATACAACGTAACGTACCTAAAGTACGGTGCTTCCGATTCCACAAGATTGTATTTAAGAACAAATTGCTGATGGATAATCCTGGCTACAAGTCTATGCAAATAGTCTCCATTAGCTAGACTCGAACAACCGAAGATAATGTGACGGAATTATTCCCCCGTCCAGCGACATGCCCGACAGATGTCAACTATGCCATCCTTCACAATGTATTTCCGGAAATAGTTCGTCATCATAACTTCGTCCATAATTACAAATCCTTCGGTTTCGCCGAAAAGGTCACCAAAATTGCAGCCAGGCCACCGATGCTAAAAAAATTACATCGGGCTCTGGTAAAAGCGCCTGTGAAGATCCTTGCGCTGCCATAACTCCCTGCGGTCTTTAGTATCCAATGCTTTTAGTTTGCGCTAATTCTCGTTAGCCAAGGAGAGCGGGGTAAGGCTCTTGTCCACCGGTACCACATCTCGAGGCATACTAACGTTGGCTTTCTGGAAATAAGACTGCATACCTCGCGGTAAAAAATATATGGATTATTATTTCATATGTCTGACCACTCTCGATCTACACGGCTATAAAATAGCAGGGGATGACTTGCACACTCAATTAATGCCCTCCCCCTCCCTGCCCTCCCATAAAAGGTCGCCAGCTCTCAAGCGCCTCCGTATCAATCGTAATTGTAGGAAGTACGGTCAATCCCTACCAGCATCTCACTGGATTATACTTCCTTCCTCTAAGCACGTTTGCTCTTGCGAATCTCCACTCAAGTTAGCCAATTCAGGCAAGAGAGAGGTGGGTCTGTTCTTCGTCAGTGGTCACTCCGACCGGCCAGTTAAGGCAAGCCGGAGATGAGGAACAAGACTTCTCCCGGGAGATCGGGTCCGTGGGCTCGCCACTGCCCACCAGCTCGCCACAAAGCTGCCCTGCGGATTGTATCTCTCTTAGTGTGGCCCCTCTCCCTAGGCATGTTGCTCCAAAGTAGAATCTACTGGCACCGACCTAGGGTTCATTGGAGCAAGCCCCATCAAGACATCTACTTAGAGATGCCGTGATGGGTTTATATTATATATCTATACATATATATATGTATATAAAACGTTTAGTGTAAGTATATACGCTTCATAATAGCCTTGAATATGTTTATTTTTTTACTATTCTTTATTTTATTTATATTCTTTATTTTAAATTTTATTTATAACATGTTTGGAGCGAATTAGAAACAATAAATAAAGGATTTTAAATTTAATTTTATTTCTAACCCCCATGAATTTTGATGTTAAAACTGGTTGCTAGTCTTTTAACAGATCCCTAGGGAACTACTAACACACACAAAAGATCGGTTGGAGGGGCGGGACGGGTCTCATACAAATTTGGTCATCGTCCTTTATGCCGCTGTGCAATTACATAAATCACGGGACTCGTCTTGCTTTTTCTACTAAAGACTCTATTGGAAAATGAACTGCCCTCATCCGCCCACATAACCACCTCGTTGCTTACCATATGTGTCGTGTTCCAGTATTTGAGAGGCGCGCGGGTGGCTCGTGCTACGAGGAGGACAGTCCGCTGGCCATCCAGCAGATAGCGCTGTGCGCGGAGTCGCGGCGCCTGGCCGTGGCGCTGCCGCACGGCCACGTGGTGCTCTTCAAGTTCCGCAAGAGCGAGACGCACGGGGAGACACATGTAAGTGTTGCAGTATGAGAGAGGCGCGCGGGCGGCTCGTGCTACGAGGAGGACAGTCCGCTGGCCATCCAGCAGATAGCGCTGTGCGCGGAGTCGCGGCGCCTGGCCGTGGCGCTGCCGCACGGCCACGTGGTGCTCTTCAAGTTCCGCAAGAGCGAGACGCACGGGGAGACACATGTAAGTGTTGCAGTATGAGAGAGGCGCGCGGGCGGCTCGTGCTACGAGGAGGACAGTCCGCTGGCCATCCAGCAGATAGCGCTGTGCGCGGAGTCGCGGCGCCTGGCCGTGGCGCTGCCGCACGGCCACGTGGTGCTCTTCAAGTTCCGCAAGAGCGAGACGCACGGGGAGACACATGTAAGTGTTGCAGTATGAGAGAGGCGCGCGGGCGGCTCGTGCTACGAGGAGGACAGTCCGCTGGCCATCCAGCAGATAGCGCTGTGCGCGGAGTCGCGGCGCCTGGCCGTGGCGCTGCCGCACGGCCACGTGGTGCTCTTCAAGTTCCGCAAGAGCGAGACGCACGGGGAGACACATGTAAGTGTTGCAGTATGAGAGAGGCGCGCGGGCGGCTCGTGCTACGAGGAGGACAGTCCGCTGGCCATCCAGCAGATAGCGCTGTGCGCGGAGTCGCGGCGCCTGGCCGTGGCGCTGCCGCACGGCCACGTGGTGCTCTTCAAGTTCCGCAAGAGCGAGACGCACGGGGAGACACATGTAAGTGTTGCAGTATGAGAGAGGCGCGCGGGCGGCTCGTGCTACGAGGAGGACAGTCCGCTGGCCATCCAGCAGATAGCGCTGTGCGCGGAGTCGCGGCGCCTGGCCGTGGCGCTGCCGCACGGCCACGTGGTGCTCTTCAAGTTCCGCAAGAGCGAGACGCACGGGGAGACACATGTAAGTGTTGCAGTATGAGAGAGGCGCGCGGGCGGCTCGTGCTACGAGGAGGACAGTCCGCTGGCCATCCAGCAGATAGCGCTGTGCGCGGAGTCGCGGCGCCTGGCCGTGGCGCTGCCGCACGGCCACGTGGTGCTCTTCAAGTTCCGCAAGAGCGAGACGCACGGGGAGACACATGTAAGTGTTGCAGTATGAGAGAGGCGCGCGGGCGGCTCGTGCTACGAGGAGGACAGTCCGCTGGCCATCCAGCAGATAGCGCTGTGCGCGGAGTCGCGGCGCCTGGCCGTGGCGCTGCCGCACGGCCACGTGGTGCTCTTCAAGTTCCGCAAGAGCGAGACGCACGGGGAGACACATGTAAGTGTTGCAGTATGAGAGAGGCGCGCGGGCGGCTCGTGCTACGAGGAGGACAGTCCGCTGGCCATCCAGCAGATAGCGCTGTGCGCGGAGTCGCGGCGCCTGGCCGTGGCGCTGCCGCACGGCCACGTGGTGCTCTTCAAGTTCCGCAAGAGCGAGACGCACGGGGAGACACATGTAAGTGTTGCAGTATGAGAGAGGCGCGCGGGCGGCTCATTCAACATTCAACGGACATGTTTTTACAAAACTAAAATCAAGTGACCAAAGTATTTGACAGTGAAAAAATTCTAATCGCATGAGTCATTTCAACCGTTTGTGTTTCGTTCAAATACTGGGACTTAACAATGCGAACCAGAATTTCGACTTATAGTCTTAAGTAAACTAACATTTAGTAACTCGATGGTTCGCCGGTTCGCGCCCCAGCGCATAAAACCGCCTCTTTTTGTCAAAATCAAAATCATCAATTTTTTTATTTCACATAGGCCTACATGGACACTTATAAAACGTCGACAAAAGGTGCACGGTTCGGGTTGGTCGTTTCCTATGGAGAAGAACCGGCAAGAAACTCCATGGTTACTCTTTTAAAAATGGTTTGGTTTTACAATATTTCCATGTTACAGCATTAGTACTTAGATATGGGGGGACAACGTAGGCCCAACTTATGACAATAAGTCGTAAGAAACTAAAAAAATAAAATAAAAAGATTATATATTTTATAAAAAAGTTAACAAATGTTAACTAGCATCTAGAAGGCCTACAATGTTCACACATTCACAAAACAATCGGTAAAAGAATATATACAAAGGTGCCTTAGCTTTTTAGCTAAATAAAAATAAGTATAACAAGACTAAATTTAACATGTGGCACAAATTTTGTTATCAGTGCTGTTCTTAGCAAAGGGCTATAAATATGATTAAAAACCATTGTACAAAGTCTAATTAAAAGAAGGAAAGAAAAATTAGATTGATAATAGTTAGAGACATCCACATATTTGTGCCGTTTACAAGTTACCAGGGAAGCTGCATGCGCAGAAGGAGCTAAGGCCAAATGTTTTTATCTTCAACGTAGTCCTTGATTTTATAATATGCTTTGTTAATAAGGATACGTTTGATGTAGTTTTTGAACCTTCCATCGGTCAGTTCTATAACTGACTTTGGCAACTTGTTATAAAAGCGTATACTGTTTATAAGAAAAGACTTGCTAGTTTTCGTTAATCTGAATTTGTGTATTACAATTTCGTGCTTACTGCGTGTATTTAAATTATGGAAGCCGCTTCTAGTTTTGAAAAGCCCCCGATTTTTACGGACATACAAAATACATTCCAAAATATAAAGTGAAGGTAGAGTCAGTATATCGATCTCTTTAAATTTTTCTCTGAGGGACTCGCGAGAACCCATTTTTTAGATTGCGCGGATTGCCCTCTTTTGTAGGATGAAAATTGAGTCAACGTCTGCTGCTAATCCCCACAGCAGAATGCCATAAGACATAATACTGTGGAAATAAGCATAGTATACTAACCTAGCTGTAGCTACATCGGTTAGCTGCCTTATTTTCCTTACTGCATATACAGCCGAACTTAATCTACCCGAAACAGTTCTAATGTGCGCGCCCCACTGCAATTTTGAATCGATAGTAACCCCTAAGAATATAGTTTCCGTTATAACTTCAAGATTTTTGCCGTCAAGATTTAGGTTTAGGTCATGTTGTGGTACATTTGGTAAAGAGAACTTTAGACATTTTGTTTTTTTCGCATTCAGTAAAAGATTGTTAGCTGCGAACCATTTTGAGACAACAATTAGACTTTCGTTGACATTTAAGACATCCTTATCTTGCCTATCTATTTTAAAAATTAGCGAAGTATCATCAGCAAATAGAATTATATCCGATAATTTGGCCATCATAAAATGGAGATCATTAATGTAAACAAGAAAAAGGAAAGGGCCGAGAATTGAACCTTGGGGCACGCCCATCTTGACTAGAGACCCGGAGGACGTCGCCCCATTAACATTTACTTTTTGTGAATTCATAGTTCTATATTTATCTTACAAAAGAACGCTCAAACCTCAATTTCAAATTACCTACAATTAAATAATAACAGCGATATGTAAACAGACGACAATATCACATTTCTAAAAAACTACAAAACCTGCTCTCTGACTGACTTATCCGTTATGATAAATGATGACGAAAAAACAATGTTTGACACCACGATGATGAGCCTCCCGAACAGTTTGCATGACAAGAATGACGATGACAACAGTAATTACTTATTCGAACAAATAAAATCACTAGAATCGCAACTAACTAGCACCCACCAGGAGATTGAAGACCTAAATAGTGAGAACTTTAGACTAAAAGCGGATCTACAAAAATCATTAAAATCGATCGAATCATATAAAAGAATCTGCGCAACCCCAGATCGAAAAAATAACACTCCACAATCAGCTCGCAAAAAAATATAAAGCAACACAAAAAAACACTGAATACCCCAAGTAATGACTCTGAGGTTCGTAATATTTCTCCCGATCTAACAAAATGCGGGTCGCTTAATAAAACTACACAGACGTCAAATCCGCCTGTTGACGATCCGGGCCAACAAAAACAACTGCCAACCAGCATAATGTTGCTAACAAAAATTCACCAGGCGCTACTTTGGTTTTTAATCCACGAAATAGATTATGCATCATAAGTAGCAACTGCACAAAGGGAACTCTGACAGAAATTGAAGAAGTCTTCTCAAAAACATTTAATTACTGTCATTATATTCTACCGAACAATTCCACAAAAGATTTATTAAATACTATTGATAGCAAACTAAAGGATTTTACCATGAACGACTACTGTTTGATATTTATTGGAAGAGATGATTTGAGGGATGACAATTACATTAAAATTTTGGACAACTTAAAAAATGCTTTGAAGAATGCTACGCACACAAACAACATTATCTGTGCCCCGACTTACATAAAAGGTGCACTAATCTATAATTATAAAGTTGAATTATTTAACAATCTGCTCTATTTGGACGTAAACAACAACAAATATGCCTATTTTTTTGATAGCAATAGAACATTAACACATGAGATGTTTTCTTATAACACAGGGAAAATTAACAAAGACGGAAGGAAAAATATTTATAATCAGATCATGACTAACATTAAGATAGACTACGACCTATTCCGTTCTTTAGAATATCCAATAAATCTAAATGGTAGAATAAATCCTCTACCCACAAGTTCCGATTGTGAGAATGCCAGCCTACCACCGACATTGAGTGAGACTGAGTTTTTTCTATTATAATAAGATGACAATTTTTCACCAGAACATAGCTGAACTTTTAAACAAAGCAGACATATTACTCATACATATCCAAGAATTGTTAAAGAAAAATGTAGACATTGACATAATATGCATCACGGAACACTTTGTTGTTTCTGGACAAGAGGATCTGATCCATATTCCTAATTTTAAACTCGCCGCAATATACTCAAGAAAGGAACAAAGAAGAGGAGGCGCCTGTATATTAATACGAAAATGCTACGAATTTAGGGTACTAACAGAGATAGCAAGATTTTAATTGTATGTTTGTATAGAGTGCCAAAGATATCAAATTTCAATGTATTCTGCGAGAGATTGGAATCTGTGCTTAAAAAACTGTGTTCTAGGAGGGATAGGAAAGTGGTGTTATGCGGGGATTTCAACATAGATATTCTTTAACAAAATCGGTACACTTTGGACTTTGAACTGCTGCTTCTCCATCACAATCTGAAGTTAGAAATAAGGCAACCGACTAGACCAAAAAGCAAAACTTGTCTGGATAATTTTGCGCATAACGCTCAAAAAAAATGTTATAGTGAGGTAATCGACCTTGCCCTATCAGACCATTCTGCACAATTATTTAAAATACATGTTAATAAAACATATATGGTCAACTCGTGGCGCGTTAATAAAAGAGATCTGTGTAATGTTAACATGACTAAGTTCAAAAAACACTTAAAAAATGTATCATTTTCGGAAGTACTTGAGACCACGAATCCTAATGAGGCATATGACAATTTTATAGGGCTATTTCGCCTCTTATACAACCTATTAAATTTTTCCAATTAAATTAATTAATATAAAATCGGATAAGAAAATCAAGTGGATTTCTCGAGGGATTAGAATTTGTAGTCATAAACAAAGACAATTATTATGGAAATATAGAAAATCGCCTTCAATAGAAAACAAAAATAATTTCAAATTATATTCACAACGATTCAAAAAAATTGTAAAACTCACACAAAAAGCACAAAATAACCACATTATAAAAAAAGCACCGAATAAGTCTAAAGCCTCTTGGCAAATAATAAATGGTAGTAACCAGACTAAGGATCCCATCAGGCAAATCAAGATAGGCAACTCTATTATTAAGGATGCGAAGGAAATTGCAGATTTATTCAATAATTTCTTTGTCGATCAAGTCCAAAACTCTGCAAATAATAATAATAACGAGTTCATTAGGGTAGAGAACAAATCAAACACAATATTTATGTCTCCAGTAATACCGGCTGATATAATAAGAATAATTAAAATATTGAAAAACAAAAAAGTTTCGGATATGATGGAATAGCAATTTCTGTTGTGAAATTTGTTGCTGATGTTATAGCTCTTCCCCTGTGTCATATAATGAATCTCTGTATAAACACAGGCATTTTTCCAAATAGCCTAAAAACAGTAATTATAAAACCATTACATAAAAGAGATTGTAAAGAATACATGTCAAACTACAGACCAGTTGCCCTTGTATCGGTATTCTCCAAGATCTTCGAAAAACTGATATACGAATCAATTTTTTCATTTTTTGATAAATTTAACATTCTTAGCAATGAGCAAAAGGGATTCAGAAAGAATAAAAACATTAACATGGCGATATATGACTTAATACATAATATAATGACGAATGTTGACAAAAAAACACCAGTTTGTGCTTTATTCACTGACATGACCAAAGCCTTTGACTACGTTAATCATAATATCCTGCTACAAAAACTTGACAGCTACGGCATAAGAGGCAATGTGTTGAGCCTTATAAAATCGTACCTTAGTAATCGTAAGCAACATACAGAAATCTCAAGAGTATGTGCTAGACGTAAATTGGAATTTAAATACCTATCTGATAGTAGAGAAGTCAAATTCGGAGTTCCACAGGAGAGTATCATCGCGGCTCCATTATTTCTTATATACATCAATGATCTTCCGCGAAATGTGCAACAGCCGATGGTGTTATTCACCGATGATAGCACAGCGTTAGTAAAATGCGTGGAAAAAGCAAATTATGAAAAAGACGTTAATGACACATTAAAATCAATGATTAATTGGCTAAACACAAATAATCTAATAATTAATTTACAAAAGACAAAGATTATGCATTTCTTTCAACATTTGCACCCAGAATCTTTAAAAATTGAATATCATGGACAAAATATTGACACGACAAATGTTGCTAAATTCTTAGGTATAGTAATTGACAGCCAATTATCTTGGAAACAGCAGGCAGAAGAAGTCTGCAAAAAATTAAGTAGAGGAGCTTATATTCTCTATAATTTATCGAAAAAAGTTAATATTGACACGATCATTATAGCTTACCATGGTCTGGTTGCCTCTATCTTAAGATACGGAGTAGTATTTTGGGGGAATTACAGTGAACGAGAAAGAGTATTCAGAGCCCAAAAATATTGCTTGAGATCAATGACCATGGACCATGGACTGGTTGCCTCTGTTTTGCGGTATGGCATTATTTTCTGGGGGCAGTCCACTGATAGGGAGCTGGTATTTAGGCTGCAGAAGCGATGCATCAGGTCAATGTGCGGTCTTAAGACAATTGATAGCTGTGTTCCCTATTTTAAATCGCTAAAATTTTTAACTTTGCCTTGTTTGTATATAATGGAAACGGCTTTGTTTGTGAAATATAATCCTCATTTATTTAAAAAACTGTCAGAGGTCAGAAAAAATCCAACTCGGTCTCAATACATCAATCAACTATGTCAAGTAAAATGTAAAACCGCACTTATGACAAAAAGTTTGTTTTGGTATTGCCCCACTCATATATAATAGAGTACCAAATATTAATAAAAATTTGACTACATTAAAATTTAAAAGGGCGCTTAAAGAACTTTTAATTACGAAAACTTATTACACGATTGACGATTTTCTTAATGATTATTCACTAACCGATTGACATACTGTTATTCTGATTGACATAATTATTGTGAACTTCTCACTGAGTTATTTTATTATTGACATGATTTAAATTAAATAATTATTGGAATTATTGGAATTAATTTTGTTATACTTATTATTATTTTGAATTGTAAACCTTTGCATGCCCATGTGACGGTAAAATATGGAGAACTTTATTATAAAAACACCTATGTACTCTACCCATGTTTGCAAAGAAATAAATGATTATGATAATGATTATGAATGACCGACATTAATTAAACAGACAGCTGTATTCCTATGTTTAAGTCCCTAAAATTATTAACTTTTCCATCACTTTATATTCTGGAGGTAGCATTATTTGTTAAAAAGAACCTTAATCTTTTTGAAACAATGATAAATCATTCTTCAAGACTGAGATCCCAATACAAAGGTCTATTCATACAGGTAGTTTCAAAACAGCCTTATTAAGAAAGAATATTATGCATATGGGACCACTTATCTACAATAAAATACCTAACGACATTAAAAATGATACATCTCATTTTTCAAAAAGAAATTAACGAAACTACTAGTTGAAAAATGCTATTACACTGTCAGTGAGTTTTTAAATGATAACCTATGAATTTGCTGAATAATGTTTCAATTTATTAAGTTTGTTATATTCAATTTTTTTATTTTTATATATTTTCCAGTGTATTTGACTTTTTAGAATGTGACATTAAAAACTGATTACCTGATTTTTTTTTATTATTATAGATTTGCATTTTATGATTATTATAATGCTAAATGTTGCATGCCATACGGTAGAATGTACTGGATCCAATTGTTTTAACTTTTTTACACCATCAAAACTATGTTTTGTTACCTACATTCTTTGCAAATAAATGATTTCTGATTCTGATCGAATCATGAAGATGTTTAGCAATAATCCTAAACGTTTGCAGACAGCATACGATGCTGATTTTAGAATAAATCTTAAGAAAAATATAAGTTTTCTTTTAGGTTAGTTTAGATTAAAACGGGCTCGTTTTCACAACTCCACGACCTTATCCATTTATGTTTTCAATTTTATGATTCTTGGTATCTGACTCATATGTACTGTTTCAGGTTTTAGAAATCCCAATGATAACAGACACGTTAGAAGAGGAGGGCTCACCTGAGGCGGAGGGAGGGCGCTCCATGTCGTTCAGCAGAGCGGGAGACGCGTCCGAAGGCGAAAACAGAAGAGTATGTTTAATATAATATTTTACTATTGCCTAGAAATATTCAACTAGACCATTAAGCGGTACGTTTGAACGTCAATAATTAAAATTTACATGTAATATGTGTTGTGTGTTCAGGGCTAAACAAAACCACAGAGGACTCAGACTGTCGCCCAGAAATATTCCGCGCTCGATCCTTATAGGTTCGCTGTTTTCCTGAATCTGTCGACATCCTGGATAGTGAAGGACCGTCCTCCACTGTCCCATACATGACGTCAGGAAGGCGCGCAGAGTTGCATCAATTTTATACAACTCCAGCACCCTCATAAGCCATATATGTGGCACTGAGTCATAGGCCTTCTTGTAATCTATCCAACATGTCGCCAGATCCTTGCGGGAACGGCGAACCTGTTGGCTAATGGCAATGTCTATGAGGAGCAGCTCCTTAGTACCGCGGGACCCGTTCCTACATCCATTCTGAGAAGCAGACATGATGGCGTTATTTATTTATTTATTTAGACTTCATGCACAAAGGTACAAAGGCGGACTTAATGCCTTAGGCATTCTCTACCAGTCAACCAAGGGTGGTGAAGAGACAACATGGCGGTGCATAGTTTAATAATAAAAAACTAGTAATTATTATGCTAAAATAGGTGAAATACACGTACATATATATTGAATATAATATATACCTATATAAATATACATATTATATATATTTATGGAGTAACAGATAAGAAGAAGGTGAGATGACCCTGCTTATTTGTGTTGAAAATAAATCCGCAATTGCCGCTTAAATGCGTACCGACTGGTGGCCGTCCTGATCTCGGAAGGAAGCGCATTCCAAAAAAGAATGGACTGGATATGAAAGGAAGAGTGAACGAAATCAGTAGTATGAGAAGGACAGAGTAAGAGGAGATTATTGGAAGAACGCAGATTGCGAGCGTGTGAAGAACTTAGATATTGAAAGCCAGAGATAAGATAGGAAGGAGGCGTAGGCGAATTAAGTAGAGAGAATAGCGTGGTCAAAGCGCGTAAGCTTCTTCTCTGGCGAATGGGCAACCATTTTAACTCGGACCTGAAGCTCGATACATGGTCATATTTCCGAAGATTAAATATGAATCTAATATAGTTGTTCAAGGCCCTATCTAGTTTGTCAAGCAAGACCGCGTTCAAGTCAAAGTAGCACACGTCCCTATAGTCGATGATTGGGAAAATTTAAGCCTGCACTAGCATTGTCTTCGTCTTTAAAGGCAAAAACCGTCTCAAACGATACAAGGATCGCAAAGTACCGTTGGCTCTCTGACTGACACTAGATACCTGATTACCGTTATTGTCAATATGTTGATTAATTTTCGCTCTCAGAATGGATGTAAGGACTTTATAGACCGTCGGTAAGCACGTTATCGGTCTATAATTTTTAGGATCCGCAGTACTACCTGATTTGTGGAGCAGGTGGGTTATTCCTGTCGTTAGGAACTGGGGTAGCGATCCTGACTCTAAGGCAGACTGGAACTGAGTTGCCAAACGAGCGTGCGACCTTTGGAACCATTTAATCCAAAACTTGTGCAGTCCGTCCGGCCCTGGAGATTTCCAGTTGGGCAACGGGCGGACTGCACGAGCCACATCTTGGGGGCTGATGGTAATTGCCCCCATTTGTGGTATCGGATCGCACGCTCGTTCGACCTCCCGAGTCCAGTCATCCTCGGTGTGACTGACAGGCACCGACCAGATATCGCGCCAGAACGAACACATGGCGTCATTATTCGGTAGGCGCGTATCAGTCACACCTTGGTTGGGTTGCTCCCAAGCCCTATAAACCCACCTTTCGTTGCTCTGGAATGTGCGATTCTGAGTGTATCGCTCCACTCGCCGCTTATACCGACGAATACGGTTTGCCCATGCATAGATCTTCTGCTTCAGGAAGTCGATACGCTTTGTGACGCGGGACATATAATCTCGAGAACTGATATCAGTCCCTGAGAACGCCCGCCTCACAAAGCGCATCACTCCAGGGCGAGTGTTGCCCTCCCTGAAGCAGATAAGCTTGCCGATGAGTGCTCTAGCCTCACCGATACGACGCTCAATCCTGCACTGCCAAGCTGGTATAGCTGGTCGTGTAGCTCTGTCAGTTTTGGGAAACTTGACGTTAGCTACACGACATGCTGCTGCAGGCGCACAGTACAAGATCGAGTGGGTGTCGGCAAGGTCTTTGCTGCTATCAAAAACATTTGATAGCTGCAAATCTAGAGCACACACCAGCGCCCTATTTTTCTTATGCATGGGCAAACGAGGTAGTCGAGGTCTAAGCTCAGGCGGTGTGGAGCGATACTCGCTGAATGCACATTCCAAAGCGCTCCTCAAACGTGCATTGCATTGGGTACTCACAGATATAGCCCCATCGTCGTCATCCTCGCCAACATGGTCGGGTCGAGGTGAAACACTGGGTTGCAGTTGCACCGCGGCCGGTGGCAAGGCGGGTGAGACACGGCTACTCTGTGATTCCTCACGCAGTCTATCAAGTACGGCGTCATCCAGCATACGGTTACGTTGGATGACCCGCACCTGATCCGATAGACGTTGGGCCGACACGTTGACAGCTGGCTCAAGCACCTAAAACAGAGAGAGCATCCGACCACGGTACGCAGTCAGGTTACTTCCCCCCTCTGTAGCCCCAAAGTATGCGCGCATGACGTTTTCGTTAATCTATTGCATCCATCGCATGCGCTGCACACTTCCACCGGGAGCGGGGACCCTGTCAGAGGCCGATGGGCCTCGAGGTCCTAGGCTGTCCGGTGGCCGGCGTCCTCCCCGTCGACGCGTAGGTGGTGGTGTCGTCGGCGGAGAGAAGTATTCGTCGCTCGAGCTCGACGCAACTGCAGCGTCCAGGATCTCGTCAGGACTTACGGTTGTAGGGGATCCCGGTGGCTGCGAGGCAGAGCTGAGCGACGAACCCGAAGATGTTGGGCGTTTGTTTTTGGCTCGGGCCTGGCTTCGTGTCAACATTTTCTTCTCAGCTTATCATTCTGGTTTATTGTAGTTTGTTCATTTTAATTATAGTTTTTATTTCTTCTGGTTGTTTTATTAACTATATATGGAGGCATTATTTAAATTTAGTTTTATGTAGTTTTAACAGTGATATTGTTCGGATTCATAAATATATTCTAAAAATTCGAAGAGCGAAGAAAATTTGTGTGTCACTCTTGACAAGTCTTATTATTGTTAGGGTTCGCGTGTGCGGATCGTACCGTACTATTGTTTACATAAGTTGTAAAATCATTCGTTGAGTTATCAGTTTGGTTGGACCACTAATTTTACTTACGCGGGTTCCGTAAAAGATAAAGTTTTGTTGTTTTTTTTTGTTTCCATATTTTAACTTCTGTTCACCATGACGGACAAGGTTAAACTTAGATTTTTGGTAAGTAAACGCGACTCGTATTTCGCGTGGGTTCAAAGGATTTTGGATTCAACAGAATCTTTAACAACAGAAAGATTACGTAATTCTTTTATTGCTCAGGCTAGACAAATTGACGGCCAACATAGCGAATTCAATGAGATAATGGACGAGATAAATATGTTAAAATTAACATTGGATCCAAAGTGCGAAGTAAGCTATAGTGCCTTACATTCATTTGATGAGTTGGTCGGCGAGATAAAAATTACTTTAGCTTCATTAACTGAATCAAATGTTTCCAAGGAACCTAGCCCGACAGCGAGCCCTAATGCTCATCATATAAAGGTACCTAAAATTGAGCTGCCTGCCTTTGACGGTGATATTCAGAGCTTTCCGTTCTTTTATGAGACTTTCAAACGTATTATACATACGAACGCAGATTTATCAGATTCTGATCGCATTCATTATCTGTTGAGTTGTCTAAAGGGAAAGGCTAGGAATGTGGCAGTAGGTATTGTACCTTCTGGCGATAATTACCGCGTTGTCTGTGATGTGCTTATCGCAAAGTACCTGGATACTCGCGCGCTCGCCACTAATTATCTAAATCAACTGTTCTCATTGAAGTCGTTCAGACCGACACCCGCTAATATTGAACAAGGTTTCGATAAATCAATTAAAAATACATAACTTGGATGATTTTATATTTATTCATTGGGGTCTTAAGTTAATAGACTCAGATACAGCAAAACATTTTGAAATGTCGCTTCGTAATCAACAAGAGTTGGATTATGATTATATCGTAAAGTTTGTTCGTGAACAAGTAAAAATCTTATATCGTATCTCTTCTGCGGCAACTAAGTCCGCCCCCGCAGGTAGATCCAGCACCTCATCTAAGGTCTCGCAGGTGTTTGTGGCTACTGAATCTAAATGTTCGCTTTGTCGATCCACGCATAAAAACTTGTATACGTGCAAAGCGTTTCAAAAGTTTAGCGCGGATAATAGATTTAAGTTTGTAAAAGACAATAACAGATGTGTTAACTGCCTAAGTAGCCAACATACCATCTCTAAGTGCCTATCTAAGTCAACATGTAGGAAATGCAACGGTAAGCATCATTCCTTATTGCATTTTGAGCAATCGACGCAACAAACAAACTGCGCCCCTACTTCTACTACTGATCTACTACTACTTCTGATCGTGTGGCGTTGTGAACGCATTCTTCTGCTCAAGTCCAGGCCACACGTAGTACCGAAGTGCTGGCTACTGCCAAGGTGTTAGTGGCGGGTAGGAAGGGTAAGGACGTGGTGGTTAGATGTCTTTTGGACCCTGGGTCGCAAAATAATTATATGACATCGCGTTGCTGCCGTATGCTCGGTCTAACTATACATACGGACTCAATAACTACCGTTCGTGGTATTGGTGGCATATCGCAGCCCGTTCGCGGCTCGGTGAATCTTACGTTCAGCTCACGGTTTTGCTCGCAGCCTAGGTATAGAATTGACGCTCTAGTATTGGATCAGATAACCGGGCAGCTTCCTCTGGGTGCTATAGATACTGCCGAATTGAAGCATATTGACCCTAAACTACTCGCTGATGACAGCTGGGGTGTGCCAGGTAATGTTGACATGGTACTTGGAGTCACGTTGTTCGCTAAGTTATTGCGACCCGGTCCCGTGACCAGCGCACCCGGTTGCCCCGATGCATTGGAGACTATGCTCGGCTACATACTTCTAGGAGAAGCACCTATTATCGAACCTTCAACTGACACTCTGTCATTCTTTGCGAGTTCTTTCGATAACTTCGATCTTCGTAAGTTTTGGGAGATTGAAGATGTTACTGCTTCGTCCGTTGGGAGTGTGGATGATAAACACTGTGAAGAGTTTTATTGTTGCACAATTACCCGCGCTCCAAATGGCAAGTATGTTGCAGCTTTACCACTGAAAACAGACGCGTCAGCGCTGGGAAATTCTTTTGATATAGCTCGCAAGAGATTCCATAGCCTCGAACGTAAACTTAAATCGCTTCCTAACGTCAAACTTTTGTATGATGACATCATACGAGATTATCTACAGTTATATTTCTTTGGTGCAGAATATCGTACCTGAATGTGGGTTGCCCAAACGAAATTGTAAGGAGCGAGAAATGGACTACTATATTCCTCACCATGCAACAGCATGGTGAGGAATATAGTAGTCCAAATAACAATTCGAGAGGATAAAGTGACCACTAAGATACGCGTGGTCCTAGATGCCAGTGCAAGTACAGATAACGGTACCTCGCTCAATGATATCCTGTACGCAGGTCCAGTCCTTCAGCCTGACCTTTTTAACATCTTGTTAAATTTTAGGCTTTTTATCGTCGTTTCGCTGGTGTGTCTAAATCGCGAAATCTAAAAGTCGCGCCACTGAAAGTAGTTTCGCTAGCTCGTCTCGAGTTATGCGCCGCATTCCTCTTATCAACTGTGATAAAGCGAGTATATAATCTTTTCGCAGCTCGGCACGCCATTGAGGCAGTCGTAGTTTTCTCGGATTCAACTGTAACCTTGAGTTGGATTCATTCCGCACCGCATCGATGGCACACCTTCGTAGCCAATCGTATCGCTAAGATTCATGAGAATATTTCGGCAGATCACTTCTTCCATGTGAATGGATCTGAAAATCCTAGTGATTGCCTCTCTCGCGGCTTAACGCCTGTTCAATTAGTTCATCATCCGTTGTGGCTAAATGGACCGCCGTGGTTAAACTTCCGCGCGCTGAATGGCCGATAAAACCATTCGTTTCAGGCGAGTCGCAAGAGCTTCCCGAAATGAAGCCCGTGGCTTTACCTGTGCTCTCGCACGAATGCTCGGACAGAAGTCCTCCTTCTGACAACATTTTATACGCTCGCTCTACTAGATTCTCGTCATGGTTGAAATATTTAAAAACCATTTGCTTCGTTTATAAGTTTATCAAACGACTCCCTACAGGGCCCGTTACCGCGTCTGATCTAGAGTTCGCTGAATTTGTTGTGTGGCGATCTGTGCAGAGGATTCATTTTGAAGTTGATCTCGATCGCTTAGCCCGCAATGAATTGTGCTCTAAGTCAGTACAACGGCTAAGGAATTATCCACGTCGGAGGTCACCTAGCAAACTCTGAGCTAGATTTTGACTCGCGTCATCAGATCCTTCTTCCGCGTCAAGATCATATAGTGGAACTATTAGTTTCCCACTATCATGTGAAACCACACAGGACCAACCTTGCTCGTATCTATCTTACGACATAAGTATTGGATCCTGTCCGCGCGACGCATTGCACGTCACATTACCTTTAATTGTAACCTTTGCTTTCGAGCAAAGCCGTGACCTACCTTTCCTATAATGGCGGATTTGCCACGTTTTCGCGTTGAGTCGGCTCCTAAGGCTTTTTCTCAAACAGGTTGCGACTACGCGGGACCTTTCTTAATCACGTCGATACGTGCTAGAGGTCAAAAATTGAGGAAAGCGTATATCTGCCTTTTTACATGCCTGACAACTCGTGCTCTGCATCTTGAGATTGCCTCAGATCTTAGCACTGCGAGCTTTCTGTCCGCTTTTAAACGCTTCCTGGCGCGTAGAGGGCCGGTTCAGTATCTTTACACAGATAACGCTACCAATTTTATTGGAGCCAAATCCTATCTACGAGATCTCTACCAATTCTTGGCTAAAGAGTATCGCCCTTTATGGGAAAGAGAACTTGCAGAGCATCGAATAACACTTAAAAACATCCCCTGTAGAGCTCCACATTTTGGTGGTTGTTGGGAAAGTGAAGTAAAGAGTGTCAAAACGCATCTCTGGAAAGTCATCGGTCAGCAAATTCTTAGTGTTGATGAGCTTAACACTATACTAACTCAAATAGAAGCTTTATTAAACTCGAGGCCTCTGTTTGCGATCAGCTCGGATCCGTCAGAGCACACTTCATTATCGCCGGCGCACTTCTTGCATACGAAACCTCTTTTATTTCTCCCTGCCCGCGAAGTCAATGAAACGCGGTTACATCTTATTTCGCGTTAAGAATTAACTGACCAAATGGTCCAGTCTTTTTGGAAGCGGTAGCGCCAAGAGTACCTGCACACCCTACAATCCAAACAGAAATGGAACACCCCTGCCAATCCAATACGGGTCGGTATGGTTGTCGTCTCCATGCAGGGCAATGTAATGCCGCTGCATTGGCCGTTAGGAGTAATCACAGAAATATTTACAAATAAAAATGGAGTTTGTAGAGTCGCATCGGTAAAGACTAAAAGCGGGATCCTTCAGAGTCGCCCGGTAGTAAAGTTGTGCCCTTTGCCAACGCAATAAGTTTCGTTACATTAATAATTAATTTTACCGTGCACCAATGTGCAGTATTAGATTTAATTACCGCGTAGAATAGTTAGTTAAATATTCTTATTTATAATAGAGAGTCGCAACTTTAGAGTTCTCATAACCTTTGGTAGAGTTGTGATGATCTGCAACTTTATTTACTTCTCCTTTGTGTTTCGAAAGTGGGAACTTTCAAGCCGGGGAAAATGGTTACGCTTTCTAATTTATAGTTCATATTTTATTACATCACCATAGGGCGATTGAGAGGCATTGGTTTAATAGTTCTAATTTATTAAATAAGTGTCACATATCGTTGGTTTGGTGATATCCCGCGCCACGGTCATTACGCCGCCGCCACGACCGATGGCCGCCGGCGATCGTCGAGAGTCTCTTGCCAACCACGGCTGGGGTGCGCGCACCTCCATCATCACGCATCATCTCGCCCAAACCTCTTAATTGAACCTACATGGAAAGTGTTATCTGTATTACCTAGACCTACTGTGTTGTGTACCGCTGGCCAGCATAGTGTACCTAGTCTGTGAGCTGAACTGCCCGAACGTGACATCCATCTGCATCTGCATGGGAATCGCTGTTTCAAAGGTATATGGCATGATTAGTAAATTGAACTTTATCCATTGCCTTTCGTCTCATCTGCGTACTTTTCTCCTTCAAATTAGCACTGCTGAATCAGCAATTATATCCTAGATTAGGTACTCTAATAATTTAGGTCCAAGCGCGTGTGATTTTACTAGTAATCTTCTAGAGGTTATACGCACCATCTACCTTCCATTCGGAAAAGTAGCTTGTTGTGTTTTATCCATTCGATATGATGTCGCATTCGCTACTTCTAACATTCGGCAATGTGAATTGAATACTTTTTTTTTTCTTTTAGTACCAAATTGTTTGCCGTGAACCAAATTTGGACTTCTTTTTTCCATATTTTTCCATTTGCAATCGGTCGTCGGACCATAAGCGAATTCGTTCCATGACAAATGGCGTTGTGGTGGAGCAGCCGGTGCTGCGCCTCCCACTTATAGAAGGTGGTTACTCGTCAGCCTTTTTACCACCGCTGTCGGGTTTAACAGTTCAGTAACTAGTGGGTTTGGATGCGAGGATAGGCGTGCCTTGTGTTATCTTTTGTATCGCTCGATTTCAGAGTTTCCTGATGGCATTTGTAGATAGTCGTGGATTTCGTCATTTCTAGAAAACCAAGGTGCATTTGCTATTGATCTTAGGATACCATTTTGCACTCTTTGCAGGCAGAGTATTTTGGTTTTGCTGGCAACGCCCCACAATTGGATCGTGTAGGTCCATATGGGCTTGAGAACCGAGTTATAAATGAGGAGTTTGTTGTCTACAGAGAGCACAGAGTTTTTTCCCATGAGCCAATACAGGTTGCGGAACTTGTGGTTTACCTCATCCCTCTTATATTTAATGTGATGCTTCCATGTTAGGCGCCTATCCAAGTGGAAGCCAAGATACTTTACACAATCTGTGTGTGGTAGGGTGTCAGGACCAAGTCTAACAGGTGGGGTGTTTCCGTGCCTTAGCGTAAAGGTGATATGATTAGACTTGGATGTACTCGCACGTATTCGCCACTTACAAAGCCATTTATGAGTTTCGTCTAATTGTTTTTGGAGTCTTTTGCTGGCCATTTCTGAGTTATCATCAACTGATAGTTAGTCTATGTCGTCGGCATATGTTGCTATTGTTATGCCATCCAATGTGGGTAGATCTGATGTAAAGATATTGTACAACACTCGGCCAAGAACAGATCCCTGTGGTACACCAGCTTTTACTTCAATCAATCTTGATCTTGCTTCGCCCTGTTTTACTTGGAAGCAATGGTCGGATAAATATGACTGGATGCACATTGAGTGTGGAAGTTTTTCCTTCACTTTAGCCAGCAGTCCTTTGTGCCAGACACGATCAAAGGCTTGCTGAACATCAAGGAATCCCGCTGAGCAGTACTTTTTACGTTCGAAGGCCTGTCTTCCTGTTTGGTAAACTCGGTGAACCTGTTCTATTGTTGAGTGAGATTTCCGAAATCCAAACTGATGAGACGGAACAACATCATTGGCATCCATGCACGGTTTTAGACGGCTGAGGAATATCCTCTCCCACAGTTTCGAGAGTACAGGCGTTAGACTTATAGGCCGATAAAACGAGGCCTCGTGTCCAGGTTTGCCTAATTTATGGATCATAACAACTTTTCCACAGGTCAGGAAAGTGAGATGTTCGAAAGATTGCGTTGAACAAACTAGCTAGGAAAGAAACGCATTTTCTGGGAAGATTTTTAAGTATGCAAGGCGTGATCAGGTCAAATCGCGGAGCTTTTCTTGAGTTCAGCAGTCTAATTTCCTTCGCTATTTCTTTAGGTGTTGTGGGTATAGTACGAGTAGGCATACACATCTGTAATTCTTGTTCTAATATTGCGTCAAATTCATGCTCATCAGCATCACTCTCGTTGGGTTTGAATACAGAGGACAGATGCGTTGCGAATACCTCGGCCTTTTCCAAGTCAGTTCTTGCCCAAGAACCCTCTGATCTGATTGGAGGATAAGATTTTTGAGGCTTATCTAAGTTTTTAGTGGCCTTCCAGAGCGAGTTCCCGCCAACCCCCGTAGGTGACGTAGGTGAGGTCATCTGTAGGTTAGCTGTCAACGTTGTGTTAGTAGACTCTATGACTATAGCCTTTAGCTCCTTTGCTGTCTTGTTGTAATTGAGTTTATCAAGAGGATGACGGGATTGATGCCATATTCTTCAAAGTCTGCGCTTTTCTAAGATTTTATGCATTATGTCTGGTGGATGAGAGTGGTTGGTGTGACCTTTGAGCCGGGAGGGTGTGTTGATCCAGGCAGCCACCTGAATGGCGTTAGTGAGATATCTACAGGCGTTATCTACATCATTTTGGTTCTTCAACTATTCCAGTTGCCTCAGTTTTCATTGAGGTAGGTCTTGAAGCCGTCCCAGTCAGTATGGTTATTCGTCAGAGATTCAGTAATATCCCGAGTAAGCTCACTAGTGCTAATTGTGAGGATCACCGATGTGTGATCTGATGAAGAAATCCAAGAGATCCGGCAGTTTCCTTGGGTCGCTAGGCCAGTAGGTAGCCTCACCTGCAGATATCGGTTTTAAGTGATTTTCATCGACACAACGTTTCAAATCGCGCCCACGAGTGCTGGTATAGCGGGATCCCGAAAATGTATGTTTGGCATTCCAGTCACCACCTGCAATAAACCTATGCCCAAGAGTATTGAAGTAGGTTTTGAACATGTCTGAAGTTATTTTGTGTCTTGGTGGGCAGTAAATTGAGGATAGAATATTTTGGCCTGCTCGGTCCTCCAATCTAACAGAAGTAGCTTGTATATGCGCTGCAGAATATGATTCTATCAGTGAATGTCTCAGGTTCGTTCTAATGGCTAGCGCTGATCCAGTATGCGCACTTCCATCAGGATGAGGACAGTGGTAAATGTTATATCCTTTGATACGGAACGAGCTTCTTGCTGAACGTCCCGTGCGACTCTGAAATTAATACGGCGTCTTGTTTGTTGGCTTTCATTAATGTCTCCAACTCTTGGATATTGGGAGCCAATCTATTGATGTTCCAGATTGCGATTTGTAGAGGAGGCATTTATGGTGTTATTTTAGTGATGACGGTAGTCAGTAAGCCCATTAGGATACTGATTTGTTGTAGGAGAAGGTCGATTTTTTCATTTTGTTTAATTAAGAGTTGTTCCATGGCTGTTACATTTTGTTGAGGGTTTTCTACGTGGCTAGATGTAATGACGTTGTCTCGTGGGGGAACCTTGGTGTAACCAGCAACAACATCCGAGTATTTTTGGTCCGATCTGCGTTAGGAGTTTGGCTGGGGTAGGGCGGAGCTTTCTGAGTTTATATTGGAGCAGATTGCTTCAGTAGGAAAGTTTCGAATGCCGGTAGCAATATTTCTTGGTTTAATTTTTCTTGACATTATTTCTTTGTAAACTTTACAAACTTTGTAATTAGCAGGATGGTCGCAGGAGCAAAGAGAGCATTTGGCGGGTGTGTTTTCTATCTTTTTTTGGGGCATTCAGAAGTTTTGTGACCCTCCCCACATTTGACACATCTGTATGGCCTCATGCAGTTGTTTTTGCAGTGGCCATATTGTTGGCATCTTTGACATTATACAATTGTCTTAGTTTTGCGTGGATCTTCAATTTTGATGCGTTGGTGATGGATATATTGGATATTTTTAACTAGTTTGTTATTTGGGCTAGGTTCTAAATTAACAAAAAATGTGAAAGTAGGTGTTTTGTTTGGTCCATAGCGGTGGTAGATGATTTCTCCTTTAACTTTGTTTCCAGATTTTTCCAACTCCTGTTTGATGGCATCATGTGGAGTAGTATGATAGAGGTCTTTTATAACTATTCGGTAGCATTTCGTGTCTTTACGAGAGAAGGTGTGTCCAATTAATCCCTTCTGTCGTATTAGATCAATGACTTGCTTGTAATCATCGGTAGTATTTATCATTATCCGTAGGAGATTTTTATTTATTATTTTGTACCGAATCTCTTCTGGGCTAATTACAGACTCAATGAGTTTGGTGAGTTCGTTCAGATCCTCAATCCCATACAGAATAATAGGAGGGGGTTTATTTGGTAGTTTAGGCTCAGCGTAAGTGTTCTTTGTTAGGTCAACCGGTAGGTTTGAGAATCGGTTTTTTGACTCAATTGGCGGAGGCGAGTTATTATCGCATATTTTTCTTTTCTTAGAAGTAGGAACTCGTTGCCATGGTGGAGGTTGAGTAGCATCTGTACATGCCTGTGCGGCTGGCTTAAATTCTGTGGCTTCATCTGTGTCTTTCTCGCAGCCGAATAAGATGGGATTGTTGACAGAACCCGACTGCTTCGATGAAGTTTCGCTTAGAGAACTAGATCGTTGCCTATTAAAAAGGCTTGGATGAAAGATTTGTTGAACAAGTTTCTTAGGCGAGGTTATGTTCTTTTGGTTTTCATCAAAATCGTTATTTTGACTTTGAGCCTGATTTCCCGATCTATTCAATTCAGTAGCATTTTTGGAATTCATGGTGGTAATTATTTTTCTACAATGGCAACACTTATCCAAATGTCAGATGACATTCTGACATGATTAAAAGTTGACGACGAAAAATTAAAAAATTGTGGGGTGGATTGAAAAAACTATATAAACTTGATTGTCACTTTTGTTTTTAGATCACTGATTTTTTTTCAATCACTTATTAATTTAAGCTACAAACAGTTGTTCACAGGTTTCACAGTTAAAATTTCACTTTCACAATATTTTTAGGCATAAACTCGCAGTCTAACACACGAAAGTCACTAAATTCTCCAACACCGCGCTTTCGCGTGTTGACAGTTGACAGTCGCAATATTTTGTGACCGCCGACCTATTTTAAATATCAAAGATGTGTCATGATCAGATGTGTCAGCAAATAACACCATCTTCTAAACTAAAAAAGGGAATGGAACCAATATCGAGCCAACCCACGACCTACAACTTGTAAGTCGCGGCCGATACCACTGGGCCACCGCTGCTCTCAATATACAAATTAGGAAAATAAAGATCTTGTTTCTTGTTTTTTTTTTCCTTGTTTTTTTGAAAAACGTTGCCTCACACTAGGAATTTCTTCCTGTATCGTGGGTGCGTTTACAAACATATAAACTCAGATACACAACACCCGGAGCCGGAACAACTATCTGTAGGTCATACAAATATTTGTTCCGTGCGGGAATCGAACACGCGACACGCAGCGCAGCAGTCAATCGCTCAACCACTGCGCCAACCGTGCGCCCGATTGATATACCTTGCTATTTTGCTACATCATGTATTTTTTCCGTTTCGTTATAATTAATGTTAAGTAACCATTTGATAATTTTATGTTTGCATTGAATTTTATGACAGGCGCTATATTTATTATTTTATTTAATTTATTAAATAATTCGCCTGCACGGAAATATCCTTGCGCGAAAGAAGTATTTACTTGCGTAGTTTCTTTTGGAGAGGGCTATATGTTTCCTCCTTTCTTCGGGTAAGTTGGATTGTTGTACGTGCAGATTTAACAAACAAACAATTTTTGTATGTCAAAAAGTACGAGAACTAGAAACCATATAAAAACGATTGGAAAATGTCGTTAGTATATTGATTGATAGCTGAGCTAGTCGTGTACTACTACGTGTACTATGTTTCAGTCGGGCGTGTGGTCGGGCGGCGCCACGGGCACGGCGGGCGCGGTGCGCGTGCGCGGCGCCGACGGCACGGGCGGCGCCCGGCGCGCCGCCGGCTTCCAGCCCACGCTGGTGGCGCTGCAGCAGGGCGCGCCGCACCCCATCACCACGCTCACCATCAACTCCTCATACGGCCTGTCAGTACTACCATAACCTCTGTTCGAAGCGAATCATCATTCCTATTTCAGCCGAAAGACGTCCACTGCTGAACAGCCTCTCCCAAGCGTCGCCACATCGACTGGTCCTGTACGTCTCACATCAAGCAGCCTTAGCCAAGTCATCGTTCCACCTTAGTTGGTGGGCATCCAAGGCTGGGTCTTCCGGCCGCCGCTCTAAAACTTTTCGGCCCAATCGACCATCCGTTCTGCAAGCAATGTTGTTCTTTTGCATATTTCTTTGATATCGCTTGAAAAGATTGGTAACTCCTAGTAATACGACCTACATGTTTATTTTTTAAAGCTTAGAATAGTGTTATATATGCCTATGTCAGTCACGAACACCGGGGTCATATAAAAATGTTTACGTTGTATGTACGGTTATGAATTAATTATCGTTTACTGTCCGTCGATACCACTCTATATACGTTTATACTATCGCAAACTTATCTATACGCATGGTTAACTTTGTAACACAATTTCAAGAATTCATTCCTATTTATAAATTTTATTGGCCCCAACATGCTACCTTGTGGGACACCCATAATGCAACTTTCAAATCGTCTTAATGTTTTAATGTTGCAAAACAAAGCTATAATTACTTATGTTCAAACGCTATTTTCTAATGTTTTTATGAACTTAGTTACCTTCTGTAATCACTTTGGATCTTATAATAATAGCTTAATAAATCAAAGGCTTAATGGAAATCAGGGACATAAAATGTATCAGAAGTTTAGACAACGTGAATTTGAACACGTACTTGTTACGTCTGTCTGTGTGTTCTGATTTCTCTCCGGTCGTGTCAGATACTTGTGCTTCCGATCATTGCGGGCAATGGGTTCTCTGATATTGACGCCGCTATCGTCCCCGTCCCGCAGCATGGCGTGGGGCGGCGAGCGCGGCGTGGTGGTGGTGGACATGTCGCGGCGCGCGCTGGTGGCGGCGCACGCGCCCGCCGCGCTGTACCACGCGCCCGCCGCGCCCGCCGCGCGCGCCGAGCGCCAGCGCTCCCCCAGCCTCGACCAGGTACGGAGACACATGCGTTACTTGACTACTTGTGTTTATAAACGACGCCCGCGTATGATCTCGATTATTTTCACAATACTTTAAAAATAAACTTCAGTAAAACAGCCACGTCAGGATATTAAAATATGCATGCGGCGTCATCTATGAATAAAACTAGTCACGGAATTCTTAAGCTTGTAAAATGTAGCCATGTTTATTCGTAGTGACATTTTACAAGAAAATTGTAATATGATAGCGATGAAGTCGTTCAAATTAAAGTGGTTAGTAATGAACATTCAAAAAGATATTAGAAGAAGCACGACGCGTCACGCGAATAGCCAGCAAAACTAACCGGTGATACTTACGAGATGGCGTTGTTCACGAGAAGTCGTCATGATGAGCGTTAGAGAACGGAGGAGACACCGCAGCAATTACGGTTTACTTCACATTACTTTTGATTTGCTTTTTTATTTACTTACGTATGATTTGCTCTGGCGAGCGCCCGCCACACCCCTTTACTTTTATTATTTCCTATAATTTTGTAATTTAATTTGAACTAATTTAGCAGTAGCGCCACTCCCGGCTTATCCCAGTAGTAACATGGCATGGCATCGTTAGACATTCTTTACACTCAGCCTGTCTTTCTCTTCTATCGCATAAATATTATATAGAATATTTAACATGTCAAGTTTACAGATTGTCCGCGTTACACTTCCGTAGGCGAGTACGATCGTACCTCACTGTACCGCTAGTCTGTAATGTCGTCGACGTAGCTCACAATCGCACCGAGTAGCGATCCGTCGTCACCGCTCACGGCATCCATCCCGCACGGTCACAGTGTCGTGGTGCGCCACTTTACTTCACATTTATATTTTTTCCCATCCCTCGACTGTAAGCTGGAGGAGAGCGCCACGCGACCGTCCCCCGCCGCCAGCCCCCACGACCCGTGCGTGGACGAGCCGCCGCTGGCACAGCCCGCCCCGCTCGGCCCGCCCGCCCAGCCGCCCGGAGAGTTCGCACAGCCGGCCCAGCCCTCGCCGGCCGCTGCCTCTCCTGCACCGGACGATAAGGCTAAACTAGACCCCAGAAGAAAATCCACCTCCTGGAAAACTTTCAACTTGAAACGACAGCTCTCTAAAGTGGATCTCAAGTTCAAGGCGGCATTCGCGACACCCACTGAAAACAGTCAGGAAGAGGTGGCCGCAGAGAAAAGTAACTCTCAGTTTTACTGTGAAGCGCCCGAGCGGGCAGACGGGCCCACGCCCACGGCCACGCCGGCGCCAATGTCGCCCGGAGCGGCGCCCGAGCCCGGCGCCGAGTCGCCGTCCAGCGAGGAGACCAAGCCGTCGGCTTCGGACGCGGAGGAGACGGAGGACGGCTCGCCCGGCGCGCTGCGCAGCTCCGACGTGTTCGAGCGCATGCACCGCGAGCTGGTGGAGCGGCGCGGCACCGACGTGTACGAGCGCATGCACCGCGAGCTGCAGGAGCGCTGGCAGGCGCAGGACGCGGCGCCGCGGCCCGACGCGCTGGCGCTGGAGCCGGGCCCGGCGCGCCCGCCGCGGCGCCGGCGCCCCGAGCGCGACGCGCGCCTGCTGTCCGTGCCCAACATCAAGTACCGCGAGCGGCGCGCGCCGGCGCCGGCGCCGGGCTCGCTGGGCGGGCTCATGCGCCGCTTCAGTAAGTATTGCGTCACCCCGCCTCACCCACATACATCGCTACATCGCTACATCGCTAGCGGTCACGTCTCCGTCGCGTAGCACCTAGACGTTCTTCGCTGTTGTTAGAGTAGTTAGGTCCTCGACATGAATGGTAATGGTTTGCGATTTTGATCTAATACACTGGTACCGTAGCCCCCTTTTCGTTCGGGACATAGATTTTTTGAATAGCTAGAGGTGATGGTAGTTAGATGTACTGAAACGTTTTGAACTAATTTGTAACATAAATATTATAATTTAAACTGAGAACCTAACGGTCACTAACGATTCGTCTGTAGAGTTGAAACGGTAAGAGATTGCGAGTTATGACATTAACATGCTTTGTGCTTCTTGTGATATTTGGCTTTTTATATGATTTGGTTTATAAACTATGTATAATGTATATGATAAGTAAGATTATATTATGTAAGACTCGTTATATATTTATCCGCAGTGTACACCACTTGTACAAAGGTCGCACGGTGTTCTGTGCTGTTCGTGTGAGCCTACTATCACATAAGTACGTACTATATAAAACAGCACGGTGGTGATTGATGTGTATATTTCTTTTATTTCCAAGGATAAGGACTCATCCGACGAAGACTCTAACTGCCTTAAATATCTATTCGCTGATTTCCTCGGTAATTAAACAAATAATTAATAGTTGAAATGATTGCATCAAACCGTAGGTGATCTCTGTGTTGTCGATGTCCTGAGATGATGTTCAGTGCTAATGGTACGAGCTGAGTAGTCGGTATAGATGGCACCACTCTCGCTTGTAGTTCACATCAGTTAGCCGCCATCTCGACGTCCCGTAAGCGCTCGCTCATGGCCCGACTGTCCCCAGGGGAGTTAGTAGCGCGCCTGTGTCCGCCGCGCGAGCCGCAGCCGCCGCACGAGCAGCGCGTCGTGCCGCCGCTAGGTACGAGTATGACTACAGACTCCACAGCCACACGACTAACAGCCGCGTCACTAAACTACGACTAATACTAGAATATCTGGCACAGAGATCACGGTTGTTCTAACATCGGGTCGCGTATCGCGTCGTCATAACAGGGAAGGTCTTCTGTGTTCATGTTGTGTATACGGTGGAGGCAGCCGTCTATCGCGCCCTGCGGTATCGATCACACGGCCTGCAGACCAGCGGTCTTGTGATCGATGCGGTGGGGCCGCTGGTGGTGGGCACTGGCAGGGCAGTCCGCACGCAGCAGGCAGGGTCGCTAGGAGTGTGTGTGTTGTAGATGAACGGGCCGGGCGGCGGGGGCGGCGGGGGCGGCGGGGCCGGGGGCGGCGCGCCCGCGGGCGGCGGCGGGCCGGCGGGGGCGGCGGGGCCGGCCGGCGTGCGCGTGCGCCGCTCGCGCTCGCAAGGTACCCGCAAACTGCACAAGTGCCTGTCCACGGCGTCCGACGTGTACGCCGTGCCCCCCGCCCCGCAGCACTCGCTGCTGACGACGCGCCAGTATTGCAGTTTTGGTAGTACAGTCACCTTGTACCGAGTCCACTCGGCTAAGTCTCCTTCCGTTCTGAGGCAGTCGCAGTTTCTTCCTTTTGGTTTTTATTTTCTGTTCGTTATGGTTTATATTCTCGCCGCGGACGAGTGCTCGCTTGAGCCGGCGCGGTGCGTGAGGGCGTCACTCCCACGTCACCTCCACGCATCGAGCGAAGCATCGAGAGCTTGACTGGATTACGATATTGCATTTTGGCTGATAATTCTCGCTCAGCAACTTTAATAACTGAACCTATGCTTTGTCTGTGTACTATCAAAATTTATTTATGAAAACTCTTCTGTTACTAGTCGTCGCCGTCAAGCGCGCTCAGAGGTCTGTTAACTCTCACTCTTACCCCTTCGTTATGTTTTGTTTTAATTTTATTTTTTTTGTTTTTCACACTCACTGATATACTTCTTTCCATAACTGAATACTCAAACATGTTGACTTGCTGTGAGTTTGAAGGTAGCTTATATTAATTGCATAGTCCTTTATGAAAACGGAAACGGATGAGAGTCGTTTGTATTTTATTTAAACGAAAATGATTGGCTAATATTCAAGCTCACATCAATTTTGTTAATAATTTTGGCCTTTTCATGCCATAACCTTACATACATTAAAATTGATATGATACTAATTAATCATAATGCTATAAATTGTAATTGGACATCAGATGTTGAACACCAAGCCACAGTCTCGTAGAGATGGAACTTTTAAGATTTTGTTCGGCCCCTTATTATTTCTATGAGCATGTGTTCAACTGTTGAGTTACTTCCATATTTATTTATTTGAAAAATTTCCAATTTCAGATCGGAATCATTTAATAGGTAACCATTGGAATATTCCTCACCTATTTTAAGTTATAATTTGGTTCTCTAGTTGTTATATCCGAGTAGTTTATCCTTCGTTGTCATTCCAAGTCCGAGCTAGAATGAGTTCCTCATGTTTGATGGTGTTTCATGTATGTCCATGTCGGCTTGAGACCTACTCTCGCTGTACAGATGTAAGGCGGCGCGCGCAGCGCTGGCGGCGTGACGTCACGCGCGCATCGCAGGCGGCTCGGCGGCGTGACGTCACGTGCGCATCGCTGGCGGCGCGGCGGCGTGACGTCACGCGCGCATCGCTGGCGGCGCGGCGGCGTGACGTCACGCGCGCATCGCTGGCGGCGCGGCGGCGTGACGTCACGCGCGCATCGCTGGCGGCGCGGCGGCGAGACGTCACGCGCGTATCGCTGGCGGCACGGCGGCGTGACGTCACGCACGCCAGCGCTGCGCGCGCCGCCCCTTTGATCGTGCTTGTAACATATTGTGGTTTTGTTTGTCGGTACAGAACCAACTGTTCCGCAGACTCTCGCATCTATGGAGTACTTACACATTATGCAACCCAATGGTATCCAATACAACATTTGCATCGTTTCTTTTGTTCTTAAGTTTTGGTATGGTGTTCGTTTATTTCCGCTTGTGTGCGTCGGCGCACGTAGCTGTCCTCTAGTGCGACGTGGCTGTGACTGTCTTGTAATGTACCCACACACACTATTGGTCTGCGCACTCTTGTACGAAACTCTTTCGACTGGCATGACTCATAGTTGTACTACTAAAAGGTGACTTACTACTCAAAACTATTTAATCTATCACTGTTATTGTTACGATGAACGAGACCTACTATACTATATATGTTATATGTGCATATTATAAGCGAGGCTTTCCATATTGTATGAGACACACGATCTATATTATCATTTCTATTCTTTTCTGTATTTAGTTCGATGGTCGGTTCTTTATCTCACGAGCGATCACGTTATGTATTTATTTGCCTTCGTCTGCGAGCGGTCGCCAGCTCGGTGCTCGGTGCTCGGTGCTCGGTGCTCGGTGCTCGGCAGGAGCCGCTCGGTTCCTCCGCGGACCGAGTGCCTGACGCGACTTCACACTCTCTACTTTATATACTTCTAACGCTGTTGAGTACATGAATGTTATTTCTTTTCTAGCCCGACCACAAAGCAAAAAGTTTATATGGCTCGTTTTTGGCTGCCTCTATATTCGGCTGTCATTATGTCTATGTATGCTTACGGTATTATCTTACAATCAGTGCAGTAGCTGCATGCGCACGCCCGCCCCGCACGTAGCCGCTAGCGCGTTGTGTGTCCGTCCGGCGGACTAGTGCTGGACTAGTGCTGGACTAGTGCTGGACTAGTGCTGGACCTGGTCTCATCCTCATTCCATCACTCATCACTCTGTGTTGCTGTTTGTGTACATGTTGTGTTCCGTAGCGTTCGGCTCGCTTCTCATCGGCTATGTCCATCGTTAGAGCTGTTTATCGATGTGCTCGTTAAGTTAAGGTACCTAACTCTACGATTACTGATATCTCAAGGGGTGATCGGTGTTTTGACCGCTGCCTCACTTGCGCCGTGTTCTGCCTTGTGTTAACCATTTCATGTCTCGGGTCAGAACACTAACCATCGAGCGACTAACGACAATATCTAACATTATTCGACATAAACAAGACGTTGTGCAAATAAGCTGAGATTGGACGGGCATGCAATCGCCTCACGATCCTTCTGACGCATGTTTATGATTCCTTCTCTTTATCTTGTATATCTTATGCACCGGTATATGGCACTTGACTGATAATTTCAGCTAATTTCACAACAGCACTGATAACACTGAGTCCGTGAGCTGAGCTCGCTTTATTCTGCAACCTTACCTACTGTAGACTAGTGCACAATCCGGCGGTGATGAGGGACACAACCAGCTCTAGATTTTTTTTCGAATATTCTGACCCCTAACAGAACAAATAAGAGAAGCTGCGGAGAGCAGACATGCAACTGATCCGCCAAGTGTTTAGTCTCATGCTTTCTTAATATTGTACCTAAAACCCAAATATCGTGACACAAAAAACAACACAATGGTAAAAAAATATAGTAGTGAAAACTCTAAAAATAAGAAATTATTGTTTTTGTTTAGTGTGGCAAAAGACATCTGCTTCCGTTAGTGATAACAAAGCGACTTGCATTGCGCTCAAAGCTTGTCTTATGGACTCGTCCAGTCCACATTAGTTACCCCGTAGCGAGCCTGGTAGTCCCTCACGCCGCCGCCGCCCGCCGCCACGCGTGCGCGGCGGTGGCAGTAACCGAGTGTGTGTATGTTGCCAACCGGCCGGTCAGACAAGCTGGACAGCTCGTTCTCGCGCTCCCGCTCCAGCTCCATGTCCAGCCTCGAGAACATCTCGCAAGAGGGCATCCAGTGCCTCGCCTTTGCTGACAGCTACACCAAAAAGTCTGGTGAGTTTATAATACTCGTATTTTTCTTAGTACGATACACATTTCGATACTTATTTTAGAGCCAATGATATTCCATTAGAGCCTATTTGACATCTACCGGTAAAAATCCTCCACTTTGAATCCAACACGACACCGGTCTACATAAGATATTCGAGGCAATCGATATTTAACAAAAAAAGATAGATTCCTAAGCTATTCAGGGTTCATAATTACGTTTAGTTGTTAATTCGAACTAGATTGATTGTTATTTAATTTTGTTTGATGTTGGCAGACCCGACGGCGCTGATGCCGACGCTGTGGATCGGCACGACGCTCGGCTCGGTGCTCACCATGATGATCAGCCTGCCGGAGGCGGAGCACCGGCACACGCAGCCGGTCGTGGTGGCCACCAGCGGTACGTACGCCGTAACGTCCATTACTTCGGCCTTACACCTTCTAATCATCGCTACATTATTGGTTCTCAATGGTTTGGCTTTCAAAGGTTTAAGCTTGTTGATAAATTTAAAGACATGTTTGTATGTTTGCAGGTGGTCCGTTATTTAGGTTAAAGGGTTCAATCCTGACAATGTCATTTCTTGACTGCAATGGTGCTTTAATACCTTACTCCTACGAAAGTTGGAGAGACGATAGTAAAGATGTAAGTATGCGTAATATCCTGTAGTCAGCAAGAACAAAACGGTTCCCTTGCACTCATGACACCTCTATGTCGTTCCTTAGCAGGTGAGAGACAGACGCGAGCGCACGCCGACCAAGCAGAGCTCGTCCAGCAGCGGCAGCCGCATGAGCCCCACGCCCGGCGCCGACGTCGCCGGCGACCGCCAGTTCGTGGTGGTGGCCTCGGAGAAGCAGGCGCGCGTGGTGGCGCTGCCCAGCCAGAACTGCGTCTACAGGCAGCAGATCGTGGAGACTGACTTCGTCGTAAAGGCTGAGACTGTTAGCTTGAAAGGTAATCCAATCAATATTTCACAAAATAAAAATAGGATGCACTGGAACTGCATATCTACATAACTTTAGCAAACAGTAAAGTGGAACCGTATAATTTACAGACAGCGTGTGCCTGGTGAACTACCTGTCGACGGGGCACCTGGTGGCCTACAGCCTGCCGTCGCTGCGGCCGCTGGTGGACGTGGACTTCCTGCCGCTGTCGGAGCTCGGGTGAGGCCGCCAGCTCGCTAGCTACTCGTAGCTCCCGCCGTGCCCGCTCAGCCAGCCGCGAGCTGAGCGGGCACGCCCGTCCCTCGTGCGGCCGGTGCACACAGATCACTATTAGACGATTTCTCTGCACCAAACGAAGGCACTAAATGATAAACGGCTTATTTTATAATATAGAATATTTTATCATTAGCTTCGCAGTTTTATCATGTTGAATGCTATTTTGGGCTACCGGAGATTTGTCATTTTTACGGTTTTTGCATTCATTATTGTTCATCAGATTTTAGTTGTACGGATCATTCGCTATTTTATCATTTGGGAGCCTACCGACAGACTTCCTGTACAGTAACGATCGATGTTAGAACGTAGCCTCGCCTGGCGCACGGCGCGCACCGCTCCCCGCACGGCCCGCACGAGCCCGCACGAGCCCGCACGGCTCGCACGGACCTGCACGAGCCCGCACGAGCGCGCCGCGTGCCACGCGAGC
The DNA here is from genome assembly GCA_964057195.1 of Orthosia cruda. Taxonomy (NCBI): domain Eukaryota; kingdom Metazoa; phylum Arthropoda; class Insecta; order Lepidoptera; family Noctuidae; genus Orthosia; species Orthosia cruda. Next base: position 41,483,883 of record OZ059836.1, read on the forward strand.
ACGGATCGTCGTCTCTCGAGTGCGCGAGCACTAAGCTACTAGACGTACAAAGTCGCGCTGTTTCTCATCACGATGTAGACAAAATTTTGCAATTCTGTCGAGCACCACCTGTGCTTCCGATATTTGGCACTCTTTATATTTTTCAGTTTGAAAGTAAACGATCTGACATCGCCCTAACACGACACACTTTTATACAATGCGCCGTCATAGAGACCCTATGTTTATGAAAGGACACCGTATATCACTTTCTAACTACTCAACTATATTTATTTTGGTGCTGCAAATGTATATGGATGTAAATACACACTGGTTACCCGACACTGAACGGAACGAACACCCGAACGACACGGAATGCAACCGACACCCCCGCGCTAGCCCTCCGACCATGTTACGATAGTGTGTACCGCCCTGCATCTCTTACATCTAACTTTTCACCCTTAGAACAATGTTGGATTTACTAATCGGCGCGTGCCTCGGCTCTGTCTCACGTCCCAGGCGCCCCCGGTCCGTGCACGTGTGCGCACGAGTGCACAGACCGGGCGCGCCGGAGCACACAGCCGAGGTGCGCGCCCGAGCGAGTCACCGCGCTGACTGCTGTCTGTGTTCCTGGTAGCTTCCAGACACAGTCCAAACAGAGGGGTATCGTAGACCCAATGCTGTCCATATGGGGCCAGCAGCTCATTGTTAACGAGGACACCGACCAGTAAGTCGCCGTCCATGCAGATGACATGCGTTAGCCACGTACCGTCACTTGTCATGTGGAGTCGCTCACTCCGGCCTCTGTTGCGTACCTAGACATGTTCATGTAACGTTGACAGTTGCTTCGTACCCTCATCTCCCCGCGCCCATAGTCTGCCCCCGCCCCCGCCCCCCGCCCGACCCGCCCGACCCGCCTGTTATGTTTCATTGACGTTTCCACTCGGCTCAGGGCAAATCATTATACGCTCCCGACTCAACCTCGTGTGAAAATTGGCGTTTAAATGTCTTCTAAATAAATTGAAAACCAGAAACAGACAATATCTTCCGATATCGGAAGAAGTTTAATATTCAAATATCTAAAATAGAAATGATAAGAAAATATTGAAAATAAATGAGCTAACAGGGAGGTACCTGAAGGGTTTACCGCTTAGGACACACGTACACAGGTGACGTTTCCACCTTCAACATAGGGAGCGTCGCTCGGAATGATTTGCCCGCCGCCGCCGGGAGCTGCCTGCGTCCTGCACTGTGCTTCACTAGTGCTCGCAGCCCTGCCCTGACACCACACACACACTCGTGTACAGTGACGACACGCACTCACGTGCACTACATGTAACTCTCTCTGTGCGATCTCTCCTACTTCCTCGCTGGGCTGCTACTCTGCTCTGTTACGTGTTGTTCTTCCTCGTTCTTTGCTTGCAGCATGCCTGCTTCTGAATGTTTTATTTCCTCATTTAAATGTTTATCTTGTTATTATTAGTCGCGATAGTACTCGTTAGTTACGCTTACATATATGTTAGACTAAAGTTTGTCCAATAGACTCCGACACTGGACCGCGAGGATGCATCAGGTGAGACGTTTCAATTGATAGAACAATTATTCTTTCCCCCACTTTCTCAACTTCGCTCTTGTTCTATGAGTCTCCTTTCTCTTTCTTCTTGAACAATATAAACATCACAAGTGAACACTAGCGTGTGCATTGAGGCGACTTGTAAAACGTTTGATGTATGTGGTATTGCAGGATAGCGAAGACGTTTTGCTTCAGCAACAGGGGTCACGGACTGTACCTCGCTTCGCCCACTGAAGTACAAAAGTTTACCATCGACGCTGAGTTCTGGTCAGTATATTTAAAGTGTTCAATCAATGATTGCGCCGCCAGTTCACGGGCTGTTGCTAACTAACTCGTGTGTCGTGTGATACAGCCAGCAGCTGAATGAGATGATCGGCGAGTTGTTCCTGCCGCGCGACATGCCGGAGCCCCCCAAGGAGAGCTTCTTCCGAGGATTGTTCGGCGGCGGCGCCCGACCACTCGATAGGGAAGAACTATGTGAGTATGCCATATCTGTTTAGTCCTAGCTAAAGTTGTGCACTTAAATGCGAGGTTAATTTGTATAGAGAAGAGCCAACATGTGGTATGGGTATGGAGTATATGTGGTGTTGGCGTGTTGCAGTCGGAGAGAGCAGCGGCAAGCCCCTGCGCACGGTGGCCAAGCACATCCCGGCGGCGGCGCAGCTGGAGCAGCTGGGCTCGCGCGCCAGCACGGCGGCCGGCGAGGTCTCCAAGGCGCACATGCTGGTGGTGGAGCGCGGCGACAAGCTGTCGCGTCTGGAGGACAACACCGAGCGCATGCACAACCAGGCCGCCGAGTTCTCCTCCTCCGCGCACCAGCTCATGCTCAAGTACAAGGACAAGAAGTGGTACCAGCTGTGAGCGCCGGTCATAGGTTATGTCTTACACTTCGGCTTCTGAAGGCGGGACGTTGAAACATGTATGAGGAATTTCTATGTAAAAACGTACCAAAAACGAATTGTCCCCGAGAACAAACTCGTGCCCGTCGTATTTGGTACGGTTTCAGACTCCATCAGGGGTCCTGGCTGTCGTTGACGAATGCCACAGAGTGCTTTATTCTGAGATTTTTAATAGCGTGACTTTAATGCATCCGTCAGGCGTCAGCACATTGTCGCAGTCGGCAGGTGCAGCCCTGCAGCCCTGCAGCCCTGCAGCCGTGCAGCAGAGCGGCGCCGCCCGCCCGCTAGAGCTTATTATAGCTACCATGTAGACGTCTTATGAACCTTACCCTAGACTCTTATAGGCGTGACTCGATATCAATGAACGCACAAACTATCGATACTCTCGAGCATAGTCGGATTCGGTCAGTAGTGTCCCGCTTCCTACGAGCACACGCTGAATCGTTCAATTATTGTGTGCCTATGGCGCGGCGCCCCGGAGCCCCGGAGCCCCGGCGCCCCGGAGCCCCCGGACCCGGAGCCCGGAGCCCGAGGCGGGAGGGGGGCGCCCACGTGTACATAGCGCGCTCGCTCCGCAGTCGGTCACGCGATGTGATAATGTAAATAAATCGAAAGCATTATTATAAAGTAATTTACTTAAAACTCTTTTTATACAAGTTATACAGTAGTGTCGCGTCGGACTTCGATGGTCTCTCCTTGTGTCTTCTTTTACGGTTAGGATTCAATAGAGCCGCCACACGAGCGCACCGCCTATATGTTGTACCACCATGTTGCATCCGAGCTTGTTCGTGTATGTTGTACCACCATATTGCACAGTTCGGCCTGCGCGTTCTTGCGCACGCGCAGGCCGCATCCGACCTTGTTCGTGTATGTTGTACCACCATATTGCACAGTTCGGCCTGCGCGTTCTTGCGCACGCGCAGGCCGCATCCGACCTTGTTCGTGTATGTTGTACCACCATGTTGCACAGTTCGGCCTGCGCGTTCGTGCGCACGCGCAGGCCGCATCCGACCTTGTTCGTGTATGTTGTACCACCATATTGCACAGTTCGGCCTGCGCGTTCGTGCGCACGCGCAGGCCGCATCCGACCTTGTTCGTGTATGTTGTACCACCATATTGCACAGTTCGGCCTGCGCGTTCGTGCGCACGCGCAGGCCGCATCCGACCTTGTTCGTGTATGTTGTACCACCATGTTGCACAGCTCGCCGCGTGCGCACGCGCAGTCCGCGCTCGTTTGGCGCTGCTCTACTATACTTCTCGTTTCCAGCGTGGTATATAGGCTGCATTTATGTTACTATACGCATAGATATACGATTATGTTAGTACATAATTGCGTAACACATGAGATTATTTGAATGTTGCTATTAAAATACATGTAGATGTACATTTTATAGAAACAAAGTAAACTCTAATCTAATTATGTAAGGATAGTCGACGATGTTGATCTGTATAAAGTATTAAGATAATAATATAAAGAAAGAATAATATATTATAAAGATTGGAAATTTAAGCATTGGATGACAATAATTTTTGTTACTTCTCACTGGAGATTTCTTTGACACACAATGTGTAGTTTAGTTTCTCTTCTGAACACCTCCCGCTTGTGTTGCCAGTTCGTTGTGTTCGCAGTGTGCACACAGTCAGACGATGTGTTTATTACGTATTTATTCTATATTAATTGACTACAAGGTTTCTATGGGCATTTGTTAGTGTCGACACGTTTGCATTCGGCCGTTCGCCGTCGCCGCGCCCCGTCGCGGTTGGCGCCATTTCCTTTAGTTGGTGTTCGCTACTTATTGTATATTGTAACACAATGATAGCAATACTACGTGCGGGTTGCCAGCCTAAAGTAAACCAGACCAATCGGTGTCGTGTCGGTGTTGCTAGCTAAAATAAAAAAGTAAAATAAAGCGATAACTATTATGTGTAAACTAATGACTAAAGCTCCCTTGTATATCGCTGGTATTATGTAAGTGCGTGGCGAGGGACTCGCTCCACGATCGAGTTATGTATAAATATGTATCAGTTCTGTGTTCTTGCTGGACTAGAGATTGTATGGAATTGGACGAAATAAGAAGAATTGTTAGCACTTGTGTAGTGTTGCTGGGTCTTTGTATGTAGGTACTGAGGGTTACTGTTAATTTAACAAATATTTTTTTCAAGGGGCGTAGTGCGCGTGGGTGCGAGTCTCGTCGTCTCATTTAAATAAATAAGTAGTGTAGTGGATATCGGTGTATCGCATGGCAATAAAAGTTTTCTATGTCGTCACCGCATCTAGCTGTTACGTTGCATAGTTTGTTTCCTCACTCGCAGCTTGCTCGTGGTGTAACATGTTACACGTTGCATGCCACAACTTTTAGTTCGACTGTTGCATTATCAGCACGTTACAAAGTAAATGCTGCAATATTTTCCTGCAGATACTAATCGTATGTATACGTCCAGTGTGGTTCGGTCGCCTTACTTAGCTTGACAATTTTATACCTTAGACATGCTAGTTCAGTTAATCGTATTATTAGTTAGCGAGTATACTTCAGCCGTGTGCGATATCGGATGCCAAACTTTGTACTGTTCTCATGCTATATGTTATATAAATATTATAATTGTTACACAACTTGTAATCATGTTCTGATGAGTTTATGTAATGTAGTTCTGTCGCCGAGAGACGCTGCGTGGATACGTCTACCTCACTGCGACAGCTTAGCGTTAATATTACGTCTCGAACAAACAAATTTTTAACTAATGCTGTTCCAATTAAATATCACTTTTTAACCAGATTATTTTGTTAAGTAGGTAGTCACTAACGAGTTTTATTCAACAAATATTTTCATAGCAAAGTTTACCAAATTTTATCAATCAATCAGTAGAAATGGGTTTAGCGAATTTTAACGTTCACTTTACATCGATTTGGGTGGAGTTGGGAGACTAGCTTGCACGATCATCGCCGTGCTGTATTCGAGTGGCATATCAGAGGAATATATCAGTTCGTGACGAGGTCGCGGGGATCTGTCTTATTTTAAGATCAGAGAAGATAGTTTTGAGACGCCGCTTACTACATTTTCTAATGCCCTATATCAAGTAGATTTTTCGTTTTAACCTCGATAGTAAGTAAGGTAAGAGTTGAAGTATTATTTCGCCGCATCACGTCACTCTGTGCATAGCATCCATAATTCTGTATAGAGTTGTCGCTAGCCAACTATTTCAATACATAGTTCACATAGATATTACTTTTAGTTAGAAATTGAAACGGAGTTTCGTTGTTGATGCAAGTTTATTTGTAAAGTATTTATCTCGCTGCAGCACAGCGTAGCGCAGTCTGCTCGGGCTCGTCTGTTAGCTGTTAGCCTGTTCGGCGCAGGTTGGCCGGTGTGCGACTGTGCGACTGTCCGCCATAGCGCGTCTAGTCCTTGTTGATGTCACTACGTTTTACTTACGTACCTCATGCTCCGTGCAATATTCTATTAAACTATGGTGTAATGTAAATGGACAAGTTAAGTTTTCTCAATTCTATTAATTGTTAATTATAGTTGAAGTACTTACGCCACGTTGCATGTAGTAGACGACGGCGGGCGCATGTCGTGTCGGTCGAGCCGCGCGTCTGACGTCACTGTCGACAGTCTGCGTAACGCACGACAGTTCCATTACACGCTGACGATTCATTTGGAAATTATGGGACTAAATTATAAATATAAGTATTTGTAAATAAATAATTAAAAAAACAAAAATCTTGTGGCAAATTATTACTTGTTATGTAACGACGTGTAGGATTCATTTCAACTTTATTTTGTATGATTAGACGAGTGTCTCTTTTCTAATCGTTCAGAAACGAGGGTTATAAAGAACTATAATAACTATACATATTGTATATAAAGGATGCTGTTGAATTATATTGATTATTTAGTTTGGTAGATGATTATTATAGTCATTATATATAAATAAATTATGAAAATATGAAAATAAAATTATATCAAACTATTATCGTTGTTTTATTTTCTAAGCAAGTCAAATGAATTCAAATATACCTACCTAAACCTATCGCTCATTACATTTCATAATATTTTTTTTTTTTTAAACGAGCGATGAGTCGCGGCCCGTCTGAAGCTAGCGCCATTGGTTGTCCCAGAACATACTTTACGAACCAAATGGCTGTTTTCTTCACGAGTGTACATGCGCAAAAGTTCGCAAAGCCTATGTTCAGACGAGCCACGATTCATCGGTCGTACTGTACATACTTATTAATAAAAGGTAACTAGGGAAAACTGGCCAATAACTGGCGGAATGTGGGTGTACCTACTGTAGGTCACTGCCTAACCCTTCGAGGTCAGAGAAATAAAGGCAAGAAAAAATCGTAGCACACCGAGCTCATACGGATGGTGGCACACGTCACTCAAGTCACGACTGGCGCGTCTCGGTCATACAAACAGTGACCGATCGGCGACGTGACTGATGTATGACCCGAACAGCCGACCACACCTTTATGGTATCGACAGCGAAGAGCAAAGGGCAAAGAGTGAAAAATCGACCAATCACTTAGACGGAAATCCACATCACGTCTTTCATCCCGCATGTGATTGCTCGATTTTTCACTCTTTGCCCTTTGCTCTTTCCGAATTAATTACGCAAAAAGGCTGCCGGAGCCGGACTCCAGCCCCTTAGCCCTATTCCCTTCATTCTTATATAGATCAAATCCGTGATTAGTGAGATAGCGCTATAGACGAAACTGCGGTTAACTAACTCGCGATTTTGGGCCGCATAATTTTGTGATCTTGAAGTTTTCTTTAGTTCCAAAAGGACGATTGTTTTTACTTTTAAAAAGTTACTCAATCGAGACTTCATGTTTTGTAATTATGTCCTTAGTCTAACAACACAAGCAGACTAGTGCATGCTATGATGCTATGTCAGTTATCTTCTTCGTAATCAAATTTTTATAATATTTTATAAACGTCACGGCCGACATGAATAAGGTGATGGATGTTTTGTAAACATATCGATGATTTTCACAGTTGTGATAAGTGTCAGAATGGCGCAGCGGTAGGTATAATAGCTCGACGCTTGAGTAAAATAGGGTCCAGGTTCGAATCTTGCTTCGGCCAAAAGATTTTATAAAATTTGTTGTGAGTTTTTAGAAATTAGTAAAAAAGTATAATGTTTGTTAAACACATTTTTTTTTTTAAATTTATTTAATTATATTTTAATACAGAGGTGTTACTTAATTCTAAACTCGCCAAACTTTTACGTTTGATGGCGAGAGACGCTCTTTTAAATTACAATGCACCACCTTACGCACATACATACTACTTATATATATTATTATTATACTGTTATGCTTTAATCTTACGTACATATTTAGTTCTGCTTGCTACCCTGTATAATTTTCTTTAATTTTGTCTTAATTGTTCCTTTACTAATTTTTACATTTTCTCTTAATAAATCTATTTTGTTAAACACTTTAGGTACCAAATACTTAGATGTTCTCTTACCATAATAATTTGTTATCTGTGGTTGAACCAGTTTGTTCTCTCTAGCCCTACGTGTGTTGTACTTGTTTTTAACATTAACTTTATAATCATCACTATAATAATATGCCAGACCTACCAAATATTCAACTTTTTATCTATGGGTATAATATTACAGATGGGAAATAACTTTTCATACTCTTTGTTGCACTTATCTTTAACATTTTTACTAACTAGAAACTTTATCAGTCTTATTTGTATGTCTTTAATATCTCTTAAATATGTAATAAAGGTTCGCCCGTACACAAGGAGTCCGTAGCTTATTAGCGAATCGGCAAGTGTAAAATAAACCATTCTTAACGTATGTTTGTTCAATACATTTTTTAAATGGTAAAACTTACTTAGCACCGATCTTAGCCTATTGCAAATGTCATTTACATGTAGTTTCCAATTAAAGTTCTTATCTATGGTTAGACCTAAATATTTAAATTTATCAACGTAATCCAATTTTGCACAGTTACAGTTGCATTTATTTCTATGCAAGCATTCATATGTATGTCCTATCACTGTGAGATATTCATTATTTACAGATTTAGCATTCCGATTATATGGCGAGTGTATATGCATACATTTAGTTTTAGAAAGGTTTAATATAATTCCATTGTCGTGTGCCCATTTGCATATATTTTCAAAGTCATCTTGAATACAATTTTGTGCCTCAGCTATATCTTTGGAGGCATAAACAAGACACATATCGTCAGCGTACATGAACACCTTACATTTATTTACGACATTTGACACACTGTTCACATGCATTATATATCCTACAGGTCCGTACACCGATCCAGTAGGAACACCCAAATCGACATCCACCTCTTTCCCAGCCACACGGGCGATAATTGTGCTTATTTTTCTATTAGTGAGGTAGTTTTTAAACCAATTATTTGTGGGACCGCGTATTCCGCGGGGATCGGGGCGATCCGAGGTTAGATCTCATGGTCTAAAGTATCGAACGCTTTTTTATAGTCAATGAATAGTGTTATAATTTGTTTACCAGAATCTAAGCAATCATTAATATAATCTGAAAATCCCAATAAGGCAGAGACAGTGTTGCGCCCCCTCCGGAAACCGTGCTGTGTATCACACAATATGTTGTGCTGTTCTAAGAACGCGCTGATCTGCCCTACAATATTTTTTTCGATTATTTTATCCATAACAGATAATAATGCGATAGGCCTATAGTTACCATATTCTAAATGACTTCCTGATTTGTATATAGGACGTATAATTGCATTTTTTAACTGGTCTGGATAAATACCGTTAGATAAGGACATATTCACTAATGCAGCTATAATAGGACTTATTTGCTTACGTAAATATATAATGTCTTGCACCCGTATTCCATCTGAACCAAGTGCTTTTTCACAGGACAATGTTCTTATGACTTTTTCTACCTCTGCCGCGGTCACCTTCTTGTATCTATAGCTTACCTCACTCGGTTTTACATATTTATTTCTATCTAAAAACGTCAAGTTACATACATGTTTAATTCCCTTTACTCGTATTTCCTCCGTAAACGTTTTAGAGAAGTTTGTACAAATCTGTTCTATACAATCTGTTTTTCCAAGGTACCTTAAAATAACATCGTCCAATCTAGTTTTGTTTCGACCCAACCATATTGTAAACAGGGGCAGTAATTGAAGCACAATTAGTCAGTTTTAGCAGGGTTTATTAGCACTGAACATTATATTACATAGTTACTCTAATAAGGCGTCTGCACTTAATCGCAGCAAGAACACACACACACACAACAGTAGAATAGACAAAAGGCTCTAACTTCGGGAGTGTTGCAATACAAAAAATAACTTTAACATTGTATCTCAACACCCTCCCTCAATGATAAACATCTAAAACAATTTCCTTTTACATAAAACACTTATGTACTCAGACCTAACAAGCTTCTAAACTTCTGAAATTTGACTCTACCTAAAGGCTTGGTTAAGACATCAGCTGGTTGTTCACTAGAACCAATATGCTTCAAAACTATTTCCTTAGCAAAGACCTTTTCTCTTACAAACAAAACTTTGACATCTATATGTTTTAACTTATGATGAAATTGAGGATTCTTACACAAACTTATAACTGGCATATTATCTTCAAAGAGTACAACAACAGCTTTAATACCAGAAAGACTACAATACAATTTACTAAGCCAACAAGCTTCGCTAGCTGCCAAACTTAAAGCTACAAATTCTGATTCAGTTGATGACAAAGAAACAGTGGGCTGTTTCTTCGATACCCATGAGACACTACATCCATCCAAAATTTTAAATAGGTAGCCACCTGTAGACCGCCTGTCTACTTTGTCACCAGCCCAATCTGAGTCAACATAACCAACAATGACATCAGAACAATTCTTATTTCTAGTAAATACCAAACTTAAGTTTAGAGTACCCTTAATATAACGTAAAACACGTTTCAAAGCATTCCACAAATCTAAACTAGCACAAGATTGGTATCTGCTGAGGATATTTAATGCTACACAAATATCTGGTCTCGAACATAACATAGCATACATTAAAGATCCTATCAATCTCCTACATCTATTTTCAATAGCATCATTTTCAGATTTATCTCTCTTCAGAACACTATGATCAAAATTTTCCTCCATGGGAGTAGAAACAGAATTACAATCAAACATCCCAAAAACTCTTAAAATATTCTCTAAATAAGCACTCTGACAAATAGATATAGTTCCCTCCCTTAAGTTTTGCACAATATTCATTCCCAAATAGTTTCTTATCAAACCTAAGTTCTTCATTTTAAAACTCTTACTCAATAAAAAGTTTAGCTTGTTTATTTCAGCCTCACAAGTAGAAGCTAATAACAAATCGTCAATGTACAGAAGTAAATATGTTTTACAATTATTTTCTATCTTTGTATATAAACAATACTCAAAATTACTTCTTACAAATCCTAAACCAGTAATAACATTGTGAAACTTAACGTTCCAATTCTTGGGTGAATCCTTCAGACCATATAATGATTTATTAAGTTTACAAACTTTTCCATTCTCACAATCACTATACCCAATAGGCAATTTAATATAACAGTCACCCACTATATCTCCATATAAAAAGGCACTACACACATCAAGTTGATGTATAGGAATATTACTGTTATTACAATAAGCCAGGAAAACACGCAACGAGGTCAGCCTAGCCACCGGGCTATATATCTCAGAATATGTTTTTTGCTGAAACCCCTTTGCTACGAGTCGTGCTTTAAAAGATGTAACTCCACCTTTTTCATTTCTTTTCCGTCTAAATACCCACTTTGTATCTATCAAAGTACAATCATTTGGTTTGTCCACAAGATCCCAGGTGTTATTCTCTTCCAAGGCAAGCATCTCTTTTTCTATGGCATTCTTCCAATGCTCAGCATCAACACTAGACATCGCTTCAGAGTAGGTACTAGGGTCTTCATCAATCCCTGTCGTCAACAAACCTAACTCATAGTCCTCTAAATATTTAGGTTGACGGCAGCGCCTTCTGGGTCTTAAACTATGTGGCAACTCTTCTTCATTGATCTCATTCTCCAATGCATCATCTGTATCCTCAAAATGATCCTCTTCAGGGCTAATCACTTGGTCTTCAACAGTCTCTCTATTTTCTCTCATTTCTTGGTCTTCACCAACCTCCCTGTCTTTTCCGGATGAACTACAATTTCCCTCAACAACCTCAATTGTTGCTTTTTCTCGCTGTCCTCCTTGTAAAGCTGGAATAATGTCTGTACTTTTCTTATCACAGCATAATATGCTATCTTCTTTACTAGGAATATCACCTTTTTCCTTTTCAGGCACTACTTGCGGTAAGAAGACAACATCTCGATGTACCTCAATTTTTCTCGAAGACAATATGAATATTCTGTACCCTTTCACATCAGCATCATAACCTACGAAGATACCCATCTTATTTTTAGGGTCTAGTTTCAACCTCTTCTCTTTAGGTACAAGTACAGATACACGAGTCCCAAATACTCTTAAATCTAACAAAGGGGAATCTCTTCTATAAAAGGCTTCAAAAGGAGTTTTACCTCTCACAGGACTTGGACCAGTTCGATTAAGAACATAGGCAGCAGTGTTTAAGGCCTCTGCCCAGAAAACTTTAGACATACCTATGATCATGGATCGAGCAGCTTCTACTAGGGTACGCATTTCTCTCTCAGCTCTTCCATTTTGCTGAGGTGTATACACAGTGCTTCTCTGATGCGTTATCCCATTCTCACTCAAAAAAGTACGTAATTCGGCATTCATAAACTCTAGTCCATTGTCACTCCTTAGGATCTTCATCCTTACACCAATTTCTCTTTCAAAATTCACTATAAAATTCTTAATAAAGCCTTTAACCTCATCTTTATGTTTCATAAAGAACACCTTGCGAAAACCTGAATGGTCATCCTTCAGAAGCAAAAAATACCTCGCTCCCCCGAGCGAAGTTGTCTCAAAAGGCCCGCATACATCTGCATGAACAAGTTCAAGGGGCTCATTAGCTCTCGACAAACTAGAAGGGAAGGGCAATCGATGCTGCTTCCCCGCTAAGCATTCCTCACAAGCGACATAGTCGTCCACAAATTCAACACAATTACGCTTTAAATACTCCCTAATATGCGCAATATCCTGATGACATAACCTATGCCATACAGTTAAGGACTCGACCCTTTTTGATAAATTTATTAGTCCAAAGTTCGTCATATCGCCAAAATTCTTAAAAGGTTTTACATGTTTACAACAACAAAAAGAATTACAATCACAAGTGTCAAAAACCTCAATGTCACTATCGCGTTCCGATACTAGAAAAGTAGCCATAGATTGCATTTTATTTTCATCTCTTGTAGTGACCATAGATATCTCAGATTGTGTTCCAGTACACGAAAACAGCATATGATACATTTTGTTTACTCGTTTTGACAATGCACATACATAACCCTTACTGTTTACAAACTTACAATAAATCTTATCAGAAACTAAATGATAGCCTTTATCCAAAACAGTTCCTACTGAAAAGAGATTGAATTTCAACTCAGGCACATATAGTACTTCACTTAACACTGTTTTTATGAACTCTGACCCGTTCCACGCGAACAGTTCCACGCTACCACGCCCAATAACATCCAGAAGCTTGCCGTCTCCCACAGCAACCTTTATCGAGCCTCTCAGGTGGTTCAGCTTGCTGAATAACTCCTTACTGCAACACATATGCTCACTAGCACCCGTGTCCATGTACCAAGTTCCTATGCCAACATCTTGATATGAACTACTCCTGCACATGAAAGCATTCTCCTCTGGAGCTGGAACCTTCTTCTTTTCCTTGTCTTTTAAAGATCTGCAATTTGCTCTTAAGTGACCTCTTTTTTTGCAATAATTGCAACTTCTTGTCTCCTTTTTGTTTTTCTCCTTGCAATCTTTTGCAAAGTGGCCCTCCTTCCCACAAGCGTAGCATTTACCCTGTCTGCTTACACTAGCCAAAGCTGTCTCCTGTAGTTGAATGGACTGGTCACTTCTATCTTCTTCGATGAGCAATTGCGAAGTCAACTCAATCAATGTCTGCTTCTCGATAGGGACGGACTCCCAGGCTGAGCGGAAGTGCTTGAACCTCTCCGGCAACGACATCAGCACTTTTGTTACTATCATTTTCTCAGAAAGTGGCTCACCTGCTTGTTTCAATTTATTGCTGATTTCCTCCAATCTTGACATCACTGTAGTCACAGAATCATGGCCAAATTCCAAAGAAAAGAACTTCTGTTGCAGTAGGTGTATGCTGACAGCAGATTCCCTTTCGTACACCGACTTCAGTTTGCTCCACATACCAGCGGATGAAGTGCATGATAGTAAATGCGTGAGCGGTCCTGAATCCATTCGCGTCACTATCAATTCCTGAGCTTTTGCGTCGCTTTCAAGCCATGACTTCACCTCACTTTGTTTCTCCGCCGGTGGTTTTTCCTCTTGGCCACAAACTATTTGAAACAAGCCTCGGCCCCTAAATATAACTTCCATCTGGAATCTCCAAACCGCCCAGTTGTCCCCTCCAGACAATTTCAACGAATTATGTGTGGATTGCTCCATGACGCCTCGATGCACCACGACGCTCGATGCTCGACGTATCCAACTCAAATTTGCTTATTCCCAAAATAAACCACTGCCACGACCTGGAAACAGACTAAGTGCTCTGGGCCCATAACCTGTAAACAGGGGCAGTAATTGAAGCACAATTAGTCAGTTTTAGCAGGGTTTATTAGCACTGAACATTATATTACATAGTTACTCTAATAAGGCGTCTGCACTTAATCGCAGCAAGAACACACACACACACAACAGTAGAATAGACAAAAGGCTCTAACTTCGGGAGTGTTGCAATACAAAAAATAACTTTAACATTGTATCTCAACACATATGTTTATATTTGTCCATATTTTCCTAAAATCTCCATTACAATTTACAATTTGTGCCTGTCTATATTTATTTTTTGCCATATTTGTTAATTTATTTACTTTATTTCTATATTTTGTATAGTCTAATCGCTTGTTCATATTCCTTGGATCCGCTTTCCAAACCCTAAATAAATAATCCCTTCGCAGTAACATTGTATATAAATACTTATCTATCCATGGCTGCCTTATTAGTTTCTTATTATCAGTGCTAATTTGAATTGTACTTTCCTTGTAGATACGATCAAATACACTACACATCGTCTGGTATAATAATATTGGACACGTTATTTGGAAGTTTAAAATATCAATAGGTAGGACGCGATGCGGTCGCTTGCATGAGCGCCGTTTTTTATTTCTAGTTAGAATATCTTAGCAGTTTCATTGATAAATCTGGACGGCAAAAATGTTGAAGTTATAAGGGAAACTGTATTCTTAGGGATTACCATCGATTCAAAAATGCAGTGGGGCGCGCACATTAGAACTCTTTCGGGCAGGTTAAGTTCAGCTGTATATGCAGTAAGGAAAATAAGGCAGTTAACCGATGGAGCCAGCTGTGGCTTATTTCCTCAGTATTATGTCTTATGGCATTCTGCTGTGGGGATTAGCAGCAGACGTTGACTCAATTTTCATCTTTCAAAGAGGAAAATCCGCGCGATCTATAAAATGGGTCCTCGCGAGTCCATCAGAGAAAAATTTGAGAGATCGATATACATACTGACTCTACCTTCACTTTATATTTTGAAATGTATTTTGTATGTCCGCAAAAATCGAGGACTATTCAAAACTAGAAGCGACTTCCATAATTCAAATACACGCAGTAAGCACGAAATTGTAATACCCAAATTCAGAATAACGAAAACTAGTGTAGCCACAACTCAACAACCCACGTTTTGACACTCTGTTTATTAGAAACATTGAAACAAGTAGCTCTGAAAAGAACTTTTGATCACAGTACGTTTTGACACTGTCTACCAGAAATATTGAAGCAAGCAGTTCTCAAAAGAACCTTTTATTAAACGTTTTGACAATCACCAGTTCTAAAAAGAACTCATCTGAGATCCCGAAGGAACTCATTTGTAAAGAAATAGGACACGAACAACCGTCGCACCAGACACGTCTGTCTTGCGCAACGGCCGCTCGAGGAAAAGGCCGAATCAACGCGCCACCTATATTTATAACTTTAGTGCGCAGAATGCCTCGTAGGATACGCGCCTAAACGAACGGAACAAACACCGAACTATGCTTCAACCCTATTGGTCACAAGAATTATGCAACTCTATTGGTTAAGATTTTATTTCTATATTTGTAAATCTGTTTCTGTATTTTCATTGGTTAGAGTATAAGTGTAAAATAGTATTTAAGTGTGTGCAACGAAAAATAAAGCCCTTATTATTTTCTACAATCTGGAGTCAATATTATTTCCATCAACCTGCGTCCCATCGCTAAAGTGGTGACCCCGGACAGAACATACCCGGACAGACCACACCCAGACCGAATACACGGAGAATAATGGAATGGAGAATTATATTCAACTGCCGAAGAACCTCAACTCCCGAACCGAACACATCTGAAGAATAATTTGCTGAAGAACGTCGACTACCCATTTCAAGATGCCGAACACCTGCTCAACAGAAGTCGCAGCCGTGCAGTCAACTGCTGTTCCTACACCATCAACACCGCTAGCAGATACGCAGTTCATCTTGAATGAGCTAAGGAAGCTATCGCTAGAAATAGCTGAGCTCAAAGCAAGACCGCAATATCCTAATAATTATCGCCGCAGCCGCTACCCTTCTCGGAACCGTTACGCCTCAAGATCACGCAATCGAGCAGAATCGCCATCACCATTCTGTTACTATCACAGACGATTTAAAGAGCAAGCTAGACGCTGCACGTCACCTTGCTCATTCGCGAAACAAAATGCGGAAAACTAAACAGGACGTTGGCAGAGGCGGACACCGGCGTTCAAGATAAATCTCACCGCCTATACATCACCGATAGAAACTCGAAACTATCATTCTTAGTCGACACTGGAGCTAACATATCCGTGCTACCAAGAAGAAAGGGTCAAGTAACAACGCCGTTACCATTTCAATTATACGCAGCTAACAACACAACAATAGCTACGTATGGCGAGAAAACGCTATCGCTCGACTTCAGTCTACGACGCTGCTACAAATGGAAATTCATTGTAGCTGACGTTTCGAAGCCAATACTCGGAGCAGACTTCCTCAAGCATCATCAACTCATCGTCGACCTGAAAAACCGAAAACTCATCGACGGTGTCACGAGCTTAAAGGTAAATGCCCCTATACGAGTATCAAACACGCCTACCGTACGCAGCATTGACATGTCGCAATCATACCACGACATCCTAGCTCAATATCCCAACATAACACGGTTAACATCGATGAAATTAAACTCCGACATCAACGTGCAACATTTTATCGAAACACGTGGTCAACCGTTATATTGCCGCGCCCGACCAATCCCACCGCATCGTTTCGAAACAGTCAAGCGAGAATTCGAAAACATGATTGAACAAGGACTATGCAGACCCAGTAAAAGCCCATGGTCATCACCTCTACATATCGTACCCAAGAAGAATGGCGATATTAGAGTTTGTGGTGATTATCGCCGACTCAACTCCATTACCATACCAGATCGCTACCCCGTTCCACGTATCAAAGACTTCACGCATCATCTATCTGGTAAAACTATCTTCTCTACAATAGACCTCAATCGTGCCTACCAACAACTGAACGTAAGAGAAGAAGACATTGAGAAGACAGCAATCATCACACCAATGGGATTATTCGAATTTCCTCGTATGTGCCCTGGTTTGAAAAACGCGGGACAAACGTTTCAACGATACATCCATGAAGTGCTACGAGGATTAGATTTCGTTTTCCCGTTCATCGATGATTTGTTACTTGCATCAGAAAACGAAGCTCAACACCGAGAACACCTTCACATCGTGCTAAAGAGGTTAGAAGATAACGGTATCACGATAAACCCCGTTAAATGCAACCTAGGCAAACCAGAAGTCCAATTCCTAGGATACACCGTATCAACAGAAGGCATCAAACCTCCGGATCATAAAATTGAAGTTATTATCAACTATCCCAAGCCGACCACAATCGAAGAGCTAAGAAGATTTCTCGGTATGATCAACTTTTATCGCGATCACATACCTAACGCCGCATCTCTACAAGCACCATTAAACGCATACCTACATAATGTCAAGAAGAGAGACAAAACCCAAATCACGTGGACCGACGAAGCAACCCAAGCGTTCGAACAATGTAAAGCTAGCATCATTAACGCAGCTCTACTAGCTCACCCATCGCATCATGCAACACTCGCCTTATTTTGTGACGCATCCGATAACTCAGTTGGAGCCGTATTGCAACAATACATCAACGAAGCATGGCAACCGCTCGGATACTATTCCAAGAAATTCACCGACGCACAAAAGAAATACTCTACTTTCGATCGTGAGTTACTTGCAATCTACATGGCAGTCAAACATTTCCGCAAAATATTTGAAGGACGCCATCTTATCGTATTCACCGACCACAAGCCTCTAACATTTGTAATGTCGAAGACTCATACAAACTCGGAAACACAAAGGCGAACGAGACAACTTTTGTTTATCAGCGAATTCACCACGGACATAAGGCACGTGAGCGGTAAACAAAACATTGTCGCCGACACACTCAGCCGCATAGAAACAATTACTTGCCCATCTGGTATCAACTTCACTGAAATAGCCAGCGCACAACAAAAGGATAGCACCATTGAACAATTGCTATTACAAGAAAACATAATTCTAAAGAAAGTAATTATACCCAACACCGACGTAGAGTTATACTGCGAAACATCCACCCAATATTTACGACCTTATATACCCATACAATATCGACAAGAAGTTTTTAACAGCGTGCACAATATCAGTCACCCAGGTACGCGCACGACTCGTAAACTTACAACCCAAAAATTCTTTTGGCCATCAATGAACGCAGACATCAACCTTTGGACTCGATCCTGCATACATTGCCAGAAAAGCAAGATACAACGACACACATTCTCGAACATAGCATCATTTCCACCAAGTGAGCGTTTTCAACATCTACACGTTGACATCGTTGGACCGCTACCTACAACAGCTCAAGGTCACCGTTACTTAGTAACAATGATCGACCGATTAACTAAGTGGCCTGAAGCAATCCCTACCGACGAAATATCAGCTGTTCGTATAGCCGATATCGTCTACCAACACTGGATAGCAAGATTTGGATGCCCTACAACACTAACAAGCGATCAAGGACGCCAATTCGAGAGTCAACTATTCCAAAACCTTATGAAGCAAATGGGAATCAAGAAAAATCGAACAACAGCTTATCACCCTCAAAGCAACGGTATCGTCGAACGGTGGCATCGCTCTCTTAAAACTGCGTTGCGCGCAAAAATCACCGACTCAAGCACATGGATCGACGAATTGCCTACCGTGCTACTTGGATTGCGAGCCGCTCTACGCACAGACACCGGCGTGAGCGCCGCCGAGCTTACCTATGGTTACAACCTACGCCTACCTGGCGATTTTTTCAATACCAGTACCTGCACACCTGCTATGGATTATACCTACGTTGAGAAACTGCGTGGTATTATTCAAGCAAACAAGCCGCAAGCTGTAACCGAGCATCACAGCAATAACAGACACATGTTCGTGCATCAAGAATTGCCCACGTGCAGTCACGTTTTTGTCAGAACTGATGCAGTAAAAAAACCACTTCAAACTCCATATGAAGGCCCCTATCGAGTTATAAGCCGAACAGATAAAGTGTATCTCATCCAACTACCAGATCGGCAAATCAACATTTCTATCGACCGATTGAAGCCTGCATATGTCATCACAGAAGATACCTTACCACCAACCAATATTACCACATCAAGAAACAGTACCGTTACCAAACAAACCAACACCAATACCGAGCCAACCGTCACCAAACAAGCAACAGAGGTACCTGCTGCCAACATGCCGCTACAGCCCGCCGTGAACAAAACAACACGAATAGGCCGCACCATCAAGCTGCCGGTACGCTTCGCTTGAAGGGGAGTACTGTAGCCACAACTCAACAACCCACGTTTTGACACTCTGTTTATTAGAAACATTGAAACAAGTAGCTCTGAAAAGAACTTTTGATCACAGTACGTTTTGACACTGTCTACCAGAAATATTGAAGCAAGCAGTTCTCAAAAGAACCTTTTATTAAACGTTTTGACAATCACCAGTTCTAAAAAGAACTCATCTGAGATCCCGAAGGAACTCATTTGTAAAGAAATAGGACACGAACAACCGTCGCACCAGACACGTCTGTCTTGCGCAACGGCCGCTCGAGGAAAAGGCCGAATCAACGCGCCACCTATATTTATAACTTTAGTGCGCAGAATGCCTCGTAGGATACGCGCCTAAACGAACGGAACAAACACCGAACTATGCTTCAACCCTATTGGTCACAAGAATTATGCAACTCTATTGGTTAAGATTTTATTTCTATATTTGTAAATCTGTTTCTGTATTTTCATTGGTTAGAGTATAAGTGTAAAATAGTATTTAAGTGTGTGCAACGAAAAATAAAGCCCTTATTATTTTCTACAATCTGGAGTCAATATTATTTCCATCAACCTGCGTCCCATCGCTAAACTAGCAAGTCTTTTCTTATAAACAGTATACCTACGCTTTTATAACAAAGCCAAAGTCAGTTATAGAACTAACCGATGGAAAGTTGTTAAAAAAGCATATTATAAAATCAAGGACTACGTTGAAGATACAAATTTTGGCTTTAGCTCCTGCGCATGCGGCTTCCCTGGTAACTCATAAACGGCACAAATATGTGGATGTCTCTAACTATTCTCAATCTAATTTTTTCTTCCTTTAATTGGACTTTAATTGGAATTTATTGCTAAGAATAGTTACAGCACTGATAACAACATTTGTGCCACACGTTATATTTAGTCTTGTTATATTATTTTTTTTACCTTTGTATTGCTTCTTTTACCGATTGTTTTGTGAATGTGTGAACATTGTAGGCCTTCTAGATTTCTTGTTAACTTTTATCTCGTTTTTTTTTCTTTTGGTCAAAATAATATATAATCTTTTTTTTAGTTTCTTACGACTTATCGTTGGGCCTACGTTGTCCCCCATATCTAGGTACTAATGTTGTAATATGGAAATATTGTAAAACCAAACCAGTTTTTAAAAGAGTAACCGAGGAGTTTCTTGCCGGTTCTTCTCCATAGGAAACGACCAACCCGAACCGTGCACCGTTAGTCGACGTTTTTATAAGTGCCCATGTAGGCCTAAACTCCATTTGCGATAACATTAGACGTTTAAATTTGATTGTTGATACTGTGCTGTGTCACAGTATCAACAATCAAACAAACATACCAATCAATCAAACAATATCAAACAATCACAGTACCTACCTAACTGATGTGCGCTTATATATGATGATATAAGCTTAATTATATAATATGATGATACCAAACTGTGATTATTTGACTTAATATTCAACAACTAATAGCATCACATATGTTTAATTTGTGACGCGTTAACAATTTCAGTTTCCAGAAACGGGCGATAAATTCAGTAAAAGCGAGGGTTTCTGCAGCTAGTCTTTAAAAAATCCAACCAAGTGCAAGTCGGACTCGCGCACGAATGGTTCCGTACCATTATCGCAAAAAACCGCAAACAAAATAAAGTTTGTTGTATGGTAGCCCCACTTAAATATTTATTTTATTCTGTTTTTAGTATTTGTTGTTATAGCGGCAACAGAAATGCATAATCTGCGAAAATTCCAACTGCCTAGCTATCACCGTTCATGAGATACAGCCTGGTGACAGACAGACAGATAGACGGACAGTGGAGTCTTAGTAATAGGGTCCCGTTTTTACCCTTAGGGTACGGAACCCTAGAAAGCAAAATGCCGTGAAAGATGATACTTACTTACCCAAAAATATTTTTCAGTAACACAGTATACATGCATCTCTGCCGAACCCTTCGAGGATTTCGAGGAATACAGGTTATGTTATAACACAATAAATAATTTAAAATATTTAACATAGTACCTATTGTTTACTTAAAAATCACAATATAGCACATGACCAGGCATCACTATTTTCCCGCCATTTACTTTTGGGTAATGGCCAACTTTAAAAAAAGAAACCGAAACATTTTTTTTTTATTGTTTGTACAGTTAATGCAGCAGTGCTTGCTAAGTCCGCCCATGGAATTAGTACGTACTTTATGTTCGACCACCGTACCGTTCAGGAAGGTACCGTTCGACCAAGTCTATCTATAAAAAAATTACAGTGAATTCTTAGTTATGTAATAACATTGTATTTTATACAGGCTTCATTTAATATTTGGGCAGAAAGTAAAATCTGCTAGAAACTTGTTAAATTAAAAGTAGATATATTTTAAGGAAAATACTAGGTATTTATAATACCTATGAAATAGGTAGCCGCTTTTATGAAATATATAAGTTAACGTATTTTTTTTTCTATATTTTTATTTCTACAAAGTAACCACCTATGCAATCGATGCATCTTTGCCAACGCAGTGGCAGTTTATTGATGCCCTTCTTGAACAAATCAGCTGGACAACAAATTTTTCAAAGGCATTATGGCCTCACGGCACAAAATGGCAATTATATGCTTCAAGTTTTATAATATTACATAGTACTTATAGGCTAACAAAAAAAAGAAACTACATGAAAACATAAAATAAATTTAAAAAAGAAACACATCTATTCTGCTGCTGCAAAAATCAACAAAATCAATGACAAAATAAATATAATAGAATATTAAATGAGTAAGTGATAATATTAATAATAATAATTTAGATATTAACTGCGGACACTGTGGATCAGCAACAATTGTTCGCGAAATTGCGATAGCTTGTTGGTGAAGATGTCAACGCTATTGGAACGTGTATGGAGCTTATTGTACGTCCTCATCAACCTGTTCAGTGGTGCCGAATGTCCGAGGTTAGTTCTGGTTGGGGATGGAGTGAAAACATCCAGGATGCGTTCAGATCTGGATGAACTATGGCCTGTATTTTAGAACTCCAGGCCCCCCATTAAATTATGTTGCTCAGACTGTTGGACGTCGTGAGTAAGCAGATATGTGAGTGGATGAATGAGCTAATATGTGCATGCGTGCGCATGTGTGTTTGTGTGTGTGTGTATGTGTGTGTGTGTATACGTGTATGTAGGAGCTTGTGTCAGTTTGAAACACAATACTACCTTATAGCTATATATATATATAAAATTTATAAATGAGTGTTTGTATGTATGTAAGAATATTGAATTACTTTTTAATAATAATAAATAAATGTATTAATAAAATTCAAAAATCAAGAAATCATCTCAATAAATTTTTCAGTGTCCGTGTAGCTTAACTCGAGTAACCTTTTTCTAAGTTTATTCTTGCATTCAGTTTTGCGACAGTTAGATAGGTCAATATCTTTATTGAGTTTATTGAACAATACTCCTCAACGAAATGAGAAGAATCTTTCAGCAAAACGGGTGCGTACAGCTGTTGACTCACAAACTGCATAGCGTCTTCTAGTGAGAGCTTTGCGTTTTCTTAGTTCTTCGGATAAATAGGAGCGTTGGCGAAGTATAGTCAGCATCACGTACAGCTGACGGACAGTTAAAACTTGAGTTTCCTCATAGAGTGTGGATGTAGGGAAACGTCGTGGCGTGGCTTTGATAAGCTCACTTTTAGGATCATCCTTTGAGCTCTCTCAAGCATTATCATTTTTGTTTTGCATGCTCCTCCCCAAGTGGTTATGCAGTAACTAAGGATGGACTGTACCAAGGCCTCGTACACCATCCTCATGGTCTGTTTCTCTGCAATATCCCGGAGATCCTTAAAAATGTAAGTGAGCTTACGGATTCTTTTGGATACGGATAGCAAATGATTTCCAAAAGTTAAGTTAGCGTCAAGTTCAATTCCAAGATATTTAATACATGCAGTTGAATTTATGTTAGGACAAGTGCAGTTTGGAGTAGGAGGATAGTTACATTTATGTGCATTAATCTTGTCTAAATGGTTAGGAGGTTTATTTCATTTTGTCATTGAGAAGACAATGTATTTAGTTTTATCCTCATTCAAGGAGAGAGAGTTTGACAGTAACCAGTGACATATTGTATTGAACCAGTTTTGTGCAAAGTTATAAAGTTCATCCCACGAGTCAGAGAAAAAAGTAAGCGCAGTGTCATCAGCATATGCCGATATGCGGCAGTTTGGAATGTCAAGAGTGCAAAGTTCGTTTATGTAGCAAAGTAAAAGGGTAGGACCCAGTATGATGCCCTGTGGCACGCCAAAGTCGACTGGTAATTCATTACTGATATATTCTCCGATTTTTACGCATTGGGTTCTTTTTTTTAAATAGTCTGTTAGCAATGCCAGCGGGACCCCCCTAATATCATGGTTTTGAAGTTTCTGCACAAGGTGGGGAACAGAGACAGTGTCAAATGCCTTTGCAAGAAATATAGTTAAGCATTTTTTTTGTTGTCTGGTTTACTCACCAAGAAGTTAACAAGGTCAAGTACAGCACTGTCTGTCGAGCGGTTAGATCTTAATCCGTATTGCGTATCAGCGAAAAAATTACGTTCCTCTAGGTATTTGGTGAGCCTTTTATTTATTATGCGTTCAAATAGTTTTGATAATGTTGTTAATATTGCAATTGGCCTGTAATTATTGACACTACCTTTGTCTCCCGCCTTATGTGTTAGGTGTATCACGGCTTTTTTCAGCGCGGCAGGAAATATTCCGGTCTCAAAGCAGCGGTTTATTAGGTTGGCAAGTACTGGCGTGATGGTTTCACATGTAGTTTTTAGAGCATCAGCGCTTATTTGATCCCATCCAGGAGCGCAGTCACTCCTTAAGTTTGTGATCGTCCTTTCAACTTCTTCGTTGTCAGTGGGTAAAAGAACGAAGGAATTTAGTGTAGATTTAATTACTGGCTTGCACGTGGGAATATGTGAAGGTATCATATCTGCTAAATGTTTGCCTATGTTTGAGTAGTATTTATTTGTTTTATTGATTGCATCCATGGGTTCTTTTTAGATAGACAGAAGCTGCTGTGGTATTTGGTTTTGTTTACGGTTGTTAGTTATTGATTTTATGGTAGACAGTTGATCTTTCTTTATGGTATTGCTTTTTGAGTTTTTTGAGCAAGTTATTGCAATGATTGCGGTATCTCAAATACGTTATCTTTAGTATGGTGTCATTTACATTTGTTTTTAATTTTTTATGCATTCTATCCCTTGTTGTAATGCATCGTAGCATACCAACGGATATCCAGGGCTTAATTGTTAATTTATTTCTAGGTGTAATTATTATTGTTGTGCTGTTAATAATTAATTGTTTTATTATATTAATGAAATTATTCATGGCGTTATTTAAATTAGTTTCTTGATTTATAGCGTCAAAAGTGCAATTCTGGCAGTCTGATTTTAGTTGAATTTTTAACTTGTCATCTTGATTTTTTTTACCTTTATAACTTAAAAACTACAGGTAAGCATATGTATGTAATTTCAGGCTTCATTACATTGGCTGTACCTACCTACATCGCTCACTGACGTGTGTCTAGATTAAGCCGTCCACCCTTTGCCGACATATTATACAACCAATAAGCGAAATGGAAAAAAAAAAATATCTTTTTTCAAACAAGCTTTTATCGTGTTCTTGTCAAAAAACCCTTGCATTTGATACCCTTTTTTTATTTAAATTTTATGGCCTGGTTGCTAGGACCTTTTAGCCACATCAGTTAGTATTTGTATTCTTTAGTATGCATTAGAATGCGGATTCAACACATTCTAATGTTTCTTGGAGCATTTGGCAGCAAATTGCATCGAGTCAGCCTTCCCAGTAAACTTTGCAGAGGTAGTCAATACTACAATAAAATACTCCGCTTCACTATTCCGAGATCGCTTCTGTCAACGTTTTTACATATTGTCCAGTTGCGTAGTCAGTTGAGACACAAAACTACACCAATTTTATATCACAATATCCACTATGAATCAATTTGCAAATAATATTAACAGCCGCTGAACTGCACTCGAAAAAATCCCGCCAAAAACTCCCATTTGATACCCATATCATGGCAGTACACTGAGTTGTGTTGATTCACACATGTGCTATGTTGATTAGATGGAAGAAAACTATTCTTGCTGAATTCTTGATAAAATATTTATTGATTGTACTTGTTTACAATGGGACGGTCGAAAGTGTACTCAACAGTTTTAGTAATAATTTCGATTAACATTAAGTAAAAATGCTTATGCGTGCTAAATAAATGTGCGATGTCATCGTACATATTCCCGGACGAGATAGGAAGGATGAAGTGCAAAGCTTAAAGTTTAAAACATGATAATTAAATTTTAGAGCAATTAATTATATAAACTTAATTAAGGGGAAGTTCCTATATGGACGCGAGGGTTGCGAGGAACATGGACGCGCACGCAGTCTAGGTGTCCACTTGTTTCCCTTGCATCGCTGTTGCTCCCACGGCGCGGCGCGGCAGGCCCTGTTCTTGATTCCTCAGCAACGGACGGTGGTGGAGACAATGGAACTCGCCATCGACATCGCGTACGGCGAGCTATAATGACGATTGCAGCGATGCCCAATATGCCAACTAGAGTGTAGATCACAGCGTAGTGATGAATATCATGATAAGATAGATCATCACGTAACATCACATCTGCCGCTTTCATAGATTGTATCCTTTTGTCTACTTCGCTGATTTCTTGTTCTAAATCTTGAGTTTTGTTGTCCAAAACTAGTTTAGGTCAGACGATGTTGATGAGGTAAAATTATAGGATGTTTGAGTTCAGGATTGATCGCAGCATGATGCAGCCTTCCACCCACACGCAGTATTCCCTCTTCATCTAGGAACGGACTCAAATTCACGATCTTGCTTGACGTGGACACTTTATTTTTCTTCTTCAGGTCATGTATTTCTTGCTGGAACTCTACACACTGAACTTCTTTGATTATTACGACCTTGGCCTTGCGTAGCTCCGCTAAGGTAATGTAGGGGTTTGATGTGTTATCTGGTTTTCTGATAACCAGGCGCCGTAAACGTGCTAGTACGTGCAGAATAATTGTAAATAAGTTCAGTCTGGTAAGTCGTTTGATAACGCTGTTTACTTGTGACTTTTCTTGTGTCACAATATTTACTTGCTTGTTAAGGGATTTTTCATCTGTGAAATAGGTTTGGCGACTTGCTTGGACTTCTGGCGTACAATGAGGTAGCCAGGTGGGTCCATTCCACCACAGATTATCTTCCTTTAGTTTCAGACTTGTTGATCCACGGCTCGCGCAGTCTGCAGGATTCGCCGCTGATTTCACATATCGCCAACATTGAGATGGCATCTCCTTTGTTATTTGTCGCACCCTGTTGGCAACAAAAACTTTCCAGCGATTGGGATCGCCTTGTATCCATCCCAGAACCGCCATAGAATCGGTCCACCCATAAACTTTGAACTCATGACAGATCAAACTTTCCTTCACTTTGACCATTAGTTTAGATAGCAGATGAGCTCCACTTAATTCCAATTTGGGCAGAGATATATTCTTGTTGCATGGAACCAATCTTGATTTCGCGATGTATTCCCGTTGTCCCCGTAATGTGTGTCCCCGTTACGGGGACACCGGAACGTCATAAAATTTCCTTCCCGTTGTCCCCGTTATGTATGTGCATAACGGGGACAACGGGAAAGAAATTTTATGACGTTCCGTTGTCCCCTTTATTTTTTTCTTTTTTAAACGTGTGTAATTTAGCACAGCAAGCCTAAAACTAAAATGAAAGATATTTTTTATATGTTACTGTAAAAACCCGAACTACGGACAATCCTAGGATTTACCGGGTTTTTACCAAGACTAACTGTTAAAAGTCTGAAATGTCTTTCACAATAACAATACATAATATATTTTAATTTAAAATATAGAAACAAATTAGAAATGTTTACACACAAAACAACTAGATTTTCTAATCTAAATCAATACAATTTATATATTTTTTTTTAGTTCACTTGACCTATATAGTAACTACCCATACATTAGATACTAATAATGGGAAAAAAGGAATTGAACTCAAAGTAAAAAAAAAAAACAATTTCAATTATATCAACAAAAATAGTAGCAGATTTTTCAAGAAAATACCCTGTAGTCATTTGCGAGTTAACAAGTTGCATTTGGGACTCTGTAATACATTCTTCCATGTCAATTGCATTCAGCATGCGGCGTTTTGGTGCATTCGTGTTTCTTTTTTTTTTGTTTTTTTATTGTTTATGTAAGCATTTGTAAAGGTATAATATTCTCTCTATTATGACACTCTCACTTATATAATTTTAACGCAACGGGGACAACGGGCCTAATTTTAAAATTATAAATTACAATAAATTAACGGGGCCAGCGTACGGGGACAACGGGAAGTAATTTTAATTATTTTATTAAATTCCCGTTGTCCCCGTTAACGGGGACACAGATAACGGGGACAACGGCAACCATTAAAGTTATTTTTGTTTCACCTTGACTTATAATTTTGCAATACACGACACAAGCACACGCCTTCTGCGATGCATCGCAAAATCCGTGTAACTCGATATCGTTTCCGGCTGATTCCGTACCTATCCATCGAGTTATTTGGCATTGATTTATGTTTTCTACGTCATGTTTAATTTTTGTCCATTCTCGATTAGTTTGCTCAGGAATCTTGTCATCCCAATTCAAATTCTTCTCTTTCCAGATGTCTTGAAACAGTATTTTCATCTTGGTAGAAACTGGAGTGAGCCAACCGAGGGGATCAAAGAGTTTGGATATTTCAGACAGTAACTGCCGCTTAGTGCATTGCGTACTGGTAGTGGTTTCAATCCTGGATTGAAATGTGAAGATGTCTTGTTGCGGATTCCAGTGAAGGCCTAATGTTTTTGTCGATTCAGCTTGTTTGAAGTCGTAACGCTCCTGGTCGCAGCCTTTGCTGGTGCTGTCTTGCAATTCCTGATAATTGGACCTCCATTTCCGTAAATTGAAACCACCTGTCTTGAGGATTGCCATCAAATCTCGCTGTAATTGTTTTGCTGATGCTACAGAGTCTGAACCGTGTAACAAATCGTCCATGTAAAAACATTCTTCGACGACTTTAGCTGCATATGGGTAATTTGATCTCTCGTCATCCGCTAATTGCTTTAGGGTCATCATTGCCAAGAATGGCGCGGCCTTGGTGCCATAGGTGATCGTAGTAAGTTGATACTCTTGTACGTATTGATCAGAAGAATCTCGCCAAACGATTTTTTGGAGGTTTTGGTCGTCTTTACGTGCCCAAATTTGGCGAAACATTTTTCAATGTCCGCGATAAAGGCTATGCGATGTTGTCTCCACTTCAGTATAAGTGTCATAAGATCCTTTTGCAGATTGGGTCCCGTATGCATACAATCATTTAAGCTCGTCCCAGTAGAAGTTTTTGATGATGCATTGAATACTACGCGGAGTGACGTAGTTGTTGACTCGCTACGTAGTATGCAGTGATGCGGTAGAAAATACTCTGATAATCCCATGTCTTCCCGTGGGTGTCGTAAGAGGCGACTAAGGGACAAACCAGAGAATGGGCAGCAGCGTTCTCTGTGCTTCTATAACAACCATACTGCGATCGCCAACCCGCCTGCCATGCGTGGCGATTATGGCAAAACCACCCCAATGAATAGCACAAATAAAAAATGGCCCCTAGTACCCGGCAGCTTGCCTACCCTCGACTACGGTAGCGGTTCTTGTTGCTGCGCGCCGGTTTCATGTGACCGAGAGATAAATATTCGTCAATAAATGTTCTGTTTTGTTTTGCAATACATTTGTTTTTTGCGAACTTTCGTTTTATCTGATACAGCTGAGCGACTGCCTTGTGTTTAAATGCCCCAATATCCTTGTTGAAAGTTGACTTTAGTGGCAGTCTCACTTCATATCTTCCGTCTTCCAACCTTGTCGTGGTCGACTTGTAACATTGAATGCATTCATCGTCTTCAAATGATATTTGATCATCTTCAGGAATATCTTCGATCTCCCAGAATTGTTGAATGTCTTGTATGTTATTCAGGACTAGGTTGCATTGAAGACTTTGGACCCCGCCGAACAGAATCCACCCAATGCGTGTTTGTTGCGCAATGAAGCTACCTGAATCTTCTCGGTGAATCTTGTTCATGATGATCTTAGCATATATATCCGCACCCAATAATATATCCTGGGTTGCTGACGTAGTACTGAGGGTCGGCTAAATCAATTTCTTCTTAAAATACCCATGATGGTTTAGAAAATGTTGAATTCGGCAGGTTTCTTGTTATGTTGTTCATTATCAGAACATTAGTGCTGAACTTGTAGTTGTCGTCCAATGATGTACAGTTGATACTCAACATTCCTTTGCAGGTCTTGTCATTTCTACCAACGCCAGTAATAATTCCCTTGCAGTTATGTCGTGGCAACCTTAGTTCTTGCGCTGCGTTTTCGGTGATCAAGGAAACTTGGGATCCTTGGTCAATGGCTCGCATCGTTCTTTTTATTCCATCAGCTCCTGTCACCTTGATAATTGCAGTTGCTAAAAGAACTGTCGAAGCAAGTTTTTGCTGTGCAACATGAGCTCCGGGCAGGGCCGGATTTAAGGGAGGGCAATCGGGGCAACTGCCCGGGGCCTCCACAAGAGAGGGGCCCCCACATAAATTGTATTTATTAAAAAAAAAACTTCCACAACTATAGGGTATCTATAGTGGAATCTCTAACTCGAATGTCAAGGGAAATGCAAAAAAAATCGAGACAAAAAGTTTTTGACTTAACAAGAACTTCGAGATACTTATGATTTAACTGCTGAAATTTCGAGCGACTAAGTCGCGATTTCTAAGTATATTTTTCGATTTGTAGAGTCAAACCCAACCTAAAAATTGAATTGAACTTAGAAAATTTAATGAATGTATTCATTAATTGCACGTGTACAAGACAAAAACAATAGATTAGAAGCCCCTAACCCGAACATTCATTTTGGATTTTATTGCAATTATTTCGGAGAATTCCAAGTAAGACGTCAGATGTCATTGTATTTTACTAACTACGACTTTTGGAAACTCCTTTTTGAAATTCGAGATATAGAGTATAAATAAGTATTATCAATACTTCGTAGGGAAATAACATTTTGTTCGAGTTACATAGTTTAAATAATTCGAGATACCGCGTATCTAAGGGTTCAGCGGAAGGAAATGGCATTTTTTTCGACTTACTGAGGATTTTGACTAAACGAGGTTCGAGTTATAGAGATTCCACTGTATTACTATTTGAAAACTTATCTAGTAATTTTTATTTTATATGATTTTAACATTATTTATTATATCTTAATTTTACTTGCAGCAGCGTATTGTTTTACTGTGTTTGCGACGGATGGTCGATGCGTGATCTCGTCTCGTTAGAGCTATCGCTCTGGGAACACAATGCGGGGTGTTGCAGTGCGCAGGGTTCACGCCGCCCGCTTGCCTGTCTCCCCTCCCATACGATTATATATATAAATTATTGAAACACTTGCAAGAAAAATATGATTTAACCTATTTGAAAAATAATTAGGGTCCTCCACTCCCCTGTTGCCCTAGGGCCTCCACACCTCTAAATCCGGCCCTGGCTCCGGAGCTTGATTCTTGCTCGGGGGCCACGTGGCCGGAAACGTTCCATGACGTCGTATTTTCATTTGCATAGGCGTCATGTAACACCGTATTATGTTGTCCGTTGCATTGCCGGCAACGTTTGCTGGACGTGCATTTTTTTTTCATTGTGATTGTACAGGCAATTTGTACAAAAATTTTGTCGACTTATAGTTTTTCTCTTTAGGCCTGGTGCCATTTCTTTGAACTTATTGCAATAATATATGCCATGCTGATCTTTGCAGATTGGACAGGAGACAGAATGGGTCTTCGTTGATGTAGCCTTGTTGCTGACGTAGTATTGTTTTCCCTGATATGATCTATAGTTCCCTGAATTTGAAGGAGGATGTAGAAAGTAGTGCTTGGCGCTATGGTGACCTAACACACCTTTCTTGTAATGATAGGATATGGTAAAGTTAAAGTCTTGGATTATAAGGTAAACAACTATATTGAATCACTATATAACACTTAAATACACGAAATGGTAAATTGTGGTAAACTATTTAAATAAATTAATGGTAAAAAGGATGGTAAAATGGTTATGGTTTGGTTATGAGTACGTGGTGTCTCTGACGAGATCTAAACGCGAACTGTCCCATATTTTGGTAATCGAGCGAATGTGCATACTTGCGTTTGATGCAATTATGCATTTTCGCTGAGTGTTCGGTTAAAACTCGAACATATTCCCAAGAGCGAGAAGAAATGCGGGATGATGATATGGTGTGTGTATAACATTAGATTACTTAAACATATTAGTTTCCAGTAATCTTATCTGCTAAGCTTAACAACATTGATAATATTAAAAGCAAAAATTTAAAGCATATTGGTCTACTTAAATAACTAACTATCATTATTAAAAACATTAATGGTGGTTTAAAATTAAACTATAGAGTCTTCTACAGTAAAAGCAATATTTTGATTGCCTGTGTCCTTATATTTTTTGTGCCGTTTTAGCGAACTATAGTTCGCGCTAGGCCAGCGTTTGGCATAATTTTGTAAGGCAAAACCGATTTCACTTTTATTATTTAGATCACTGGCACTGAGCACTTCACTATCTGATTCGCGTATTTTGGTTGGTTTCGGAGTCAGCGGAGTCGCTGCTAACTCCTGTTGGCAGCGACTCTCGCTGCGGCGTCGAGGTCTTGGAGGCGGCGGCGTCACCGCTGTCTGCTGCCGGCGGGATCCCTCGCCACGATGCCCAGCGGAAGCCTTCCGGCACAGGCGACATAGCCCAGTGCGCCACATCCCTTGCGATGTATGGTTTCAATGTCCTTTTTATACCGGTCTGCAAAACGCGAGTCCAACACTCCGATTAAGTCATTTGCTAGATACCCGATACCGTTGATTAGGCCTCGTCGGCGCCGACCCGTCTTCCCCG
Organism: Orthosia cruda; assembly: GCA_964057195.1. Classification (NCBI taxonomy): domain Eukaryota; kingdom Metazoa; phylum Arthropoda; class Insecta; order Lepidoptera; family Noctuidae; genus Orthosia; species Orthosia cruda. Next base: position 41,516,390 of record OZ059836.1, read on the forward strand.
TAGCGCGTCGCCGTCTAGCGTGGACATCAAAATGCTGTGTTAGAAAAAGTTCATTGTAGTATTCGAGTTCCTGGTAATCGTGCCGGGCTTGCTGCATGATCGTATTACAATGGTTTTGTGTTTCTATGGTTGCGCACAAGTTTTCTTGGTAATTGGCTAGTTTTTTATAAGTGTTTATGCCTGTCCAATAGGGTCCCATGTCGTAGTACATGACTAATGTCCATTTATCCCTGATTAATTGTACTTTTGAAATAGGGTCAAAATAAAGCGTTTGGTTGTTTGGAAATGGTTTCACGGCGTCTAAACCGTGAGATGGTAAGATCAGCGTAAAAAGCGTAGCTATAGGTGCGATTTTTGACCTTGGTTTTCTTTTTCCTTCTGATAATTTGGTTGTTGGTTTTATATCTGGTTCTGTTATATTTACGTTATTCTGGTCAACGGGCAAAACTGAGAGTTTCACAATAGGGCGTTTCATGCCCCCATTTTTGGTTTTTAATGAAACTGCTCTGGTTAGACCAACATTTCCTGGATTTGTGTCGACCACACGTCCAAGAGCCCATTTTCCTGGAGGCAGATTCTCATCATGAATAACAACTAGATCTCCAATTCCGATGTTTTTCTGTGGTTCCTTCCATTTACTTCTAGATGATAGTTGTACCAATTATTCAGTCTTCCATCGTTTCTAAAGATCTTGGAATAATTTGTTGGTTAGATGCCACCTGGTTCTGGCATCTTGCTCGGTTTCTATTACAGTTGTTCCTGGTCTTCCTGATAAGAAATGAGCTGGTGTAAGGAAGTTTATATCATCGGGATCCTCTGATATCGCGCAAAGAGGTCGTGAGTTGAGGCACGCTTCTAGTCTAGCTAACAGTGTGGCGTACTCCTCGAAGGTTAGTCTTTGTTGACCGATGACCCTCTTGAGATGATGTTTCAGACTGCGTACTGCTCGCTCCCATAGACCGCCGGCATTAGGCCAGCTAGTCACGTTAAAGTGCCATTCTATGCCCATCTCTGCTATCTCGTTTATAAAATTTTCACTGAATACTTCACGTAGCTGGTTAAATTCTTCCTGTATCATCCTGTTTGCTCCCACAAAGTTAGTGCCGTTGTCACTGTACATATGTCGTGGTGCCCCTTTTCTGGCAGCCATTCTGGTTAGAGCTGCCAAAAAGGCGGAGCTGCTCAGGTCTGACACGAGCTCTAAGTGAACCGCTTTCGTGACCATACATATAAAAACTGCTATGTACCCCTTCGTAGTTTTAATTCCCCGTCCTTTATTAGCCTTGACCTCTACAAAGCCTGTGTAGTCTACGCCGCAGTGATAAAACGCATGTTCGGGATTCACTCTTGGTTCTGGTAAATCTCCCATGAGCTGGTGCTGCCGCACGGGATTTTGTTTTCTGTTATTATGACACATTTTCTTATAAACTTTTTAGTTGCCATGTATCCGCCGACAATCCAATACTGTTGTCGAAGGTTTGCTAGCGTTAGACGCGCTCCGCCATGGAAAGTTAATTTATGAGCTTGATCGATAAGTAATGTGGTTAACGGGTGGTCGTGAGGTAAGATGATGGGATGTTTCATCTCAAGACTCATGTGGGCGTTTTCTAATCTCATGGGTGGGACCACACGTAAAATGCCACGTTCATCTATGGTAGGATTCAAACTCAAAATCTTGCTTTTGGAGTGCACTCTTCCGTGTTTGTTTATTGAATCTAGGTCGTTTGCAAATTCTGCCAGCTGAACGTTTTTGATTATCAGCTGTTTAGCCCGGCGAAGCTCGTGTAATTCGAGGTAGGGTCGGCGAACTTGTTTGTTCAAGGTAGGTAATCGCAGTATCCACGCAAAAATACGTATGATTTTTGTAATGGAGCTATATTTGTTTATCAAATGTTTAGTAATTTCGGTAGTCAGCGATTCTCTTGGTTGTCCAATGACTACCGCGTTGGTTTGGTTTAAAATAGACGGCTTTACTTCTAAATTCGTCTCGTAAATGGTTTGGTGATTTTCTTGATTGGTGTATGATGGCAGCCATGACGGCCCTTGCCACCATATCTTGTGGTCTTTGAGTTGCCTGACAGTCAAACCACGACTTGCACAGTCAGCTGGATTATCTGTCGTCTTCACATATTGCCAACGTTTTAATGGTATGGTTTTGGTGATGGTTTTTACCCGATTTGCTACAAATGGTTTCCATCGGGCTGGATCTCCTTGTATCCATCCTAGTACTGCAGTTGAATCAGTCCAACAGTAGACATCCGTCGGGTATTCTGACAAGGAATTTTGTACTTTTTGCATTAGCTGAGCTAAAAGATGAGCGCCCATTAGCTCTAGTCTTGGTATTGATATGACTTTGCTTATTGGTGCTAACCTAGCCTTTCCCGCAACTAATGTAATGGTTGTCCCTTCCTTCTTTACTACCTTGCAGTAGATTACACATGCGTATGCCTTGTTTGATGCGTCGCAGAATCCATACAATGCAATATTTTGGTTCTCTCCCATTCCCAGCCATCTGTTGACTTCTATAGTGTTTATGTCCGGCAATTCTTGTTTTAATTTTGTCCATTCGGAGTTCATTGCCTCGGGTAGGTGGTCATCCCATTTTATGTCAGACAACCAGACATTTTGAGACAGTAGTTTCATGGTAGTACTCAGGGGGGTTAACCACCCTAATGGATCGAACAGCTTCGAAATATCCGAAAGTAGAGCTCTTTTGGTAATAATTGCTAGTGATTCGGGTTCTATTTTCGAGTTGAAAATGAAATTATCTTTCTGTGGGTTTCAACAGAGATCCAAAGTTTTGGTCGAATCGCTCTGCTTGAACTCGTATGTTGACAGGTCACATTGCTCTCTCTCTAAATAGCTCTGGTTTGTTTGAGGTCCATTTTCTTAGGTTAAATCCTCCCAATCGGCATAATTTTATGAGATCTGATTTCAATTTATTTGCTGCTTCCATTGAGTGACGCCCTCCGCAAAAATCGTCCATATAGAAGCTGTCCTCTAATTCTTTTGCTGCATCAGGAAACTCCTATCTTTCATCGGACGCCAATTGTTTCAAGCACATCATGGCTAAAAATCCTGCTGGTTTGGTTCCGTATGTAAGCGTGACGAGCTGGAATGATTGTATTGGTTGCTTATTTGATTCTCGCCATAGTACCTTTTGGTAAGCTTGATCTTCTTGGCGCACTCGGATCATTCTGTACATCTTCTCGATGTCCGAAGTATATACAAATTGAAATTGTCTCCATTTCAGGATAAGCTCTTGAAGATCCTTCTGTATATTAGGGCCCCTGTACATGACGTCATTTAGACTGTATCCTGATGAAGACTTTGCTGAGGCGTTAAAAACTACTCTCAACTTGGTAGTGGTAGATTCAGCCCGAATGACTGCATGGTGTGGTAAGTAGCATTCGGGCGCCTGGTTAATGTTGCATGGTATCATGTGGTTTAATGCAAAATATTCGTCCATGAACCTTTTGTAATCTTTCTTCAATGCGCTGTTCCTCTCAAATTTCTTCTCCAAATTTCTAAATTGAGCTAATGCTTGCGGTTTGGTTGCGCCCAACTTGTCCTTGTATTCCGGCTTGAGTGGCAGTCGGACTTCGTACCTTCCGTCCTCTAGCCTCTTAGTGGTTTTTATAAATTATTGTAAACACTCATTGTCATCGTTGGACATCTCTATCTTCTGGTGTATGTCTTCATTCTCCCAATATTTCAGAAGATCTTCTGTGTTGTTAAGAACCACGTTGCACTGGTAGTGTGGTATCATGGATCCACAGAGTAGCCATCCTATTTGCGTCTGTTGAGCGATTGGTTGCTTGTCGTTGTCTCCTCTCAAGATACCTCCTAACATTATTTTGCTGTAAACATCTGCGCCTAGGAGTATATCTACGGGTCTGCTTACGTAAAACTCTGGATTAGCCAATTGTATCCCTTGGATATGGTTCCATGTTGTTGGTTTGGTAAACGTTTTAATAATAATAATAATCTTTATTCAAACTTGAAATTGGTAAAATATACTAATTGGTCTTATACATAAAGTGGGTACAACAATGTTAGGTGCCTTTACTAGGTAATCCTGTATCACAGGCGGCGGGTGCTCAAACAATGTAATTGGAAGGACAAGGATTTTTTACAATATTTTCTTAACATTAGAATAGTGACAGATATATTTATTTATTGATAATCTTAATTACTAAAACAGATTAAAATTAAATTCTATTAATAATAATAAACATATATGATTCCTTACTTAGCTTAGATAACGTTAAATTGATTGCACATAATTATTTACACACACGGACAACGAACTTTGAGCATCAGCAGATATTTGAGCTGGGTTAACCACTATTGCAAAATGTTTTAAAACCATTTTGCCAAAGTACGCACGGCGGCAAATTTCCTGAGACAGCAACAAATCCAGGCGAAGTAGGTCAGTGCAGTGGCAGTGGTTTTTGTTGAGTCGGCATCACATGAGTGTGACGCTCTAGGCGCCCTCGTAATCGACAGAGTTGATGTATCTGAATTCCGCTATCTTCCTTGCAGGGCACTCAGGATCTCCTGTTTTATGATTGCTGGGCTTTTTAAAGCGTGAGCAAGTTGCACATTTTGGTACATCAGCTTTCTTCGCGCATTCTGTCATCGAGTGCCCTATTTCACCTTAATGCCCACACGTCGAGTTGACTTCTCTGCACGTTTTTGCTGCATGACCATACTGTTGGCACTTGTAGCACCGAGTTACCAGTGTTATAGCGGGTTGAGAAACCTCTTCATCCTTGTGTCTATCATGAAAAGTGGACTGTATTTGAAGGGTTCTGGCAATATTGCGTTGAAAATAAGCGGGAAAATATTCACGGATCAATTCGGGCGATCTAGTATGGAAATGAGGGAAGTAGTACGCCTTACCTTGTAGTGGTCGATGCCAGCCCACGTGTGGCAGCGAGCTGGTGTTCTTCTACTCCAAAATGGCTCCTTCAGGATCCACACACTTCACACAATTGTTTTATATCCGCGAGGCGGGTTAATAGACACGGTTCACAAGGTTCTCTGCAATCTAACTAATTAGATGCATCAGTCTCCAGCCAGGTGGCTTGGAAAGCTGGCGGTTGAGATACGAGGCCCGTTCACGTTGAAGTTTCGGTTCGTTCTGGCGACCTGTCATTAAGGCGTACATAAAGGGAAAAGGAATGAGGAAGGAACGAGATAATTAGGATATCGATCGCCCGCGAAATCTCAAATGCGTTTGTCTATGTGTTTTTGGTCATTGATTTATGACATTTACAAGAGATGGCGCTACCATTTTCCCGGCCTTAAAGGGTCACCTTTAATGAAAATTAAACTTAGCCCTATGAGGTGTACTACCGTATACCTATTCAGCAATACGGACTAAGATGCGGATTTTTACATTTCAATTATTAAGATTTAAGATAAATACTGCGAGTTGCATAATACATTAAGTTGCATACCTATAGTTAAATTTTAATAGAAAATTATGTTGCGTCGCTAACTAACTAAAACTAAGAGACCTAACTATCAAGCCAGGCCTTATTGAGTCGGTAATGGACACAGACGCACAACAGGGCGCACATAGCTACCCTTTGCGGTTTTCACAGTAACAACACGGGTTGTACCGTCCTTGGAGGTATGCAATTTATCAATAATGCCTAACGGCCATGAAAGGGGCGGAGAGTTATCAGTAATGATAACTACAATAGTACCCTCTTGTATAGAAGGTGCAGGACTATTCCATTTGGATCTAGCCTGAAGTTGATGTAAGTATTCTGAACGCCAGCGCTGCCAGAACGACTGCACCAGTTTGTCAAGTAGAGTATGTCGCTGAAGCAAGCTGAGCGAGTCTGCTTCAGGAGCGGGAAGGGACAACAATGGCGCGGTGTGCAAGAAATGCGCAGGGGTCAGTGCTGATGGTTCAGTAGGGTCACTACTCAAAGCAGTAAGTGGCCGCGAATTAACTAGAGCCTCAACTTGACTAAGGACAGTTATAAGTTCCTCGTAGGAGAGGATTTGTTGACCTATAACTTTAAAAAGGTGAGTTTTAACTACCTTAACCATACTTTCCCAACATCCTCCAAAATGTGGGGAAGCAGGCGGAATAAACTTCCAATCTATATGATTGAAGGAAAGTTCTTCCTCAAGATGAGGACGAAAATCTTTAAGAAATTTGTGAAGGTCGCGTAAATAAGAACTTGCACCTACGAAACAAGTACCGTTATCGGTATATAAGCATTTAATAGGACCGCGTCGCGAAAGAAAGCGTTTTAAGGCTGCAAGGAAAGTCACTGTACTTAAATCTGTTGCCACTTCAATGTGCGTGGCACGCGTCGTCAAACACGTAAAAATGCAGAGCCAAGCCTTACGGCTCTTAACACCTCGACCACGAAATGGTGTGTACTGTAGCGGGCCTGCATAGTCACAGCCGGTGTGAGTGAACGCCTTGTCGACTTGGTTAACACGCTGGCTAGGTAGATCTGCCATAAGTGGAAGAATAGGACGCGGGCGGAACTTAAAGCAAGTGTTACAGTTGTGGATTCTGTGACGAATTATTCGACGTGCAGCTAAAATCCAATAATTATGCCTGAGTAAGGACATAAGCAACTCCGGACCGGCATGAAGATGTTTCTTGTGACAAAAGTCAACAAGAAGATCAACAATATGGTCATGACGTGGTAGAATACAGGGATGTTTATATTCGTAGGGTTCGTCCGAATTTGTGAGACGACCACCAACTCGTATGATGCCGTGCTCATCGAGAAACGGCTTAAGCTTATGGATGGCGGGAGTACATGGTTTATTGTTTTTTAAATTTAAAATATCGTTACGGAAATGAACATCCTGTACAGCTCGCAGCAATTTAATTTCTGCATATTTCAGATCAGAGCTTGATACAGTACGTGCACTAGGCAGTTGTCTTAAAAACTTATAGACGTAAACAATAGCGCGTAGCAACTTAGACCACGACGAAACACGTAGTGCTAGCGCGTAAATTGGTGATTCCGTAACCTCAGAAACCACGGCATGAGCGACTGATTTCTGTTCGGGTACGCCCTCATGCAGTGCATTGTGTTCGAAAGTATGTATGGGCCACTCAGCTGGGTCATGAGAAACCCACGATGGTCCACGATACCACAATGGATGCTGCAAGAGCTTAGCTGGCGTGACACCACGAGACAGACAATCAGCGGGGTTCTCAGTACCTGCGACATGGTTGAAACAATTAGCGGGTATAAGCTCTATCAGCTTAGTAACCCGATTGGCAACAAAAGTTTGCCAGCGGTGCGGTGAGGAATTTATCCAGGCGAGCACTTCTTTAGAGTCAGTAAACGCGTATACCTTGTGGATGCGGTAGTGGGGCGATATTGTGTCTTGTACCTTGCGAAGCAACTTAGACAACAGTAGGGCCGCGCACAACTCTAGTCTAGCCACCGAAATGGTTTTCACAGGTGAGACTTTAGACTTCGCGCTAACTAACTGCACGGAGTAGTTAGAACCATTGTATATTTGCATGTATACGACTCCACCGTAAGCACGCTCGCTGGCGTCAGCGAAACCTACTAAATTCATGGTGCATCCGTCGACCAACCCCAGATGACGCGGGATAATAATTTCATTAAGCGTAGAAAGCTCAGTACAAAACTGCTTCCAAGCGGTGACTATATGTTCAGGTGGTATGTCGTCCCAGTCACACTTTGCTAGCCAAAGTTCCTTAATTAAGAGCTTAGCGTACAGAATAGTGGGGGCGACAAAACCCATTAAGTCCCATAGCCGAGCCACTGTGGAAAGCATGGTTCGCTTGGTACATTTATCATCTGGTGTGGTGACGTCAAAGCGGAAACTGTCACAAGACTTGTCCCAGCGTAAACCCAGGACCTTATGCGGTATAGACTTCTCATACTCGATATCGGGCGAAGCCTTATGAGTATCAGGTATGTGTGCCAGAACCTCTTTCGAGTTACTTGTCCATTTGACAAGGTCGAACTGGCCTCGCTTGAAGAGCTGAATAAGCTCATCACAAAGCGAAATTGCTTGCGGTATGGACATGACACTACAGCCAATGTCATCCATATATAGGGCGGCAGAAGCAGCAGCAGACGCTGCAGGGAGATTATCGCCTTCATCAGCGACTAACTGGCGGACTACACGTAAGGCGTGATATGGACTAGACTTAAATCCGAAGCAAACTCGATTAAATTGGTAGACCATTATAGGTTCATGTTTACTGAATCTGTAAAAGATGCGTTGAAATCTACGGTCCGATTCACGAACGCCGACATTGAGAAACATTTGGCGGCAATCAGCAGACAGGGCTATTTGAAAGAGACGAAAACGAATTATAATATTAAATAAATCACCCTGTAGATTAGGGCCTGCATGTAGAATGTCATTGATCGACTGTCTCGATGTAGTTTGACTACTAGCGTCTAAAACTACGCGAAGTTTAGTGGAAGTCTTATCTTCGCGAACGACACCGTGATGCGGAATGTAATATGACAGATTAGAAACGTTGTCATCTTTTAAAACCGGACTCAAATATCCCTTGTTAATGTAGTCCCGCATGACGTCATTGTAAGCGCTGCGTAACCCTAAGGACGCATCAAGTTTGCGCTCCAAACAATGAAAACGCCTAAGTGCTGCAGCGTATGAGTCGCCTAGCGAATAAGGGTCGTCGCAAAATGGCAGCGACACAATATATCTACCACTGTCATCGCGAACAGTGGTAGCGCGAAAATGTTCTTCGCACTCGAGATCCTTACGGCTCTGCGAGGGCGAGGCGGAAATTTCTTCAAGCTCCCAGAATCGCTTGAGAAGCGAATCTAAACTGGGATCTTGAAGAACAGAACAACATGAAGTTGTACTCGTACAGTGTGAAGTATGTGCCGTAGGTACGGAACCCATAACCACATACCCCAACACAGTTTCAATAGCGGGAGGTATATTATATTGCTCGCTATGCACTATGTTAGGCAAAAGCAAGCGCGGGAATATAGCAGCACCAATCAAAACATCGATACCGCTTGGCTCCGCAAACTTCGAATCTGCGAGCGGTAATGTTTTGAGATGTGTAAGTTTAGAGACATCGACGAGAGCGGTCGGCAATGTCTCCGTTATACGTTCAACAATAAGCGAAGAAACGTTAAAATTAATATCATTACTAAAACGAGAATATAATTTAATATCTACGGAACCTTTAACTGGTTTTTCCGACCCACCGATTCCTTTAACTATTAAATTAGAAGTATGAAAGTTCTTCCAAAGTCCTAGACGCTTAAAACATTCAGAAGTAATAAAATTACTTTGTGATCCACTATCTAGTAAACAACGTATTATGTGCGGCTTATCATTTACATCGTAAATTACGACTTGAGCAGTAGCGAGCAGAACGGTTGTGTACGCCGTACATTGCGGGCTATCTCTCGCCGACGGCGACGCCGCAACGCATCGAGTGTCAATCGAACGAGATCGAGCGGCGCCAGCGACAGAGGTCGTACACAACGATACCTCAGACTGTGAGGTAATAGAAGGTACAGTCGGCATAGGCGTTGGGACCGGATTCGGCTGTGACGTCACTACAGTTGATAATTGCGGGTTTTTATTAAAATGTAACAATGTATGATGACGTTGATTACATGCGCGACACTTTAATTTAGAAGAACAGTTAACCGTTTTATGTTTAATACTCAAACAATTGACACAAGCATTGTTGTCTTTCACACATTTGAAACGAGCTGTCGGAGTCAAATTATCAAAAGCGGGACATATAAATGTCCCGCTTTTAAGTGTTCATGGATATATGCTTCGCACAGACACTTGTTTGAATTATTTGACTCAGAGCAAGCTACATAGGATTGTGGATTAGGGGCGGTCATTTTATTATTAAAACTACGCGATTTATTAGACTTATGCGAATTGTCCGAACTATTAGGCTTATTATTGTTAGCTAAGGGTGGTTGGGTATTACGGAATATCCGACACTGATCATTGATGAAGGTGACAAAACTATCTAGAGTGGGCATCTTACGATTACGTTCTGTCATCTCGAAAGCGCGAATAGTTTCAGTGTGAAACTTTTTTATTGCGAGGTGCAATAAAATGAAATCCAGAAGGTCAACTAATTTTAGATTCTTTAGGGAATTAATTGCGGTGACGAACTTGTCCACAAATAGCTGGTAATTCGAAACAGACGCGGGACCGGACAATTTAAGATTTAAAGCTTGATCCAAATAGGTAGACGCGAGGACACGAATATCCTGGTACCTATCGAGGAGTGCCTGGAATATGACTTGGTAATTCTCAGCACACGGTGTGACTTCCGCGAACACAGACTGTGCCTTCGGCGACAGCTTACCTATTAAATAGTACAACCTGTCTGCATCCGTCAGCGACTTATTGTCATGAACTGTAGATTTAAAACTTGCATAAAATAATGGCCAGTTTCGTATATCACCGTCGAACGACATGAGTTCGATTGGCGGCAACCTTGGTCTACATGTTGCGGAATCACTCATACTGTGCCTCCCGGACGGCTTATCTTCCAATTGAGACATCACACGTTTCACGGAACAATACATATCCTCGAATGAGGCGTAGGCTTGATAGCTAGGCTTCGCATCGGGATATATAGCCAGTAACCTAGCATTATAATCATACAATAATTTATGAAAGTCCGTTCGAATATCATCTATTGTTACACAAGAACTGAGAAAGCCTTCTCTCACCGATTCGGAAGTATTAGCGACTTTAGAGCGATCATAAATTGACTGAATACGCTCGAAAAGTATATTACGCTTAGCTTCTAAAATCACTAACTGTTGATCTTCCGAAGAAGCGATTGCTTTCGCATCACGCGGCATTGTTATGTTATGTAGTTACAAATAACCACACAAACAAAACAATGTACGGTAATTATTTAAACGAACAACTATATGTAGAAAAGTAATACTACTGATTGTGACTGTACTGTGACAACGGGTTTCGCAATATTTGCGTAGTAACGAAATAAGTTTTTTCGTAGTACCCACTAACCAAAGTAATTAGATAGTACAAAATGTTAATAGCATTACTATCCCAACCAGTTTTATTGCTAAGTTTGAATATTGTTTAAGATAAATGAATAGGTATAAATATGCAACCTATAGCCCGCAATCGTCGAAACGTATTCGGTAAAGTTATGATATTTATACTGCGTAGGTACCTACAAGTAGTACACCTATTTTATTTTTCTCTTATAGAATGAATGTCTACCCCGCGGTATTCGGAAAGTAACTTATTCCTAACAATTTATAATTGGAGGTAGGTGATTCCTATAAGGGCGGTTAAACTAAAAGACGCTTGAAATATAGAAATTTACAATACGACAAGTTAGTTTTAAATAAGAATTATTTTTAATAATAGCAGATACGTAATTATGAACCTGCTATAGCGGCGTTGATGGAACCACGTATTGGGTTTACAACTTGATTATGTGGGTAGGCGGCTAGGTGCCACGACCCTAGTAGGAATTTATAATTGATTCCTACGTAAGAAATAAAGGAAAATGGATATATTATAGTAATATATCCGGCTCGAAGGACCAAAAATTTTATAGCGGGTTGAGAAACCTCTTCATCCTTGTGTCTATCATGAAAAGTGGACTGTATTTGAAGGGTTCTGGCAATAGTGCGTTGAAAATAAGCGGGAAAATATTCACGGATCAATTCGGGCGATCTAGTATGGAAATGAGGGAAGTAGTACGCCTTACCTTGTAGTGGTCGATGCCAGCCCACGTGTGGCAGCGAGCTGGTGTTCTTCTACTCCAAAATGGCTCCTTCAGGATCCACACACTTCACACAATTGTTTTATATCCGCGAGGCGGGTTAATAGACACGGTTCACAAGGTTCTCTGCACTCTAACTAATTAGATGCATCAGTCGCAGCCAGGTGGCTTGGAAAGCTGGCGGTTGAGATACGAGGCCCGTTCACGTTGAAGTTTCGGTTCGTTCTGGCGACCTGTCATTAAGGCGTACATAAAGGGAAAAGGAATGAGGAAGGAACGAGATAATTAGGATATCGATCGCCCGCGAAATCTCAAATGCGTTTGTCTATGTGTTTTTGGTCATTGATTTATGACATTTACAAGAGATGGCGCTACCAACCAGTGTAAAATCCCTGACAGGACAGGACGTCCAATTAATAAAAATTCTTGATTGAGCGATTAGGGCTTTACGTATATCAGCTGGTACTTCAATGACGTAGTTGCAGGTCGACGCATCTCTCTTTCCAGATTTGTGGCTTAATTTTACCAAGGCCAGGAAGGATTCAAAGGGCATGTCTTCAAACTTGTCGGCTACATTTTGTTCAAAAATGCATCTGAAGACCTCATTTTCAGCCATGGAACTCGGCACTTCTAAGATCACGATCCGGGGTTTGCGCTTGCTGGGTTCGTCGGCGGTAAGTCCTGAAGTAGAGAGCTGGACTGCTTGCTTTACTTTATCAGCGTCATGTTTGGTCTCGGTGCTGATAATTACGCCTCCGTTTTTGGTTTTCCGGACACCTCGAACATGCAGTTTCATTTGCTCCGGGCGTATGATCTTTTTAACGAGGTCTTTTGTTTCGTCACTCGATTTCAATTTATCTTGGGGATAAATTACAACCGAGCTTAAATTATTGGGGCGAACAAAGTTATTTGCTCCCTTTTTTACCATTTCGGCAAAAGAAACATTTCCCGCATCGTCTTCTTGAGGTCCATGATGTGGTCTGACAGGTCTCGTTTTTCAGTAAGGGATTCAACCGCATTGTGCATTAGAAGAGATCTAGCCTTTAGCGACTGGTATATGACTGCCATTTGTGAGGTACCGGATCCTATTTTACGGCAAAGGTTTGCTATTTTCATTTTCTGCTCCGAATTGAGTTTTCCATGCGCGGCAATAGAGCAGACTTCATTCAGATGCAGCTCAATAGAAGACATCCATTTTTGAATCTCGGGCGTGGTGATGATTTCAGGTGGCGCCTCTACAGGCGAAGCAAAGGAGAGCACTGGCCCCCCTGGATTCGAGGGTCTGTTTTCCATTTTATGCGTACACTAAATCACTTTTACTTGTTCATAGTTTGTAAATGCACACATACTAAGCTAAATTAAAAGTGCAAAGTTACCAATACACTTAAGGAGGTCACTATTATTAATAATTTATTGCAACTAAATATTGCTTGTGGGCACGTCTGTATGCGACAAGCGCCAATAGCGAACCAATTGGCAATCGCTTGATCAAGTTATTCATAATAATAACGTTCGTGTCGCAGGTAAATTCACTATTTGCAGACTGGAGTGTTACCTGTAACATTCCTTTCGCGTTATTTTCTTTTTCACCGACGCCGAATATTTGACCTTTGAAATGAGCCCTCTTTAATCCCAAGATCTGGGCTGCGTTTTCAGTTATTAACGATAGTTGAGAACCCTGGACAATTAAAGCCCTCATCTTGTGTTGTGTTCCAATAGCTCCCTTGACTTTTATAATAGCGGTGGCTAAAAGTATTTCAGATATATCATCCCATGACGCGTGAGATGACCTAGATGTGCTCTTTTTGGTTGCAACATTGTTGGTGGTTCCTTCTGCTGACGCAGTTGGACTTTGTTCAGGGGCGTAGCTACCGCCGTATCTACCGTATCAATTATACGGGGCCCCCGGGCCACAGGGCCCCCCGACGTGCGTAAGCAAAAATTAATAAAAACTTCCCAATTTTTTTTTGCCTGTCATACCTGTCGCTATTGTCCATAGAGGCAGAAACTTTAGAAAAACTAAAGTCATCATCAGCTATAAATGGTTTAATAAATCAGTTTGCCGGAAAAAAAAAGGCAAAGAGAGTGTATAATTAATTTGATTTGTTGTTAAAAATTTTGGAAAAAGTGACAGATAGATAATTATATGAATAAATATTTCTTTTAATTTTATGCAAACATATTTTTCTTTTGTGGGAAATCTTTACCTTTCATAAGGGCCCCCAAACAAATTTTTATACGGGGCCCCGCCAAGGCACGCTACGCCACTGACTTTGTTTTTCCACTGCTTCGTGAAGTAGTGTGTTGTGTGTAGCTAAGCATTTACGACATCGTTTGTTCGATTGACATGGTTTTTTTTTATGACTGCATAGACAGTTTTGGCAGTAATTTAATTGCTCAATCTTATTTAATTTTTGCTCGTGCGTCATTTGCAAAAAATCAGGGCAACGCCACAATCCGTGGTCAGAATTGCACAATGCACAGGTTATCGACCGCGACACGTGTAAAGCATTTGATTTTGTGTTTTCTTTGTTGCCTGATTGATGGTTATTTCGTTGAAAAAATTTCTTCTGGTTTTGGTTGTGGTTGCTGTATGGGAATGGTTGATGCGGCGTGGTTTTATGGTTGGCTGGTTCTTGCTTGCGACGAGACGCTTCTAGCGCTGTAAATTTTTTCTCCAAGAATTCCAGGAACGCCTGCAGATCGGGTAGCTCTCTAGGATTCTTGACCGATTCTATGTATTCGGTGAAGGTATCATTATCCAGCTTTTGCGCTAGTAGATGCACTAGTAGTGGATCCCAAGTTGCTATATCCACTCCCAGATTCTGTATAGCGTGTAACGTCTCCTTGATTACGTCATGCAGTTTCTTAATCGTAGCCAGCGATTGCTGTTGTATATTGGGAAGCCCAAGTAGGATATTAATATGGGACGTGAAAATCAATTTCTTGTTACCATATCTATGGCTTAAAATTTCCCAGCATACCTGATAATTGTCAGAGCTAATATGTAAATGGTGAATCAGACGCTCTGCTTCCCCAGTCACCTTACTCTTCAAGAACTGCATTTTTTGCGCATTAGACATCGACGGGTTTTTATCGATCGCTTCGCTAAATAAGTCTTTGAACGGAACCCACTGGTTGTAAGTTCCATTGAACACGGGGATGTCCATCGTCGGAGCTGACTTCTCTCGGTGCTTCACTGCCCACATCTTTTTGTTGATGTCGTTTGTCAAATCACTGTACTTTTCCTCATGTTTGCAGAATTCCATTTGGTACGTAATATCGTCGCCTCCATCCTCACCTTCAATTTCCCAATGAAGTCTGTCAATCTCACCCCATCGGCTATCCAGTGATTTTAGAGCATTCTCAAATTGCCATTGATTCTCGAACTTGTCTACTTCTATACTACTCACGGTTCTCATGAACACCTTGAAATTGATAATCTGCTTCTTTACAAACCCGTTCAGCTTGCTGGACCCTCTCTCTGTATGGGGAAAGTTCTCTCGCTGCGTGGACTCCTTATACCGAGACGACGTACCTGGTTGTGGCTGCGCCGTCTCATCTTCCGGCCGAAGATGGTCAGCGCCTAGCTGTGACCTAGCCCGGACACCTGGTAATGGCTGTACCTCCTCCACTTTTGGTCTACGGGGGCTTTCTTCATGCAGCTGCGTTGTGCCTAACTGCCTCATGGTTTTAACAATTATCTCTAAACTTCCTGGACTGTTTCGAAATATCCCTTTTTGAAGTAAATGTGCTCAACATCCGCAAACTGACACATTTTCTTATGGTTTTGTTGGTAGGTGTGCCAGTATGCTTCCAACATATCAGCCTTACGCTTGTAATTTTCGATGGTCTTCCTCTCGGATCCATCCTTCTTTATGTTGGTTAAGAACTTGTCCAGGATTTCATAGAGCTCCGTTTGGTTGATGAACAGAGTATCGGAATCCATGTTAAGGGTTGGTTTGAGAAAAAAAATGGTAATGGTTAGTTAATATAACTGGTTTGATCTGACCTTTATGCTCCAACCGACCGTCTCTGCAATCCGAGGTTCCCCCAATTGCAGCGATCTCCTGGTTTGCGTGGCACTGTATCACTTGGTAGTCACTGGTAATTAAATGCTCGAAGGACCATGTAGAAAGTAGTGCTTGGCGCTATGGTGACCTAACACACCTTTCTTGTAATGATAGGATATGGTAAAGTTAAAGTCTTGGATTATAAGGGAAACAACTGTATTGAATCACTATATAACACTTAAATACACGAAATGGTAAATTATGGTAAATTATGGTAAACTATGTAACTAAATTAATGGTAAAAAGGATGGTAAAATGGTTATGGTTTGGTTATGAGTACGTGGTGTCTCTGACGAGATCTAAACGCGAACTGTCCCATATTTTGGTAGTCGAGCGAATGTGCATACTTGCGTTTGATGCAATTATGCATTTTCACTGAGTGTTCAGTTAAAACTCGAACAGAGGACTTGTAGATTTTTGTATCGCATCTTGTTTACGACGTGCTGACTCCATGGTAGTGAAATTGTTCTCCAGAAATTCTAAAAATTCCCTCAGGGATGGCAGTTCTCTTGGCTGTTTGAGTGAGGTGAAATATTCGTTCAATGTTTCGGAATCCATTTTTTGAGTGAGCAGATGTACTACCATTGGATCCCAGGTGTCAATGTTGACACCTAAATTCTTGATACCATTAAGGCACTCGGTTGTTACGTCATGTATACGTTTGATGTGATTCGATGTCGCTTGTTGCGTAACTGGGATATTCATCAAGGTGTTAATATGAGTAGTAAATATAAGTTTCTTGTTGTTGTAACGGTGGTTTAATATATCCCAGGTCGTGATGTAGTTGTCAGCGCTGATCGGAAGATGTTGCATCAGGCGTTCTGGTTCACCTTTAATCTTGCTCTTCAGAAATTGCATTTTCTGTGCAGCAGATAAAAATGGGTTACCGTGAATTGCTTCCGTGAACAAGTCCTTGAATGAAACCCAATTCTGGTAATTTCCGTTGAATATAGGGATATCCAGCTGCGGCCTAGACTTTTCTCGATGGGATGCAGAGAATAATTTACGATTTATTTGTTTCTTAATATTGAAGTATATTTGTTCATGCTGCGTGTATGAAGTGTCGTAACATTCGTCTACTCTACTTCATCAAATTCGCTGTCTATTTTCCAGTGGAGACCATCAACCGCATTCCATCGGGTTTCAAGAGTTTTCAAAATGTCTTCAAACTCCCATTTTTCTTCTATGTTTGACAGATCTATTTTAGTCACGAAGCGAGAAAAGGCTTTGAAGTTGCTAGCTTGTTTACGCAACCTTTCATCTAATTTGCTATCAGTTCCTTGAGTAGTATACTCCGGAGCTGGCATTGGACTCACCGGAGTAGTTCTGTTCTCTGCGGTCGAGACACCTGGCTGCTGACGTCCGGACAGGGTTGGCTTGATCAGACCTGCTCTCTGAATCGAATCTCTAACTTCTATGTAGAACGCCTTAGTTTCTTCATAGTGGTTTCCGATAAAATATTCTTGGGTTTTATCTTCGTACATGCACAATTTTTCATGATTTTTCTGAAACTCGTTCCAATAGCTGTTCAGAGTCTCAGTTCTCTTCTTAATATATGCTGAAGTTTTGCGATCTTGACCATCTTTCTTGAAATTTGACCAAAGTTGACGCATGCCATTGATGGCAACTTGGTGCTTGTTAAATAATTCTTCCATCTTTATACTTGAAAAATAGGAAATTCAAATAAATCGGTTGATTTTCCCTGCTGATTGTGGAGTTCTTTCGCCGTCAACTTTCTTGAAACTTGCTGAAGATCGATCTGTTATGGTTTGCTATATAGCTTTTTCTTGATGTGTTTGTCTTGTCTTGTATGAAGCCTTGATGCTTAAATGCTTACTTGATGTTTGCCTTGATGCACTTGTTGATCTTGGACTGCTAGCCCACTGTCACTTGGTCTGTGTAGGTGCTCTGATATTCTTCCGTGCGACCTTATGCGCCTTCTCAATTCGCGTTAGGGATTCCCGCTTGTGGGAGGCCAACAGAACCGATTCGCAGCCACACGAGAGAACACAAATCACCAACACATAGCTCGAAGGACCAAAATGTACGAACACTTGGTTGCTAATACATGTGCTATGTTGATTAGATGGAAGAAAACTATTCTTGCTGAATTCTTGATAAAATATTTATTGATTGTACTTGTTTACAATGGGACGGTCGAAAGTGTACTCAACAGTTTTAGTAATAATTTCGATTAACATTAAGTAAAAATGCTTATGCTAGCGTGCTAAATAAATGTGCGATGTCATCGTAAACACAGAAAATAATAAATCCGCCATCTTGGGCCGTCCGCCATATTGGATTTATGATGACGTCACTTAGCTAACCATGCATTATCAGCCAACCTAAACGTGTATGCAAAATTATATAAATTATATAAAATATAAGTAGTTATAAAGACAAGAATAGTAGATTATTTACCAAGGGGATAAAGTAGTGTCTTCTGTCGCGGGTGACGATTTAAATCGCGAGCGTAACGAAGTATAGCCCTCGCCAAATTTAAT
The DNA here is from genome assembly GCA_964057195.1 of Orthosia cruda. Taxonomy (NCBI): domain Eukaryota; kingdom Metazoa; phylum Arthropoda; class Insecta; order Lepidoptera; family Noctuidae; genus Orthosia; species Orthosia cruda. Next base: position 41,534,734 of record OZ059836.1, read on the forward strand.
GGCCGCCCTGAAGTTGGTTTACCGGATGCGCGAGGCACGAAACAGTGCTATTTTTTAATGAGATTTCCTACTGCGCAACCATTGTAGCCAACTTCAGGGCGGCCAAGAAGTTTGGCGAGAACTATACTCGAGGTTTACTCCCGAGCGTAGCGAGAGTGTTAAAAACTTAAATCACGAGCGAAGCGAGGTATTTAAGACGAGTCCTGAGTGTAGCGAGGGATTTAAGTTCACCCAAGACTAAGACAGCTTTATCACCGAGGAAAATACTCTACTTTTCGTACCATTTGCGAAAAAATTAACACAATAATAATATGAGATAAGCATTTATAAAAAATAATGTCAATTAAAAGTAAAAGTTAACATTCGAAACATTGGTCCAATTATTGATAGAGAGAGTTTATTCCGAATTCCTAGACTAATATTTTTTTTGTCGGAAAAGCAAAGGCATCAAGCTCATACGGCCTAGTCGGTTTTCGTAATTTTATTTAATAATCATAACTGCATAATAAATGCGTATTCCTTTTTCAAAAAGATTTATAATGCTTTATATACAAACTCAATGGTGTAAACACAGATGTAGTTCAGTATAAATTTCGGTAAGTATTCCAAATTTAAATCACATTCTCCCCCTAGAGGATGAATGAAATTCAGTACAATTTTCTTTCCCTGTTTTTAACAGATTAAAAATGACTATTGTTATGTTCGCTTTTTGTGGCATAGAATTTGAGCAAGTGGTACGAAAAGTGTATTTTTTATTAGTTTAGTCAAAAATGCACCTTCAGAAACGCAGAGAAATCTATCGCAGCACCCGCAAAGATAGGAGGCAGTGGGCTGATGATATTGCTGATCGTGCTCAACAAGCTGCAAACACCGGTAACCTGAAGGAATTGTATAAAGCTACCAAAACTTTGGCAGGCATAAGAAGAAGCCGATCAAGTCTAAAGACTGTCAGCTCATAGTGATGTCGTAAGTGCGTAATTACTTTGAGGAGGTCTTCCGTTTGTCAGCAACAGCAACACCTGACGCGCTGCAAGTCAGTTCTACACCAGCCCGGCCTCTCGACATCGACACGGAACAACCGTCAGTTTCGGAAGTTGCAAGAGCAATCCTCTCTTTGAAGACAGGCAAAGCGCCAGGACTCGACCTGATAACGACGGAAGTGCTACAAGCTGACTTATCCTCCGCAACCGACGTTCTAACGCTTTTCATTGAGAGTATACGGCCTGCTGAGGAGCTTCCGGACGAATGGAACAAGGGTCTTTTGATAACTGTACCCAAGCAGGGAGGTATTAGTCAATGCCATAACTGGAGAGGTATTACTTTACTCTCAATTCTCTCGAAGGTTTTCTGCAATATTATCCTAGATAGGTTATCAAAGGCCGTGGATCCTCTCTTCTACGCAAATCTCACCTTTGTCGATTTCGAAAAGGCATTTGATACGCTGAAGTGGTCCCGCCTACTGGACATCGGAGTGGCAACGAAAATTTTCCGTCTCTTGGAGAGTAGGTATGGACAAGAATTATTCACGTCTCGTTTAGGGCAATGTCAAATTGCTTAGCATTTCCGGATCGGTGCCACACAGGACACGCGAACATAGACTACTATTATATGCACACTGAGAGGCAGATGGACATGCCAGTTGTCCGAAGAACGTCGGGCGCTGCTCCCCAGTTGGTAGAGACAAGACGACGCAACAGCTTGTGCCGGGAACTGACCTTCCGCTTCGTGCTGTTGCAGTGCATATTAAAGTTAACGATCTATTCAATGCAACACCAAGGTATTTAGGATTTTTGCAGAGATCTATTTTAGTTCCTCGCTATGTAATATTTAGTTCCCTGTTGGAAAATCTGTTGCGAAGATGAAAAGCACGAGTTGAGTTTTGGATGGGTTCGAATGAAGGGCATAGCCTACTATCGAAGTAGGTACCCTCCAAATGACTCGAGTGCATTAATTAGATTATATTCAACCTCTGTGAAGCTAGATGATTGCACCGCCAAGGCTAGGTCATACGCATACAAGAAGCTTTCAGTGTGCTGCGTTGTAGGTGTCTATATAATACCCTGATCATTAGTTACGTACCGACCTTAGCTAGAAGTTTTTTTTAATATTAATAGTGTCGTATGCCACTGATAAGTGCACAAAGACAACCCCTGTGTCTTTATTGGCCTCGTAACCGTCCTCTATAAACTGAATTAGTGTGAGTACTTGACCGGAACAGGACTTACCCGGTCTAAATCCAGCCTGCTCAGGGATAAGCTTTAGCTCCAATGCTTCAGTAAGGCGATTCAGCAACAACCATTCGAACAACTTATAGATGTGGCATAGCAAGCCGGTATCTTATCTTGTGGAGGGGCCGAGAGACAACTCGGACACTTCGACCCATTGGGATCTATTGTGGTCCCCTAGATAACTTACTCCTCCCCAATCTCGTTGAAAATTATTTTCATGAGTTTTACAACGAGACTGGGCGATATGAGACTATAGTCTTCTGGTCTTGGATATCCAACCCCTAAGAGACCCATTCGCTTACCAGCCAGTGCATCGCATGTACAAAGAAGGTGCTCCATGCGTTCCGTATGTTCCCCACACAACCTGCACATGGGTGTCGCGGTTAGACCCATTTTCATGAGCATGTCGTTAGTTCCAAAGTGCCCAGTAAAGGCCCCAAGCAGGTAGCGGATTTGCCCCCTGCTCATGTTCCAAATGCATTCCTGGGCTTTGAACGTAGAGCCTAGGAATTTCTTGGAGTGTTGTAGCCAATGAGTTCGCTGTCTGTGATACTGTGATATATACTGTGATAGTGATACAAACTCCCTAAATGTGTCTTTTACGAGGCACGTCGAGATGCCTACACATGGTTCTGGACCCACAAAATCATTTGCTGAGCCCTCTCTTGCCAGTTCATCTGCCATTTCGTTACCATGGATTCCTTTGTGCCCAGGGACCCATATCAGTCTTACCCTGTTGTGCTTCCCAAGCCTGTTTAGGGTTTGGACAGCATCCAGAATAAGTCCGGAGTCCACTTTGTAGGATGCCATGGCTTTGATTGCAGCCTGACTGTCACTAAGAATATATATGGATTTACCTCTGGTTCCTCTATCTATATTCTCTTGAGCACAGGTTATTATGGCATAAGTTTCTGATTGGAATACAGTTGCCATCTTCCCTAGGCTTTTGCTACATTTGTAACCTTTTGCGTATATTCCCGCCCCTGTACCTGATTCCATTTTGGATCCATCAGTGTACCACACCAGACTATCTTGTTTTGGTGGATCGATTCCCTTCGTCCAGTCCTCTATTGTAGGGATTTGGACCTTGAAAGACCTTTCAAACACAAATATAGTTTGCATTTTATCGGATAACAAGCTTGTTACCCGATCCAGGCCTTCATTCCCGACGAACTTTGTATGGTTGGTCCTTGGCTTAAAGGCATCCCATTGTCCAGCTACAGCAAGTCGATGTAATGTCTTCCTTGCCTCGAATTCAACCATCATATGCAGAGGAGGGATATTGAGGTATCTCTCAATCGCTGCCGTAGGTGTTGTCCTGAAAGCACCCGTGATGCCTAGACACACTGTTCTTTGTAATCTGGTGAGTGGCGGTTTGCTCGAGGCAAGCTTTGTTCTTGGCCATCAAACCAGCCCCGGATCTAAGGGGGGGCAAACCAGGGCACTTGCCCCGGGCGGCAGTTTCATGGGGGCGCCAAATCCTTGAGACAAGAATTCAAAATAGCGAACAAATGAAGCCTCTTTTCCTACAATTTCATAGGTTTTTATCAAGTAATCGAATCTTAATATAATATGTTTGAAAAACAAACTTTTCTAGCTTAAAGCTAACTTTTTAGCCATTTAAAACAAAACTGCCTATGTGACGGATTTTGAGGAGCTAATAGATTCTTTCGCAGAAAAGAAAGCACACCGTGTAAAGTTATAGTCTTTCCTGGTTATATATATTTTCTGTGTTTCTGTTTTATGTCACAAATGAAAGTTATTAGTTATTAGATAATAAAAAGTTTAAATTTATTAAAGGATTATTATATTACATATGAAATTGGTGTTTTGTAAGGGAGGAACATAAAGTCCTTTTTTTATTAAATATTATATATTTATTTAATCAAAGTAGGTATGTACCATTGCTATCATCTATGCACTTTTGCCATCTCATAGGTAGTTTATTGATTCCTTTACTAAAAAAACCATTCGGACGGGAATCAATAAAATCTTTGAAGGCGCTTTGGACTGCCCCACCGGAGTTGAATATTTCCCTTCCAAGAAGTAATCCAAATTTCGAAAAAAATGGTAATGTGTTGGAGCAAGGTCTAGCGTTGTTCTGAAGCTGAAGTGGCCTAGAGCGATTGACCAGCCTCGGCTGTTTAGCAGCTAGCTTTTCCATCATGGCAGAGGCGGCTCGTGACATTTATTTATGGGAGTTCACAAAAAAAAACGTAAAACTAGAGCTTACCATTTTTTTTTTGTACAGAAAATTCATTCTGATCTGTTCTGTTCAGTATTTCTGTTCTGGAAACTTCATAAATAGCATCTAAGATGTCATTCTGAATGGTTTTAGACGTACTTTTAAAAACGGACCTGCTGGATAAATGCTGTTTCATAGCCAAATCGATCTCTGACACGAAATCTTCCAAACCTCTATAGATTCCGGAATTTCGTAGATTCATCCTTTCCATCTTTCTTTTTTTCTTCTTTTAAAGTTTACGTTGTGAGCTGCTACTTTCAATATTCAGACCCTGTTGCTCCTCATATACATAACCTCCGTCACGTCTTGCAGTCGCTCGCGGGCTGCAAAGTTATCGTTGGCGCTGATGTTAATGCGTCATCATCACTCTGGTATGGCAAAGTTCGGTCTACGGATTATGAACGACGCTGCGCTGTTGAAGATTTCATTGCTGAAATGAATCTGACTATTCATAATACCCCTGACGCACCACCAACTTTTTGCAGCCAAATGGGCGAATCTTGTATTGACGTCACACTTTCTAGTGCAGACGTACGCTTGGATAGGTGGCGTGTCCTACCGGACGCGTCTTGTAGTGATCATCGCTTGATCGTGTACGAATTTGTTCCAGTTTTTACTCAGGGTACGTCACATGTCATTGGTAACTTTAGGTATAAATGTAAGGGTGCGAATTGGGAATTCTTTAGCTCGCTTGTTGCGTCTCACGCCAAAGACTTCACTCGTGATGGGCTTTCAGCTGAAGAAAGTGCTGAAATTATGTCCGACACCTTCACTTACTGTGCTGACATTGCCATTGGCCGTGGATCTTTGACCAATATACGTAGATGTGATTGGTGGTGTGACTACCTAACTGAACAGCGTAAAAAATATCGCCGAGCGCGTAAACATCTTAACAAGCTTAAAAAACGTAAGGTTACCGGTGACCCTCTTTCCATTGCGTTAAATACGTTTAGAGTTGCCAGGTCCCGCTACAGAGCATCGGTGGAAAAATCAAAGGGTAATTTATTGCGTAAAGTAGTAGAAAATTAGATAAAGAAGGTCCGTGGTCTCCTTTATATCATGAGTTTCGAGCCAATCGATCAGTCGACCTCGCGTTTGTTCAGAATATTAAAGTAAATAATAAACACACTACCGGTATTGAGGAAACAACTGAAGTTTTGCTGAATACTCTTATACCTGATGACGTACTAGCTATTGACAACGAATACCATCAACAGATCAGAGCGTGGGCAGCTGTACCACCTGAATCACCAGCGTCAGACCTTCCATCCTCTGACGAATTTATTAACGTTGTTACCACTCAACAAGTCATCAGGTGAAGATAAAATATCTGATCGGATGATTATAGAAGCGTGTAAAACAGCCGGTGATGCGATTTTAACCGTTTACAACCGTTGTATTGCGGAGGGCGTATTTCCTCGTATTTGGCGACGCGGATTTATACGAATAATCCCGAAAAGTGGCGACAAACCCCCGGACGACCCGAAGTCGTACCGGCCCATAACATTACTTCCATCTTTGGGAAAACTCCTGGAGCGCCTTATCGTTCCACGGTTGCTACCGGACGGACCAAAATTTATAATAATCAATTCGGTTTCACTATTGGAAAATCTACCGTAGACGCGGCCCTTACTGTTAGGAAAATAGTTAATACATCTGAACATAAGTATGTAATTGGGCTTTTTCTAGATATTTCTGGGGCTTTTGATAACGCATGGTGGCCAATGCTATTACTTAAAATGAAAAATCGAGGCTGCTATAGAAATATATACAATTTAGTTTACTCTTACTTTTTAAATGGTTCCGCGAAACTCAAACTCGGCCATCATTCCATGTCGAAGTCTCTCACCATGGGAAATCCTCAGGGTTCGGTTATTGGTCCACCTTTATGGAATTTAGGCTTTGATGATTTCCTCGCGATTCCGCTTCCAAGCGGCTGTTCATTAACCGGTTACGCGGACGACGGTCTTCTGCTCATTTAATCAAGTACTCGAGCTGGACTCGAGAACTTGGCTGACACTTGCCTACGATTAATATCTCAGTGGGGCGATCGTAACCGCCTGACCTTTGCTCCGCATAAAACTTATCAGCTCATTTTGAAAGGTAATCTTAAATCGTGTCCTACTATTAAATTTAATAACGTTCCGGTAAAAAGGAAGCAGTCCGTGTGCTATCTTGGTCTTGTGTTAGAAAGGAATTTTACATTTATAGATCATATTAAAATCGTCGGTGAAAAAGCAAAAAAGAACTTCTATGCCTTAACGAGAATATCTAAATCTACGTGGGGTCTGTCTTTTTTGACTTTAATTTAAAGACTATTTATGGGGCTACTTACTTGGGTTGTATCTGCTATGGGGCGCCTGTTTGGGCTGATAGGGCCACAATAGGGGCGGTACGACGTAAATTACTTTAGAGTCAGCGTTTGGCTTTGATATTCTTATGCAAATTTTACAGGACGGTTAGTACTGAGGCCTTACCGGTACTTGCTGGCGTACTTCCGGTCGACCTTGAAGTGCAGCGACGTGCTGCAATGTACTATTCCGCAAAAGAGACCATGGACGCGGACTTTTTAACGCGGAGTGACCGTGCCAAAATCTCTAGATTATTTAAACCACATATTGACATCTGGGAGGAACTTTTATCCGAATGGCAATTTAGGTGGGATAATTCCATCAAGGGCCGACACCTCCACCAATTCTTTCCTTCCGTTCGCGTGCGGCTGGCCAGGACGTGGCTGAAGGTGGATCACTGTGTTGCCCAATTTCTCACAGGGCATGGTAACTTTAAAAGTAAATTATTTTCCTTCAAGCTTGTTGCCTCACCATTATGTCAGTGTTCTACATCTGACTGTGAATATGTACAATCTGCACATCATATCTTATGGGAGTGTATTCTTTGGCAGAATGAACGCAATACTATGTTGAATGATGTGCAGGCTGTATCAGGAGCTGTGTATCAGGACCTTGCGGAAACTGGAACAAATTTCCGTGCGTTCAAGCGCTTTTGCCATACCTATTATTGGAATCAAATATAACAGCTCACAATGTTAGGACCCATTAATATTAATGCTAATTTTTATCCGTGGTGCTAGGCAACTGGGCTTATCCCAGTTGTAAACGACCCTTTGTGCCTATTGGTCTTGTTTGTTCTGTCTCCTGCTTGATATGGAGGGAAGTGGAAATTTGTATTTTTCTTACTCCTCCATTTTCTTTTCTGATTAATTTCGTTGCGGGATCCAAGACAGTTAAACTCATTCTCCGGGACTTCGTCGAGCTTCATTGCCTCGGCGCTTTTCTGGTGGTCGCCACTGTTGATTCTGGCTTTCAGGAATTGCAGTGGTTTGGGAATAGTGCGGTGGGAATGTCCCAGAAAAAAAAAACCCCGTAAAGCAACTTGAAATGCACCACAAAATACCACACAATCTATTAAACGCCGTAAAATATATCGATTTTCATCAACGCGTTCATTGAACTCTCTAGTTAATAGATTTTCGATACGCAGAATCGAGCACTTTACGAAATTTTGAGTAAGAGCAATTTTAGGACCCTAGCAACCAGGCCATAAAAATTCATAAAAAAAATTCAGGACGTGGTGGCCCCTTAGCTTTAAGTTCGAGAAGCATTTCAAGAGTCTTTTCATTTTTTTTTAATAAAAGGCACACTGTATTGTTCCATTTTTAACAAAAATATCGCGCAAAACTATATTTAATACATAATTAAAAGAAAAACTGCGAAGAATCTACATTCTACCGTAAAGTAACTGATTTCGAGTGTTTGTTTTAGTGTTTACATAAGATTGACAACGGCGCACAGGCATAAGTCTCCCGCGCCGCCTTGCACGATTTGGCAACGTCGCGCGTGAGCAGCGCTCCAGATTAGGCTAATTTCCCATACAAAATCTTCTGTTTCACGCGTCGGACCGTGTCGATGTTACTCTTTCGCACTCATTGAATACAGTGCTAGAAATTGTACTGAATTTTGTTTCATAGGATCGCAATCGCTGGCGCTCCACTCCACACGTTAGGCACATACAACTTGACGCCAAATGTGCGCGTAGGTAATAGTTAGTTTCTACTACGTTTCTAGTAAACTGCTAGTAACTGAGTGTATTGTATAGGCATTGTAGAAATAATGTATGTATAGGATTTTATGGAAATATAGATTATGCAATTTTTGTGGGAGTGCACTGCACCAGCGCTCTTTAGGACGAGCCGCCTCTGCATCATGGTTTGCAGTTGCTGACAATAGACATCCGCCGTAATCGTCTGGCCAGATTTAAGAAAGCTCTAGTGAATGACACCGGCACTAGTCCACCAAACGCCCACAAGTAATTTTTTTGAGTCAATTTTCGCTTTGGGCAGGATTTGGCTGGTTCGCCAGGGTTCAGACATTTCAATGAGCGTTTCCGATTATTGTACAGGATCCACTTTTCATCACAGGGTAATGATTCGATTTAAAACCCCTTCATTATTGTGCCGGTTGAGTAATGTAACGCAGCAGTCGACGCGCGTTTGTCGGTTTGCTGCACTCAATTCATAAGGCCTTTCAAGCTTTTTCACCTTCCCAATTTGCTTCAAGTGGATTAAAACAATTTTATCACTAACACCACAGCCTGCAGCTAACTCGGACGTGGTTTGTGATCCGCTTCCACAATAGCCTTCAATTCTTCATTATCAACTTTGGTCTCCGGCCGTCCACGGGGCTTGTTCTGCAGGTCGAAATTTTCAGAACGAAAACGTTGGAACCAAAAACGCGACACCGTCGCCATACACATCATTAATCCCTCGAGCTGTTTCTACAGCACTGGTGCCACGATGGAACTCGTACTCGTAAATATCGCGATATTTCAAGTTTTCCATTTTGTAAACTGACTGGCGCAAAGATTGTCATTTCCTCTTTTGGTTTAAAGAGGAAATGACAAGTGAATTACGGTTTTCCAAACACAAAAGCTGAGTAAATAGCTGTATAAATTTAAAATTGGAATTCTAAAAACCAAGGAGAAGATATTTGAGATCAAAGTGGCCAGTACGACAAAACGCCAATTTCATAGGTAAGGACCTAATATTTAAACAAATGGTCACAAAAATGCTACTCATTGGCAGTTTTAATAGTTTTTCTCAAACACTGAAAGGAGGGGGCGCCACATCAAGGTTTTGCCCCGGTTCGAAAAAATCGTAGATCCGGGGCTGCATCACACTTAGTGATGGGTCGAGAGAATATTCTCTCACGGAGAAAATTCTCCGATCGAGAATGTTCTGCAATATTCTGCAATGTTCCTTCCGACGGAGAATTTACGAGAATTTATGAGAATTTAAAATTGGAAGTAAGATTGCTCAATTTTAATACACTATATTTGATTTCATGATCTAAAGTCAACTTCTTTTGTTGTTATATCATACTTAACTCGAAAAAACGTTACTCTATGAGGTTGCTGAGTGGAAATTGCTAATTTAATCTATCTAATACCTGTAAACGAGGTGTCCGTTTCGATGGCGCGGCCACGACGTTTTTTTTTTTTAAAAACTATGCCAAGATTATGTAAAAATTTGTAAAACTTGATTCCCAAAACTATAAATTTGTTAAAGTTATGGTTAAAAAGTTTTAAGGGTTTGAACGTGGCCGCGCCATTGAAACGCGGCAAACCGCGCGGCCACGGAGATCTTTAAAACTAAGCGTTGCAGAGACCTGAAATTTTGCCAGGTAACAGATTGAATTTGTAAAAAATTTGTAAAAATATAGAAAAAAAATCCTAGGTTTATATTTTAGGAGCTATATGACTAAAACCCCATGGCCGCGCCATTGAAACGGTGAAAAACACGTTATCGCCGATATCTCACTGAAAAAAAGCATCGCAGAGGTCTGAAGTTTATTGTAAAACCTAGATTTGAATTTGTCAAAATATGTAAAAATACAAAAAAAAACCTAGGTTTATATTTCAGGAGCTGTAAGACCAAAACCCTATGGCCGCGCCATTGAAACGGTAAAACACGTTATCGCCGATATCTCGCTGAAAAATCATCGCAGAGGACTGAAGTTTTTTGTAAAACCTAGATTTGAATTTGTCAAAATATATTAAAATACAAAGAAAAATCCTAGGTTTGTATTTCAGGAGCTGTAAGACCAAAACCCTATGGCCGCGCCATTGAAACGGTGAAAAACACGTTATCGCCGATATCTCGCTGAAAAAGCTACGTAGAGGACTGAAGTTTTTTGTAAAACCTAGATTTGAATTTGTCAAAACATGTAAAAATACAAAGAAAAATCCTAGGTTTGTATTTCAGGAGCTGTAAGACCAAAACCCTATGGCCGCGCCATTGAAACGGTAAAACACGTTATCGCCGATATCTCGCTGAAAAATCATCGCAGAGGACTGAAGTTTTTTGTAAAACCTAGATTTGAATTTGTCAAAATATATTAAAATACAAAGAAAAATCCTAGGTTTGTATTTCAGGAGCTGTAAGACCAAAACCCTATGGCCGCGCCATTGAAACGGTGAAAAACACGTTATCGCCGATATCTCGCTGAAAAAGCAACGTAGAGGACTGAAGTTTTTTGTAAAACCTAGATTTGAATTTGTCAAAACATGTAAAAATACAAAGAAAAATCCTAGGTTTGTATTTCAGGAGCTGTAAGACCAAAACCCTATGGCCGCGCCATTGAAACGGTAAAAAACACGTTATCACCGATATCTCACTGAAAAAGCATCGCAGAGGTCTGAAGTTTTTTGTAAAACGTAGATTCGAATTTGTCAACATAATTAAAATACACCAAAAAATCCTAGGTTTATATTTCAGGAGCTGTAGTACTTTATCGCGTAGAAATAAGTTGTCGTTATATATCGAAGAAAGAAAGTATTAGCGATGTATTTTTTTGTAAACAACACCTATTATTACGTAGAATTACCGATAATAGGCAAAAAAGTATTTTTTGTCATAGTAAAAAACTTTCAATACGTTTTGAATGTTCCGATAGGGTGACCATGACTTATTGTTTACAGAAAACTTTCCACCTGCAAGTATTAGAAACTATATCTCAAGGATTCTAAATTAAATTAAAATGAAACGATAACTAAAATACAAAACATATGTTTATTTCTTTAAAAATCACATGAATGACAGATTATTCAGTTACCCCTCCGTACCGTTTATTCCGAACCTAACCCGAAATCCAAACCCGGTCGCGCGGGTTAGGTAATAGGTATTTTTTTATTTCACTACGATTACTATAACAAAGTCTACGGAGCCCCGTGCATTATCGTATCACCGGAAAAACAAATACCTACTCCGAAGTTCTAAGTACTTTTTATTTGAAAATACGATTCTGCTTCTTATTTATATATTGTCATGGACCGATTTCCTATGCAAGTATTTGTCACTCGGGGTGCCGAAAGCGAAGCAAGTTCGGGCTCGGTGGCCGTGCTCGAAATATTACGAAGTTGTACGAGTGCATCAACTGAAATCGGCGTAGGTAACTTGTAAGATTTCTTTTGATTAGTTCATATAACATGATTCTCATTTTTCTTTCTCATGATATCGTATTTTCAAATAAAAAATACTTAGAACTTCCGAGTAGGTATTTGTTTTTCCGGTGATACGATAATGCACGTGGCTCCGTAGACTTTGTTATAGTAATCGTAGTGAAATAAAAAAATACCTATTACCTAACCCGCGCGACCGGGTTAGGATTTCGGGTTAGGTTCGGAATAAACGGTACGGAGGAGTAACTGAATAATCTGTGATTCATGTGATTTTTAAAGAAATAAACATATGTTTTGTATTTTAGTTATCGTTTCATTTTAATTTAATTTAGAATCCTTGAGATATAGTTTCTAATACTTGCAGGTGGAAAGTTTTCTGTAAACAATAAGTCATGGTCACCCTATCGGAACATTCAAAACGTATTGAAAGTTTTTTACTATGACAAAAAATACTTTTTTGCCTATTATCGGTAATTCTACATAATAATAGGTGTTGTTTACAAAAAAATACATCGCTAATACTTTCCTTCTTCGATAGATAACCACAACTTATTTCTAGGCGATAAAGTACTACAGCTCCTGAAATATAAACCTAGGATTTTTTGGTGTATTTTTAATTATGTTGACAAATTCGAATCTACGTTTTACAAAAAACTTCAGACCTCTGCGATGCTTTTTTAGCGAGATATCGGTGATAACGTGTTTTTTACCGTTTCAATGGCGCGGCCATAGGGTTTTGGTCTTACAGCTCCTGAAATACAAACCTAGGATTTTTCTTTGTATTTTTACATGTTTTGACAAATTCAAATCTAGGTTTTACAAAAAACTTCAGTCCTCTACGTTGCTTTTTCAGCGAGATATCGGCGATAACGTGTTTTTCACCGTTTCAATGGCGCGGCCATAGGGTTTTGGTCTTACAGCTCCTGAAATACAAACATAGGATTTTTCTTTGTATTTTTATATATTTTGACAAATTCAAATCTAGGTTTTACAAAAAACTTCAGTCCTCTGCGATGATTTTTCAGCGAGATATCGGCGATAACGTGTTTTTCACCGTTTCAATGGCGCGGCCATATGGTTTTGGTCTTACAGCTCCTGAAATATAAACCTAGGATTTTTTTGTGTATTTTTACATATTTTGACAAATTCAAATCTAGGTTTTACAAAAAACTTCAGACCTCTGCGATGCTTTTTCAGTGAGATATCGGCGATAACGTGTTTTTCACCGTTTCAATGGCGCGGCCATGGGGTTTTAGTCTTACAGCTCCTAAAATATAAACCTAGGATTTTTTTGTGTATTTTTACATATTTTGACAAATTCAAATCTAGGATTTACAAAAAACTTCAGACCGCTGCGATGCTTTTTCAGCGAGATATCGGCGATAACGTGTTTTTCACCGTTTCAATGGCGCGGCCATATGGTTTTGGTCTTACAGCTCCTGAACTATAAACCTAGGATTTTTTTGTGTATTTTTACATATTTTGACAAATTCAAATCTAGGTTTTACAAAAAACTTCAGACCTCTGCGATGCTTTTTCAGTGAGATATCGGCGATAACGTGTTTTTCACCGTTTCAATGGCGCGGCCATGGGGTTTTAGTCTTACAGCTCCTAAAATATTAACCTAGGATTTTTTTGTGTATTTTTACATATTTTGACAAATTCAAATCTAGGATTTACAAAAAACTTCAGACCGCTGCGATGCTTTTTCAGCGAGATATCGTCGATAACGTGTTTTTCACCGTTTCAATGGCGCGGCCATGGGGTTTTAGTCTTACAGCTCCTAAAATATTAACCTAGGATTTTTTTCTATATTTTTAATTTTTTTTTACAAATTCAAATCTAGGTTTTACAAAAAACTTCAGACCTCTGCGATGCTTTTTCAGTGAGATATCGGCGATAACGTGTTTTTCACCGTTTCAATGGCGCGGCCATGGGGTTTTAGTCTTACAGCTCCTAAAATATAAACCTAGGATTTTTTTGTGTATTTTTACATATTTTGACAAATTCAAATCTAGGATTTACAAAAAACTTCAGACCGCTGCGATGCTTTTTCAGCGAGTTATCGTCGATAACGTGTTTTTCACCGTTTCAATGGCGCGGCCATGGGGTTTTAGTCTTACAGCTCCTAAAATATTAACCTAGGATTTTTTTGTGTATTTTTACATATTTTGACAAATTCAAATCTAGGATTTACAAAAAACTTCAGACCGCTGCGATGCTTTTTCAGCGAGATATCGTCGATAACGTGTTTTTCACCGTTTCAATGGCGCGGCCATGGGGTTTTAGTCTTACAGCTCCTAAAATATTAACCTAGGATTTTTTTCTATATTTTTACAATTTTTTTACAAATTCAATCTGTTATCTGCCAAAATTTCAGGTCTCTGCAACGCTTAGTTTTAAAGATCTCCGTGGCCGCGCGGTTCGCCGCGTTTCAATGGCGCGGCCACGTTCAAACCCTTAAAACTTTTTAACCATAACTTTGACAAATTAACCATAAGTTTTACAATTTTTACATAATCTTGGCATAGTTTTTTTTTTTTTAAATGCCGTGGCCGCGCCATCGAAACGGACGTGTAAACGAGCAATTCTTGTATATATATAATCTGAATCTCGGAAACGGCTCCAACGATTTTCGTGAAATTTAGTTTGCAGGGGTTTTCGGGGGCGCTAAATTGATCTAGCTAGGTTTAATTTTTAGAAAACGTCGTTTTCTCTATTTTCTCCCGAGCAGAGCTCGGTCGCCCAGGTACTACATTTTAGTTAAGAAATATTGAAAAACATAGGCGGATGGGACTTTGGAGTTTATTCTTAACTTGACTGAAGTTTATTCTTAACTTGTTTATATATACAAGAACACAGTATTTCAGTTCAACAACTGTTCGAAGAAGTTTCTGAACGTATTTGCGGCACTGGTTTATGGAGCAAAGAGTATATTTAGGAAACAGCTAAAAAAGTCAAGCTAGTTGCGTGCAGTTGCTCTGAAAATTTTGACTGCTTCAGCAACTTCTGTTTCTGTGGAACGCTCTTTTTCCTTATTTCCCAACATGCGTACTAACAACCCCTTCAATATGGGTACCAAATGTAAGAGTTTGACCAGTAGAATGAAAAATTCCAAATCTAATATGGCCGCCGGTAAAATATGGCGGATTTCATAATATAAAGTCATCATCAAGATGGCTGGACCAAGAGAGATTTTGGAGGTTTGAGCAATACCAAGCTTTTATACCTATTTTATACTATTTGGTACCAGACATCAAATTACTAGTACCTCACTAAAGAGGAAAAACTATTACGAGGAAAGTGGCCAGCCATTCTGACTTCAGGATGGCTGGACCAAACCGGTTTCACCTAGTTGTAGGCATTATAACTAGATCATCTTTTCGTTAAAATATAGTACCTCATCAGTACCTCAACATATGTATTCCTTATATTATTTCGATAAGCCATAAATAAGTTGTATGGAAAATCAAAATAGCAACAATTTTATTTCTGCGTGCGTTCAGAAATAGAAATTACATAATTTAAGAAAACTTGACGTCTATGTAATTGTAGGTGGTAGGTAAGTAGGTAGCTAGAAGGTAGGTAGTAGGTAGGTACATAATACTACATAAATAGTTAGATAACAGAAGTTTTGCGGAACTAAGGACACCATTGTATTAACTAATGAGCAGTAAATACAGAATTTTGTGATTTAGTTAATGATGGGTGTTTCTACCCTCTATGAACATAATTCAGGTACCAACTCTGAAATCCCAAAAAAATCTGCTATTTCTTTTTTTTTGTCGAGTAGGTATTGAACTTGTATATTTAAAAGCTATATTTTAGGGTTCCGTACCCAAAGGGTAAAACAGAACCTTATTACTAACCCTCAGTTTCCCACCTTAAAATTATCGGAGAATTAATGTGACAAATTGTCAAACACGCGTTATCTTCTGTGATTGGCTGTTGAAAAATCATTCAACCAATCACAGCAGATAACGCGTGCTTGACAATTTGTCACATTAATTCTCCGATAATTTTAAGGTGGGAAACTGAGACTAAGACTCCGCTGTCCGCCAGTCTGTCTGTCTGTCTGTCTGTCACCAGGCTATATAATCTCATGAACCGTGATAGTTAAACAGTTGTTTTTTTTACAGATGTTGTATTTCTGTTGCCGCTATAACAACAAATTATAGTCAGGTTACTTTACACAAAGAAAACTCCAACTATTCTGCGTGTAAACTGTATATTGGGTACAACGAACAGTACAGGAAACTAGTGTAATCTTAACATAACCAGAACTTATACTACACAGGGATTACAATACAAAATACCACAATGGCCGGCACGCGAGGCGCATGAGTCCGTTAGTATCGCAAAGCGCGCGCGCGTGTCTTACCGTTACGGGTGCCGGTGACGTACTGTCATGGCGGCGCAGGCGTCATGGATAGTGTTGTGCCAACCGTAACTAGTCACGTAACCTGGCCGGCACACGACGAACTCTAGAAGTGCGGGGAATCGAATTTACTAGTGCTGGGGGTCGCGCTATATCCTCCCCCTCCAAGTCAGCTGAAGGCTCTGGAGCTGGCTTGGCAACCGGTTTCTTACGGGGTCTGCCCTTCTTCCTACCATGGACGACCACATCCGAATCACCTACATACGGTGTTAAAAGACTGGCATGATACCTCCCTCGAGGTTCGTTCTCTTTATCGACAACCTCATAAGTGGTTGCAGAAACAACTTTGCTTACGCGATAGGGACCTTCTCGTCTCGGGGCAAACTTACTAGTAAAGCCTTTCGCAGCTTGACTCAGACGATGACTATCCACTAGTACGTAGTCATCTTCCTGAAACTCAGGTCCAGGACGGCGGTTTTTGTCCGTACGAGTTACAGCGTTTAATTTCCTGTAGTCGACGCTAAACCTGGTCTCGACATTCTTTTTGGGTACCAACACGACCGGGCTGGCCCATTCTGACTCAGCTTCTTGTATTACCTCCAGTTCCAACATTTTATCGATTTCAGCTCTTATCTTCTCCTTCTTAGTAGGAGTCAGTCGATAAGGGGGTGTTGCGACAGGTGCGGCGTTACCCGTGTCTATCCTGTGCACAGCAAAGGGCGTAGGACCTCCCCCTCTAACCCTAACGAACGTCCTCGCGTTTGGGTTAGCTTCTACAAGGCCTTCCCCTCCTACGCTTCTCTTGTACTGGAGCTTGGATGCGACCAACGAAGCGTGTCAGCACGGAAGCGTGATACTTGCCTAGCACCGTGCCATCGTTGAGGCACTCTAGGATGTATGTAGTGGGGTTGACCACGGCCCGGACCTTGTATGGTCCGTCGCGGCGAGGAATAAAGTTCGGTGTCTGCCCTCGTCCGGTGTCGCTAGCTCTCAGCAGAACCAGTTCACTAACCTTATAGTCGGGAACAGGCTGACAACGATCATCGGCATACCGTTTATGTGCTGCCTGGGCGTTCTCGTAGACGTCGCGGGCATCTTGGGGCACCGATTGAATCCTTGTGTCTGCCTTATATCGTTGACGACTAACACATTTTTTACATTGCGTAACGTAGGAACGCATTCTTGGCCAGTAATACTTACCAGCTATACGTTGCAGCGTACGTTCCGCGCCCATGTGACCAGCGGTGGGTGCATCATGGTGATCGGCCAATACTTTGGCACGTTCTCCTTTTGGGACCACTAGACTGGCCACGTCGTGGTCCCCATTCTCAGGACAGTAGCTACTGTCCGTCTGTATAGGGCATCTTCGACGGGCCCGTATTCTCTGCTTGTCCATAGCCTCCCCCTAGAGGGATCGTCGGACTCCTGAACTTTAACTAACTTACTTACCTCCGAATCTTTGTTTGAATTCTCGCGAAGGTCAGCCGGGGTCAAGAGTCGACTGCCCCATCTGAATGGGCGCTCATAGGTCCCCTCCCCCTGGAGTGAGTCTGCCCCGAGAGCGTACCCATCGTTATCAGTACTGAGGACGAAGGGTAACGTCGCATCAGCCTGGCGGAGAATCGGTGTAGATACCAGCGGCTCATTCTCAAGTGCCTCTCTCATAGGCGGGGATAATCTAGAAGGAGGAGAAGCCAAAGGTTCTTGTGTTTCACTTACCTTATAAACTGCGAAGTTTGTAGGAGGTCCGACCGAAGCGAACTGAGCGACTCTGTGTTGTGGAAACTCACCGAGTGCGGCTCTGTGCTCCAGCGATAAAATCTTACCTTTTCCTTGCCGCGACGACACGTTATTAACATCTGTGTGCATCACGGCTGCGCTGTTTAATGTGTAAGAGTGCTTAAACGGGAACCGGTCTCCTGGACTACCTGCGAAATGCCATGACTCCTAGCCTATGTCGATTACTATACCTGCGTTTGCGATGAAATCGCGACCTAAAAGTGTCCTGGTGTCGTCACCGGAGAATACCATAAACTCCGTGTCGACTCTCCGACCACCTAGAGTGACAGGTACAGTAGCCGTCTTTACCTTTTTCCTATGACAGGAGCCATCGGCGAGTCCAATGTACCGTTCTGTTTCCTCGAACCTAACATTGTTGTCCACTAACAACGCGTGTAGTGATGGGCTAGCAACACATTGTTTCGCGCCCGTGTCCAGTAACGCGGTACCTACTGCACCGAACACTCGCACATTGAAAATAGGGCGCACACGCGGGTTTAACACTTTTTCACCTACGGACACTGACTGGAATGCGGTCTTAGTCGGCGATGAAGTGCGTTTGCCTTTACACACTATGCAGTTTGACCGTATCACGCCGGGCGCACCACATCCGAAGCACGCTACGAACGGGCGCAGCTCCGATCGGTCCGTAACTGTTTCGCTCTTGACCGGTTCGACAGTCGTCTTATTCCTATGTTCTAGCTTACGACAGTCATCTTTGATATGACCGAACATCTTACAAAATGTACACCTAGGTCTAGCCTTGCTTGGCGGTGCTCTTTCTTCTCTATTCACCAAAGCACTAACTGGTGAAGTCGTCGATGCATATCCAGTGACAAGCGGCGGCGGGGCGGCAGCTGCAAGAGAGTGTCTCTTAGTCGGCCCCGCGGCGCTCACTTCTTCGAGCACATCCTCCACTGCTCGAGCCTGTTGTAGCAGCTCGGCGAACGAAGTGAAAGCACTTCTTATAACCCTCTCCCGAATTCTCTTATGGAGCAGGCCGTACACCATATCCAGCTGGACTGGATTTTCAGGTAGCGTGCGCAGCGGTAGTTGGGCGATTATTGCTCTTACCCTACATACGAAGACATCAGTCCGTTCTTCACCCTGCTCTCGACTAAATATCTCTCTATACAATCTGTGAGGTGGGAGGCGTGGACCGAATGTTTGGCGTAGTAAATGGGTGGCCTCCTGCCAACTGGTGATAGAATGTTTTACGCCTTGCCACCAAGTAGCTGCAAAGTCAGTGAGCAGCATTGGCAGGCCTCTTAAAGCCATATCGTCGTGAACGCCAACACAGTCTTTGTATATCTGCACAGCATCCACGAATGCGATTACATCGCCAGCCCCATTAAATCTCGCCGTACAATTGGCCAGGTTTGTACTCATCGTCGGCGGTGGCGGCGCGCATTGTGTAGGCGGCTGCGACCGTAAGGCCTGTAATATGAATACCAGTTGCTGGTCCGTCATGACAATAGGTGCGGACATCGGTGGCTGCGGTGTGGCAACGGGCGGAGCATGCCCGTGCTGTGGCCCCTGCGAGTAGGGCAGCTCACGCCCATACAGCGGCGCCGGCGGCGATGAGGCAGAGGCGCCGGCGGACGGTGGTCCAGCCAGCGGCGGCGTCGACGATCGCACGTCCACGAACAATGCCCCTCCATCTGAAGTAGTCGGCATCGTACCGCCTAACTGCTCGCCAGCTGTAGGATACGTGTCCACAAACTGCTGCGTAGCACGTGAAGCACTATTATTACGCGACCGTGTTAGCACCATGTCTTTAATGCACTTTATATAACGTTCCAACACAACGATAAAACTACAAACTGGGTCTCTGTTACACAAGACGCTAATATACAACAACCAAAGCTATTCTTTACACTAATGTTCGACGCGATTCAGTGCTCAGGTAACCTTATGTACCTTCATACATACACTATAAAGTCTTAACTCGCACGACGCGGCACCAATAGCCACTATATTATATCCACAAGTGTTCACTAAAATGGCAGTTGGATTTAAAAACTAGGTACACGACTGTTCTAGGAAGTAAATAGGCACTAGAACGACTAAAACGTGAAATAACTAGTTCGTAACATTAAATCCACTAAACAGTCACTTGACACACCAAAATATGCTATAAGTTCTTTAAAATAAATCTTGTGTGCATAAAACGTAACGAAACTGCGGGCGGCGTGGGCGAGATACCTATTGTTTATAACGAGTATATAACGCCGCACGAAAAAATCCCGAGAAAGTCACTGTTTTCGACACTAACACACTATTTTGAGTACTTACACAGACGTTGTTATGACAGTCTTACACGGAAAATAATGTTTGTTAATCCGTTTTTCACCAAAACACGGCCGCACGTTGGGACGCCATTTATAGTCAGGTTACTTTACACAAAGAAAACTCCAACTATTCTGCGTGTAAACTGTATATTGGGTACAACGAACAGTACAGGAAACTAGTGTAATCTTAACATAACCAGAACTTATACTACACAGGGATTACAATACAAAATACCACAATGGCCGGCACGCGAGGCGCATGAGTCCGTTAGTATCGCAAAGCGCGCGCGCGTGTCTTACCGTTACGGGTGCCGGTGACGTACTGTCATGGCGGCGCAGGCGTCATGGATAGTGTTGTGCCAACCGTAACTAGTCACGTAACCTGGCCGGCACACGACGAACTCTAGAAGTGCGGGGAATCGAATTTACTAGTGCTGGGGGTCGCGCTATAAAATACTAAAAAACAGGACAAAACAAATATTTAAGGGGGGCTCCCATACAACAAATGTGTTTTTTTTTTGCCGTTTTTATAGGTCAGGGTAGTACAGAACGCTTTGTGCGCGAGTCCGACTCTTACTTGCCCGGTTTTTATTTTTGTTATATTTATAGATTCTTATTTATTTATTTTAAACATGTTTAGTTACGTTATAAAGTATCTGGCTTAAAAAAAAATCAGGTAATTGCGAGTTCTTCTTCTTGTAGGTTATTTATGGCTTATCGAAAAAATATAAGAAAAACATATGTTGAGGTACTGATGAGGTATTATATTTTAACGAAAAGATGATCTAGTTAAAACGACTACAACTAGGTGAGACCGGTTTGGTCCAACCATCCTGAAGTCAGAATGGCTGGCCACTTTCCTCGTAATAGTTTTCCCTCTTTAGCGAGGTACTAGTAATTTGATATCTGGTACCAAATAGTATAAAATAGGTATAAAAGCTTGGCATTGCTCAAACCTCCAAAATCTCTCTTGGTCCAGCCATCCTGACCATCACTTATAGTTTCAGCTGAAAGACTTCCACTGCAAAACATAGGCCTCCGCAAGCGTCGCAACATTGACCGATTACGTGTGTCTCGCATTCAGTGCATTCCCAAAACCTTAACCAGGTCATCGGTTCACCTAGTGGGAGGCCTTCCAACGCAGCATCTTCCAATTAGCGGTCGCCACTCCAGAACTTTTCGGCCCCATCGACCATCATTGTGTTCTGCGAGCAATGTGCCCTGCCCATTCCCACTTATGTTTTGCAATTCTTCGGGCTATGTCAGTAACATTGGTTCTCCTTCGGATATCCTCATTTCTGATGCGATCCCACACGGAATCTCCGAGCATAGCCCTCTCCATCGTCCTTTGGGTGACTTTAAAGCCTTCTGATGAGGCCCATTGTGACCTACCACGTTTCAGTCGCTTAGGTTATCACTGGAAACACACACTAGTTGTGAGACAATGTGGTATATTAGACGAGAAGATACTACGCAACTTCCCGAACGCTGCCCAGTCGAGTCGTATTCGCCGGTTGACCTCTCCCTCGAAGTTAGACCTACCTAACTGGACCTTTTTGTCCCAGATAAATTGATGTGAATTCCATTGTACCGTATGGTTTCGAACGTAAAGTATAGCACCAGCCCATATCTCCCATGGGAGTCATAAGAGATGACTAAGTGACTCACCAGAGAATCGGCAACTGCATTCTCTATGCACTATATGTATCAACCATACAGCCGCCGATCAATTATGGCTAAACCCCCATGAAACACCAAAAGGAAAAAAATGGCCCCTATTGCCCGGCAGCCTGTCTACCCTCGACTATGGTAGGACCTGGCAACATACATCACGCGTACACTCCGGACCGACGAGAAGATCAACGAACTCGAAGAGGAATTGAGCAGAAAAATATTTTAATTTTTTGGCGACCATATTGGATTATCATTTTAAGATTTTTCATATTGAAAGGGTTGTTAAAAAAATAATATGTATGCGCCGCTATTTTGTAGCGGCGGCCAACTTGGATTTACAATGATAAAATGAATAATATATTACATTCTATTGTCTTCGGAACTAAAGGTATACCAAAAAACAGGGCAAGCTAAATAAAACCGTTTAAAAAAAAAGGCAAAAGAGCAGGCGAAATTTGTCTGATTGCTCACAATTGGAAATTTATGAACAAACCAAAACCATTAAACAAAGAGTTCAAAAAAACAATCTTTTGTAACACACCATAAGAAATTTAAGAGAATTTATGAGAATTTTCTCGGCAATATTCTCGAGAATTCTTCATACCCAGCGGGTAGCAAAGTGTTTTGGTCCCTGGCTAAGTCGGTCGAATCAAACTTTTGTCGCCCCTCACTACCACCACTGCTGAAACCTGACGGGTCACTGGCCCACTCCGCTGAGGAGAAGGCAAACTTGTTTGCCTCCCTTTTTGCGGAATCTTCGCATCTGAATTCTGATGGCGCGCAGCCTCCTCCATCTCCTGATGGATGTGTGACGAGTATGTCGGACATTCGCATCCATCAAAAGGACGTCCGTAGGGTGCTGCGTAGCCTTGATGTGAACAAAGCGAGAGGCCCCGACGGGATACCAGCAATTGTCCTTAAAACCTGTGCACCTGAATTGTCTCCGATCTTGACACGCCTATATCGCCTTTCGATAGAGACTGGAAAAGTGCCGAAGGCTTGGAAGCAAGCCAATGTTCAACCCGTGCCCAAGAAGGGCAGTCGAGCTGACCCGGTCAACTACAGACCCATATCTATAACGTCCATCCTCTGTAAGAGTATGGAGCGTGTGCTCAACGGTAAGCTCCTGGCATACCTAGAAGCGAGCGACATCCTAAGTGACCGCCAATACGGCTTCCGCCGAAATCGGTCCACTGGGGATCTTCTAGCGTATGCCATTCACATCTGGAGTGAGGCCATCGAGAGCCACGGGGAAGCGCTAGCCGTCTCCCTCGACATCTCGAAGGCTTTCGACAGGGTCTGGCACGAAAGCCTCATTGGTAAGCTTCCTTCCTTCGGTCTGCCTAGTGGTCTGTGTGATTGGATTGCGGACTTCCTGAGGGATCGATCCATCCGAGTGGTTATCGACGGCTGCTCGTCCGGTCAGTTAGATATCAACGCCGGAGTCCCTCAGGGGTCAGTGCTCTCGGCAACATTATTCTTGCTGCACATTAATGATCTGCTAAAACCCGGAACCTTTGGGTACGCAGACGACAGCACTGTTGCTGAGAGATACGTGTCCGGCGCACGGGCTACTGGGCCTCAGATTCGGTCTCTCCGGGAGGCCATGGTTGAACGCTTGAACTTGTCCTTGAAGGCGGTCTCCGAATGGGGTGATGCCAATCTGGTCAGTTTCAATGCTGCTAAGACCCAGGCGTGTCTTTTTTCCGCTAAAAAGAGCCAATTCCATCCGGCTCCTTCTTTCCGTGGTGTAACCGTGCCGTTATCGGACCACCTCGAACTTCTTGGTGTTACGGTGACATCTACCCTCAACTTCGGTCCATACATTGAGGCAAAAGCTCAGTTAGCTGCAAAAAAGTTGGGGATTCTTGCAAAGGTGAGACGGTACTTCACGCCTGAACAGCTGCTCAACTTGTATAAAGCACAAGTTCGGTCATGCATGGAGTACTGCTCTCACCTCTGGGATGGATCTGCCAAATACCAGCTTGATGCACTTGAGTCGATTGACAGACGGGCCAAAAGGCTTATTGGCAACGATGCACTGGTCGCATCAAAGCTCCAGAGCCTCGAACATCGACGCCGAGTCGCCAGTCTGTCGGTCTTTTATCGGTTACATTTCGGGGAGTGTGCGACGGAGCTGCACAATTTGATTCCGCCTAGCCCTTTCCATCATCGGACTACAAGGCGTACGGCCATGCGCCATCGGTACATGGTAGACATCCCTCCCATACGCACAAAGCGTTTTGCTAATACTTTCATTGTGCGCACAGCTAAGGAGTGGAATTCCCTTCCGGAGTCTTTGTTCCCTGACAGCTATAACCTAGGGGTCTTTAAGTCAAGAGTGAATAGGTTTCTTCTAGGCAAGCGTGCTTCACCGTAGACCACATCATCGCTTAACATCAGGCGAGATGGTGGTCAAACGCTAGCCTATAGTTTATAAAAAAAAAAAAAAAAAAAGAGAATGTTCTCGCTCAGGAGAATTTACTGAGAATTTCAGTTGTCGAGTAGATTAGTTTGGCTTTAACTTCGTAAAACGTTCAAATGCACTGAAAACTACTACTCCAAAAATAAATCGATACAATAGCGTCATCCAATTTTTAAATTCTCGTAAATTCCCATCCAAAAGAATATTCTCGAGAACTTAACAGCAAAGTTCTCGCAAGGAGAATATTCTCGGGAATTTCCCATCACTGATCACACTATGCTGCCGTATGTGATAATAGGTATTATCATTGTCCGGTACAGCCATCGTATCACTTTGGGCTTTAACCCCCAAGTTTTACCGTAGGTGGAACGACACATGCCGAACACTCGTAGGGCTTTCGTCGTAATATTTGCCACATGAGAGTTTTCCACCTGAGTTCTCTATCAAGCGTTACACCCAGATATTTAACTTCGGTGGACCCAGGGCAGCTTTATTCCATTGAGGGAGAGCTCTCCTAGGTTTCCTAGTTGTCTCTTCCTCGTGAATGGAACAATGACTGCTTTGCCTGGGTTGATAGAGAGGTGGTTCTTTGTAGCAAGCCGGTAGCTTTTTGGGTCATTAAGAGATTTTCCCGGTTGCTCAACAAGTTGCTAATAATTCTTGATTCAGTAGAATTACATGATTTATCAACGTCAAGTGAAATGTTTGCTGAAAATATTCTGGATTGGAGACCGCCTCTTATCGGCAAACATAGCGTGGCGTGCCCAGCCTAGCTAGTTGGACCGAGGACCTAAAAGATCGCTGCGACAGACTGGATGCGGAAGTCGGAGGAGCGGCTGTCGGGGGTAGCTTGGATGTCCAGTATGTGTGTATTGTGCCGAGTTGATTGGAGTGAAGTATTTTTGACGACTAAAATACTAGGCTTAGGACATTTGGTGGTACGCATTAAAAACAACAAACGTATTGAGCAACTTTTTTAATAAAACTTTAACTATGATATAAATACAATAGAATACATACGAGCATTTATTATGTGCCGGGCGTGCGGCTGTCGCCGGGCGCTCCCGGAAGGCACAGTCCTCGTTCACAGCCCGCGCGGGCTCACAGCTCCTCACTACGTATACGTACTATGTACACGGCAGATGCTGACAAGTAATCACAAGTTGCAGTCATATTTTTGAGGTAATACGATTGAAATATTCAAGTCTATTAGTAAAATGAAATTGTGCCCAAAATATTGGGGTAATCCTTATCACATAACAGCTGGCAATGCCTGCAGTAGACTCGCTCGAGAGTGAAGGCAGCCGTGTGGTTACTTGTTGTGCACCACGAACATCACAATCGCACAGAACTAGGTTCAGAGTCGTGTCACACAAGCGGAAGCCTGTCGTGTCACACCAGCCACATCCGGTGGCTTCACTATCACACGTTATATTGTACAACAGACACATGGCTATCATGAAATGGTTTCAAACTACCCGCGTGACTGTTCACGACTGTACTCTGTCGACAGCTAAGTATATATGAATTGAACATCAATTGAAAAGTTTTATCGTAAAGTTGAGACGAGCGACGAGGGTCATGTATGTACACTAAGTAAGCATTACATCGAGGACGGTCGCGTTAGCTGAAGGTAGACATCGAAAACGTACACATTATCACAAACTCCTGTACATTGTATAAATGGTTGGAAGTACCAGTGAAAGCGAACCGACGCATACAGTCAAAAGGATCACATGTTCTATCACACTCGCCCAATACAAAACACTTATTTCGCTACGAAACTTGACTAATATCCAAAATGTTACTTTGTAAATTACATCAAACCACCCAATGTGTATAGACGCGGTCTGAAGCGAGCCAATAGGAGCCGAGGGCGAGCTTCACGTAGCCGTTGATTGGTCGCTCAGACACCTCGTTACACACTGGACGAAACATTACAATAATTTGGTACCAGAATTGTGTTACGGAATACTCGTTAACATTCATCAGTATTTACAAGGAGGTATGAGTGAACTGAACTAGAAGAGAACCGAAATCAACAATATTACCTACTCGCTTACCTATTATGTTAAATATAAAATTTGACAACAAGACCCAAATGCAACTAATTGCACTAATACAATGTTTATGTTTCACAGCTTTATATGCTAACAACTATAATACTAACGTGTCAGGAAGACGATCATCTACATGTGAAGCTCTTTATATTTGTGTACTATACACAGTAGGATGTACTGCACTGCACCCGACAATGTTCTAGAGGGAACAGTCATCGTCTTCCTAAACTCACACTCGACATCGCCGTGTGAGAGTGATATAAACCAATGAGCTCATGGCGTCCCTTCGCTTCAGAACAGTCTTCTGAGAGCGTATTATTAAAATTTATCAAGGTTATATAATAATAGTAAAATTTTAATGAAAGACAACAAGAATATTGAACTTATGAGCTAGAATCACAATGTTACTCTCTGTAGTGACGAGAAGTAAAATCGCTAACACGAGTGCGGCTGCGCACTTGTTATTTTAGCACCTTCCGGAGCGGGCCGCGACTGGCGATGGGCGCTGTGGTCCTGGGCGCTGTGGCCCTGGGCGCTGTGGCCCTGGGCGCTATGGCCCTGGGCGCTGTGGCTCTGGGCGCTGTGGTCCTGGGCGCTGTGGCCCTGGGCGCTGTGGCCCTGGGCGCTGTGGCCCTGGGCGCTGTGGCCCTGGGCGCTGTGGCCCTGGGCGCTGTGGCTCTGGGCGCTGTGGCCCTGGGCGCTGGGGAGACTGCTGAGCACTCGCACGTTGTATGTCGTCTCTTTACCAAGTTGACGGAATGGATTGAAGTGGTTCGTACCAGCAAGCCCGTCCGACTCTCACATATAATTCATTACATCATTCCTACACACACAACTAACAATACAGATTACGAAACATAGGAAGATTACAAAAAAATCGTGTCTAAACTACGACGATGCCATGAATACACAAATGTACTAACAATAAAACTAGTGCGTCCTATATCCTACGTTATCTTCTACGATTTGTTCAGCGGGAGATGAATACGTGACGGTGACAGTACACTGCGGTAAACGATACGATACGATATGACTCAATATGTCTGCAGTATATTGAAATGTTAACATATTTCCCACTTTCTAACATATACATCCCCTATCATTTTAACGATCCCGTTTTATTATAAAAGTAAAAATTCATATAATTTTAGATTAAAAAGAAATATTTTATACAATTAATAATCTTTCGACATTTTTGGCGTAAATTTTATGCACTTACTGCAAAACTCCTATTTATTTTATAAGACACTTAAAATGTTATTTTATTTAACAAGGATTAATCACATTTATAATATTGCGCGTCCCAAACGAGATTTAGATTTCAACAAAAAAAAAAAAACAAATATGATTGTGTAAATACAGATTCGCAATATTTGGCACTGATGATTTTTTGAAGAAAACGATAATACTTTAGTTTGCTTTTTCAATAAATAACTTTTCAAACCTGCCTTCGACAAACTTGTCCATGCGAACGTCCAACAAAACCAACTAATACTAACCTATTGATATTACCAGGATATGTTCACAAAACTAGGACTAAGCCGGGAAGCAAACAAGTATGTATTACACCCGCGCGCGACTCTATGGCCGGCCTAAGTGCTGGCTAAGTACGTCGGGAACACTGCACTGTTAACACATTCCGGCGTACCATGTCACCAGTCGATATGTGAACTGATATTATTATAAGAGTCGATATGAACTTTGTGATGCGAGACTCAATGCCAAGTAAAATGTATCGCCCGGAGATTCCCATCAGATTCAACCAACAGATACAGGCCACACAGCAGAGTGTGTGATGCGTACAGTAGGCTGCAGTCTGATCTAGCCAGGTCTTTGAGTGAACGACAACAGAAAAGTTGCTGAACATACATTAGTGCAACTTTCTTACTGATACATGACTATACAACAAGTGCACGAAATAGCGATTCCAACGAATTTTTTTTTTACAACTTTCGACACGATCATGAACACTTCTGGAAGATGCACCACAAACTATACTATCAAAATTCATAAAACTTTTAAGATATTAATTTACGCAAGGTCTTATTTATTTTGTTAATTTCATTATTAATGTGGTCAGTCTGTTTATTGATAAAATGTAACAAAACCCCGCTATGTATGTTTCCTGCGGTGATAAGAGCGACCCTATCCGGTTACGATAAGGTCGATAATCGCCAGCAGTTTAACACGAGTGCGAGTTGTGATAAGTATAACATTGAATGATAGACTTTACAGCTCTGGTAATAAGGAATGATTTACTAAGGCGTGCTGGTTGTGTAGCAGCTGACTAGCTGTGCGACGATCGCTGCCATCTTCACGCGCATAAATGAGGATATACCTACAGGTATTAAATATATGTTGACGTAGTTGTTACGTCGCTTCTAGTCAACCGCTAAACGTCCGACATGAGCCAACTGCACGAATATACACAAATCAATTGAACTAAACACGGCACAGCGGCCAAGCTTAATCCTGCTCCACATCGTTTGTCAATAACACTCAGTATAACATTCAAGAATTTACAATATAAGGGTAAAGCTCGATAATTGCCCAAATTATTCATACTATATACATTACATCGTTGTGATTACAATCCGCTCCGAGATATACAGTCCCTACATTACAAGCAGATTACATAAGAAGTATATTACAAATAAGCAGATAAGAAACCATATCATTATTACTTTGTTGCCTCACTATGTTACTGAGGAACACATTCTCCTCGGAAAATGTTCGTCATAAGACATAAGGACAGAAGGAATCTTCACTTTGGACCCCAAATGTTCAGGAGAATGGTGTCTGGAATAAGTGCGACTGCCAGTTCTCTGAGCAACACTGAGTACAAACGACGCACAAAACTACATTTGAGGAGATTATTTCATTGTTTTCGTACCATATTAATTATAATTATGACTTTACCTTTCTACGTGGTAAAGCCGTCACGTATCGCCTATTTATATCTAAGAGATCTTTAGCTCCTTCCAGTAGTTTTGTAAAATTTACCTTTTTTTAAGGTTTCCTTTTATTAATTTTGATGCTCAAAGACACATGTTGCTCAGACAACCGCCAGTGTTCACTGGTAGCGCTCAATCATAATCACTTTATACGGTGATGTGATTGAAATAAGTTCAATGTACTAAACTAAACAACGCAATATGTCGTCTATGAGCACAACACAGGCACGTGCAAAAAGCTCCTCCATACATCGAGCGAGAAGGCACACACATACATACACACACATACAGGCACGCGCGTGCGGCCATCTCGAATAAATGCCCAGCGTGACGTGTCTATGTGTGAGAGAAGGTTCGCTTGTTGTATGTGTGCGCTGTGTGTGCTGTGTGCTGTGTGTGACGCCGAGTGGAGCGGCGCGTCCACTGCACCGCGTACTACAATTATGATATAATTTGTTCAACTAATATTATCATTATGATATTTGTATTATATTTCACTTACACTAGTAATGATTAGAAGGTATACGATTAGGAAATGCTAAGTATGATTTCTTCCCAATTAAACGTTTAAAACACTTATTTGTAAGACACATCGAATTCGATATTAAATGCAAATTTCGTAATCACTGGCGAGCCTTATATTAGTTCATCACTGACAATAATCACAATTTATTCTTATTATTATTTAATGGATCGATTAGATGGATAGTCTTTACGCGTCACGAGAATTTTAGGGAGTAACGAGAGGGTAGCGGGTGAGTGAACGCGTCCGCTCCACGGGGTGGCGTGTGCGTGTGACAGCTGCACACCTACACACCCACACACCCACACACCCACACACCTACACGTGGAACACGTAGCGCGCGCGGCGCGGGCATCATCTTGGGGTGGCGTCGCAATCGGCGGCGGCGGCCGCGGGCTCGTGCGGCGCCGCGTCGCTCACTTCCCGCACGTCGCTCACCTCTGCGTCACGCACATCGCGCACTTCCCGCACGTCTGGCACGTCGCTCACCTCCACGTCATGCACGTCGGACGCGCCGGGCAGGTTCGCGTTGACAATGTTGGCGATGGCGTCGGCTGACATGGCAGACATAGCGGTCAGTAGGTTGTTGGCGAGCTCGACGCTGGACGCCTCGTCCATGCGTCTGTCGGCTAGCTCGCCTTCTAGTCGCATCGTGCGCATGCTCGCTTCTAATTCTGGATCTGGAATTAATGTTTATTTTTATTCATTTATATTCGGCTAATATGTAGACCAACAAAAATGGAAGGACAGGTCTTTAGACAAGTGGAAGAAAGTTGCGAACGATCACTTAAGTAGGTAAAGGAACAGATAAGAAAGAAGATGGGCAAGTAAATTAACGCTCGGAGCAAATTTTAATTGTGTAAGATAGTGGAAGTTTTTACAAAAGTTAAGAGGTACATTGAACGAAGAGTCATCCTGTAATTACTATTTTATATACCACAAAAAGCCAGCCAAGCCTCTGGGAACCCGTTCACTCCAGACAGGTTCCCAGAGGCGTCTTTATTAATTTTGATACCAGAGTTAGCCAAAAAAAAGAAGAAAAGAAGAAGAATATCACAATGCAAAATTTTCAGAATAAAAAGCCTTATTATAATTAAATTCTAAGTGGTATTAGCGCGTTGCTGCTACAAGTTAATTGTAAAAATGACCTTCGCGTAAGTGTACGTAATAAGTTTACCAAGTTATACCATAAAATCATCACCATCATCAGCCATAAAATAGGAACAAAGAAACATCAATTTTTATGTATTAAGTAGATTGTCGGCGCTAGTGAATGCAAAAAAAAAATACTCAATTAGTGTCCGACCGAATGTTCGGTTTCGGTCGAGTTTCTGTAAAAAAACGAGTTTCGGTTTCGGCGGCAGACCTGCCGAAACTACGACCGAAACCGAAACTGCATTCCGGAGTTCTCGCGCTGTGATCGGTCATGTTCGGCGCGTTAAATTCCATTCAAGCGAGTATGCGACGAAGACATTTTGCCGCGTCCACGTGCCTTATCATGTGGTGGTTTGTGTTTGCAGTTCGTTATGTTTGATGTGAGTTTTCGTGCGATTTATTTTGTTGTAAGTTTTCGTCATTTTTATTACGTGATATAGCATATGAGTAGGTAGTATAAACATCAAAAAATAATTAATAATAATTCAATTAATATTTTTTTCTTAAATGTAGGGTTGTTATGTCAATTATAAGTCAAAATGTCGAAGACTACATAGCTATGTGATTTAAAGATAAAAAAACCGGCCAAGTGCGTGTCGGACTCGTGCACGAAAGGTTCCGTACTTGGTAAATTGCTGTTTACGATTTATGAAGTTTTAAAAAAAACTACTTACTTATAGATCCCGTTCAAACCAATTTTCGGTGGAAGTTTCCATGGCAATGTACATCATATATTTTTTTTAGTTTTATCATTCTCTTATTTTAGAAGTTACGGAGTGGGGGGGAACACATTTTATTTATTATTTATTTATTATATTCTTTATTGTACACCACAAAAATATATATACAGGACAAACAATCATAAAAGCAAGTGTACAATGGGCGGTCTTATCGCACAGGGCAATCTCTTACAGACAACCTTTGTATGGACTGAACGAGAGAAGAAGAATTTAGGGTTGTCAGTGTATCTTAAATAATAATACTTAGACATAATAACATAAAATACATACATACAATAATACATAATATACTAATAAATAATAAAAATATCACAGAGATAGGAGAAGACTAATTGTATTGAAAGGAAATGCTCCTTCACCATTGTTTACATGTTGGTTAGGATTGAGCACGCCTCGCTTCAATAGGTAATGCATTCTACCATAGAAATATAAAATACAGGAGACGTGGGCTGACTGAGCATGTCATAGACAAATAGCCGTCTCCGCGAACTAGTGCGCTTTGGACCGTGATCGTGACAAGTTATAAGAATGCCGTGTTGTTCCGTGGTTTCTTGTAAAAACCGAAGCCTAAAACAAAACTTTGTAAATCATGGAATCACTTAACATATGTAAATACAAGTATTTTACTATATTTGTCTTTAAAATCATGAAAAACAACAAATCGTAAAATATTTCTTGCTTCTACTATGTTATTTTTGTTTTCAAATAGAACAGCGACTGTACTATTTTTGCATTAAATACACTGCTTCTTAACCACTACCTAAGTTTGTCGCTGAGTGACTGGACAAGCAATGTAAAAATCACAAAACGATACTTTACTAAGCGGATGCATCGCGTAGTACGGCCGCTGCTTCTTGCGACGAGTTAGTGATGTGCTTGTGCAGATCCACTTACGTAGGCTATCGACAACAAAGTCGATTGACGAATGAAATATTGCTTTTATAGTTTTTTTTTCAATTTGTCAACAGTTTTAACCCGGTTGGAAGTTCGATGTGAAATAAAGTTTATTACTTATTTTGATTATACAGCGTAGTAGAGAAATGCGTAAACAACATTTTGACAAAAAATGCCACCCTAGCAATACCAAAGTGTCAAGTGCTGAACACCATAGCAGGGTTCAACAATATCTCCTGTTTCA
The DNA here is from genome assembly GCA_964057195.1 of Orthosia cruda. Lineage (NCBI taxonomy): Eukaryota > Metazoa > Arthropoda > Insecta > Lepidoptera > Noctuidae > Orthosia > Orthosia cruda. Next base: position 41,567,800 of record OZ059836.1, read on the forward strand.
ATACGCTATGGCAGCCTAAACCAACATAACCGGATTTTTGATTGTTTGAATTTTTTGATTTACTTAATGTTAGTTATATATTTTTAGGTACGCATTGTTTATTTTTATTATAATATTTTCTGGACATGCTGTTTTTATGTATTTTATTTTCAGGACACAAAACTAAAATATACTATAATAAATGGGAGAATCGATAACTTTCCGATTTAGTCAATCACTAGCGTAAATGTAAAATAAATTGCTTTTGCACAGCACAACGATATCAATCGTTGTTTTTGTGCGGGTAAGTGGTACGGTGCATGGCAAATACACGCTGTGTTTGAGGAAATAAGGTTTATAATTGATTGTGTAGTTCGTTCTGATTTAAAAGTTGCAGGTGTGTGCGCGACTGCTTATCTATTGCCTTTACTGAACTGCATGTGTAGTAGTTGCCGTGTGGTAGGGGCAAACTGGAGACACAGGTTTCCGATATATTTTCGTCTACCGGGCATATCTCCTTGTTTATTATATCTATGCATTCCACAAACGAGCTGCTTAAACTGTAAAAGATTTGTCGAAGAAGGATGTGGAATGCATACGTATACTTAATTTTAGATTCTCCGATGATCTCAAGGACCTAGAATGTGTGTCCGAAGGAACTGAAAACGTTCTTTAAGATAAAAAGGATTTTATATATATGGGCACGTTATGTAGCAAACAAAGTATGTGGGCATTCCGGCGAAGGCGAATAGGAAGTCATTTGAGCTTGGTTCGAAATTCAGAAACATGATCATACTTGCGCAAGCCAAATATGAACCTGACACAGAGATTTTGAAGTCGCTCAAGCTTGTCCAATTGGTCTTGGGTGAGATCAAGATAGTTGGCATCAGCATAGTCCAGGATAGGGAGAAGTAGAGATTGTGCTATCGCAATTTTAGTGGTCATGGGAAGAAAATTACGAAGGCGTCTCAGAGATCCAGCAGAAGCAAATAGTTTACGACTAACCTCCTGCAGCTGTTTGGAACCACCACCATTTTACCACTTTGGAAATGTCTCTCGCGCAAACTATTAAGTTTAGGAAAAAATTATATTAGAAACCTCAATATCATTTTGGAGACCTATCCATAGATACAGATCCAGCAGAAGCAAATAGTTTACGACTAACCTCCTGCAGCTGTTTGGAACCACCACCATTTTACCACTTTGGAAATGTCTCTCGCGCAAACTACTAAGTTTAGGAAAAAATTATATTAGAAACCTCAATATCATTTTGGAGACCTATCCATAGATACCCCACACGCATGGGTTTGATGAAAAAAATATATTTGAGTTTTAGTTCTAAGTAGTGTCCGACCGAAAGTTCGGTTTCGGTGTCAGTCGAATTTCGGCAAAAAACACGAGTTTCGGTTTAGTTTCGGTTTCGGCGGCAAACCTGCCGAAACTACGTCCGAAACCGAAACTGCATTCGGGAATCTCGCGCGGTTATCGGTCATGTTGGCGCGATAAATTCCGTCCAAGCGGGTAAGCGATGAAGACATTTTGCCGCGTCCACGTGCCTAATCATGATCATGTGTTTGCAGTTCGTTTTGTTGTGAGTTTTCGTGTAATTTATTATGAATTCTGTAAGTTTTTAACCGACTTCAAAAAAGTAGGAGGTTCCTCAATTCCACCGTATATGTTTTTGTTTATAAGTGTGTCCGCGGATAACTTCGTCGTTTATGAACCAATTTTGATGATTTGTTTTTGTTGGATAGGTGACATCCCAAGGCTGGTACCATGATAAGAAAACTAGGATCTGATGATGGCATCCTAGAGAAATCGAGGGAACTTCTCAAATATTATAACCATACAAATAGCGATTTTAGTATTTTTATCAACAATGCAATCATTTACACTCAGAAAGTTTCTTTTGGTGAAATGGAACTGATGAAGAAGACCACAGATGGCCACTGGAACTCCTTAATGCTAAGTATTTCACGGGTATAAGATATATCGAATAGCTAACCGACTATGATAAAGGTATACTATACTATAGCTATACTATCTATTTACTTTTAAATAAATGATACTGATTAAAATGGTAACATGGAACTGATTTGATGATGAAGCCAGAAGGTAGACACTGGCACTGCGAAATAAAACAATGGATCCTAGTCGTGTTTGGGCTCATTGGAATCGTCATGAGATTTGGCAAAAAAATATTTTCATGGTTTTCGGAGGTATCTACCAAAACTAAAAAGAGATAAATAAAAAGACTTTTAAACAATAAAAACAAACCGGAAAACAATATAGGTACCAAAGAAACCGCTTTCGGAAAAAAAAAGTTATTTTTCGCTTTGTAGTGTTATTTTTTGGAAGTCGGTTTGATTTTTTTGTCAAAAAGCTTTTTATTACGTGACTAGCTGACCCCCGGGGCTTCGCTCCCGTCAACTGGCTATCTACCTACCTACCCTGCCCACCCTGCCTACCCTGCCAACCCTGCCTACCCTGCCAACCCTGCCTACCATACCTACCCTGCCTACCCTGCTTTCCCTGCCTATCCTGCCTTCTCTGCCAACCCTACCTACCCTGCTAACCCTGACTGCCCTGCCTACCCTGCCTAGCCTGCCTACCCTGCCTACCATGCCTACCCTGCCTACCCTGCGTACCCTGCGTACCCTGCCAACCCTGCCTACCCTGCCAACCCTGCCTACCATACCTACCCTGCCTACCCTGCTTTCCCTGCCTAGCCTGCCTTCTCTGCCAACCCTACCTACCCTGCTAACCCTGACTGCCCTGCCTACCCTGCCTAGCCTGCCTACCCTGCCTACCATGCCTACCCTGCCTACCCTGCGTACCCTGCGTACCCTGCCTACCCTGCCTACCCAGCCTACCCTGCCTATCCTGCCTACCATGCCTACCCTGTCTATCCTGCTAACCCTGCCTACCATGCCTACCCTGCCTGCCCTGCCAAGCCTGCCTATCCTGCTAATCCTGCCCACCCTGCCTTCCCTGCCTATCCTGCATACTATGCCTTCCTTGCCTACCCTGCCATCCCTGTCTAACCAGCCTACCCCGCTGCCAACCCTGTCTAACCTGCCTACCCTGCTGCCAACCCTGTCTAACTTGCCTACCCTGCCTTCTCTGCCTATCCTGCCTACCGTGCCTACCCTGCCTACCATGCCTACCCTGCCTACCCTGCCTACCCTGCCTACCCTGCCTACCCTGCCTACCCTGCCTACCATGCCTTCCCTGCCTACCCTGCCTACCCTGACTGGCGCGCCTACCCTGCCTTCCCTGCCTACCCTGCCTACCCTACTTACCTACTATTTTTATCTATCATCAATGTTTTTCTCAGCGCACGCCAAAGAATGAATTTTATAGGCAACATTTTCCTACCTTGGGTTACATTATTGCAATTTTCATAAGGATCTCTAATATTTTTGAAAATTTATTATAGTCTATGACACTCAGGAATAATGTAGCTTTCTACTGGTGAAAGAATTTTCAAAATCGGTTCAGTAGATCAATTCAATTCAATTTATTCACAAACAATTTACATTGTATTTGAAATCACAAAAATAATAACAAGTAATAATAATGGCATAAGTATAAAACACATTCATAAAATAAAATCATAAGTCATAATTAAACATTAACAAAACAAAAAAAAAAATATATATATTATCACACATAAAATACAAATTAAAATCATGATTGAAAAAGAATTATAAAAGAAAATGAAATATACAATTAAATTGGTGTAAAAATTCATGTCAGCTTTCTACGAAGGTCATTTAAAAATTAAAAACTGACAAACAAAACAGACAAAAAATATCAGTCGGCGCATTATCACAATTATATAGGTATATTACATGTCGTCAACGGAGTAGAGACATTTATCCAGTAGGAATGCTTGAAGCTTCGTTTTAAATGAAGACGTATAGATTAAGCTTTTTAATTCTAATGGTAACCTATTGAATAATTGCACTGCTTGATATTGTGAACTATGTTTCACAATGTTAAAATGAGGACTTATCTTATTTTTCAAATCTTTCCTACGTGTACTCTCCCTAACTCGTCTTTCCTCATCCGTCTCATACTCATGTATGTACTTTTTTAAATTAGTCAGAAGGACTAGAACGTAGAGACTGGGAACTGTAAGGATCTTTAAATTTAAGAAATGTGGACGACAACTCTCAATTTGTGAAATACGGACAATGGTACGTATAGCTCTTTTCTGAAGGACAAAAGCTCGTTGACTGTTATAATTATAGCTGTTTCCCCAGAATTGTATACTGTATCTTAATTTCGATTCAATCAGTGCGTGGTATACAATTTTTAAATATTTATTGTCAATTTCACCTCTAAGGGTTCTTAAAGCATAACACGCGGATGATATAGATGCATCAATGGCGGCTAATTCATTTTTCCAATTTAATGAGTCATCAATGTGTACTCCCAGAAATTTAGTTTCTCTCACGAGTTCAATATTGCCATCATTTAGTTGTATTGTCATAGTGTCTTTATTTCGGGCAGTTGTTTTGAATAAAATTACCTTGGTTTTTGCACTATTAATTTTTAACTTATTTACAGTAAACCATGTATACAGATAAGATAACGCGGCATTAACTTTATTTGCAAGTTCTTTTGTATCTTTTGCCCCAATGATGGCATTCGTGTCATCCGCAAAAACCACAAGTTGTATGTCGGGTAGAATTTTATTTATATAATTGATTAAATCGTTGGTAAACAAAATAAACAATATGGGACCTAGTATAGATCCTTGCGGCACACCGGCACTTATATTATAAAAGGATGATTTATATGTTTGTCGTTGTCCATCTTGTATCTCACTGATTTCTACAAACATTTTTCTGTTTTTTAGGTAGGATAACAGAAGTTGAGAGGCTTTGCCCCTTACTCCGTAGTGACTTAATTTTGCTATAAGTAAATCGTGATCAACAGTATCAAACGCCGAACTCAAATCCAGAAATAAACCAGCTACTTTCAATTTATTATTCATTTTAACAACAACATCATTAACAAGAGCATATATAGCGTCTCGTGTGCCAACATTTCTTTGATATCCAAATTGTCTTCGATGCAGGACTTTGTTTAAGTTAATATGAAGTAAGAGTCGAGATTTGATAATTTTTTCGAATATCTTTGAAAGCGTTGGCAGCAAAGAGATAGGCCTGTAATTTTTGGGATCAGTCTTTGGGCCTTTCTTATGAATCGGTATGATCTTGGCAATTTTTAGTTGTTCCGGAAAAATTCCCTCTGTAATGCACCTATTGAAGAAGCAAGATAACGGCTCCGCAAGAATATTTAAATGATCTGTAATGACAGATATAGGAATTTCGTCATATCCACATGAACGTTTATTACCCATTTTTTTGACAATATCGCAAATTTCGTTTGGAGTGGTAAGAGTAAAACAAAGTTCATTTTCAACCCGCTGTGTACTCTGCTGCAGTAACAAGATCCCTTCCTCATTCGTATTGTTACCGGTTAGACATTTACTTGTATTATCAAAAAGTTTTACCAAGGTGTTAGCTACTTCTTGGGGATCATCAATCATTTTGCCGTCAATTTTAAGTAGTAGTGATTCCGTTTGCATAACTTTTGACCGATTTGTACATTTGTTAACAATTTGCCAGATTTCTTTGCTCGAGTTAATTGAATTATAAATTTTTTCCCCAACCGTAATTTTTTTGGCCTTCGTGATTACCTTTCTATAAATTCTGATATAGTTTCTTTTGTAATCCATAATACTAGATTCAAGACTATTTCCATTATAAGCGCATAAAAAACGTTTAGATCCAGAGATTATCCCTTACAACGTCACAAACTCACAAACCCACAAACTTTACCTCTTTATAATATTAGTATAGATATAGCATAAGAGTAGGTAGTAAACATCAAAAAAATGTCGAAGACTGCATAGCTATGTGATTTAATGATAAAAAAATAAAGACTGACTCTCTAACTATAATCCTTGTAAGGAAGTTTCGGTTTCGGCCGAAACTGAGACGGTTGCCGAAATTCGGTTTCGGTCATGAAAACCAGTTTCGGTCGGACACTAGTTTTAAGTATGGGGGACCCCCAAAATGTATTGTTTTTTTTCAAATTTTGTGTGAAAATCTTAATCCGGTTCACAGAATACATCTACTTACCAAGTTTCAACAGCATAGTTCTTATAGTTTCGGAAAAAAGTGGCTGTGACATACGGACGGACGGACAGACAGACATGACGAATCCATAAGGTTTCCGTTTTTTGCCACTTGGCTACAGAACCCTAAAAATAAAGACTGGCTGATTATAATAACGTTTTCTTTATTTTTTCCTCAAAACATGATCCTTTAAAGGAAGTTCCAAGGGCCTCAGTTTCGGCCGAAACCGAAACGGAGGCCCTTGCCGAAATTCGGTTTCGGTTTCGGTCGTAAAACCAGTTTCGGTCGGACACTAACTGAATACTTTATTGTTATTATATTTTGGAGAGTATCAATTGGATTAACAATAAACAGTAATGTTCCGTCCCGAGTTATATTTACTTGCAACACCGTGTCGGTGGGCTGTCAACGATTTTGACAGATGACACTTAACACAGAGTAGTTATAAAATTTGTAATGAAAACACGAGAAATTCGGTGTCTTGTGATTTGATAAGCTAATCGAGCGATATTTCGTTGATTTGTAATAGCTAATAGCGCCCGCCGTTCTCAATCGGTTAGTGGGGCGCCCGCGAAGGTAGTGTTAAATATATTTCAAGTACATCGAGGTGCTTTTGTGGGAAACGCGTGTGTGTCTGACGGAAGCCGGAACCCGGCCCAGAACGCGTTGGTGGTCCCAATCCAATCATTGTCCTTTATTATATATATATATTCTCCTATCCCTAACCTCACGGCACGATATTGATCGACCCCCAGGAGTACCGCAGGAATCTAAAGTAAGTGCCTATAATATTACCGGCCAACCCTTGTGTCACCTTATACCCGTAGTAGGAACCAGTATATCTCCCAATAGGGAGCAAATCCCTAGCTTTCCACTGTTGCGAACCGCGGTTTCGTGGGGTACAGGTTCAGACAGGGTCCAGGAGTCCCAACGCCGCTATGGGCCCCGGTGTATAACTCCTGGCTTGGGACCAGAAGACCTGTATTTAACAAGTAATTTATTGCTGTACAATTATTCAAAGGAGAAGGCGTGTTGTGGTACTGACCATGTGCATGATGCGCGTCGGCGTAGGACCAGAAGGGCGAGAACTCCTGCTCCTGCGCGAACTCGTCGGCCGGGGGCGCGGGCGCGCTGGGCGGCGCCGGCGCACTGGGCGGGGAGGGCGGCCCGAGCGGCCCGGGCGCGAACGGGTCGGCGGCCCCCAGCAGCGCCTCGGCGCCGAACTGCGCCCAGCCCTCGCCGCTGCCGCCCGACCCCCCACCTCCGCTCGCGTTCTCCCACGCTACACATATCATGAACGTTTATCTTCTTGTCCACAAGAAATAGCGATTCAAAAGTAAATCTACTTTCGATATAGATCTTCTGTAAGGCTTCCCAATAAAAATATCCTTCTAGTCTAACCAAATGCAACTTAGTATCAGTATATTACATAATGCGAGTACCTGTCTAACCACAACGCAGCAACTGTGTAACATAATACCACACGAGTAACTAGCTAAAGAAATACTTCTTGGCCATAGCATAGCATAGCTAGACTATCATCATAAGCCTGTAACGATCCCAGTGCTCGGACACAGGCCTGCTCTCTGAGAAGGAATGGCTCGTATGGATAAAGGATATCACATTTTTTTGAGCAGTGGTGATGAAAAGAGCCTGCCCAGGTTCAAACCCACAACCTAAGACAAGTAAGTCTGCGCTATTCGACAGACAACATTCAAGTCCATACGCGTCGCTGCAAAGGAACATGGCATCAACTATACCACGTGCAACTGGATTGACCATATGCTGAGAAGCAGAATAGTCAGATCGGAACTGATGGGAGACAGACTTAGTGCAAAAACAACTAGAGGTTGTCCGCAGGGTGGAGTGCTGTCACCATTATTGTGGTGCTTGGTAGTAGACTCGCTACTTACCAAGCAAAATACCGGACCATTCTACACAGTAGGCTATGCAGATGACATAGCTATAATGGTTAATGGTAAATTCCCGAACATAGGCTCTGGATTATTACAACAGGCATTGAGGATGACAGAGGAATGGTGTACAAAGAACCACCTCTCTATCAACCCAAGCAAAGCAGTCATTGTTCCATTCACGAGGAAGAGACAATTAGGAAACCTAGGAGAGCTCTCCCTCAATGGAATAAAGCTGCCCTGGTCCACCGAAGTTAAATATCTGGGTGTAACACTTGATAGAGAACTCAGGTGGAAAACTCATGTGGAAAATATTACGACGAAAGCCCTACGAGTGTTCGGCATGTGTCGTTCCACCTACGGTAAAACTTGGGGGTTAAAGCCCAAAGTGATACGATGGCTGTACCGGACAATGATAATACCTATTATCACATGCGGCAGCATAGTGTGGTGGTCCAGAACAAAGCTTGCCTCGTGCAAAGCGCCACTCACCAGATTACAAAGAACGGCGTGTCTAGGTATCACGGGTGCTTTCAGGACAACACCTACGGCAGCGATTGAGAGATACCTCAATATCCCTCTCTGCATATGATGGTTGAATTCGAGGCAAGGAAGACATTACATCGACTTTCTGTAGCTGGACTATGGGATGCCTCTAAGCCAAGGACCAACCATACAAAGTTCGACGGGAATGAAAGCCTGGATCGGGTAACAAGCATGTTATCCGATAAAATGCAAACTATGTTTGTGTTTGAAAGGTCTTTCAAAGTCCAAATCCCTACAATAGAGGACTGGACGAAGGGAATCGATCCACCAGAACAAGATAGTCTGGTGTGGTACACTGATGGATCCAAAATGGAATCAGGTACAGGGGCGGGCATATACGCAAAAGGCTACAAATGTAGCAAAAGCCTAGGGAAGATGGCAACTGTATTCCAAGCAGAAACTTATGCCATAATAACCTGTGTTCAAGAGAATATAGATAGAGGAACCAGAGGTAAATCCATATATATTCTTAGTGACAGTCAGGCTGCAATCAAAGCCATGGCATCCTACAAAGTGGACTCCGGACTTATTCTGGATGCTGTCCAAACAGGCTTGGGAAGCACAACAGGGTAAGACTGATGTGGTTCCCTGAACACAAAGGAATCCATGGCAACGAAATGGCAGATGAACTGGTAAGAGAGGGCTCAACAAATGATTTTGTGGGTCCAGAACCATGTGTAGGCATCTCGACGTGACTCGTAAAATCCGCATTTAGGGAGTTTGCAGATCACAGACAGCGAACTCATTGGCTATCTAGCATCGGTCTACAACACTCTAAGAAATTCCTAGGCTCTACGTTCAAAGCCCGGGAATGCATTTAGAACATGAGCAGGGGGCAAATCCGCTACCTGCTTGGGGCCTTTACTGGGCACTTTGGAACTAACGACATGCTCATGAAGATGGGTCGGAACGCATGGAGCACCTTTTTTGTACATGCGATGCACTGGCTGGTAAGCGAATGAATCTCTTACAGGTTGGATATCCAAGACCAGAAGACTAGAGGCTCATATCTCCCAGTCTCGTTGTAAAACTCATGAAAAGAGTTTTCAACGAGATTGGGGAGGAGTAAGTTATCTAGGGGACCACAATAGATCGCAATGGGTCGAAGTGTCCGAGTTGTCTCTCGGCCCCTCCATAAGATAAGATAAGTCTGCGCCATTACCACTGAGCCGCCACTGCTCTTAGCTAGACTATACTATAAGCTAACAACCAAGGCATCAGCAATACATACGCGAGTGCTGGTCCAGCAGGAGCACGTCCCGGACAGCGTCCGCGGGCTCGTCGTCATCATGCGCGTCGTCCTGCTCGGCGTCCGCGTCGCCGCTGTCCTCCCACATGCTGCACAAACGGACTTCATGCATCACCGACATTATTACATTATATCATCATTACTTATGCCTGCATAGGCCTCTCCCGTGTGGCCCCCCACATTGACCGACCTCCCGTGCGACACGCATCACGCGGATTCCCGCCGACTTAACCAAGTGCACGGTCCACCTAGTGGGATGCCTTTCAACGCTGCATCTTAGTACACGGTCACCATTCAAGAATGTTCCCCTATCGGCCCCATCGAACATGCGTTTGGATGTTACGCGGATAAAAAGTTGTTCAGCTAACTAAGAAATAAAAAAACTTACTCATCGTCAAATCTCTGATTGGCCAGCTCTAAGAAATTGCTCTTCGCTGCTCTCATCTGTAAGTAAGACAGTATATTTTAAGTAATCGCTCGTATAACATACATTTATCTAATCGTGTGTGATGATTACCTACTGTGCTTAATAACACAACATTACGCCGTATACCCGGACGGGTAACGCAGATATAATACGCCCACATTTCGCCTATTGTGTTTTAAGTTCCGAACTGCTACTAAGATTTACCATATGGGAAAACCCAATAACACATTTTCTGAGCCATGACTCGAACTCAAGACCCACGAGGACGATGACAAATCAAACTACATAAATAAAGTAACAGTTTACTTCGTCCGCGTCTTCGATGCCCAGTCCGTCTGCTATGAAGTCCGGTGTGTCTACCGACAAGCCCACCGCGCCGCACATCTGCAACACAAGTTACAATTGCGTTGTTGGCATTGAGAGCGCACGTTTATAACTAACTAACTTCTGTCTGCGGCTTCAACCCCATTCAAACTATTTTATCACACGCTACCGGGATATAAACTATCCTATGTCCTTTCCATGGTCTCTAACTATATCTAGTTTACTCTTAGTCTATCAATTGTGTGTGGAATAAAAATATTTTCGTGTTCAAACATTAAATATCTAACGAATAACGGGCGAAATGTGGATGCACTATAGGTATCTCGCTACCTAATCCTTCGGGGAATACCGGCGTGATATTATTATGTTCGTGAAATTACATTAATAAATATCCGTACCTCCTATTGATCGAAAAGTTACACTCCTGAAGCCGTAATGTGAGTTTTTTAACGTTCTCGATCGCGTAAACGTTCTCTTATGTTAATATGTATTCAAGAACTTATCCAGCTTCAATACAAATTGTCGTTTATGTTAACACGCTCGAGCACGAGTACAAACTCAGAATAAGCGCACTGAAAAACAGTTCAATAAAATGTAAATAATGTTGCATGCATGTGTACGGACCTCATTGCCATCTTCAGCGTTCACATCGTCTGCTAGTTCGTCCATTGTCGCCGTCGCCGCCATGTCGTTGAACTGAAAGAAAATAACACAAGTAAGTACCAGAAAAAGAACAAAATAATGTGATATTATTTATTTCAGTTGTTATCTTACGTCATAGTTAGCTGCTAGAGTATCAGCCATGATTTCCACCTGAAAAGAAAAATTACAGGTATTAAACTAAATTCGAGAAATGGATGGTACGGTTTTTATTTGCTCGACTTGTTGGAGGCACTGCCGTGCACCCAGATACGAGTATGTAATATTGCAAATTTGTATAAATTAATATATGTGGATACTAACCTCGTAGATGTTTTCTGAAGGATAGTAACCACCCTGAAACATAAAGTTAATTACTAGCATTTTAGTTAGAACTTGGCAAATTCGTACGTGCCACTCCTATGGTCCGCGGGCGCGACATACGTAAGGCAGCGACGTAAAGAGGCACGTGCGCGCGGGACACGTAAGGCAGCGACGTAAAGAGGCACGTGCGCGCGGGACACGTAAGGCAGCGACGTAAAGAGGCACGTGCGCGCGGGACACGTAAGGCAGCGACGTAAAGAGGCACGTGCGCGCGGGACACGTAAGGCAGCGACGTAAAGAGGCACGTGCGCGCGGGACACGTAAGGCAGCGACGTAAAGAGGCACGTGCGCGCGGGACACGTAAGGCAGCGACGTAAAGAGGCACGTGCGCGCGGGACACGTAAGGCAGCGACGTAAAGAGGCACGTGCGCGCGGGACACGTAAGGCAGCGACGTAAAGAGGCACGTGCGCGCGGGACACGTAAGGCAGCGACGTAAAGAGGCACGTGCGCGCGGGACACGTAAGGCAGCGACGTAAAGAGGCACGTGCGCGCGGGACACGTAAGGCAGCGACGTAAAGAGGCACGTGCGCGCGGGACACGTAAGGCAGCGACGTAAAGAGGCACGTGCGCGCGGGACACGTAAGGCAGCGACGTAAAGAGGCACGTGCGCGCGGGACACGTAAGGCAGCGACGTAAAGAGGCACGTGCGCGCGGGAAACGTAAGGCAGCGACGTAAAGAGGCACGTGCGCGCGGGACACGTAAGGCAGCGACGTAAAGAGGCACGTGCGCGCGGGACACGTAAGGCAGCGACGTAAAGAGGCAGGTGCGCGCGGGACGGGGGGCACCTTAAGGGACAGTCATCGTGCGCTCACGTCACAGGGTAGTAACGTTAACATTGCCACCCGCGCGGACCATTTGAGCGTCGTACGAATTTGCAAAGCTATAGTAGCTTATTTAGTAGCACTAGTAGAACTCTATGTAAGGAAGGTTGCCTTAAGAGTATTATCGATATACCATAATTGCTAAACAGTTCTGTAGTTCCGTTGATAGGTATAAGTTCTGGTGTAATTTCAAACTCCATGATATATGTCAGCATTTTATCAGATAAATCTCATTTGGTTGGTTGTCCTGTTAATGAACAAGCCCAAATTGTAAAAGAAGGCAAATAACATTAAAAACTTGGTCTCTCGTCACTGTCTGCTGTAGGAGAAGGCCTCCAAGTTTCCCCCGTAACATGGTGTTTTGCTAGCTAGTCAAAGAAACCTCAAACATTATTAATTTGACCAGCAGGTTTGTATTTTAGTTTCAGTACTCACAAGCGGCGTATCATGCTGCTGCAGCAGTGGCCTCAGGGTCTCGTCGAGGAAGCTCTGCCAGCGTTCGGTGAGGTCTGCAGGCAGGCTGAGCTGGTGCGCCAGCAGCTCGGGCGGGCACAGCGCCCGCGCCACGCGCGCCAGGCACAGCACCACGTGCCCCATGTAGGCCGCGCGCACGGCACTCCTGGGGGCACTCGGAACGTTACAGCCACTCGACGAGGCCATACTGAAGTCGCCGAGATAGTGAGGACGATAGTCTGTAGTTTACCCTGACTGAGGTAACGTCAAGCCATCACTACCGGCATAAATAATATAATGTTTGAAAATCTACAGCAGTCCTTACACTACAGCAACAGGAACATTAGAAACAAAGCATATGACGGACTTGTTGTTTGTTGTTTTTTTTGTTGTTGGTTTTGCTTCAGCTTATCGCGAGTTCGTTAACAAAAAGATACAAAACGTAAGAGGTGCATTTAGCAACTACTGAAGCAAAACTTTTAAAATTTATAACATTCCCCGCGCCAGTCCAAACTACAGTTGAAACTCTTGAAATCAATTTACACGCTCAGTTCGGATCTTTCACCAGATTCACCAGCGTTCCAAACCGTGGACACATTTTTAATCGTAATTAGCACGACACAGATCCATCCGCGGATTCGAACGCAGTCCTAGATGCGCGGGCCGAACTTTAAGTGTGCAGGGCGCTAATAGGGCGATTCCAATCTGGTCAGTTGCAATGCTACTAAGCTTTTGACACGCCTGGGAGCGTGTCTTTTTCCGCTAAAAAAGAGCCAATTCTACCCGGCTCCATCTTTCCGTGGTGTAACCGTGTCGTTAACGGACCATCTCCAACTTCTTGGTTTTACGTTGACATCTATCCTCAATTTCAGTCCATTCATTGAGGCGAAGACTAAGTAGACTACAAAAAAGTTGGGGATTCTTGCAAAGGTGAGATGGTACTGCACGCCTGAACAGCTGCTCAACTTGTATAAAGCGCAAGTTCGGTCATGCATGGAGTACTGCTCTCATTTCTGGGGACGGATCTGCCAAATACCAGCATGATGCACTTGAGTCGATGGACATAAACGCCAAGAGGGAACGATGCACTGGCCGCGTCAAAGCTCCAGAGCCTCGACCATCGATGCCGAGTTGCCAGCCTTTCGGTTTTTTATAGGTTACATTTCGGGGAGTGTGCGACGGAACTACACAATTTGATTCCGCCTAGCCCTTTCCATCATCGGACAACAAGACGTACGGCAATGCGCCACCGGTACATTGTGGACATCCCACCCATACGCACTAAACGTTTTGCTAATACTTAATTGTGCACACAGTTAAGGAGTGGAATTCCCTGCCGGAGTTTTTGTTTCCTGATAGCTACAACCTTGGGGTCTTTAAGTCAAGAGTGAATAGGTTACTTCTAGGCAAGCGTGCTACACTGTGGACCACATCATCGCTTACCATCAGGTGAGATGGTGGTCAAACGCGAGCCTATTATTACATAAAATAAAATAAATTGATCTGCCCATTAAAATAATAATGGAATTCTATCATTTAACTTGTGTAGAGTGGAGAGGATCGCTCCATTGTATGAATGTGTATTGTTCAACCAACTTTCAACGTTTAATCCTTACATTTATTCGACATATTCATCATCATCATATCAGTCGAAAGATGACCACTGCTGGACATAGGCCTCCCCCAAGCGTCACACATTGATCGGTCCTTGCGTCTCGCATCCAGCCAATCCCCGCAACCTTCACCAGGTCCACCTGGCGAAGGCCTCCCAGCCTTCAAACGCAACGTCATTCGTTCGAGGTCGGCACTCCAGAACTTTTCTGCCCCATCGTCTACTACTTTATTGCTCCGGTACCATTCTGGACAAATGGTAGTGAGTAATCACGGTGCAACTCACATTTTCTCTTGAGTACCAGGGGCGAGTGCTCTCGGAGGCGTGACCTACCGAAGATGGTCCCAGACACCTCGTAAGGGGTTGCCTGGTATAGTGTGCCGCTTTCCATAACGTAAGGTTGGTGAAGGAGGCCACTATAGGAAAACTCAGTAGACAAATAGGGTACGTGCCCCATCGTCCATCTGTTCTGCGAGCAATGTGCCCTGCCCACTGCCACTTAAGTTTGGCAATTCTTTGGGCTATGTCGGTATCCTGGTTCTCTTGCGGACCTTTACATTTCAGATTCGATCACGCAAGGACACGCCGAGCATGGCCCTCTCCATTGCCCTTTGGGTGACTGTAAGCTTTCTGATAATTCCCATTGTGAGCGACCACGTCTCAGAGCCATAGGTCATCAATGGCAACACACACTGGTCATAGACTTGAGACACTGTGGTAAGTTGTACGAGAAGATACCGCGCAACTTCCCGAACGTTAACCAGCCAAGTCGGATTCGACGGTTGACCTCTTTCTTGAAGTTAGCCCTACCTAAATGGATGTTTGTCCCAGGTCGACATATTATTTTGTGATAAAACAATATCTTACTTGTTGTTCTGGTTCTCTTCGAACACGTCCATGAGTCGCGTCAACAGATCGCATTCCACAAATAACTGCAAAAATAAGAAATAAAGTGTCAAAATAAACCAAGCTTCATGTCCGCTATATTTTTGCTAATTCTATATAATTTCATAATCACAAAACTGCATAAATAACCAAAACAGACATAGTATCTTAGATTATGGCCATAGGATTCAAATAATTATTTTCATTCAGTGTTATTTCGCACCAAAAACGATTAAACGCGTAGTGGTGATCACAAATATTCGACTACATCAGGTCAAATTTTATTAATCAAATTGTATTTATACAAGATAAGGATAGACGGTGAAAATTTTTAGAAGAGGCATTCTAAGCTGTCTTACACCAAGAAAGTACACATTTCTGTGAGAGAAACCGAATATAGCTCTCGCCAAACTTCTTGGCCGCCCTGAAGTTGTCTACAATGGCTGCGCAGTAGAAAATCTCATACAAAAACAGCACCGTTTCGTGCCTCGCGCATCCGGTAAACCAACTTCAGGGCGGCCAAGAAGTTTGGCGAGGGCTGTACATCCCGCGGCTTCGTGCTACGTAGCACAACGCTTCGCTCGTGCTGCGGACTGCAACAGGTCACTAAGCCGTGAGAGTGGAGAAGGTACTCACATGTCGTGCGTACTGCGTGCGGTACACTCTTTTGTTGAGCGTGTGCTTGACCAGCGTGTACACCTGCGCGTGCAAGAACTTGTTGTTGTAAGGTACTCACATGTCGTGCGTACTGCGTGCGGTACACTCTTTTGTTGAGCGTGTGCTTGACCAGCGTGTACACCTGCGCGTGCAAGAACTTGTTGTTGTAAGGTACTCACATGTCGTGCGTACTGCGTGCGGTACACTCTTTTGTTGAGCGTGTGCTTGACGAGCGTGTACACCTGCGCGTGCAGGAACTTGTTGTTGTAAGGTACTCACATGTCGTGCGTACTGCGTGCGGTACACTCTTTTGTTGAGCGTGTGCTTGACCAGCGTGTACACCTGCGCGTGCAAGAACTTGTTGTTGTAAGGTACTCACATGTCGTGCGTACTGCGTGCGGTACACTCTTTTGTTGAGCGTGTGCTTGACCAGCGTGTACACCTGCGCGTGCAAGAACTTGTTGTTGTAAGGTACTCACATGTCGTGCGTACTGCGTGCGGTACACTCTTTTGTTGAGCGTGTGCTTGACGAGCGTGTACACCTGCGCGTGCAGGAACTTGTTGTTGTAAGGTACTCACATGTCGTGCGTACTGCGTGCGGTACACTCTTTTGTTGAGCGTGTGCTTGACCAGCGTGTACACCTGCGCGTGCAAGAACTTGTTGTTGTAAGGTACTCACATGTCGTGCGTACTGCGTGCGGTACACTCTTTTGTTGAGCGTGTGCTTGACCAGCGTGTACACCTGCGCGTGCAGGAACTTGTTGTTGTAAGGTACTCACATGTCGTGCGTACTGCGTGCGGTACACTCTTTTGTTGAGCGTGTGCTTGACCAGCGTGTACACCTGCGCGTGCAAGAACTTGTTGTTGTAAGGTACTCACATGTCGTGCGTACTGCGTGCGGTACACTCTGTTGGTGAGCGCGTGCTTGACCAACGTGTACACCTGCGCGTGAAGGAAGTTGTTGTTGGGGTAGCGGAAGAACATGTCCACCAGCACGCCCGGGGTACCTGCACCACACATTACAATCACAATCAGCACTTTTTCAACGTCAAAAGTTATAAAAGACAGCTTTTAAAATGCCTGCTCATACGCTCATAACCACTTTCTGATGTATGGTATGCCAGGGGAAAAGTGGCGAATTAAAGCTAGTATCAGACATGTCTAGAACAAGTTGTATGAAACTGAATTATGTTATAGCTCGTCGTGTCCCGCATTGTGTTAAGATTAGTCTATCATCGAAAATTGCTAGATCATATTGGCACAAAGTCCCTGGAGCTGTGGGTATAAGCAAACCTTGCTCCGTACATACCGAGAGTGAGCATGGTGGTGGGCACCTCCTCCACCTCGGACAGCGCCAGGTGCGCCAGCAGCGCCGCCACCTGCACGCGAGCCAGCCCCACTGCGCCGCCGCCCTGCGGCTCGCGGCCCTCGGCCTCCTGCGTGCAGAGAAACAATTAGAAATCCCGCCCATACACACTCAACGTTTTGGGAGTACTTTCATTGTGCGTACCGCTAAGGAATGGAATGACCTGCCGGAGTCTGTGTTGCCCGGTATCTACAACCTAGGAGTCTTCAAGTCAAGAGTGAATAGGTTACGTCTAGGCAAGTATTCTTCGCCTTCGACCACATCATCGCTCACTATCACGTGAGATCGTGGTCAAACGTTCATAACGGTCAACGGTCATAAGCAAACGACTATATAATCGCTGGAGAACAAATGTTGTCTATCTTCAGCTAAAGTATTGTGTCGTGCAACTTCGCCTGACTTGGATTTGTTTGTTTTATTAAACGTTGCCCCACACTAGGAATTTCTTCCAGTATCGTGGGTGCGTTTACAAACATAGAAACTCACATACACAAACACCCAGAGCCCGAACAACTATCTGTAGGTCCGTGCGGGCATCGAACCCGCGACACGCAGCGCAGCAGTCAATCACTCAACCACTGCGCCAACCGTGCGCCCGATTCGAATTTCGACATCATTTTCGACATCAGCACCCTAAAAACCAAGAAAATGGAACAACACCATTTTCGGTAGTAGCAACTTCCAAAATGAGTCAAATAAATTAGGATCAGGAGAAAGGCAATGACTCACATGTGGAGGTTTAGGCTCGCTGGCCGGGTCATGCAGCAGCGCGTGGTGCAGCAGCGGCAGGTGCGGCGCCACGGCCAGCTCCACACTGCTGCGCTCCTCGCACTCCGCGGCGGACGGGTAGCCGCCGCCCCGGCCCGACTCCTCGTCGCTCGACGCCTTCTTCATTCTACTGTCAAACCTTAAGTTGTGGGACAGTGTCAAAAACTAATAAAAAACTAATCTATATTCTGACAAATAAATAAATTCTAAATAGTAAACAAGACAAGGGATAAAGGTGGCTAGAAAGATAGGGGGAGGCCTTTGTCCAGCAGTAGAACAAAATAAAATAAATTCTGAACAAGTTCATCAACAGTTTAGCATTCCACAAAGGAGGAATTGCAGAATACAAGGTGTGTAAGACAGTATTGAGTGGGCGGGCTGTAAATCAGTGTTGTGGCTAAGCTGGACACTGCTCAACATTTTGCTGAGCCCGCTCCTTTGGCTAAATCTATTTATTATTAAAATTATGTTTGTTATAGTGTTGCCAGTGTTTTTCTTTCCTAGAAGTTTCAGCATTAGTGTTAGTTGTGTTTGCGATAAGTTATATATAAGTATATCACTCACAGGATGGGCTCGTGCATGAGCAGAGCGCGCAGCACCTGGCAGCCGTTGACGAGCGCGTGCGTGCGCGCGTGCGGCGGCGACGTGAACATGCCCGCCAGCAGCCGCGTCACCAGCGCCCAGGATGTTTGCGATAAGTTTAGTGTTTACACTCACAGGATGGGCTCGTGCATGAGCAGCGCGCGCAGCACCTGGCAGCCGTTGACGAGCGCGTGCGTGCGCGCGTGCGGCGGCGACGTGAACATGCCCGCCAGCAGCCGCGTCACCAGCGCCCAGGATGTTTGCGATAAGTTTAGTGTTTACACTCACAGGATGGGCTCGTGCATGAGCAGCGCGCGCAGCACCTGGCAGCCGTTGACGAGCGCGTGCGTGCGCGCGTGCGGCGGCGACGTGAACATGCCCGCCAGCAGCCGCGTCACCAGCGCCCAGGATGTTTGCGATAAGTTTAGTGTTTACACTCACAGGATGGGCTCGTGCATGAGCAGCGCGCGCAGCACCTGGCAGCCGTTGACGAGCGCGTGCGTGCGCGCGTGCGGCGGCGACGTGAACATGCCCGCCAGCAGCCGCGTCACCAGCGCCCAGGATGTTTGCGATAAGTTTAGTGTTTACACTCACAGGATGGGCTCGTGCATGAGCAGCGCGCGCAGCACCTGGCAGCCGTTGACGAGCGCGTGCGTGCGCGCGTGCGGCGGCGACGTGAACATGCCCGCCAGCAGCCGCGTCACCAGCGCCCAGGATGTTTGCGATAAGTTTAGTGTTTACACTCACAGGATGGGCTCGTGCATGAGCAGCGCGCGCAGCACCTGGCAGCCGTTGACGAGCGCGTGCGTGCGCGCGTGCGGCGGCGACGTGAACATGCCCGCCAGCAGCCGCGTCACCAGCGCCCAGGATGTTTGCGATAAGTTTAGTGTTTACACTCACAGGATGGGCTCGTGCATGAGCAGCGCGCGCAGCACCTGGCAGCCGTTGACGAGCGCGTGCGTGCGCGCGTGCGGCGGCGACGTGAACATGCCCGCCAGCAGCCGCGTCACCAGCGCCCAGGATGTTTGCGATAAGTTTAGTGTTTACACTCACAGGATGGGCTCGTGCATGAGCAGCGCGCGCAGCACCTGGCAGCCGTTGACGAGCGCGTGCGTGCGCGCGTGCGGCGGCGACGTGAACATGCCCGCCAGCAGCCGCGTCACCAGCGCCCAGGATGTTTGCGATAAGTTTAGTGTTTACACTCACAGGATGGGCTCGTGCATGAGCAGCGCGCGCAGCACCTGGCAGCCGTTGACGAGCGCGTGCGTGCGCGCGTGCGGCGGCGACGTGAACATGCCCGCCAGCAGCCGCGTCACCAGCGCCCAGGATGTTTGCGATAAGTTTAGTGTTTACACTCACAGGATGGGCTCGTGCATGAGCAGCGCGCGCAGCACCTGGCAGCCGTTGACGAGCGCGTGCGTGCGCGCGTGCGGCGGCGACGTGAACATGCCCGCCAGCAGCCGCGTCACCAGCGCCCAGGATGTTTGCGATAAGTTTAGTGTTTACACTCACAGGATGGGCTCGTGCATGAGCAGCGCGCGCAGCACCTGGCAGCCGTTGACGAGCGCGTGCGTGCGCGCGTGCGGCGGCGACGTGAACATGCCCGCCAGCAGCCGCGTCACCAGCGCCCAGGATGTTTGCGATAAGTTTAGTGTTTACACTCACAGGATGGGCTCGTGCATGAGCAGCGCGCGCAGCACCTGGCAGCCGTTGACGAGCGCGTGCGTGCGCGCGTGCGGCGGCGACGTGAACATGCCCGCCAGCAGCCGCGTCACCAGCGCCCAGGATGTTTGCGATAAGTTTAGTGTTTACACTCACAGGATGGGCTCGTGCATGAGCAGCGCGCGCAGCACCTGGCAGCCGTTGACGAGCGCGTGCGTGCGCGCGTGCGGCGGCGACGTGAACATGCCCGCCAGCAGCCGCGTCACCAGCGCCCAGGATGTTTGCGATAAGTTTAGTGTTTACACTCACAGGATGGGCTCGTGCATGAGCAGCGCGCGCAGCACCTGGCAGCCGTTGACGAGCGCGTGCGTGCGCGCGTGCGGCGGCGACGTGAACATGCCCGCCAGCAGCCGCGTCACCAGCGCCCAGGATGTTTGCGATAAGTTTAGTGTTTACACTCACAGGATGGGCTCGTGCATGAGCAGCGCGCGCAGCACCTGGCAGCCGTTGACGAGCGCGTGCGTGCGCGCGTGCGGCGGCGACGTGAACATGCCCGCCAGCAGCCGCGTCACCAGCGCCCAGGATGTTTGCGATAAGTTTAGTGTTTACACTCACAGGATGGGCTCGTGCATGAGCAGCGCGCGCAGCACCTGGCAGCCGTTGACGAGCGCGTGCGTGCGCGCGTGCGGCGGCGACGTGAACATGCCCGCCAGCAGCCGCGTCACCAGCGCCCAGGATGTTTGCGATAAGTTTAGTGTTTACACTCACAGGATGGGCTCGTGCATGAGCAGCGCGCGCAGCACCTGGCAGCCGTTGACGAGCGCGTGCGTGCGCGCGTGCGGCGGCGACGTGAACATGCCCGCCAGCAGCCGCGTCACCAGCGCCCAGGATGTTTGCGATAAGTTTAGTGTTTACACTCACAGGATGGGCTCGTGCATGAGCAGCGCGCGCAGCACCTGGCAGCCGTTGACGAGCGCGTGCGTGCGCGCGTGCGGCGGCGACGTGAACATGCCCGCCAGCAGCCGCGTCACCAGCGCCCAGGATGTTTGCGATAAGTTTAGTGTTTACACTCACAGGATGGGCTCGTGCATGAGCAGCGCGCGCAGCACCTGGCAGCCGTTGACGAGCGCGTGCGTGCGCGCGTGCGGCGGCGACGTGAACATGCCCGCCAGCAGCCGCGTCACCAGCGCCCAGGATGTTTGCGATAAGTTTAGTGTTTACACTCACAGGATGGGCTCGTGCATGAGCAGCGCGCGCAGCACCTGGCAGCCGTTGACGAGCGCGTGCGTGCGCGCGTGCGGCGGCGACGTGAACATGCCCGCCAGCAGCCGCGTCACCAGCGCCCAGGATGTTTGCGATAAGTTTAGTGTTTACACTCACAGGATGGGCTCGTGCATGAGCAGCGCGCGCAGCACCTGGCAGCCGTTGACGAGCGCGTGCGTGCGCGCGTGCGGCGGCGACGTGAACATGCCCGCCAGCAGCCGCGTCACCAGCGCCCAGGATGTTTGCGATAAGTTTAGTGTTTACACTCACAGGATGGGCTCGTGCATGAGCAGCGCGCGCAGCACCTGGCAGCCGTTGACGAGCGCGTGCGTGCGCGCGTGCGGCGGCGACGTGAACATGCCCGCCAGCAGCCGCGTCACCAGCGCCCAGGATGTTTGCGATAAGTTTAGTGTTTACACTCACAGGATGGGCTCGTGCATGAGCAGCGCGCGCAGCACCTGGCAGCCGTTGACGAGCGCGTGCGTGCGCGCGTGCGGCGGCGACGTGAACATGCCCGCCAGCAGCCGCGTCACCAGCGCCCAGGATGTTTGCGATAAGTTTAGTGTTTACACTCACAGGATGGGCTCGTGCATGAGCAGCGCGCGCAGCACCTGGCAGCCGTTGACGAGCGCGTGCGTGCGCGCGTGCGGCGGCGACGTGAACATGCCCGCCAGCAGCCGCGTCACCAGCGCCCAGGATGTTTGCGATAAGTTTAGTGTTTACACTCACAGGATGGGCTCGTGCATGAGCAGCGCGCGCAGCACCTGGCAGCCGTTGACGAGCGCGTGCGTGCGCGCGTGCGGCGGCGACGTGAACATGCCCGCCAGCAGCCGCGTCACCAGCGCCCAGGATGTTTGCGATAAGTTTAGTGTTTACACTCACAGGATGGGCTCGTGCATGAGCAGCGCGCGCAGCACCTGGCAGCCGTTGACGAGCGCGTGCGTGCGCGCGTGCGGCGGCGACGTGAACATGCCCGCCAGCAGCCGCGTCACCAGCGCCCAGGATGTTTGCGATAAGTTTAGTGTTTACACTCACAGGATGGGCTCGTGCATGAGCAGCGCGCGCAGCACCTGGCAGCCGTTGACGAGCGCGTGCGTGCGCGCGTGCGGCGGCGACGTGAACATGCCCGCCAGCAGCCGCGTCACCAGCGCCCAGGATGTTTGCGATAAGTTTAGTGTTTACACTCACAGGATGGGCTCGTGCATGAGCAGCGCGCGCAGCACCTGGCAGCCGTTGACGAGCGCGTGCGTGCGCGCGTGCGGCGGCGACGTGAACATGCCCGCCAGCAGCCGCGTCACCAGCGCCCAGGATGTTTGCGATAAGTTTAGTGTTTACACTCACAGGATGGGCTCGTGCATGAGCAGCGCGCGCAGCACCTGGCAGCCGTTGACGAGCGCGTGCGTGCGCGCGTGCGGCGGCGACGTGAACATGCCCGCCAGCAGCCGCGTCACCAGCGCCCAGGATGTTTGCGATAAGTTTAGTGTTTACACTCACAGGATGGGCTCGTGCATGAGCAGCGCGCGCAGCACCTGGCAGCCGTTGACGAGCGCGTGCGTGCGCGCGTGCGGCGGCGACGTGAACATGCCCGCCAGCAGCCGCGTCACCAGCGCCCAGGATGTTTGCGATAAGTTTAGTGTTTACACTCACAGGATGGGCTCGTGCATGAGCAGCGCGCGCAGCACCTGGCAGCCGTTGACGAGCGCGTGCGTGCGCGCGTGCGGCGGCGACGTGAACATGCCCGCCAGCAGCCGCGTCACCAGCGCCCAGGATGTTTGCGATAAGTTTAGTGTTTACACTCACAGGATGGGCTCGTGCATGAGCAGCGCGCGCAGCACCTGGCAGCCGTTGACGAGCGCGTGCGTGCGCGCGTGCGGCGGCGACGTGAACATGCCCGCCAGCAGCCGCGTCACCAGCGCCCAGGATGTTTGCGATAAGTTTAGTGTTTACACTCACAGGATGGGCTCGTGCATGAGCAGCGCGCGCAGCACCTGGCAGCCGTTGACGAGCGCGTGCGTGCGCGCGTGCGGCGGCGACGTGAACATGCCCGCCAGCAGCCGCGTCACCAGCGCCCAGGATGTTTGCGATAAGTTTAGTGTTTACACTCACAGGATGGGCTCGTGCATGAGCAGCGCGCGCAGCACCTGGCAGCCGTTGACGAGCGCGTGCGTGCGCGCGTGCGGCGGCGACGTGAACATGCCCGCCAGCAGCCGCGTCACCAGCGCCCAGGATGTTTGCGATAAGTTTAGTGTTTACACTCACAGGATGGGCTCGTGCATGAGCAGCGCGCGCAGCACCTGGCAGCCGTTGACGAGCGCGTGCGTGCGCGCGTGCGGCGGCGACGTGAACATGCCCGCCAGCAGCCGCGTCACCAGCGCCCAGGATGTTTGCGATAAGTTTAGTGTTTACACTCACAGGATGGGCTCGTGCATGAGCAGCGCGCGCAGCACCTGGCAGCCGTTGACGAGCGCGTGCGTGCGCGCGTGCGGCGGCGACGTGAACATGCCCGCCAGCAGCCGCGTCACCAGCGCCCAGGATGTTTGCGATAAGTTTAGTGTTTACACTCACAGGATGGGCTCGTGCATGAGCAGCGCGCGCAGCACCTGGCAGCCGTTGACGAGCGCGTGCGTGCGCGCGTGCGGCGGCGACGTGAACATGCCCGCCAGCAGCCGCGTCACCAGCGCCCAGGATGTTTGCGATAAGTTTAGTGTTTACACTCACAGGATGGGCTCGTGCATGAGCAGCGCGCGCAGCACCTGGCAGCCGTTGACGAGCGCGTGCGTGCGCGCGTGCGGCGGCGACGTGAACATGCCCGCCAGCAGCCGCGTCACCAGCGCCCAGGATGTTTGCGATAAGTTTAGTGTTTACACTCACAGGATGGGCTCGTGCATGAGCAGCGCGCGCAGCACCTGGCAGCCGTTGACGAGCGCGTGCGTGCGCGCGTGCGGCGGCGACGTGAACATGCCCGCCAGCAGCCGCGTCACCAGCGCCCAGGATGTTTGCGATAAGTTTAGTGTTTACACTCACAGGATGGGCTCGTGCATGAGCAGCGCGCGCAGCACCTGGCAGCCGTTGACGAGCGCGTGCGTGCGCGCGTGCGGCGGCGACGTGAACATGCCCGCCAGCAGCCGCGTCACCAGCGCCCAGGATGTTTGCGATAAGTTTAGTGTTTACACTCACAGGATGGGCTCGTGCATGAGCAGCGCGCGCAGCACCTGGCAGCCGTTGACGAGCGCGTGCGTGCGCGCGTGCGGCGGCGACGTGAACATGCCCGCCAGCAGCCGCGTCACCAGCGCCCAGGATGTTTGCGATAAGTTTAGTGTTTACACTCACAGGATGGGCTCGTGCATGAGCAGCGCGCGCAGCACCTGGCAGCCGTTGACGAGCGCGTGCGTGCGCGCGTGCGGCGGCGACGTGAACATGCCCGCCAGCAGCCGCGTCACCAGCGCCCAGGATGTTTGCGATAAGTTTAGTGTTTACACTCACAGGATGGGCTCGTGCATGAGCAGCGCGCGCAGCACCTGGCAGCCGTTGACGAGCGCGTGCGTGCGCGCGTGCGGCGGCGACGTGAACATGCCCGCCAGCAGCCGCGTCACCAGCGCCCAGGATGTTTGCGATAAGTTTAGTGTTTACACTCACAGGATGGGCTCGTGCATGAGCAGCGCGCGCAGCACCTGGCAGCCGTTGACGAGCGCGTGCGTGCGCGCGTGCGGCGGCGACGTGAACATGCCCGCCAGCAGCGCGCGCACGCCGGCCTCCGACTGCAGCCGCGTCACCAGCGCCCAGGATGTCCTCGGTCTGTGGACGAGAGACATAAACGTTTGTTTACGTCTTTTTAGTTCGCTTTGTAGGCAGTCGGGTTTTTGTCCACAATATGGCGCCCAAAATCCGCCATTTTTTTATTTTAAAATTTTAATTTAGCTAGTGACACTCGCAGGTTTAAGACGAATCGATTGACATATGACTCATCAAAATCGGCCAACGCGTTTGGTCTCTAGAACGCCACACAGGAACAAACATACATACATAGACTGATAAACACATTACCCTCCTTCGGCAGTCGGGTAAAAATTGTTCACCAGAACATTATTTCGGTCAAGGCAGCTTCTTTAGTCTAGCGATTGAAACAGGAAATATTACAATGTTACGTCAGTAAAATCAATTGTTTATCAATTTACTTGTCCATAAAATGCAACGGATATTGTATGTGGTAATATTATATTTATTTATATTAAAGATACACAGAGCAGTATGCAGAGCTGTGTTGTATACCTGGTGGAGCAGCCCTCCCCGGCGCACCCGTTGACGATGAGGTCGCACAGCAGCGCAGCGGCGTTGGCCGAAGCCACGGCCGAGATGCGCGCGCGGGCCTCCGCGCTCAGTCCTGCTGCCTTCGCAGCGCCCGCGCCCCCACCGTCTGCTGGCACTGTGTTGCCCGCTCCTGCTGCGGGGGCCTCTGTACTGTTCTCCGCTTTAGGTGAACCTGGCGATTGAACACCTCCGTAAGAAATTAAGATCTGCCCTCAAAATCATTCTCTAAGATTGTAGCATTCGAGATGTGACGCTGGAGACGGATGCTCAGAACTTCAAGGAAATCGCACAGTGTGTCGATCCTTTGCGATATCAAGACTCGATTGTCTACAACGTATTTTCACATAATTATTTCGACCACATAATGCGAGCAGTGATGACACAGTGGTAAAGGCCGCGACTTACAACTTGTAGGTCGTGGGTTCGAACCCAGGCAGGCGCACGCATTACTTTGTGCAAATTATTTCATCACGACTGATCTCAAAACGATGAAGGTAAACATCGTGAAGAAACCGGCATGTACTAGAACCAAAAATTCGAAGATATGTGACATCCACCAACCCGCACTGGGCCCGCGTGGTGGATTACGGCCCATTCCCTCTCACAGAGAGTAGGCCTGTGTCCCAGCAGTGGCCACATTAAAAGGCTGATGATAATGAATGCGAAAGGGAAGGAAAAATACCGAAGGAAAGACAGCACAAGGCCGGTTGCCGACAGTCTAACAAAGCTAAAGAAGTTACATCCGCAAGCAAATTTCAACAGTTGGTGATGTGAACGCTAGAGTTAGACCAAAGTTGATGGAAGCCGATTAACCGCAGGAGGCAAACATTTAGTTTCGCAGTACTAGTTTGAAATTTTAAAAACCCTGTAAACGTCAACAAATCAATATGATAGTATCAGCCCAGATGGTTTTTCATATTCAGCGTGAAAACTTAATACATACATTTTCTACATTCTCTGATCACCTACATAACTATAAAATGTTCAAACTGGAGGCTTGCTGCAAATACCTCTCTTAGGTGGATTTCTAATTAGTTGTCTTCATTTCTAAAGGTCGTGCCCGTCGTGACGAAGGACGTGCTTTGACGAGCTTAGTTGGTCTACAAACTATAAAATCATTTCTTAAAAATGTGGTAGATCTAAGTCCCACCTTTGTCAGCATCAGCGTCACTCTGTGCGCCGTCCCCCTTGTGGTTGGCGTCTGCCTTCTCGCTCGGCTCGTGCTCCGCCTTGTCGGCGCCCGCCAGCTCGTCCGCCACGTACGTGCCGCACACGATCTGGATCAGGCACTCCAGGAACTGGTGCTCCTCTAACCACTAAAATAGGATAGAATATACTTTCTTATAATTTTACTTTCCCAAATCTCTTTTACAAAAATGTAATGACACTGTGAGATAAATATATTAAATGAAACCGTGTACATACAGCAGCAGAGAATCTTCATCCCTAAAAATGTAGCAAAAGCGACTTTTATGGACAGGAGGATATACTACGATGTTTACGTGCGCCGCGTGCGCGCCATCTCTGTGATATCAATGAAACTGCTAAGTTATTCTAACTAGAAATAAAAAAACTGACGGCGCTCATGCGAGCGACCGCTAAGTAATATCCATCGCATCCTACCTATTGATATTTGTAAACTTCCAAATGTGTTTATCAAACATTATACTTTTTTACAGATTTCTAAAATCTCACAAAAGAATTTCAAAATTTTATAAAATCGTTAGGCCGATGCAAGATTCGAACCTGGACCTTATAACTCACAAGTCAAGCTGCTATACCACCGCGCCATTATCACCCGCCACCTCTTATCATTATTTGCAACCATTGCAATTTGTTTAAATAATATGGTAAATGGAATGAGTTCAAGATTAGAAGTTATAGAAAATAAAGTTTACCCTCTCCGTTATAAGTATCCCACAAGCTACACTTAAGTTTTTTTACAGCTAATTGTTTTCTGTAAACAGTTTTGTTTTGTGCGTACCGTATGGTGACGGACGTAAAGAATTTCACCATCCCATATCTTCCCGTGGGTGTCGTAAGAGGCGACTAAGGGACACACCAGAGAATGGGCAGCAGCGTTCTCTGTGCACTTTACCAACAAACTGGGATCGCCAACCCGTCTGCCAAGCGTGGCGATTATGGCAAACCCCCCCAAACCAATATGAATAGCACAACAAAAAAAACGGCCCCGAGTGCCCGGCAGCCTGTCTACCCTCGGGACGAGAAGATAGCCGAATTCGAGGAAGAATTGAGCAGGTTACGATGGAGCATTATAGGGTTATCTGAAGTCCGAAGAGAGGGGGAGGACTCGATAATCCTCAAATCCGGTAACCTGCTCTATTTCCGAGAGGGTGACCGGCAGTCCCAGGATGGTGTCGGCTTTATCGTCCACAAGTCCCTTGTGAACAACGTGGTGAAGATCGAGAGTGTGTCGACCATGGTGGCGTACCTATACTCAGAATATCCGCAAGATATTCGCTGAAGGTCATACAGGTCTACGCCCCGACCTCGGCACACCCCGACGACGAGATAGAGACCATGTATGAGGATATCTCTAGAGCCATGCATGGTTCCGAAACTTACTTCACCGTTGTCATGGGGGACTTCAACGCGAAACTGGGCAAACGAAACGAGGATGAGCTGCAAGTGGGGCAATTTGGAGTTGGACGTCGGAACCACCGGGGTCACCTACTGGCCAGTTTTATGGAGAAGGAGGGCCTCTACATCATGAACTCCTTCTTCAGAAAGCGTGAGCACAGGAAGTGGACCTGGCAAAGCCCCGATGGTGCAACTAAAAACGAGATCGACTTCATCATGTCAACCAAGAAGCAAATGTTCAATGATGTCTCTGTGATCAACTCGGTGAAAACCGGGAGCGATCACCGCTTGGTAAGAGGCACATTGAACATTAATGTCAAGCTTGAAAGGTCTCGACTGATGAAGTCCACGCTCCGACCAGCACAAATCCAGGTCCAAAACCCCGAGACCTTTCAACTCGAACTCCAGAATCGTTTCGAGTGCCTAGCGAGCTCCGTGGACGAATACAGCGATGGGTTCGTGGAAGCTGTCCATACGGTGGGGTCTAATTTTTTCAAGACTCGCCGTACAGACAGGAACAGAAAGCTCTCTGGTCCTACTCTCAAGCTCATGAAGGAGAGGCGTGATATGATTCTGCAGTCTTCAGACGATGCGTTGAAATACCGGCAGCTAAATAGACGGATCTCGAAGTCCTTGAAAAGCGATCTCCGCCGCTTTAATACCGAAAGTATTAAAGACGCGATTGAGCGGAATAAGGGCTCCAGGTCTTTGCAAGAGATCTGTCTATTGGGCAGAGCCAGCTCACGAAACTGAAGACCGATGATGGCAGGATCGTATCCGCCAAACCGGAGCTTCTGAGGGAGATCGAGAGATTCTAAGGCCTCGCCTCTCGTGCTTGAGATCGTGGGTTCAAATCCGGGCAAGTACCAATGTGACTTTTTCAAATCATATGTACTTTCTAAGTTTATCTTGGACATCGCTGACAACGGTGAAGGTAACATCGTGAGGAAACCAGGACTTTATAAGTCAGTATTTGTAAGTTTGTGCTCCATTGGTGTAATTGCTGCAAGGCGTTCCAGTGCGAGGGTAAACAAATAAATAAATAATAAATAAACCAGTAAACCCGTCGCGAATCTAGCCAATGACCCTAGAGCTAGATTGACCCGACACTATACCGAAGACATTCCGGACGTCAGCCTGTATGAGATTAGGATGGCTCTGAAACAGCTTAAGAACAGCAAGGCGCCGGGTGATGTCGGAATCACGGCCGAACTCCTGAAGGCGGGTGGGAAACCGGTCCTTAAGGCCCTTCAGAAGCCGTTTGATTCCGTCATACTCGAGGGGAGGACGGCACAGGCATGGTGCAGGGGTGTGGTGGTACTCTTCTTCAAGAAGGGTGACAATGCCTTACTGAAGAACTATAGGCCCATCTCACTTCTTAACCATGTCTACAAGCTGTTTGACGATTTCCAGCCTCCCGAACAAGCCGGATTCCGTAAAGGCTTCAGCACCGTAGAGTCCGTAGACCACATACATACGCTATGGCAGGTTATACAGAAGACCGAAGAGTACAACCTGCCTCTCTGTTTAGCGTTTGTGGACTACGAGAAAGCCTTCGATTCGATCGAGACTTGGGCTGTACTGCAGTTTCTCCAACGGTGCCAAATTGACTACCGGTACATCGAGGTGTTGAAGTGCTTATACAAAAACGCCACCATGTCAGTTCGACTTCAGGATCAGACCTCGGAACCCGTACATTTGCAGCGAGGTCACTTGAGGACGTATTCAATGTTCTGGACTGGAGAGGGCTAGGCATCAACGTCAATGGCGAGTACATCACTCACCTTCGGTTTGCCGACGATATAGTGGTTATGGCTGAGACCATGCAGGACCTCAGTATAATGCTCGATGACCTCGGTAGAGCTTCCGAAAGAGTGGGTCTTAGGATGAACATGGACAAAACCAAGGTGATGCTGAATGCCCATGTTACACCCACTGCTATTAGGGTCGGAGACTATACACTCGAAGTTGTGGGCGACTATGTCTACCTGGGACAAACGATCCAGTTGGGTAGGGCCAACTTCGAGAAAGAGGTCAACCGTCGAATCCGACTCGGCTGGGCAGCGTTCGGGCAGTTGCGCGGTATCTTCTCGTCTAACTTACCACAGTGTCTCAAGACGAAAGTCTATGAGTGTGTGTTGCCTGTGATGACTTATGGCTCTGAGACGTGGTCGCTTACAATGGGCCTCATCAGAAAGCTTACAGTCACCCAAAGGGCAATGGAGAGGGCTATGCTCGGAGTTTCCTTGCGTGATCGAATCTGAAATGTAGAGATCCGCAACCAGGGTTACCGACATAGCCCGAAGAATTGCCAAACTTAAGTGGCAGTGGGCAGGGCACATTGCTCGCAGAACGGATGGCCGATGGGGCAGAAAGGTACTGGAGTGGCGACCGCGAACCGGAAGACGGTGCGTTGGAAGGCCTCCCACCAGGTGGACCGACGACCTGGTGAAGGTTGCAGGGATACGCTGGTTGCGAGACTCACGGGATCGGTCAAAGTGGCGACGCTTGGGGGAGGCCTATGTCCAGCAGTGGACGTCTTTCGGCTGATATGATGATGATGATGATGAAACAGTTTTGAAAACTTTCAAGAGATGTAAATTGTTGTTCTTATTTTGTTTCAAACGTGAATAATAATAATAGAAAACGACACTCATAAACTTTACTATGACCGCGCCATTCTCACTGATAGGACAATTCATTACAATAGACCGGATATCACTTTGCAGGATAAAATAAATAAAATTACCTACCTAATAGATATCGCTGTTCCCAACACACATAACATACAGAAAACAATAACCGAAAAAATCAGTAAATACGCAGACTTGAAGGATGAGGTAACTAGAATATGGCGTCAAGAAAAAGTTTATGTTGTGCCTATAGTCCTCTCCACAACAGGCGTTATCCCAAATCATCTTCTTCACAGTTTAAAATTGCTAAATCTAAATGAAACCCTCTATATTACTTTACAAAAAGCTGCCATCTTAAATACATGTCGTATAGTTAGAAAGTTCTTGCAAATTGAAGAAAACGAAGTAGGTCCACATCAAAACACACCCTCCTCATAACACACCACACGCTGCATTTACTTGGTTTTGGCCCGTAAATGTAGCTTAAACCAGCCTAAGAGCTGAGTAGTTAAAAAACTTTACAAATAATAATAATAACGTTTATTGTGTCTAAAAAAATATAAACAAACAATTTTGGGTTTGGAGTCTTCATTTAAGCAAATAATGCCTGTATTAAAAGACTCCGCTCCTTCACAACAGTAGGTACTTACTTAAAACACAATAAAAACGGTACATGGGAGTAGATAAACAAAGTATAGTTATGTAAACGTGTGTGTGCGTATGCATGAGTGTGCGTGTGTTGTTGAATGTACATGAGTGTTGTGGATGTGTGGTTGTATGTGTATGCGTGTGTGAATGTACGTGTGGCTATGAGAGAGTCTCAATGAGTGTGAGAGTTGGTCGTGCACTTGTATTAAGTTACGTTTGTTGTAGGAGAGTCTCAGTTTTTTCATATGTCAGTGGTTTTAACCAGTCAGTCAACATTTCTTTACATATGTGATAAGATTTTGAATATACGAAAATTGCTTTATTTATTTTGTTATATAATTGAGCTGATCGTTTACTAAATTGCATAGATCCGAAATTGGTCTTGGTTACAGGTAGTTGAACTATATTATCTTTTCTTCTCCTAGCGTGTATATCCGCATTATAAGGTAAGGTTTTGTGTTTTTTTAAAATTATTTGAGTAATGTATAGTTTCCTAACTGACAATACATCACTAAGTTTGTAGAGGTTCTCTGTAGAATATCTCCTTTTTTTAAAATACATTATTTTGAGCAGGGCTCGTTGTGCTCGCTCCAATTGAATGAATTTAGATTTTGTTGCCCCACCCCAAACAGGAATACAGTATATCAGTATTGATTGCGCAAGAGAAATATATATTTGCGTGAGCACATTTCTAGCAGGCTTACCGCTTCTCTGTATGGACCTAGGCAGCACGTGACGCAGGGTCTTAAAGATCCAATTTAGCTTGCGGACTCTATTTGCAACTTGCTCAAGATGGGGGTACCAGCACAATCTCTGATCCAGCGTTACCCCTAGATATTTGGTGCTAGAAACTTTGCCAATGCTAGAACAGCTACATTTATCAACATTAGTACCATCACAACTGTGAATAGTGATACGAAAATCGCAATTTGGTTGTGTACGATTGCAGATGCTGAAACTTATAAAGTTTGTTTTGGATGTATTTAATGTGAGAACATTGGCATTGAGCCAATTCGCAATCTGGGACATTCCTGATTCAGCACTTAGCTGCACATTATGCCATGTCTTACCAAAGAAGATGACAGCAGTATCGTCGGCGTACGACAGGACATTGGCATTAGGAATTTTCATGTTACATAGGTCGTTTATGTATACTAGGAAGAGCGTTGGACCTAATACACTTCCTTGGGGGACGCCGTATGACACATCCGTGACATCACTTATATGTTGCCCTACTTTGACACTCTGCTTCCTATTTGAAAGATAGTTCTTAAACAGATCAAGCGCGTTATCTCTAATACCAATTTTTTCCAGCTTGTTTACAAGGATGGGCGCAGAGACGGTATCAAATGCCTTTTTGAGGTCTAAAAAAACAGTTAGGCACTTGTCACCATTGTCAAGGTGGTTAGCTACTGATGAAGTTAGTGATATGACGGCGTCCTCTGTGGAAATACCTTGACGAAAACCAAATTGTGAGTCGGAGATAATATTGAATTTGTTTAGGTAATTAAGTAGCCTAACATTTATTAATTTTTCAATAATTTTGGAAATACTAGTAAGAACAGAAATAGGTCTATAATTATTAATATCGTCTCTACACCCACCCTTGTGCACAGGAGTAATAATGGCAATTTTTAACGGGGCAGGGAAGATGCCGGTTTTAAAGCAGAGGTTCGCAAGATGGGCAATGATAGGGACGGCTTCCATGCCTATAAACTTTAAAAATTTTGTAGATATGTTGTCCCAGCCAGGGGCACTGTCAGTTTTTAGGTTAATTAATATTCGGTATACTTCGTCGGCTTCAGTTTCCAGAAGCACAAAAGAATTAACTCGATTTGATGCATTACTGCTCTGACTGAAGACGGCATTGTCAGTTGTAGGCAGGATTTGTTGGGCCAGGTCGTGGCCGATTTTAGAAAAGTAATTGTTGATAAAATTAACTGAATCAAAAGGAGTTGGCTGAAGTTTTAACAATTCTGGATCATTATTATTTGTTTTCTGTGAGTAGGTGATAGCTTTTATATTTTTCCACAGTAATTTATTATTATTAACTGATTTAGATAGCAGATTCCTTTCGTATTGTCTTTTTAATTTTTTAATCAAATTGTTACAGTAGTTTCTGTAACGTCTGAATGTTATTTTTAGAATTTCATTAGTTTGATCCTGACGAAGTTTTTTTTGGAGGTTATTCCTATTATGTATACAGCGCAAAATACCATTGGTAATCCACGGTTTTAAAATGCGATTTTTGCAAGGGATTTGTAATGTGATTGTATTTAATTTAATGGAGTCAGATAAAGTTTGTATCAACTGAGTACACACATAATCAGGATCATCACAGAAAAGTAGTTCACTCAAGTTTTTTTCTTTTATATAATGTAGGGCCTGTTCAAAGTCAACAAATGTCTTAGTTTTACAAACATTTTGTAAACATTTTTGCTTAGATAATACTAGAAGGGTTGTGAGATGGTCGGTTACTGTGGTATTAAGTATAGCAATAGTGGATGAAAACTTTTTCTTATTTACCTTAAGCATGAAGTGGTCCAGGCATGATTTGTCTCTCGTTGGCAAACAAGTTGGTTCTCTTTTGAAGTATTTAAACAATATCAGTTTTTCCAGTAAATAAATATTTGTTATTCTAAATTGGGTTACTATATTAATTAATACCATAAGAATAATAAATAATACTGTTCTGTTTTTTTTGTTCCCTATACCAGTGGGCTACTATTTTTTATATTTTAAATGTTTTCTTTTTTTTGTGGTTTTGAAGGCTTGTGCTAGGTCTATATGTCATCCACTAGCACATGTTATAAACCTATCTTTTCTGGAAGGTGTTTTCCCTGATCAGCTCAAAATGTCTATCGTAAAGCCATTATTTAAAAGGGGAAATAAGTCAGACCCCAATAACTACCGCCCTATTACGATAGTACCCATCATATCTAAAAATTTTGAGAAGGCTATGCATATTAGGTTGAATAATTTGCTCAGTAGACATGACATATTATGCAACGAGCAGATTGGTTTCCGTAAAGGTTGTTCAACTGCTCTTGCCATCTTCAACTTTATTAAACTTGTAACAGAAGCTATTAACAATGGCAATCCAGCAGTATCATTATTCTTAGATATGAGTAAGGCCTTTGATTTTGTTAATCATGCTCAGCTATTATACAAATTAGATTTCTACGGCATAAGGGGCAAGGCATCATCATCATCATCATCATCATCATCATTTCAGCCGAAAGACGACCACTGCTGGACATAGGCCTCCCCCAGGCTTCGCCACATTGACCGATCCCGTGCGTCTCGCATCCAGCGCCTTCCCGCAACCTTAACCAGGTCATCAGTCCACCTAGTGGGAGGCCTTCCAGCGTATCGTCTTCCGGTTCGCGGTCGCCATTCCAGAACTTTTCGGCCCCATCGGCCATCCGTTCTGCGAGCAATGTGCCCTGCCCACTGCCACTTAAGTTTGGCAATTCTTCGGGCTATGTCGGTAACTTTGGTTCTCCTGCGGATATCATCATTTCTGACGTGATCACGCAAGGAAATTCCGAGCATAGCCCTCTCCATTGCCCTTTGGGTGACTTTGAGCTTTCTGATAAGGCCCATTGTGAGCGACCACGTCTCGGTTCCATAGGTGATCACTGGCAACACACACTGGTCATAGACTTTCGTCTTGAGACACTGCGGTAAATTGGACGAGAAGATACCACGCAACTTCCCGAACGCCGCCCAGCCGAGTCGAATTCGACTGTTGATCTCTTTCTCGAAATTGGACCTACCCAACTGGACCGTTTGTCCCAGGTAGACATAATGGTCTACAACTTCGAGTGTAGAGTCTCCGACCTTGATAGGAGTGGGTGTTACATGGGCATTCACCATGATCTTGGTTTTGTCCATGTTCATTTTAAGACCCACTCTTTCGGAAGCTCTACTGAGGTCATCGAGCATTTTACTGAGGCTCTCCATGGTCTCAGCCATGACCACTATGTCGTCGGCAAACCGAAGGTGAGTAATGTACTCGCCATTAACGTTGATGCCCAGCCCCCTCCAGTCCAGAACCTTGAAGACATCCTCCAGCGCAGCAGTGAACAGTTTCGGAGAAATGACGTCTCCCTGTCTCACGCCGCGCCGGAGAAGGATTGGTTTCGAGGTCTGATCCTGAAGACGGACTGACATGGCGTTTTTGTACAAACACTTCAACACCTCAATGTACCGGTAGTCGATCTGGCACCGTTGGAGAGACTGCAGTACAGCCCAAGTCTCGATCGAATCGAAGGCTTTCTCGTAGTCCACAAACGCTAAACATAGAGGCAGGTTATACTCTTCGGTCTTCTGTATAACCTGCCGCAGCGTATGTATGTGGTCTACGGTGCTAAAGCCTTTTCGGAATCCGGCTTGTTCGGGGGGCTGGAAATCGTCAAACTTGCGCGCGAGACGATTCGTGATGACTCTCGAAAACAACTTGTAGACATGGCTAAGAAGTGAGATGGGCCTATAGTTCTTCAGCCGGGCATTGTCGCCCTTCTTGAAGAAGAGTACCACCACACCCCTGCACCATGCCTGTGGCGTTTTGCCCTCGAGTATGACGGAATCAAACAGCTTCTGAAGGGCCCTAAGGACCGGTTTGCCACCCGCCTTCAGGAGTTCGGCCGTAATTCCGTCATCACCCGGCGCCTTGTTGTTTTTGAGCTGTTTCAGAGCCATCCTAATCTCGTACAGGCTGACGTCCGGGATATCTTCGGTATAGTGCCGGGTCAATCTAGCTCTTGGGTCGTTTGCTAGACTCGCAACGGGCTTGCTGATCGATGTGTACAACTGCCCATAGAATGTCTCGATCTCCCTGAGAAGCTCCGGTTTGGCGGATACGATCCTGCCATCGTCGGTCTTCAGTTTCGTGAGTTGGCTCTGCGCAATAGCCAGATCCCTTGCAAACACCTTGGAGCCTTTATTTCGCTCGATCGCGTCTTTAATACGCTCGGTATTAAATCGGCGGAGGTCTCTTTTCAAGGATTTAGAGATCTGTCTATTGAGCCGCCGGTATTTGCACGCCTCATCTGAAGACTGCAGGATCATCTCACGCCTCTCCTTCATAAGCTTGAGGGTATGATCAGAGAGCTTTTTGTTTCTATCTGTACGACGGGTCTTGAAAAACTTAGACCCGACCGTATGGACAGCTTCCACGAACCCGTTGCTGTATTCATCCACGGAGCTCCCTAGGCATTCGAAACGATTCTGGAGTTCGAGCTGAAAGCTCTCGGGGTTTTGGACCTGGATCTGCACTGGCCGGAGCGTGGACTTCATCAGTCGAGACCTTTCAAGCTTAATATTAATGTTCAATGTGCCTCTTACCATGCGGTGATCGCTCCCGGTTTTTACCGAATTGATCACAGAGACATCATTGAACATTTGCTTCTTGGTTGACATGATGAAGTCGATCTCATTTTTTGTTGCACCATCTGGGCTCTGCCAGGTCCACTTCCTGTGTTCACGCTTTTTGAAGAAGGAGTTCATCATATAGAGGCCCTCCTTCTCCATAAAACTGGCCAGTAGGTGACCCCGGTGGTTCCGTTGTCCAACTCCAAATTGCCCCACTTGCAGCTCATCCTCGTCTCGTTTGCCCAGTTTCGCGTTGGGGCAAGGCATATGAATGGATATCTAGCTATTTAAGTAATAGGCAACAATATACAGAGATATCCAAAGTTGTAAAGAAAGGTGACAGAATATATTCTAAAGAGAAATTTAAATCAGTAGCAATAATAAATAAATCTGGTGTGCCTCAGGGTAGTATTCTCGGTCCTTTGCTTTTCTTACTCTACATGAATGATCTTCCGGAGGCCACTAAGCAGGAATGTATTCTTTTTGCTGATGACACGACAGTTATATTAAAGTGTCAGGATAAAATCAATTACAAATCTGTTACTGAAAATACCCTGTCAGATATAATAAGCTGGATAGCAAATAATGACTTAAATATAAATGTTAGTAAGACCAAATTAATAGAATTTAACTCGTATAATACTAAAAAACCAGCGAAATATTTTTTTTTGGTATTATATTAATAGACAAGAATCTCAATTGGAAAAGCCATGTGGAACATATATGTCAGAAACTTGATAGGTTTGTGTTTGCTTTGAAAAAGCTACGACAAAATGTTTCTGTAGAAGCTGCTCTTTCAGCTTACCATGGCTATGTGTCATCTATTCTAAGCTATGGACTATCATGTGGGGTAACTCGACAGATACCGACAGAGTTTTTAAGCTCCAGAAACGTTGCATCCAGGTCATAAACAAGGGATGGTTTTTAGATAGCTGTAAACCTCTCTTTAAAAAAAGTTAAATTCTTCCACTGCCCTGTATGTACATACGAGACATCTGTATCTTTACAAAAAAACAAATGCATTATTTTATGCAACATAGCGCAGTTGTGCCAAGACAAAAAAGGGCTACATTTCACAACCTATTATATCATCCATCTGGTCATAAAGATATTTACAAGAAAAATGTGTATAATATGTGTATATTGATTTATAATAACATACCAAATGAATTAAAATTATTGGAGGGTAATGTTTTCAAAATCAAATTGACAGATTGGCTACAAAATAATTGCTTCTATAGCCTAAAGGAATGTATAGAGCATAGACATCATTATTGTTAAGAATATAAATAACTAGCTGTCCCACGCGGCTTCGCTCCCGTCTACTGGCTACCTACCTACCGATCTACCCTACCTACCCTACATAAATGATTGTTGCATAACTTAAACCGTTTACGGAAGCTCTCAAAAAGGAATAATTTTGCCCGTTTTTGCAACATTTTTCATTTATGCTCCTCTCTTATTGGTCGTAGCGTGATGTTATAACCTTCCTCGATAAATGGACTATCCAACACAAAAAGAATTTTTCAATTCCAACCAGTAGTTCCTGAGATTAGCGCGTTCAAACAAACAAACTCTTCAGCTTTATAATATTACTAGCTGTCCCACGCGGCTTCGCTCCCGTCAACTGGCTACCTACCTACCCATCAACCCTACCTACTCTACATACATGATTGTTGTGTAATTAAACCGTTTACGCAGCGCACGCAACGGAAGCTCTCAAAAAGGAATAATTTTGCCCGTTTTTGCAACATTTTTCATTTATGCTCTGCTCCTGTTGGTCGTAGCGTGATGTTATATAGCCTATAACCTTCCTCAATAAATGGACTATCCAACACAAAAAGAATTTTTCAATTCCAACCAGTAGTTTCTGAGATTAGCGCGTTCAAACAAACAAACAAACAAACTCTTCAGCTTTATAATATGAGTATAGATTAAAAAATTATTTATTAAATGAGTAATTGAAATGATAATTGTAATCACATACATAAATATAATTTTAAATCAGCATTGTAAAAAAAAATACATTTTAATTTGATTAACATTTATAATTTATTTGCTTGTCATTTTTAAATTATTTGTTTGACATTTTTAATTTATTTCAATCTGCCTACCTTTTTTCCCAACTATATTGGGGTCGGCTTCCAGTCTAACCGGATTTAGCTGAGTACCAATGTTTTACATGGAGCGACTGCCTATCTGACCTCCACAACCCAGTAACTGGGTAACAGCGGTACCCCTTGGCTAGACTGGTGTCAGATCTCAAGCTTCTGACTACTCGTAACGACTGTCAAAGATCTTCAAATGACAGCCGGGACCAACGGCTTAACGTGCTTTCCGAGGCACGGAGGAAACTCAGTATGTTGAAATGGTCACCCATCCACGGACCGATCTCGTCAAGCGTTGCTTAACCTTGAAGATCGACCCGTGTGGCTGTTATTATTTAGCCACGAGCTCCTCTCATTTTTAATTTTTTATTGACATTTTTAATTTTAATTATTGACATGCTAACTTATTTTATTGACATGCTAACTTATTTTATTGACATTTTAATTTTTTTGTTTGACATTTTTAATTTATTTGTTTGACATTTAAATTTAAATGTAAGTTCAAGTTAAAAGAGTATCTCCTCACCCTAAACTATGATGAGACGGAAGAATTACTTACACCATAAGGCAAGCAGACACTCACATACACTCACAACACATACATACTACACATACATACATTACACATACAACTCACATACACAACACACCCGACACAAATAAGACATTCCCTTTCCTTTTCCCTCCTTTCCAAAGTCCCGAATTGTACTATGCTGAATTAATTATTGTATTGATATTTTATTGATTTATTTTTATATAATATACTCTGCTTTGTTAAATTTTCTATTTTATCGCTATGTAATGGACGGATATGACCCCTGTAACACAGGAATTTCCTAGCATGGGGGTCATTGATCGTGTATTCTGTACCTCACCAATTGCATCCTAAGTTAAGTGTCACCTATAATTCTGTACTTTTTGTCAAATAAATTATTACTATTACTATTTGTTTGACATTTTTAATTTATTAGTTAGACATTTTAATTTATTTGTTTGACATTTTTAATTTGAATTATTGAGATGCCAATTTATTTTATTGACATTTTAATTAATTTGTTTGACATTTCTAATTTATTTTTTTGAATTTTTTATCTTTAATTATTGACATGCTAATTTATTTTATTGTAATTTTTATTTAATTTTTCAATTATTGTCGAGTTTATACTCTGACAATTGAAAGTATTGGAATTTTATTTATTGACATTTAAATATAATTATCTGATTGACATTTAATTTTAATGATTGTGTTTTTGATTTATTAAATTTTTGATTTTTATAATCTGGCAATTGAAAGCATAAGAATGCATCAATGTTGTTTGATCTGTAAATTACACCACTACGGAATTCGTGGAAAATCTGCTGATCTCGTGCTTTCCTATTTATCAAACAGACAGCAAAAAGTAAATGTTAATGGGGCGACGTCCTCCGGGTCTCTAGTCAAGATGGGCGTGCCCCAAGGTTCAATTCTCGGCCCTTTCCTTTTTCTTGTTTACATTAATGATCTCCCTTTTATGATGGCCAAATTATCGGATATAATTCTATTTGCTGATGATACTTCGCTAATTTTTAAAATAGATAGGCAAGATACGGATGTTTTAAATGTCAACGAAAGTCTAATTGTTCTCTCAAAATGGTTCGCAGCTAACAATCTTTTACTGAATGCGAAAAAAACAAAATGTCTAAAGTTCTCTGTTACCAAATGTACCACAACATGACCTAAACTTAAATCTTGACGGCAAAAATCTTGAAGTTATAACGGAAACTGTATTCTTAGGGATTACTATCGATTCAAAATTGCAGTGGGGCGCGCACATTAGAACTCTTTCGGGTAGGTTAAGTTCGGCTGCATATGCAGTAAGGAAAATAAGGCAGCTAACCGATGTAGCTACAGCTAGGTTAGTATACTATGCTTATTTCCACAGTATTATGTCTTATGGCATTCTACAGTGGGGATCAGCAGCAGACGTTGACTCAATTTTCATCCTACAAAAGAGGGCAATCCGCGCAATCTATAATTTTTTCAGTTTTTCGACACCGACTTCGGAAAAGAAAGTTATTTTTTGCTTTGTAGTTTTTTGTTCTGGAAGTCGGTTTGATTTTTTGTTAAAAAGTTTTTATTTTTCTCTTTTTAGTTTTGGTAGGTACCTCCAATTAACATGATTATCATTTACAGCCAAAGTACATCTCATTGCGATTCCAATAAGCCCAAACACGACTAGGATACATTGTTTTATATTAGAGTTCCAGTGCCTACCTTCCGGCTTCATCATCAGATCAGTTCGATGGTGCCATTTTCATCAGTACCATTTATTTATAAGTATTTGCTTCATTATAGTCGGTTTACTATTCGAGATATCTTATGCCCGTGACATATTTAGCATTTAGGAGTTCCAGTGGCCATCTGTGGACTTCTTCATCAGTTCGACTCCACCAAATGGTACTTTCTGAGTGCAAATGATTGCATTGTTGATGAAAATACCAAAATCGCTATATGTTTGCCTATAATATTTGAGGAGTTCCCTCGATTTCTCTAGGATTCCATCATCAGATCCTGACCTGATGAGTATGGGACCAACTAGGAAGTATACCCTTTCAAACAAAAGAAGAATTTTTGAAATCGGTCCAGGGGTCTTTGAGTAATCGGGGAACATACATAAAAAAAAAAAAAAAAAAAAGATTCCGACGAATTGAGAACCTCCTCCTTTTTTTGAAGTCGGTTAAAAAGAGGGCAATCCGCGCAATCTATAAAATGGGTCCTCGCGAGTCCCTCAGAGAAAAATTTTAAGAGATCGATATTTTGACTCTACCTTCACTTTATATTTTGGAATGTATTTTGTATGTCCGTAAAAATCGGGGGCTTTTCAAAACTAGAAGCGACTTCCATAATTTAAATACACGCAGTAAGCACGAAATTGTAATATCCAAATTCAGATTAACGAAAACTAGCAAGTCTTTTCTTATAAACAGTATACGCTTTTATAACAAGTTGCCAAAGTCAGTTATAGAACTGACCGATGGAAGGTTCAAAAACTACATCAAACGTATCCTTATTAAAAAAGCATATTATAAAATCAAGGACTACGTTGAAGATAAAAACATTTGGCCTTAGCTCCTTCTGCGCATGCAGCTTCCCTGGTAACTTGTAAACGGCACAAATATGTGGATGTCTCTAACTATTCTCAATCTCATTTTTCTTTCCTTCTTTTAATTATACTTTTTACAATGGTTTTCAAACATCTTTATAGCCCTTTGCTAAGAATAGTTACAGCACTGATAACAAAATTTGTGCCACATGTTAAATTTAGTCATGTAATACTTATTTTTATTTACCTTTGTATAGATTCTTTTACCGATTTTTTTGTGATTGTGTGAACATTGTAGGCCTTCTAGATGCTAGTTAAAATTTGTTAACTTTTTTATAAAATATATAATCCTTTTATTTTATTTTTTTAGTTTCTTACGACTTATTGTCTTAAGTCGGGCCTACGTTGTCCCCCCATGTCTAAGTACTAATGCTGCTGTAACATGGAAATATTGTAAAACCAAACCATTTTTAAAAGAGTAACCATGGAGTTTCTTGCCGGTTCTTCTCCATAGGAAACAACCAACCCGAACCGTGCACCTTTTGTCGACGTTATATAAGTGCCCATGTAGGCCTATGTGAAATAAAAAAATTGATTTTGATTTTGGTCTAGTTTTTTTTCTATGTAATGTTTACAATTGTGTTTTGGTTATGATGCCGAAAAAACTTCATGACTTTATTATTGAAGCAATTTGCACGCTTGCTTGCAGGCAGAATACAATAACTTTTAGACTTTAAGATCTTTCCTTGTAAAAACAATGTATTTTCTGGCAAATAAATATTTTGATTTGATTTGATTTTTTCTTTGTGTTTTATAAAAATATTTTAAATGTAACAAATAAGAAAGAAATTAAATAAAGGGCATAATAAATAATACTACGTATATAAGTGAATCCCCTTAATTTTGAAAGATCGCCTGAATTATTATAATTTCGTAAATAAATAATAAATAGTATATACCCTATTAATTTTTATTATACCTACTTCCTTTCAACCCGCAACACTCCTCTATAGTCATACAGTGCTGTCTAAATATGCTGATCTCTCGGTAGAGAGTACTTATATTCCTTGATGCTGATGTTGGTTAGCGCATGACAATTTTGAATCGATGTCAATAACTACAGAAAACTAATTTCATTGATATCACAAAGACAGCACGTAAACATCGTAGTATACCACCAGGGCTGCCTAAATATGCTGATATTGGTTAGCGCATGACAATTTTGTATCTATAACGTAAACAATTATTGTTAAATGATAATCTTGCACGCTTACTTGTGGAATCGATGCCAATAACTACAGAAAACTAACTTCATTGTGGTCACAGAGATGGCGCGCACGCGGCGCACGTAGAAGTCGTAGTATAACCTCCTGCCCATAGATGTCACTTTTTTTCACTTCTAATGGTGAAGTTTCTCTGGTGTTTTCTGTACATAACACCAGCATTCGCCGAAGGGTACGGCAGAGCTGCATCTATAGTAGTGCCACATTTAACAAGTTATGTTAAAATCCTATGTAATAGGGGCGAGCCTATTGCCATCAACCAGGCACAATTCCAGACACTGGGCTGCTACTGATAAATTCCAAATGAAAAACCCAGGAGCTCATTA
The DNA here is from genome assembly GCA_964057195.1 of Orthosia cruda. Lineage (NCBI taxonomy): Eukaryota > Metazoa > Arthropoda > Insecta > Lepidoptera > Noctuidae > Orthosia > Orthosia cruda. The sequence continues at coordinate 41,611,853 of OZ059836.1, forward strand.
TGCTCAGCAGTAGCGCTTGTGACCACTACACCAACGGGCAAGTCAATGTGTACTCAACATTTAACTAATTTGAATACAAGACAAAATATTAAATGTTTGTGATTTATAGTGTGAATAGAAAGTCAATTGAATATGGAGACCTAATTTACGATAATCACGCGCGATACACACAGTTCCAATCAAACATGAGATTGTATTACAAACACCTAAATAAAGTACATAGCACCTTGGTATGTAAACCAAGTGGTATGTAGATGAACCGGCACAGAGCCCACATGACGCATTCGCGAGTGGTAGCCCAGCTGTTCTAACGTCACTGGCCTGTGCTGCCCTACTTCGGCCACGCGTTGCGTTTGTAAACTTTCACACCACAACACAATATCTGTGTGTTCAGCACATTCCTACTGTACTCACATAGTCTATATACTTAATTCGCACACGCTAAAAATATGACTAACTCACCAAATATTGTCAATTTTCGTGAATTGCTATGTATGTGAATCATATTTATAATTTTTGAGACAAAGGAGTCTATACCTCTTACTTACAAGTCATGACATTGATAAAGTGGCACATTGAACCCTAGCAAAAACAGAGACCATTCGAGAAATCGAGTTATGTATTAATTACCGACTTAAAAAAAGGAGGTAAACAATTTGATACGTATGTATGTAATATTGTTGGAACTGCACTATATTCACATAATATGTTACTCTATGTGGGCTTGTAAACACATATGCCGAATTTCATAATTTTATTTATGTTTATTTGTATGTATGTGTGTTTGTCATCGCATTTCTCCGAAACTACTTATTGAAACATGATTATTATTTTTGTGTTGGATTGAGTATCTCTCAACTTAGGGCAGGGATGGCAAACCTATGGCACGCGTCAGCCCCGGATCTACGATTTTTTCGAACTGGGGCAAAACATTGATAGTGGCGCCCCGTCCCTTCAGTGTTTGAGAAAAACTGTTAAAACTGCCAATGAGTAGCATTTTTGTGACCATTTGTTAAATAATAATCCTTCAATAAATTTAACTTTTTACTATATAATAACTAATAACTTTCATTTGTGACATAAAACAGAAACATAGAAAAAATATATAACCAGGAAAGAATACAACTTTACACGGCATGCTTTCTTTTTTGCGAAAGAATCTATTAGCTCCTCAAAGTCCGTCGCATAGGCAGTTTTGTTTTCAATGGCTAGGATCGCGAGGCCAGATAGACGATCCTGACTCATTGTAGAAAGTAGATAAGTTTTAATTATTTTCAGTTTGCTGAAGCTTCACTCACAGCTTGCAGATGTTGTTGGTAATGTGCAATAAATTCTTAAAGTTATACTAACATTGGGACACGCTATATAGATTCGATTACTTGATAAAAATCTATGAGATTGTAGGAAAAGAGGCTTCATTTGTTCGATATTTCGAATTCTTGTCTCAAGGATTTGGCGCCCCCAATAACTGGAGCCCTGGGCAAGTGCCCCGGTTTGGCCCCCTTAGATCCGGGGCTGGCATGCGTGCCTGTGGTGGCACACGACAAAATATTTTGGGCACGTTAAAATGAGGTTATTTAGAATCTAGGTAATTTGCAACAGCAGAAATGACACCAACTCGTACTTTTATTTAAATACAACATAAATCTGTAAATAAATATTAGGATTGCTGTAAGAATTTCTGGGTGCAAATAAAGAAATGATGTGTAAATTGAGTTATTAGGGGCATTTTGTCAATCCTATAGGTACCTTACTACAGAACTTGCTCATTTTTAGTTATGGTGTACTAAAACTAGAAAGAGAGAAATAAAACTTTTTCACACAAAAATAAACCGACTTCAAAAGCAAAACACTAAAAATTACAAAATAACTTTCTTCGAAGTCAGTTATTTTTAACCGACTTCCCAAAAAGGAGGAGGTTATCAATTCGACTGTATTTTTTTATGTGTTTTTCCTCAGAACTTGTTACTGGATGAACATATTTTGATGATTCTTTTTTTATTTGAAAGCTGGTACCTGTCATTTGGTCCCATTTAATTTTCATCAAGATTTGATGAAGAACTTCGGAGATATACATCAAAACTCTTCAATAAATGACAGCAAATCACTCGGAATAGCTGCAATCGCATTTCTGTTTATTGTTTAGACCATTTCATAACATAGCATCACACTAGTACGCTCTAAAGGGGTACGCAGGTGTAAACAGTTCATCCTGGTATACTCTCATTCCACCGGTTTTGTTTAAGTTTCATGTTATTGGGTTAATCTATTCTGGCTTCACTTTGCGCATTATTGGTACCTAGCCTATATAACTGGTCCATTATGTAGTACCACAACTAAAAAGGGAAACATTAAAAAAAACCTTCTACAAAAAATACAACCGACTTCCAAATAAAAACATTTCAAAGTGAAAAATAACTTCAATTTCGGAAGTCGGTGTCAAAAAACGAAGAAACGAAAACAAGAACACCGACTTCCGAAATTTAAGTAATTTTTTACTTTTTAGTGGTTTCTATTTGGAAGTCGGTTGTTTTTTTTTAATTTTATTATCATCTGATGGTCGGAAGTAGGTACAACTGCTGAAGTTTGGGTGAGTTCGATCTCCAGATTGTGCAGTGTTACCGGGCTTTCCATTATGAATTGGAATTGGGTTGATTGACCCCAGGAATTTACTGATGAAATTTATTTGAACTAAACACTTCTGCCTATCCCTAACTATATTAGAGGAAGTTTGAAAGTGACGTCAGAGACACAAAAGTTTAAAGGGTCTGCTCCTGGTATGATCCATGCACTGAGGAGAGATAAAACGCATGTTTCTAAAAGAGTTATACATATGAATGTGGATAGATGGAGAGGAAGAGGAAGGCTAAAGAAAAGATGTATAGATTGTGTAAGGAGTGATTTGAAAGAAAAGGGAGTCAGTGATAGCGTGACAATCCCTTCAACGAATACAAGCGTGTGGTTGACAACGTGACACGCCGCTGCACTCCGCACGTCATTCCTTCCTCGTGCCGCCTGCACGTAAATATGTCTATCACGATTATCCCCGCTCATCCGCTCAAAGAGGCGCCACATGCCGCCCCATGTAAAGCACAACATAACACGAGCAGATTATGTTTCTCAGATAAGCAGCCATTGATATCACTACTATATGGTTCACGATTCTACCGGCTTTGTTTTTGATTGCCTTTATGCAATGATAGGCTTGATGCATGACTTATTTTATTACCATTGAAAGTAACAAACAATCGATTTGTAAGTCCTAAATACGCAGGTAATGGCACAACTCTGACGCAACTAAAGATAGACAAAACAAGATGAATAATAAGAACAACTAGTTTGCGAACGAACAACCTTCAACCTGTTTACAAGCATGAGCAGGTGCAGTGTGCACCCATGACAAAAATAATTTTCTGACGGTCACTGCAATCTGCAATAAAAATGTTACCACTGTTTTGTATTATTGTTTTCTTCATAAATTATTTCAGACTAACTGCCGCCTGCGACTCCGCCCGTGTGGTATTAGTATTTCTCCCAATATCTTTATAAATTAAAGCCTATGTGTTATTCTGATGTATAAGCTATATTTCTGTAAAGTTTCATCAAAAACCGTTCAGTAGTTTTTGCGTGTAAGAGTGACAAACATCCATCCATCCTCACAAACTTTCACGTTTAATATAGTATTAAGTAAGATAAGTAGGATATCTATGAGTATTTACTTCCTGTTTAGCAAATTATAATATCTTTTAATTTACATCAATATGTATATATGATTGATTGTTCACGATTGTGTTCAACAACCAAACATATAAATAATCAGATTCTTTCTTTTTCGTGAGGATGTGGCCACCTCTGGTGTCAGAGTTAATTAAGCCGCCTCTGGGAACCCGACTTGACTATTTTAGACTTACATTAACTATATAAGTCCAGGTTTCCTCAGGATTTTTTCGCCCGGATTTGAACCTACGACCTCAATCAAGCACGGGAGGCGAGGTTTTCAGACTGCTAGCATGAGACAGGTGGTTCAACTCCACGCTTCCAGGAAACATGTGTAAATGTATCTAAGTTCCTATATCACTACCTAACCTTTGCCCAACTTACTGGGGCACAACCCAGTACCAGGGTAACACGAAATCCCTAGATCTACAAGTGACAGCTGGGACCAACGGCTTAACATACTTTCCAAGTCAGGAAGTTTCGGTATGTCAAGAATGGTCACACAGTCGGATCGACCTCGACATGCGTTGCTTAACCTCGAAGATCATCAACCCGTGCGGTTTTTATTAGGCATAAGCTTCTCACTAAGTTCCTACATAAAAGTATAAATAGAATCACCTGACCTACCTCCATGACAGTCTTCTTGAACAGGTCGTCGAGGCGGATGAAGTACTTGAAGGTGTCTGCGATGGCCGAGGTGGACATGTGGCGCAGCAGGTTGGGCAGGAAGTCGCGACGCGACTTGAAGAAGTCCAGCACGCGCAGGCACACTATGTGGTATAGGTAGCAGTCCTGCGGAAGATGGAATGGTTATAGTACATTTAAGTCATGGACCCAAAATATTAAGTTATCTTCAAACACAGTCCTTACTCATAATATAGCAAGCACATGTGACCTTTTTAACCGACTTCAAGAAAGGAGGAGCTTCTCAATACAGTTTTATTATGGTTTTGTCTTTGTTATCTCAGAGCAGAGACAAATCCATAATCAGATCAGTTTTGAACTGTCAAATTCATTCCAAAAGTTGACAATATGTTCTGGGAAATAATAAGCATGTCTAGGGGGTTTTATCCTTTGGCATATATCTCTGTGACACGAATATGGGATGCAACTAGTAACCCTTTCTACAAAAACTGTGGAGTTTGACTTTTTTTTGTGTGATTTGTTTACCCTTATAATTTTCGTTGTTAAACAAAATAAGGGGGCGTGTGGACAAGCTAGCGCGCCATGTTTGTTCTGTTGTATTGTTAATTGACGAAGATGAACTATTAAGGTGCTCCTAGTCAACGGCACGAACTATTTTGTGCGCGGGGTTAAAATGCATGCTGTCTCATCCAACAACACGTGCGAAAGAGATTGATGCTGTGATGAGCAGTAAGAAGTTAGTTCTCGTATGAATTAGCACTTTTGCATATTTGTAGCGAAATGGATGATGATTTAGGACGGAAAAGAGCGCGCGAAATTTTATGAACAGACCTTTGGGAGTCTAGATATCATGGAAAAACTACTAAATGAATATTTTCAAAATAAAATTATTTGCATTGTTGAATTACTAATCTATCCCTGTATGGAGGCCGTTTTGCAATTTTCCTTCTTCTTATGGTATTTATTTCCGCCCAACGCCCGTTTCCATACAGGACTAGATAATGATGAGACAAATTGATATCATTTTTTATTTTGAACGTACATCGTCAAACAGTGGAGTAATCTCTAGACTACGTTTGTATGGAAGAATTTTTGACTAGTGCAACCTTAATAGTCATTTCTTAGGTAATAGATAACTAGAGATTATTCAGCATTCAACACTTCAAGTTATAGCTGAAATTAACAGTGGCAGGAAGAGCACTTACTGTAGATAGCCATCCACTCTATATTTTTATTTATTTATTTATGTACACACAAAACACTTTACAGAGATAAGAAAGAATACAGACAGAAGAGCACAAAGGTACTGCTTTTTCTTATTTTTTTTGTGCCTTAGGAGGTATTCTACTATATCTTTCTTTTTTTTTTTTCCTATCACTTCTTGTTTTCATTGCCAAAGACTTGGTTTACCATCTGTGATAGTTTTGGACTCCTCCATGCCAGTATTTAAAAAAAAAAAAAATTAGGCTCACTCTTTGCCACTATTTCACCTTATTGTAAACGACGATATGGTCGACGGTATTTATAGTTAAATTAAATTACCTGTTTGGGACTCCTCTCTAGAAGCATTTCCACAGTTTTACTAAAGTAGGAGGCCAGCAGTGGGTTCAGTGGAGGATCCTTGTTGATGAAGTCGCAAAGGCGGTTCATCTGCGTGGCGTCGAGCGAGAGGCGGTCGCTCAGCATGGAGAGGTGGCTGGTCAGCACCTCGCACGCAATGCTCGCGTGCCGGTACTGCGACGCCAGCTCGAGGTTCTTGGGGGGCTCCTCCGTTATCAACGTGATCAGCTCCGCCAGAACCTCTGGCTTTGTCAGGCTGGAATTAAACATAAGTTTATGTAAGGTGGTGTGGAACTGTGGTGTTATTTTAGAGTTAGTATGCAGTTTCAATGAAATTCAATGCAACTATTACCTACATGGAACTTAAATAAAAAAACTTTTTGCAAAAAAATACTACCGACTTCCAAATACAAAACTACAAAGTGAAAAATAACTTAATTTTTTGAAGTCGGTGTCCATAACGCAAAAAAATGGTACCTACGAAAGACACCGACATCAAAAAATTAAGTTATTTTTCACTTTGTAGTTTTGTATTTGGAAGTCCGTAGTATTTTTTTGCAAAAAGTTTTTTTATTTTCACTTTTTAGTTGTACGTATCTAATAGGCAAGTTAGTAAGGGAACTATTTCGCCAGAATAGATTTCATGAAACTTGAACATAACCGATGAAATGAGAGGTCTGCTTACCCCTTAAGAGCGAACTGGCGTGATGTTATGTTATGAAATGTTATAAAGAACAAACAGACATGCGATTGCAGCAATCCCGAGAGATTTGCCGTGTTGAAGAGTTCTGTTGTATATCTCCGAAGTTCTTCATCAGATCTTCACCAAATTAAAATGGGACCAATGTCGGAACATACTTTTTCAAGAAAAAAAAAGAATTTTCGAAATCGGTCCACAATTGACGGAGTAATCGGTGAACATAGCCAAAAAAAAAAAAAAAAACAAACTTGAAGTCGAACATAGAACCTCCTCCTTTTTGGGAAGTCGGTTAAAGACATAACTAGTGGCACTTGGGTGCACCTTGGTCCAACCCTAAGGAGAACACAGGCATGATGTTATGTCAATGCAAATATCTGAATTAGACTGCTAGTTAGTTAGTGGGTTCCACAGTAAACAAGGAACCCATAGTTTAACCATTTCCTTCTGTCCATCCACTGTTTAACTCAGAGCCTATTGATGCTAAAAGGCTGCTGATGGCTTAATCATAGGTATTAATCATGCCTACAAAGTTGTGAAAAATCTTTTTTTTTCTATACAGGTAAAAGAGGGATGAACTACATAATATGTACCTCTTCTAAACTATATGTTTTCCTTTACCATGTTAGGCACAGAGAATCGGTCGCAAAAAGAAATGAAAATCCTAGATGATTAGACTACTCGCCAATTTTTAACTGACTGCCCAAAAAGGAGCAGGTTCTATGTTTGACTGTATGTTTTTTTTTATATCAATTAAGCTGGCAACCCTCATTATTAAAAAATTGGCTGCTAAATACAAGATCATGGCAGTGAAAATTAGCAAATTTTTTGTTATGGCTGTCTTGATTTTTTTCCTAGATAGATTAAATATAAAAATGCAAGATAATGGCAGTGAAAACTTGCACATTTAATGTTATGACTGTCTTGATTGCTTCCTAGATAAATAAAATATAAATAAATTGCAAACAATATTTTTTTTTACTTTTGTTACATATTCTTAAAATAGGCTGTCAACTTATCCTGAAATTGTTTGCTATGCCAGTTTGTTAACTACCTGCTTGACAAGTTTAAGTAGGTAGATATTTAGATATGCATCCAGTTCCAGTCCAACAAACACTGGTTTAGTTTAATATATTCCAGAAACAGGCTTTTTATGATTGTCAAAAAAGTGCATTCCACTATAATTAACTCTCCAACCTTAGGCAGATACGCAACTAATTGTCTGATAAACTCATAAAATCATAATATATCTGTTTAAACTAAGTGTACTACACAGCTCTACTGACCCCACTGGAGAGTACAAGCAATATTGTAAATGGCACAAATATGTGGATGTCTCTAACTATTCTCAATCTCATTTTTCTTTCCTCCTTTTAATTAGACTTTTTACAATGGTTTTCAAACATCTTTATAGCCCTTTGCTAAGAATAGTTACAGCACTGATAACAAAATTTGTGCCACATGTTAAATTTAGTCTTGTTATACTTATTTTTATTTATCTTTGTATAGATTCTTTTACCGATTGTTTTGTGAATGTGTGAACATTGTAGGCCTTCTAGATGCTAGTTAACATTTGTTAACTTTTTTATAAAATATATAATCCTTTTATTTTATTTTTTTAGTTTCTTACGACTTATTGTCATAAGTCGGGCCTACGTTGTCCCCCCATGTCTAAGTACTAATGCTGTAACATGGAAATATTGTAAAACCAAACCATTTTTAAAAGAGTAACCATGGAGTTTCTTGCCGGTTCTTCTCCATAGGAAACGACCAACCCGAACCGTGCACCTTTTGTCGACGTTTTATAAGTGCCCATGTAGGCCTATGTAGAAACAGGCCTGGCCTATGTACTATGTAGTGCCTAAGTGAAATAAAAAAAAAATGATTTTGAATAGGTTTGCTCAAAGTCACTTTGCTATCATAAACAAAGTTGGTTAAATACATTTTTTTAAATCTTCACTCTTGCATTCTGGTACTTGTTGCTTGCACAATTTAAGTGAAGCACAAAAATAACCTTTACTTGAAACAACCCTTTATAAAAGTTACATCTGAAAATGCTTATCATTTTCAGATGTAACTTTTCTTGTATCCTTAATGCTAATATAATGTTATACCACATAAAGGTGTAATGAAATGGATTAAAGAAGAATCTAATGTTTATATCAATTCTAAGAACAGTTCATCACCTAACTGGTAGAAAACTCTTGTCAAAACAATTTCATTGTAGATATTTATGTGACTAAGCAGAATTTAGCTGACAAGTGTTGAATACATAATTGCCTTGTTGACTAGTAATTACACCTGGCTCAGTGTAGCCAAGAATAACTCATGCACCTGCACACTCTCACTGGCACGAGAGGCATTAAATATTCAAGAGCTGCTCTGTATTGTTTGGGCTACACTTGTCAGTCACTGAACTCTAGATAACAACAGACTGAGACAGGCCATCAGAACTGTAGTTTGTGCTGATACTCACAACTGTATGAGTGCTTTGTTGTCCGCCTTGCATTCCTGCAGGATGTCGTCCGCCTCCAGCACTTGCGACAACGTTACATTCTGAAACAATAAGCTTACTGCACACATCCACAACATACAACACTCTACAACAACTACAATACGCCCGTCTACTCGCGCACATGACATCATCGTCCACCCAGAGCATTGTTTCTCATCACAAAAGGCGTCAAAAACACGAAATAATATAGTAATTCATCCTTTTAACCACTCATAACCATCAATTTTTCAACAAAATACGCACCTCCTCTTTGAGAAGAAAATTTAACTCCCTAACTACGATATAGTTTCCGCTCCAAAACATAGTTAAAATTAATAAGTACAAGACGTGTAATTATTCTAAATCCATAGAAAACTTATTATTTTTTATATTTTAGCGTTCCCGAGAGTGCAACGATCCGTTTTCTTTTTGACAGTTGTGTTAGCGGTGTTGCCATAAACGTTGCCCTCTACTAGTAATTCGAACAACAAAACGTACAGTACAGAGCGAGTTTAGCGACCCTTTTGTAAATAATGTTTTTTACAAATAAAAAACTACCAACTCTCAAATAAAAACACTACAAAATGAAAAAAAAAACTTAAATTTCGGAAGTCAGTGTTCTTGTCGGTTGTGTTTTAGTGTAAAAACGTTTTTATATTCCATTTTTCTGTTGTAGTACACTGGTCTTTCACATATCTTTAGTGCCCACAGTTACAAAGACCTTTACAAAGATTACTTTACTAATAAAGCGAAGTAGTCTAAACTGGGACGACTAGGTACACAGTTATGCCGAGACTACCCGAATAACATGAAACTTGAACACAACCAGAAATTAGTCTATGCCAGGGTAAACTGTAAACATCTGCGTACCCCTTTAGAACGTAACGGCGTGATATTATGTTATGAAATATTGTAAACAATAAACAGACATGCGATTGCAGCAATCCCGAGAGATTTACCGTCATTTATTGAAGAGTTCTGTTATATAACTCCAAAGTTCTTCATCAGATCTTGATTAAATGGTACCACAGCTTGCAAATAAAAAATGATTCATCAAAATTGGTTCACATAGTAAAAAAAAAAACGGAGACGACACACATAAAAACAAGTTTTGTTCCATTCCAGTATTTTCCAGCTCCTGTCGTATAGACTGGAAGCGGGCCAACAGATAACTCGATGTAGCGGTCACGGTAGGCACTGCAGTGATTTTAAAGCTGTTGATAAACGGTAGGCACTCCAGTGATTTTAAAGCTGTTTATAAAAAAAACCGGCCAAGTGCGAGTCGGACTCGCGCACGAAGGATCCGTACCATTTTCGAAAAACGGAAAAAAATTACGTTTGTTGTTGTTGATTCTGTTTTTAGTATTTGTTGTTATAGCGTGAAAATTTCAACTGTCTAGCTATCACGGTTCATGAGATACAGCCTGGTGACAGACAGACGGACAGTGGAATCTTAGTACTAGGGTCCCGTTTTTACCTTTTGGATCCGGAACCCTTAAAACTAAAATTTCACGAAAGATGTACCTACTTATGATAATAAATAAATTCTAATCTAATTCTTATTTTTTAAAATAATCTGTTTAATTTCGATTTCCAGTGATTCCAGTGGCATTAGGATTAATTCAGCACTCCACAGTGCACTGCTGCATCTCTGATTCAGTAACTGCCGATGCCTTGATTCCATTAAATCAGATTCAGGTTAGTGATCAATTTCAATAACTTACCCATACGGCCTGCGTCGCCACCTACCATGAATTTACATATCGGCGCCACTCAAACACACGCCTATAATAGTACAAAAATAAATGAAAAATCTTTACGATACGACGCGTTACAAGTTATGCGGTCTGCCTCTTCTGCCATGTAGACGACCGCTCGGTACATGCTGCCTCCAACAGCCTTTTTTTGTTATGTCTGACCACCTTGCCGGCCGGACACCGATACTCTGCCTTGAGCGCGTAGGTATTCCTTCTACCCGGCCCAGTATCATGAGCCATACCAGACTTTACATTGGAGAGCGCATAATAAGCTGCTGATAACTGCTTGCGCTTGGTGATGCGGAGTTCTTCCCCATGAGGTGAGATAGTGGTCAAGCATGAGCCTAGCCATAGTAAAAAGAAATACAAAGAGGCGTCCGCAAACACCACATCTCGAGAGCAGTGATCTTCCTACTTTCGCGATTTCGAATGCACCATGTAAATATTAAAAACACCAGTGCAGTGTACGGACCAATAGATTTTTATAAATTATGAATAATATATGACGCAGATTTTATCGCACGCATTTCTATTATTTTTTTCTGATAGAAAGCGATGAACCATAAATAGTCACCTACTGGCGGCTAGCAAGCTGTCTTGCATCTCGGCAGTCCAGGGTTTGATTCCCAATGGAAATAATATGATTTAAAATCAGGGTATAGTTCCTTAAAAAAATAATGTGCTTTCGGATTATTAACAAATTTATTCTTCTTCTTAGTTTCGCTGGCACGGCAGTCGTTCTAATTTGTTTGGACCAGAACTTACAATTATTAACAAATTTATTAATATAACAGAACAATTTAATAATTTAACAATGATCATCGCTTGGCCTGCAGTAGCTGCATGACGAGCGCCTCCGCCTGATCCACAGACAGCGAGGCGGCCACAGCCTGAATCTTCTTCAGCTTGCGCGGCGCCTGCTCGGCCTGTGGGATGTCCTCCAGTTTTCGTTTGGTAGGCCTGCAACACATGTTACACATTAATAATCTAGCCCTACCTTGTGACATTACCTAGTTCAATGTAGACTACACTGATTGTCTGAACATGCAAATTGAGCATAGTTTAATTTGATGAGTTTGCCATTGATAAAAAAATATGAAACTAAGTAAATATCCTCACCTATGGATCTCCTGGTCTACTTCAGATTCGTCACCAGAGTCACCTGATTGAACATCATCCAGATTGCAACAATCTGATTTTTCAGGGCCACTGCCTTCATCAGAGCCTCCACTGTCATCACTGCCATCTTTCTTACCATACACTTTATCAGGGTCAGGCAGCCATGACAGGTCAGGTCCATCAGACTCTGATTGTGATCCAAAGTCATCTTTCTCCCCTTCATCTTCATTCTTTTTATTTTTAAGTTTGCGTTTCTTTTCCTTATTCTTAGCTTTAATCTTTTCTTTTAACCTTGTCTTGTCAAACTTATCTTCTTCTTCTAACCGAACCTCTGTCTTATCTAATACAATACCACTATATTCTTCATTTACATTCAAGAGCTGTTTTGCTATTTCTGATTTTACATCTCTCCTCTCATCATCCATTGCCTCTCCATCCTCTGTAAACTTCACAGTTGTGTTTACTGCAATCTTCTTCTTCAGGAGTTTCTTGACAACAGCTGCCTTTGTTAAAGGCTTTGTGTTGTTTTTCATTGTTGTTTGTATGTCTTCAACTGGCTCATTGTCCATGCTCTTGACTTGCACTTTGTCTGGCTGGTAGTCAGTGTCGCCCACCACATTGATGTTCTTCCTTATGACTTGCAAAGCGTCTTCCTCATCTGTATCTGCATCATTCTGAAAATCAAATTGACAGAAGGATTCATTCTTTTTTCCCTTTTCAAGCTGAACTTTAGGTTTTTCTTCTTCACCCTGATCAGATTCTTTTTCTTCTTCACTATGATCAGATTCTTCTTCTTTACTATGTTCAGATTCTTCGTCAGACCCAGTTTTAGCTTTCAACTTCTCAATGGCATTATTATTTTCATTTTCTTCAGCTTGCCTTTTTAGTGCATATTGAAATTTCTTCAAAAATTTTATATAAGGAGGCACTGTTAATCCCAGCGACCTTGAATATGCATCTGTATCTAGTAGTTGGACATTGAATATCTCTTTGTTTTTCATCAGGAATACTGATTTCAGATAGCTGACAAAAGCTCTCTGTGCACTTTCTTTGAGTTCTGAGCTCTCTGACAGCAGACTTTCTATTTTCTTCTGGGGTACTACCACTTTAGATGAATCAACCTGTATTTTATTAATGGGAATTCTACTTTTTTGTAGATCTTCAACTAATTTCTCTTCATGTGGCAAGAGCATCAACAGACCTTCACCTTTACCAGTAAATCCTCTAGCCGTGCGACCAGCTCTATGAATGTATGTATCCACATTTTCAGGACAATCCATTTGAATCACCCAGTTAACAAGGGGGAAGTCAAGTCCTCTAGATGCTAAATCTGTTGCAAAGAGCACAACATTTGATTTCCTACAAAATTCATTGTAAATTCTCTCTCTCTTTTCTTGATGTAGTGATCCATAGAGTGCCAGCAAGCTCACACCAGGTCTCAGTTTGCAAAACAGCTCGTATATGTACTTGACTTGTTTGCAAGTAGCCATGAACACAATCACTTTTTGTTTTAAGTGGTTCTTAATGAAGGACCAAATGATCCCAATCTTTTCCCCAGACTCACAAATGATATAACTCTGTTGCAGCAAGTCGGGAGTGACAGCCTCTGCCTGCTCATGTGGAGCAATGTATGTAGGAAAGGACAAGCTGAGGCGAGCTAGATCTTTTACTGATTTAGTTTGTGTGGCAGAGAAGAGGAGAGTTTGTCTTTCAGGGGGTAAGTTCTCAATTATGGCATTCATGGTTGTCTCAAAACCCATGTCCAAACATCTGTCAGCTTCATCTAATACAAGAATCTGAAGGTGGCTACAGTCAAATAAAGGATTCTCATCCATATGTTGTAGGAGGCGACCAGGTGTACTTATTAATATATTTATTTGATCCATTCTCTTCCGCTCAAATTTCAAATTCTGCCCACCAATAATAAGTCCTGCTGAGAAGTCATGTAGGCGTCCTACTTTCCTCAGAGCCTCATATATCTGATAGGCTAGTTCTCTGGTGGGTGATATGACCATTGCCCCGACCCCATCCAATCTAGTCCATTTCTTACAAAATAGGTTTTCGAGTATGGGTATCAAGAAAGCCAAAGTTTTACCTGAGCCAGTCTTAGCTGCACCGAGGATATCTTTACCTTGCAATGCATAACCAATAGCTTGTTTCTGTATTTCAGTCGGAGTGACATAGTTACTGTCTTTTAGCCCTTTCAGAGTCTTCTGTGACAGTGGAAAGTCTTTAAAACTTTTTATCTCAGTTGGATTTATCTGTAACATCAATTATTTAAATATAAGTTCTTAAACTGTCATGGTCACTAACAATAACATTATAATCGGGAATCGGAGGTTTATCCGTGATCATGGTGCTTGCAACAGCACCGAAATATCGGAAACTCGCTACAAATAGTAAACATGGTAAATATCCCGATTCTAATGTTAATGTTAGTATTTAAATATAATTTATGATTTCTTAAAAATAATAGATAAATCTAAAAGAACTACATAAATATATTATTTTAATTTTAAATTACAATATCAAATAACGAAATTAAACATAAATGATGAAATAGGATATTTTAAGTTTGTTATTAATGCAATGTTAAAGCCCACATGGCTCTTTTTTGAGGTTCAAGTTCAATTGATAAAAATTTGTATTTTTTCGATTTGGTCCCGGAAGTAAGTGAAATCGGCATTAATATTAAAGGAAATTGAAGTTTTCATGATGCGCACACATATTAATGTTGATAAAATACAATTCTCACCTTGTCATACTGAGCCTGTAAATATTGTATTGCAGCATCTTCTTCTACGCTCCTTTTCTTTCTCGGCTTGTACAGCTGTAACTTCTTGCCACTTCGGCCTTGTTTTTTCTGTTCTTTTCCATCCTGTTTCATTATATTATATTCTTAAACACTGAAATCCACAAGCTATATTCAAAATAAGCAAAAGCATGGGGATGGGGTTGTCGTTGTCAATGAGTGTTGATATCAAGTGTCCGTGACAGACTGACAGCTGACAGTCAGAGTGTTTGACATTTAGTCAAACGTCAAACCCTCTAACTAATGGGATACATCCGTTAGAAAACCGTAACTATCTAGAACTTTACGGATTCATCTGTAACAGTAACACAGATAAGTATATTAACAAATTTATTACTATTTGAAAATAATAATACTCATTAAATGGTAAGTCAGATACACAAAACGCCAAACGTTTATTCTTCTATACGAATGCGTCTATCGATAACAATATTCAAAAGAAGCACGTGCCTAGCTGTAGTTAAATAATCGACATTACGCAGCGAATCCGAAGAACGCGCATAAACAATTGGAAAGCGGTCGCGTTAGTACGCTTCTGCACATATCAAAAAACATTTCAAACTCGATAATTTTATCAATTTTAATTTAATTTGGTGTTACTGTTAACTTAAATAGAAAAATTGGTAAGTAAGTTTTGGTTCGTTACATTTTTCTATGACTCTTAGGAAATTATTTATTGGCACAAAGTGTTATGGGTAGTGATTGTAACCCAAGGGTATTAGGAGCGCCTCCTTTGTGTTGAATCATCCCACGGTCCATGGCAAGTCAAACGTAGTTTGTATCGCGTGTTATTGTTTGCTTTCTTTGTTGCGTAAACAGGCGTAAGAAACAATTTTGTTTCCCGAAACTATAAGCAGAACAGAAACAAATTGATTACCTTTAATATACCATTTTCCTCATTATCAAAACGTTAAAATAAAAATAAAGGCTAGTTTATGTCTTTGTTAAAAAAAATAGGTACCTTTTTTATTTGATAAAATTAATTATGAGGTTTGTTTTTAAATTGTCCATTAAGGGCCAAACAGCGAGTAGTCGTTAATTTACCTACCTACTCTAATTAAAGGACAGACAAAAAAAACGTTGTGTACCTTATTGTTCTATTATCCTACTGGTATAATCCTATTATCCTACTTTAAAATCTAAGTACTACCCGTGGTACTACTATTGTTTTTGTTCTTGTCATTGTTAATCTAGTAATAGTAGTATTCTGTTCTTTTACTAGAATATCATTGGTTATTGTAATCTATGTTTGTATGTCGTTTTGTGGAAATTATATAGGTACTTTTATTTTTCTTTTGTGTAAATTGTTCTAATATTTGGATGGTACCCACAAAAAATATTAGACTGCACTTACCGTGACTGCACTTTGTAACATATTTCTGCAAATACGCATTCTTTGGAAAAAGGGGGAGGTTTGCCAAAGTATGTGTCCGATAATCAGCTGAATAGTATATTAGGTATTATAGGTAGTATATTAGGTATATTAGGTAGTATTATATATATTTATAATTCAGTTATCAGGATGACTCCAAAAGATTCTCGTTTGTGTGCTAAAATTTACTTCCGTTCACTGTGTTAACAGGGTTGACGATAGGACCAGCTTTAATTCTCTTTAAACGTATTGGTTCTAAACAAAGCGGTCGCAATGTCAGGGCTTCCTCATTAATCATTATTGACGCTGCACTCATAGACTATGCACTTAAATACAGGCTGCAGTTGCTCTTGCTTGTATCGCGCATTAACGCGATACAAGTCCGCGGCCGCCTGCCGCTGTCGTCGATATATCGATAGCGACGATGGAATACCAACGTCGCTATCGACGTTGGTATTCCATCAATCCGTCATTGTTCACGAGGTTGACGAATTTCGTCCACTTCCCTGTACTTTTACCTACTTGAGCACAACTTTGCCGTTGCGAGCAGTCAATTGAACGCCTAACACTATTCCTGGTTTACCCATAAGATAAGGGTAAGTTAGTCACACGCAGGGTATGTCCTATTTACAATTTTATTGTAAAATTTTCATTACTTTTCTCCGTAAAGCACAATGTCCGTGACTATCGAGATTTTCTACTTTCTGTAAATAACTGTAATAGAAATGAGATTCGTTCCGTAAACTCGGTCGTTTCTGTTATTATTTTCACAAGCAATTTCAATTGTTTATTTTTTTTACTATGAGGATAGTTTCAAATTGCGGTTATTTATATTATTTGAATGTAATGGTCAACATCCTCTTTGATGAGCACATCATCAGAAAGAGCCGAGATAATGTCTTATTGTCTTCAGTCTTGATAAAGTGTCACTCACTTCTCAGTTTGGTGTTCTCTTGTATTCTTACCCTCATAATGTCGAACGAGTTAGCCGTACGGCTAAGCACGCACTGCGGTTTTTATTCGCGCGATTTTTCCCGTCCATTCTGCGACCTATGGAATTGTATGAAGCTGCACGCATTGCAGTAAAAAAATCGCGCGTAAATAATACCGCAAGAAATCCGTGTTTTGTCACAGAATTCACCGGCGCGGATTAAATTTCCGTGAATATTTTGAGCCCTATGAACAAGTAGAAAGATACAAAAATCGCGCGGTATTTTATTCGCGGTGCGTTTTAGTTAGATTCAGTACGCGGTCAAAAATCCCAATCCGTGCAAAGCCGTACGGCTAACCCGTTAGTCATTATGAGGGGTTTAAGGGGTAAGAGTAAACAGAAAACGTTAGGGGCCCATTTCAACTTGCATTTACAGTTACCAATTACCCTAGTCCACCCCTAAGATTCCATGGCACCAATTAATATAAGTTTGTTTTATGCAGAAATAGTGTCATCATGAAGAGTATAGCAGTGTTGGTGTGCGTACTGGCGGCGGCCGTCAGCGCCGTGTCGCTGATCGACCTCGTCAGGGAGGAGTGGAGCGCCTTCAAGGTATGTCACCAGTTACTGGACGACAGGCTACATTATTAGTCTGGAAATCTGCAGGCTCTGAATTTCATTCGATGTTTAATAAGGCTGCATTATTTTTGGTATGATTAGGCATTATATTATAACTAGCTTTTGCCCGCGACTTCGTTCGCGTGGAATAGTGACTTCTGATGCCGACTCTTGACCAATAGATGGCGCTGTATGTGCGGAATAATTTTTATTTAATATTTTATTTTTTGTAATAAAAACTATCCTATGTCCATTCTCAAGTTCCAAACTATGTCTGTACCAAATTTCACACAAATCGGTTCAGTAGTTTAGGCGTGAAGCAAAGACAGACAGACAGAAAGACAGACAGACAGAGTTACTTTCGCATTTATAATATTAGTTTGGTGTTTAATAAGGCTGCATTATTTTTGGTATGATTAGGCATTATATTATAAAGGAAGGAAAAATTACAGGAAAACAATAGCATCAACCTTGTAGCTGAACGTTATGTTTCGGACCTAAAGTCGTCAAACATAGGTAGAAGTTTTGTTCAATGCCATTGTCCAGCATTATAAGCGTCGTTCCATTGCAGTTGGAGCACAGCAAGGAGTACGATAGCGACGTGGAGGACAAGTTCCGCATGAAGATCTACGTGGAGAACAAGCACCGCATCGCCAAGCACAACCAGCGCTTCGAGCAGGGCGTGGTGTCTTACACGCTGAACACCAACAAGTACGCCGATATGCTGCACCATGAGTTCGTACACACCATGAACGGATTCAACAAGACCCTCAAGTGAGCATAACCATACCTCTTCTTCTACTGGTGAATTTTATTTGTCTTCGACTACGTTCAACTGTCTGTGCAGTTAACCAAGTTGGTATTGAGAATGAAGGCATACATAGGTAGCCAAGTATAATAGGAGTAGGTTATTTTTTAGGTCTTTTAACACAAGGAAAACTTATAACGAAAACCAGTTATTGTGCATAAAAAGTTTGTATATGTACTCAGTAATGTTTTTTTATTAGGTACGTAGTCCATTACTAAACGCTGTTTAATTATGTAGGTACCTATACAAAGAATTATTCGAGAATGATTCGATTATCACAGCAGCAATATATTATTTACCTATAGGTAATTATATTAATATATTACGCACTTGACGTTGTGTTACTAGAATCTTTCATTGTTTTGTTGAAGGCCTCGGATTACAGCTGATTGCGTTGTTTTTAGTCGTTTCCTTAATAGGTCATATTGATAGCAATACAAAGATAAACAAACCCTGCTTATACTCGCACAGTAGAGGTCAAGCGTGTCAATGTTATTGTATTAAAATGAGCGGTTCGCGCGTTTTTATTTACGTCGATAAACTGAAAATAACCGTAACTACCGAACAGCTTACTAAGCCTGTGTGTCGGGGACCTATTTTGTTGATTGTTTGGTCTTTGTTATACTTATCATAACGTGTCTGGCTTATTGCATAATCATTGTATGTTTTCATCTAGATCAATAATTTAATGATCCAATATATTTTTGAGACAAAAACATTACCCTGCTTGTGGGGCAATCGGGTAGAAAGTAAAAGTATTTTCTAATAATCCTAGACTTGACTTTCTCTGGCTGTTATTCCAGTTTGTTCGAAGTATGCCACAGCCGATGACGGTGGCTGGCTGTTTTCCTTCCCCACGTGAAGTCACAATATTATAAAGTGTGAACTAACTGCTATTTCTTCACCCTTTTTGACTGCTAAACAGCTGGAACGTATATATTTTATAGTCTATGAAAGTCTACAATATTATAAAATCATTCCGAACTGTTACATCGTTATAATCAACTAGGGTAAAAGTAAACAATTAAACAAGGGGTAATTATACAAAGGAAAAACCTGCATATTGCTTACCATTTCTGATTACCCCTTACACTTTACAATTACCGTGTTTAACCGACATTTGGCCAGTTATGTTTTAAAAGTCCCACGGGTAAACGAGGCTTATTATATATATAATTCATACTCCGGGCTGCTACTGTAACTATAAATGTTTAAACAGGCACAGCAAGCCGCTTTACGGTAAGGGACACAACAGCCGCGCCAGCACATTCATCCCGCCGGCGCACGTGACGTACCCCGACCAGGTGGACTGGCGCAAGAAGGGTGCCGTCACCGACGTTAAGGACCAGGGCAAGTGCGGCTCTTGCTGGGCTTTCTCCACCGTGAGTATTACTTACACCTACCTACTGCTTATTTCAGAACAAAAACATTTCCCTTGCAGATTTTTTCGGACGATAATTACGAAAATCACCCGGCCACGCATGGCATGTTTGGTTTAAAGCGCCGGTTGTTTAACTACCAATCGGAGCAACAAAATTTGAGGAATTCGGTCTTGTTTATTCTAGTTACAAGTGAATTGAAAGGGTTAGCCGAATGGAAATGAAAGGGTTACCCGTGCCTGGATTATTTTGAATAAATTGTCTTATAGCAGCTATGACGACCTGCCTTCGAATAGGTAGCCCGTATCTATTCGTTTGATATAATAATAATTATGAATTCTATGTTGTATTCGTGCGAATACCACCAGTGGTGATAGACAGTTATTTAGCAGAAAATAGTCAATTCATCACAAATACAACAGTTGCAGTGCTCGAGAGGAAAACGGAAAAATGTTAATTATTGTGTCATGCTCGCTTGTGCACAGTTCAATCAATACGAATTTGAGAACAACGCAATATTAAAAAGTTTAATTTATTGTGTATTCTTAGCTACTCGTATTTTCCTTGAGATTGAATCAGATTCGCGTGTAGGTACCAAGCTTGTGAGCAATAAACAAAATAATGTTATCGCTTGGTTGAACTCACGTATGTTACGTATGCCTAGGAATCTGCTGACATTGCGGACAATATACATACCTAGACCTTGATGACAGTGCAGTTACCGCGAAGTCAACGCACGTAGCTAGACTTTCGCTGACACAGAAACGTACGGAGCATAAACATAGGAAGTTGCTGACTGTGCAATTACCTTGGAACCGATCCAGCCATGACGTCAAGGAGTCGAACTAATATTTAAGAGCATCTCTCGTAAGAAAGAGGCATTCCATATTCCTACATCGTGTAGGATGGATTCTCGTAGGCTAGTTAGTTTTAGTTAGTCTATTTAATTATTGTAACCATTCCATGTCCTAACATCGGCTTGGAATGGACATTCGTAGGTTAACTAGTTGTAGTTAGTAGTTGTAACCATTCCATGATCCAACCTCGACTTGGAATAGACACTTCTAGGATAATTAATTATAATTAACTTTAATAATTAAAAGTTTAGAATCATTTCGGGTTTCTTTCCACTCTCCCGGCTGTGGTAAACGTAATTGGCGCAGTCGGTAGGGTATCCGCGGGAGACGTCGGGACACATCACACATCGATAATCACGTCTCGTGTCACCCGGGTGGCTATCAAACACCGTTCCGGATATCCTGAACATACGGACCTGCTGCAGACCGAGAGAATAATATGGAAATCGATTCGCAGAGAGGAACCGGAAATGAAATAGCTGTAAGTACATTTGAATTATTCTCGTGTTGCTCCCTCCTAAATCCTAACCTTCAGGGTTTACCATCCCAGGAACTCGAGTGCGCGGGGACCTGCATCACGTCAGGCCCACCGACGAACTGTAGATATTAGTAGAAATATATTTTTAGATAAGCTAGAGTTAGGCAACTTGGTTAGTTTAGATATGGATCAGCACAGCCAAATACCATTTCTAAGGCACTTCGCCTTGGCCTTGCTTTTCATAGTAACTCTAACGTGTTTGCGCGGTTTATTAAAATCCTTGATTCATCATCCAAGTGTTGCACGCGAAAGCGAATTTTCTAACTTGTGACCATTAAACAGAATTCTTAATAAGATTTCTGGAACCACTTTGTGTACCAGTAACTCTAATGGGGTACCAGAGAGTTGGTTGGGCAGTCGAACCACCCTGATTAACAACTTTTCAGACCAGCACCATAATTTCAAGGAGCCGGTATCTAATTGACAGCTCCCGTAGGTCCAAATCCTTCGTTTTTAAATTTTCATTTTATTTCTGCTCCCAAGAATAGTTACGACCTATAAAGATTATCATCATCAGCTTCTTTTAATGTTCCCTCTGTGATAGGCAATGGACCGTAATTCATCACACGAGCCCAGCGTGGGTTGGTAAAGATTATCCGTAGTACCTAAAAACACGCATAGGCCCTTATCCTATCCTTCCCAGTCCTAGCAACCAACGAGTTGACATTCACTTACATGGAGGCTGAATGCCCGAAGTCAAACTGGTGCGAGAAGGAAGTTACCCACCAGATCCGCACCAAATCTGATTGCATCCAGAAGTCGATCACCAATCAAGTTCTGCGGGACTCCTGCCATCCCACTACAGTTATCCTGATGAAGGAAACTATGAAGAAACTCGATGACCAACACCACGTCCTGTAATTCCCTCAGCAAACGAAAGTACAAATTTTCTGTCACCAACAAGACTACACACCGCTCCAAGGAAGTTATTTCGTTACAACTCCCGATGGATGTCGACTGAAATCTGAAGAGTTCACCATAGCAGATGCCGACGATGAAATCAAAGGCCAACCTCGCAAAATCATGAGGATACCCTTCGATTCTGGACAACGAGCTACGTCAACTACTCACATCAATTTGTACTCCGTGGATCTTAAGGGACTAGTGCAAATGGGCAACGCGCAAAGGAACACCTGTCATACCACAAGAACCAGCAGTCTCCTACCGTAATCCTGAAAAAAACTCGGATCCCGAGAAGATTCCGGCAACTTTTTCACTCAATGTGCTAAAATAGTTGCCGTTCTAAGGGTGGAGGTGTTACGTATGCCTAGGAATCTGCTGACATTGCGGACAATATACATACCTAGACCTTGATGACAGTGCAGTTACCGCGAAGTCAACGCACGTAGCTAGACTTTCGCTGACACAGAAACGTACGGAGCATAAACATAGGAAGTTGCTGACTGTGCAATTACCTTGGAACCGATCCAGCCATGACGTCAAGGAATCGATCAATGCCGAACTAATATTTAAGAGCATCTCTCGTAAGAAAGAGGCATTCCATATTCCTACATCGTGTAGGATGGATTCTCGTAGGCTAGTTAGTTTTAGTTAGTCTATTTAATTATTGTAACCATTCCATGTCCTAACATCGGCTTGGAATGGACATTCGTAGGTTAACTAGTTGTAGTTAGTAGTTGTAACCATTCCATGATCCAACCTCGACTTGGAATAGACACTTCTAGGATAATTAATTATAATTAACTTTAATAATTAAAAGTTTAGAATCATTTCGGGTTTCTTTCCACTCTCCCGGCTGTGGTAAACGTAATTCGTACATTGGATATTAGGTACACAATGATTTTACTAATATTTAGTAAACATTAACAAAAGTTTTTCATTCGAAGTGTTTTGAGACTACACCCACAACGATATTTGTAATTCAAACACCCTGTACCTAAATAGACACCCCGGTTTTTAGCCACAATTACTAACTTAATTGAATTAATAGTTGACACAAACGGAATTTTAATTGATAATCTCTGGCAAGGTCTCACACTTAACAGTGAGACCTACTCTTTATACTAGTGTATTTGAGTTTTTCTTATAAAAGCGATTGTAAATGTTCGATTCGTCAAACACAATATCAGTAACTCCAACACTGTGTACCTACTGAAATATTATAATATGAAGTCGGTGCCTAACTGCCTACCTAGGTACGTCCTACTTATGCGGATAATTTGTCATATTATTAACGAGTACCTACTTCCTGTTATAATTAAGGCTTTGTTTACAAAATACCTATAGCTGACAATTGGACAGCAAAAAAGTGCCTGATAATTAGGGCATTTGTTTATTGCTGCTATCGTATGTTATTGTCGGTCGCTCATGTGACTGATATCTGTGCTATTTCGCAGCTGTCTGCTTTGATTAGCATTTAGTTATTCCGTATCGCATTTGAATGTGTAGGTAATGACTTTGAGCGGCTATCGAATACCCATGCCTAGGTACTATACATAGGTAGGTTACTATACAAGAAAACCTAGGATTGTTGTAATTTTATCGCAATAATTGTTACAGGCTTGGTGTTAATCCACAACTACTGCTCATGTTTCTATGAATACGTACTTATTGTAGGAAACTAAGTGTTCAATTACTTAGAAATGGGTAACCACTGTAATCAGATTATCTCGGTTTCTGAGGTTCCTTTTGGCCAAAATTCCTACCTTATCATTATCATCGTTTCAGCCGAAAGACGTCCACTGCTAGACATAGGCATCCTCCAGGCGTCGCCATATTGACCGATCCCATGCATCTCGCATCCAGCGCATTCACGCAACCTTAACCAGGTCATCGGCCCACCTAGTGAGAGGCCTTCCAACAGTTCCAACGCATCGTCTTCCGGTTCGCGGGCGCCACTCCAGAACCTTTCTGCCCCATCGGCCATCCGTTCTGCGAACAATGTGCCCTGCCCACTGCCACTTAATTAAGTTTCGTATTCTTTGGGGATATGTTTGTAACTTTGGTTCTCATGCGGATATCCTCATTTCTGATGCGATCACGCAAGGCAACTCCGAGCCTAGCCCGCTCCATTGCCTTTTGGGTGACTTGTAAGCTTTCTGATAAGCTACCTACTAACTAGTGCTATTGTTCATAATCTGTTGCTCTAAACCTACCGCTCTGTTGCTATTAACCTATGTTAACAAATAAATAAACACTGAATCCAGAATATAAAGCTCTAAGTAAGTGTTCATTTTGTTGCGTGAATAAAGTTAGGTATTGAGGACCTCTGAAACTAGCCATTAAATATTTATTATCATTCAAATAAATTAATTGTAACTCAACAATGACACATGCTCATCGGAAATACAATATAGGTACCTAATAAATTAATTAGGTACGTGTTTTTCAAGCTGTCGAGCCACAAAAGCATATCAAGCTTATTATGTTTTGTTCAGAATTACTCATTGACAATAGCGCGGCGCGGTGATTCATATCGATACCTAATTAATTCCGTTCTGCATAACTTCAACTTTGTGTAAAATTTTATAGAATGATGTACCTAACCTACGATATTATAATACTCCCACGTTTTTATAATATGTGCTGTCCGGTGTGCAGTGACCGGGCCTCCTACTCCTCAAACGCAACACTGAACTGCACTTGTTTGCTGTCCCCACACTAGTGATCTGCATCGGCTCATTCTTCTTGCACACTGTATTGTATTATTGCTCTCTGCATAGACTAATATATAATTGCCACTCTGAGACCATTCTGAAGTAGCTGCGCGGTACGGAATTGGGTGTACTTATTTATTAAAACTTCATCTATACTAATAATATTATAAATAGGTAAAGTTTGTACAAGTGGGTATGTGAGTTTGTGGCGTTGTAAGGGGTAATCTCTGGATCTACTGAACCGATTTTGAAAATTGTTTCACCAGTAGAAAGCTACATTATTCTTGAGTGTCATATAAAATATATTTTCAAAAAGAAATAGAGATCCTTATGAAAATTGCAATAATGTAACCCAAGGTAGCAAAATGTTGCTGAGAAAACTATTGATGATAGATAAAAATAGTAGGTAGGCAGGCAGGGTAGGTAGGTGGGTACCTATCATCAGTCGATAGTTCGCTGATGGGTGTCAAAATCTCTCAAGCTACTTTAGGAACGGTCTCAGTTAAGCGGTGGACCTATAGCTAAGCGAGCTAATCTCTTTTCGATTTATTTATTTCATCCGTTTTTAGGGTTCCGTACCCAAAGGCTAAAAACGGGACCCTATTACTAAGACTCTGCGGTCTGTCTGTCACCAGGCTGTATCTCATGAACCGTGTTAGCTAGACAGTTGAAATTTTCATATAATAATATGATGTGTTTCGGTTGCCGCTATAACAAAAAATACTAAAAACAGAATAAAAGAAATATTCAACTGTGTCTTCCATACTAAAACCGTGATTTCTTTGCCGTTTTTGCGATAGTGGTACGGAACCCTTCGTGCGTTCGTGAGTCCGACTCGCACTTGGCCGTTTTTTTTTCCACCCTGATTTTGAGATCCCTTCACTAACAGTTAGAAGCTAGATTTTTCTACTGCGGTGATTTAGGTTCTTATACCTAGCTACATTGCTCATTATCTCATAATCAGTCCAAACGTTCTAAGAAGTGATGATAAGTAAACATCTGTTGCAGTGCAGCTGCACTTCGTTTCAGATAACGCTGTCATTTATTCTAACCCTGAATTATGAACAACAACAGCACATGTACATTGTACAGATGCACTGGGTATTTATAGTAATTCTCCGCAACGCAACCAAAGGAGGTGAACATAATGTGATTATGATCAATTGTTTACTCACCTTTATAAGATTTCCACGTGTCTGTAATATTGTGCAGAGTTTATATTATCTGTGGCAGAGTTTACATGTGTGACTGTGTGATATAATTGAACTGAATCACAGACCACTTATGGTAAAGTACAAGTAAAATTTCAAAAACCCCCGACACATTTTTATTTCATGCTACATAATTATCTAGTAGGTACATAGTAGACACGCGTCGATCGGAAATCTATTGAACACGTAGGTAATTATGACACGATATCTTGCGAAAACGCCCATAACTTTTTAACGGCTGAACCGATTTTATTCAAACATAGCTAAGAACACTCTCGACAAAATCACCTTTCAAACAAAAAAACTAATTCAAAATCGGTTTATCCGTTTAGGCGCTATGATGCCACAGACAGATTCACAGCAACACACGTCAAACGTATAACACCCCTCCTTTTTCCGACGGGGGGGGGGGTTAAATATGTACTCTGTGACTTAGAGATACTACGTATAACTGAATCAATTGAAATTCTATTGTCTTGAATTCGTGTGTGCACGCACGGCATTGCTGCAGTGAAACACATTAATTGTCAGTATTTTCTGTTGTTTAAATTCAATCCTGTTCTTTTGTAATCGCAATAGAACGATATAATATGCAGCGGTGGACGTCAACCGTTATTTGAGTTGTTTACGTATATTACGGACGGCTAGACCTAGAGACATCTCTATCGCGACTACACATTTGTACATAATGACAATGTGATAAAGTCTCACAGCAGAATAGCAGAGCCATTGCAAAATACATTTACATCAGTCGCAGCAGCTTCTGTTCACAAGAGCATCCCGCATATTCCGGGATAAAAAGAAGCCTATAACACTAGACGATTATGTAGCAGTGTAAAATTTTCGTAATCGGACCATGAATTTCAGAGATAACCTAACATCACACCTGTATGTTCCGTCCCTTACAAATTATAGGGATTTTATTATACTGATTGATTACTGACCGTATAACTTGGGATACAGACCGGCGCTCTCGAGGGCCAGCACTTCCGCCAGACCGGCTACCTGGTGTCGCTGTCGGAGCAGAACCTGGTGGACTGCTCGGCCGCGTACGGCAACAACGGCTGCAACGGCGGGCTCATGGACAACGGCTTCAAGTACATCAAGGACAACGGCGGCATCGACACTGAGAAGGCCTATCCCTATGAGGGCATCGACGACAAGTGCAGGTGAGGGCTCCATGGCATAACTACACACACACCACAGTTTCAAGATATTCCTGACAGTAACAGGATTCCTCTGGGGATGGTTGATGCTTTGAAAGGCCTAACCGACCATCAGTGTACAAATGTGTGTCGAAGTCCTCGACTGAATGATAACGATAATGATGACTTTATTTTATCCGTATCGCATTCCTAAATCACTCTCTGCCGTGGCCCCGTAGGGCACTTTCTTTTCAAGCTGGTCGTCCCATTTTTACGCCTACCTCGTCCAGGTTTTTCTAACTTGTGCTCCTCGATCTAGTTTAAGTCTAATATAAGCCTGTAACAGTCACGCAGAGAGGCATGAGCATTAAATCTAAGACCCTATTTTTCTACGAACTTTTGTTGAGATAGTGCATGTCGTGCACAGGTACAACCCCAAGAGCTCGGGCGCCGAAGACACCGGCTTCGTGGACATCCCGCAGGGCGACGAGGAGAAGCTGATGCAGGCCGTGGCCACCGTAGGACCCGTGAGCGTGGCCATCGACGCGTCGCAGGAGAGCTTCCAGTTCTACTCCGACGGCGTCTACTTCGACGAGAACTGCTCCTCCACCGAGCTCGACCATGGAGTACGTATACAAACACCATATTGCTCTTCAAAACCCTCTCTCATCATCAGCCTTTTAATGTTCCCACTGCTGGGACACAGGCCACCTCTCTGTGAGAGGGAATGGGCCATAATCCACCTATACAAATTTTGTCTATTATATTTTCTACTTGTTTATTTTCGACGCAAAGGCTAGATTTATATTACGACGTTAAAAAAAACAACAAAATAATCATCTCATAGTAAAACAGTTATTGCGTGTGGCGATAACAGAAAATAAATCACGAGGGTCTTGAACTGTTGTTTCTCGATAAAGTTGAAGGGAGAAACATTGTGTTGTGATTGGCACGAAACTGCTACATCTTCTACGATATATCTAAAAGCTGACCTTTCCTTAGGCTTCAATATAAAAAAAAACTGACAACACACCATCAGTAGAGTTATTATTGGCCTACTTTATTAGCTTACCCAGACAAAGTGGGTAAGTAGGTTACTTTGGTACCTACAGTAATTTATTTCTTCCATAATGAACACTTAGTAATTTGAGTGTGCCTAGTAATGTAATGTATGCCATGTCCTTAGGTGCTGGTGGTGGGCTACGGCACGGACGAGAAGGGCGGCGACTACTGGCTGGTGAAGAACTCGTGGAGCCGCACGTGGGGCTCGCTGGGCTACATCAAGATGGCGCGCAACCGGAACAACCACTGCGGCATCGCCTCCAGCGCCTCCTACCCGCTCGTCTAGTGCTCAGTGCTCTAGTCGCTGCGTAGTGCGTCTGCTAGTAGTGCTAGTCACCACTACGAATTACATTCAAATTGTCAATCTAAAAAATTCAGAAACTTTTTAAAACTTGCAGCTCCAGATTTAGAAACCAAATTTAAAATTTAAAGCAAGTTTTCACCACATCAATGTCTAAAAATGTGTTCAATTTGAATTTAAATTACAAGGTAATGAATTACCAACAATTAAATGAAGATAATAGTAAGTAATTGCAATGAACAATGGCGCACTGGTCTAGAAATGTTCCCAAACTTTATTGTCAATTTCCAGATCAGTGTAATCATAGCATCCGCGACACGTGTCATTTAATTTAGTTAGGAGATAGTTAGTACCTAAGAGTAAAGTTTATGAACTATAGGAAGTTAGCGCGGAGTTAGTGTGAAGCACTTGTGATATTATAGTTATCTACTCGCGTCAATGTAGCGCTGTTGAGCTGAATATAAACATTTTATAAAAACACCTGGTTTTATTATGCAATCTTTAATTAGTTATGCTACCTTACATACTAATAATAGCTTTATGTAAAATACGCCAAATGAACAATAACGACTTAATTATGTCTGCAAACTCGCCATATGATATGACATAATACTACGCTTGATTTCCCGAAGGCGACCATTTAATATAACATTCTCTCGCATGAAAAATACCTACTTCCAAAATCATAATGCCTACCCTGCCTACCCTGCCTGCCCTGCCCCTACCGATTAGCACAACGTACCTACAATATAAGCATATTATACTGTATGAACAACAAAGCTGATTGCTAGGTGGCGGTGCAGCGGTGGCGATCTAGTGAAGTTCACCTTGACCGCTTACATCAAGCCAGATTTTATTATTTGTAATACGTGGTATTGAATTGCCTAAGTAATTAAAACTAATCTTAGTAATTCGTAAACTGTAGAAATTATTTACGTCTAGGTTTGGAAATGATGGCGAAATGTAAACCTAGGACATCCACAGAATATAATAGCCTAGCGAGCCTACAGTCTACACCTCTGTCTACGCCTTCGGAGAGAACTGACTTTATATCACCTGATGTTATGTATTGAGATGGTATACCTAACCGAATCGAAAGGCGCCAACGCAAAGGAAACCTTACAAATCTATACTAATATTATAAAGCTGAAGAGTTTGTTTGTTTGAACGCGCTAATCTCAGGAACTACTGGTTCGTGTTTTATGTTGGATAGTACATTTATCGAGAAAGGTTATACGCTATATAACATCACGCTACGACCAATAGGAGCGGACCATACATGAATGTTTTTGCAAAAACGGGTAAAATTCTTCCTTTTTGAGAGCTTCCGTTGCGTGCGCTACGTAAACAGTTAAAGTTACGCAGCAATCATTTATGTAGGTTAGGTTAGGTAGCCAGTTGACGGGAGCGAAGCCGCATGGGACAGCTAGTTGCAGTATATAAGCTGTCTATCTGTCATATTGGGGACATCTAACTTAGCCATGGCGCAGCTCTGTCACACACAGGGCTTTAGCGGCGCGCCGCTTACGTACTTAGTGGCTTTAGGCACGTAAGCTCAGCCTAATTACGTAAGTGAATTCGACAAGGCAAAGGGTTTGACCGCCATCAATAGACCAATCACATGCGAGATGAAAGACGCGATGTGGATTTCCGTCTATGTTGATGGCGGTTAAACCCTTTGCTTTCCGAATTCACTTACGCAATTAGGCTGGTATGGGCGTATTGCACTCACTCGTAGTCGTATTCGATTCTTAATCGTGCGATCATCATAAAACGAGGTACTTACCTAATCGCGAAAACGAATTACAAGTGAGAGCACTACCGCCAGCTCATGGTGATCGGGAAAATAATAAGTGGAAAGTTTAATATATTAAGAATTGCAGCTCGATGTTGTTTGTGTATTATTGTATGTACTTACTTGCGTTCGATAGCATTCTGAGAAAAGTTCGCTTACCTAGTTTTTCCCTCGCCTACCTACCTGGCAACATTTACCAGAACGCGCCGCCAACAACAACATGACTCAGAAATGAGAAACATTACGTCAGCCCAATTTTACCTATTGAATGAATACAAAACCATGGGCTTCGTTGTTTACACGAAATATTTATGTTTGGACGCATAGTTTAGACGAGTCATTATTTTGCGGAAAGCTTTTGTGCAATCAGCCACAGCCGACATATATTATGTTCACTGGCGAATTTCTGCTTATAAAGGGCGATAGTTGTATCAAATAGTGTGTGAGCACGTGACGAGGGGTCGCGGCGGGGTCACTGGCCGTCGCCACCGCGCAGCTTGCTTTGCTTTCGTGCGCCGCCGCGCCGTGAGACTTGAGAGAGGTTCATTGGTTGCGCATTAAAAACTGCGTTGCAAATTGTTTGTGTGTGTGTTGAACATAACTTTGATATTTTCCTCTTATGTAGAGAGGTGCCTAACTCGCCGGAAACATACTTAGGTACATACCTAAGTAACAGGACAAAAACATGAAATGGTCGAATAATAATCTAAATAAAATAAAATTCTCGTGTCACAGTGTTAGTAACAAAAACTCCTCCGAAACGGCTTGACCGATTCTCATAAAATTTTGTGTATATATTCATTAGGTCTGAGAATAGGATGTTAACTATTTTTCATACCCCTAAGTTATAAGGGTGGTCCAACACAATATTATTTGAATTGGCATATAATTTTTTTATTTTTTATGATGCTTCATTAAAAAAACTTTTTTACAATAAAATACTACCGACTTCCACATAATAAAACTAATTAGGTAGGTAGCCCATTAGATAGGTACAACTAAAAAGTGAAAAATATGGTTATTTTCACTTTGTGTTTTTGTGGAAGTCGGTAGTTAGTATCTTTTTGTAAAAAAGTTTTATTTTTCATTTTTAGTTGTACCTACCTAATAGGCAAGTACCTACCTAAACTTTGCTTGTGCGATGCAGGATTTGTGTGACGTCATGTCATTAGATCGTAAGTGGCGGCGTTGATGCGTCCGTACATCTCATGATGCCGGCACGCATCCAGGCCCGTGGAAAGTTGGTTACCATGAGTCAGAAACTCGGAACTGTATGCGGTTGTACCGCAGTGAGTCGGGATAAATAAATCACAGCGTGAACTATAAACTCGTCGTTGACTCGCACCGAAGATGCTATAAATCGTCACGATACGCTGTAATTAGAGCGCACAGTCATAATATGTAATGAGATCTAATTAATTATGATTGATAGCATCTGTGCGTACGCCCCGGCGGCTCTCGGGTGGGAGGCGTCGAGATCACATGACGGCACCCTTACAAACAAACATTATCACATTCGCATTACAGCTGATATTATATACAATATGCGCGTCTGTCTACACAAGATACGGCTCCCGGTGTCATGGCATGCCTGTTTGAGCACGTACATCTATATATGAGTAGGGACGATGATGGCGCGACCTGACTTTAATCACCTTAAACATCTTGAAACTAATTGTAGTGATTACAGCCACACTGCATCGAGCAGATTTGACAAGTGTGCACTCTGATTGGCGGCGGCGAAGGTACGTTTATCTCCTGCGGGCAACCACAGGTTGAGTTTTTCAAGTGAGCGTGGAAGGCCAAATCCGAATCTATTTAAAATGAGGTCTTTCCTAGTTCACCGTATGACATTACTTTCCAGAACTTAATGCTTATTAACGACACTACTAAATGGTGTAATAATACAGCTTGTGTATTTTTTTTTTCAATGTCAACGGGTTCGATTCCTGACTAGGAATATTGATTTTTGAAAAATACAATGATGCAGTTTAAGTTTGTATCAAAATCAACCCCATGACTCGAGTGTTTTTCGCTATTCCTCATAGTTTCGGATTTGGCCATCCACGCCTACTTGAAAACTCAATATGTATGATGTTAAACAAAGTTACAAATAAGGGAGAAAACGGTAAAATAAAATATGCTTCGACATTGATAGAACGCTTTATATTATAAAACAAAACTATGGCACTCTGTGTGCACACGTCTATGTACAGTTGTTATGTATTACTTACTATTATGTACGAGGGGCTCACTCATTCGTAACAAACGTTTGTTCCGACATTGATCATTTTTATTACAATTTAAGTATGAGGGTTTGTTACAGATCAGTGTGCACCCTTGTAAATACATATTTAAGGAAGATATGCTTACTCCTACCAACTCTAATAGTTACATACGACAAATAAATAATACTGATTACGTTAAAACACTTAGAACACACTAATATTTACACTGGGTATCTTAATTATATGTATTACTTTTAATTGGCATTCAATGTATTACTAGGTATTTCACAACTGTTTACTAACAACAAATAATGATTGGTATTTCCACATAATACTTAATATAAAATACAACAATGGCTTCATTAATTTCGGGTCAGCAGGAAAGTTGCCTTAATCGCAGAACGGAGACTCGATCGCAATTAAACATCGACAATTAACGAGTTCAAGTGACATCTGAGACAATCTGAGTCAACTGTAGCCGACCCGAAAGAGTGCTCCACTACGACGACAATCAAACGCTTTGTTTAGTAATTACTGATTAATGAAGCTTTGTTGTCGAAATTAGAGCGAAACGCGACCTCCGCCACTTTTACACTTTGTTCCAAATTCATATTGAATCCCAGAGATAAGGTTTACTTAAGAATGCCTAGTCGATAATTGGATTACGACATACTGTATTCTTATTGCGTAATACGAACTTAGACTTTTCGCTTCCGGCTAGGTATTATTAAAGGAGTAGCCAGGATTTATTTCCGAGCAGTTCCTATTTCGAACTCATAGAAAATGATTAGAACTAGTATTCTAGCCTATGAATAAGTATAAGTATCGCTGCTTAAAGAACTTTTTGGCACATATGAAAATTTAAATTTAGAATTTAACATATCATTTTGGCGGACTGTAATGTTGGTAAGAATTCATTTCCTGTATATTTGACACCTCAATGTCTAAATAATCTGGAAGCACAGTTTTCTACACCTTGTTTTTGCAAAACTTATTAGTAATCAATGGAACACAATCATGTCAAGTTATTTTGACAGCCTGTCTGTTTAGCAAGAAAAATAAAATAGTCGGTCTGTTAGCATACATTTTTATATTTTGTAGCTTTTTCAGAAACCGCGGTCTAGCCAGACTTCCGAGCTTATGTTTTACTAGTGATGCCTTCATGCGAAATGCACCAACATTTAAACCATTTTATTATGCACAACAAATTATTGGCACTTAAACTTAGGTACCTAACAGAAGTAACTACGAGTTGATTCCACGCTTATCACTTAATTATGTACAAAACTATACAAACTGACATACCTACTGTTCTTATTTACATCATGGTTGTGACTTAAACTAAATCAAGAGATAATAAGTATGTCTAATCAATCTGAATAGGTATATGTTACCGGCCAGACCCGATTTCAGGCTAAATTAGTCTGTCCTAGGCCAAACTGGTTTATCCTATGTGTGTTAGGATAGTTTAGCCTAGGACAATCTAGTTTGGGCTCAATACTTTAGGCTTTATACGATATAAGTTTTGAAACTGTCATGGTCACTAACACTAACATTAACATTTCGTTACACGGCAAACAGATCGTTTATCCGTGATCATGATCATGGTGCTTGCAACAGCACCCAAATATCGGAAACTCGCTACAAACAGTAAACATGATAAACATCCCGCTTCTAATGTTAACGTTACGTTATACAATAGTTTAGCCTAGAAACAATAGTAGTAAGTAAATAATGGGTCTATCCTAGAAGCGACTAGGGCATATTCATCTAATTCATCAAACGTCTATTTGTGGTGGTGTTTCTATTTTCAAATTGAATGTGTTCAATTCCTGATAAGGAATATTGATGTTTCAGAAATCCAATTATGCAATTTTAGTTTTCATCTAAATCGGGCCTGTGACTCCTTTTGAGTGTTTTCTGCTATTCCTCAGTCCCGGATTTGGCCATCCACGCCAACTTGGGAAACAGGATGAGTTTAGGTCAAACTAGATTACCCTGATACGCATAGGATACACCGGTTTAGCTTAGGCCAAATAGTTCAGCCTGACCGGTTTGGCCAGTAACATCTAAGTATGTATTACTATCAACGGCAACAGCAAAGTACACCTTGACAGGGCTTATGTTACGCTCTTGGACAATCATGATTGGTATTAGTATTTTTAATTATTTGAAAAGAAGAACGATGTAGTATGCAGCCTTAAATCTTTAGCTATGAAATTGCCGTTTTATTGAACTGGCCACTTTCAACTGTTACGGTTTCACTTCGGAGTTCTTTATTGAAATCAATTTTATTTATTTAGACTTCATGCACAAAGGTACAAAGACGGCGTTGAAAATAAATCCTCTATTTCTGCTTAATGCATAATATACCTACCAACAGCTAGGCGCCAATACCGAGAGGAAGCGCGTTCCAGAGAAGAATGGAAAAGAAGAATGAACAAAATCAGAAATATGAGAAGATTATTGAAAGAA
This sequence comes from Orthosia cruda, assembly GCA_964057195.1. Classification (NCBI taxonomy): domain Eukaryota; kingdom Metazoa; phylum Arthropoda; class Insecta; order Lepidoptera; family Noctuidae; genus Orthosia; species Orthosia cruda. Next base: position 41,646,991 of record OZ059836.1, read on the forward strand.
CGCGGATCCCTAGCGCGTGAAGAACAAGTTGCTCAACATGCTCGTCGAGCCCAGCTGAACCCGGTTAGACGAGAAGCCGACCTCAAAATAGTTGGCCAAATGCTACACAGATTAATGACTAATTTGTTGTACCTAAATATAATAATAAAATATTGATGGATAAATAGATAGGTAAATATTGAAAGTATTATAAGGAGGAGGAGGTGTAGAGCGTGGCGAACTTGAGCTTGAGCTCAGACCAGACCAAAATCAGATCTTTATTTGTTTCTTTGTGGTTTGTTTATCTGCAACGTCACCATGTTGGTGTGACGGTTAAGGGTCTGGGCCGAATCAAAGAACACCGAGGCGAACATCTGACATTTTACGTAGCTGAATAGACCTTTCGACGTAATGACACTTCTATCTAGATGACGCGTATATTCATGAAACCTGTTATTTTTAAATACGTGTTCAAACGTGGTAAAAATGAGGCCCAAACGGCTCGTAATTTTAATTTGAATTGAATTTGTTGAACCGCTTTCGTTCAGGTGGCGCATGGCGGCTTGGAGATGGAGGTGACTCGTCGCCGCGGGGCTAATTCATATTCTCTCACTAAAATGTGTGCTTCTAGAATAATAAATATAGTTCAATATTGTAATATTCGTTTCGATGTGCGCTAGCCTTTTCAGTTCAAAGTGGCCAGTTTAACAAATTGGCAATTTCATAGGTAATGCCCCAATTATTTACTCTTAGTAAAACACGGACTTACAAGCCAGCAGAGTAATAACTGGTTAAAAAGTATACGAACAACGAAGTTAGTTATAATAAAAATTGAGATCGATCCGACGCCTCGACGCGGTGTGCGGTGTGCGGTGTGCGGTGACTATGTACTGGTGGTGGGTGGCTGGTGGCTGGTGGCGGCGGCCACTATTTCTTCTTGGGCTTCTTGGGGTTGCGCGAGCGGCTCTTGGCCTTGCACAGCGGACAGATGGGCGCGTTGCGGTGGATCTGCTGGTGGCACGACAGGCACGACTTCATGGGCGGCGGCTGCTGCCTGCACACACACACACACATACACACGTGCAAGCTAGACCAACACTTATTGAACCACTCTTCAAATGGATCTTTGATTAGCAGTATTTGTTGCATGTAAAGTTTCCTTAAAATATTTCTGATCAAAATAATTATCTAAGTATAGAAAAAAATTGCGTACCTATAAATAAAAATAGTTTCAAACAAAAATTCAAATTATATTATTAGCCTTTGATAAAATAAACTGTAATCGAATAAATTAATAATTAAAAGGTAAGGATTAGGGGAGGTAAGGACGGGTGGAGGTACGAGGGTAATCAGGTAGAGAACAAAAACAAAAATAAAACATAATCGAACCTCAGCGAGACGGTAAGGAAATCTTGGTCGAGGGCAGACCTGAACGCGGGCGGCGGCGGCGGCGGCTTGCGCGGCGCGGCGGGCGGCAGGAACGACGGCAGCGAGCGCGGGGCGGAGCCCTGCGCGGCGGAGCCCCCGCCCGGCAGCGCGGGGAAGCGGCTGGAAACACTGACATCTTACTCCATCGTACTTCAAACCAACTATGTCACGAAGATTTCTTGCTTATTGATGCTACGACACTTAGAAGTGAACATTGAAATATATTGCATGATAAATCATAGCCAAAATTCATGTACTACTGTATGTATCTAACTGTATGGTGCCCCCGCACATTCATACAATATATGTTAAACAAAATTAGCATTTGCATATGCACAATCATTCATGTCATTATGCCCACAATTGGGCCTCAGGCTTACTCTCTGTAAAGCAAAAGTAATCCCTCATTAGTTTCATCTTGATCTGTGAGTGGGTGGTGTGGAGGTGACATAGTGGTGCAGTGGTGACAGTGACACATACTCGGGCGTGATGGGGCTGCCCTCCTCCTCGTGCAGGTCGGGCAGGCGCTCCAGGCCTAGGCACTGGCGCCGCAGCAGGTCCACCTCGGCCTTCAGCGGACGGTAGTCCTCGTGCAGCCGCGAGGCCGCCGACAGCTTCCGCGTCATGCTTTCTTCTGTCTGCTTTATCACCGTCTCCATCTGGACATGCAGATTAATTTTTGTTACATCAACTGCAAAAATAACATGAAGTCAGCAGCAAGATATAATATGTGAGTGTGAGTGGGCACTGGAAGGCCAGCAGGAATGATATAGTATTGAGAGAATGCGTCTAAAGTAGAACTGAATTCAAGTATTCATAGCGGCACACACAGACAGAGAAAACAAACAGTTTAAAATGTTACAATAGTGGGCCAACAATAGCACACGCCTAACTAAACAAACAGGCGGCTGCTGGTATTAATAGCTCCTACATGCCACTGATATTGTTTATGATTTCTGTACTTTTAAGCATTCCAATATGTTTAGAAAAACTTTTGTTTATTGTTCTCATTTGGGCTTTTTATTGATGGGGTTTAATATTTAACTAACTGGACAAAATATTTCCTCATTTTCATTTTGAGGAAATGTTTGATGACGCAGATTCTAGGTTAGTGTTAGGTTTCTGTGTTAATTCATACTATCTATTAGTTTCGTTTAATTTTTAAAATCCCTGTCCCTGTCATAACTCATAATCTATTAAAAATTGGTCCTTTTTGGAGAAGAGAAAGCGAAAAGATGTTGAATGTTACATCATTAGATAGTAAAAATCATACAGCATTGATGTCAGCATGAATCTGGCGCAACTCCTCCACGTGGCTCATCTTCTCCTGCTGCAGCAGCTCCATCTCACGTTTGTACTGTGCCAGGCAGCGCCCCTCCTGGTCCCCGCTTCGCACCTCATTTAGAATGCTGCGCTTCATACGCTCCAGAGTTATTGTTTTATTTCTGGAAATTTTGAATGCATGCAGCTTTTAATATTGTATCCAAATTGAAGAAATTACAAGAAATTATTGAGAGATATTTATAGCAGTAAAGATCTATCCCAGAAAGGTCCATACTAAATATATTCAAGAAAGGAAGAAGGTTTACAGATAATACTTGGTAGTTTTGTGACAAATAATAGGAAGCTTTTTTTAAGACGTTTAACGGAAGTATTAATATGCAATATCGAATGTCTAAGAAGCTTTAAAAAAAAAATACCTCTTGTAATCTCATTAATTTATTTGATTATCCATTTGAAGTGTTATATTTTGAGTTACTTACTTACGTTTTAGTTAAGATTTATCATACATATGTACTTACAACTAGAATAATAAATATTTCAAACAATGTCAAGTGTTTATTGATCGAGTCCACAGGTGCGATTTGGAAAGGCATTTTGAATATTTTATCAATCATAAATCATCATACCTGATCTCTTTCATAGCTTCTAACTTGTGATATATTTCACGTTCGTTTTCAGCGGTCATTATTTTTGTTAAAAACTATGAAAATAAACGAAAAGGCACCACAAAGCGAAAATCACATTCGTCGTCTTCGCCGTGCATGAGCATAATATCCATAGAGAAAACTCAATTAGATAGAGTAATGAGTTCATAGTGATGTGACTGATGTAGAGATGAGTCAACTAAACTAACTCGAGTAGCGCTTGGCATTCGTATATAATACGTGATGGGCAAAAATCGTAAATCAAACAAAACAGAGCTAGATTGAAAAATGGCACTCGTATTAAAAGACCGTCCATAACGTAACAGATGCATAAATAGCCATTATTTATCTACTACTTCTATAACAGTACTGTCCGCTTGTCAGCATACCTTTTGTGCGTACAACATTATGTTCAAGGATGTTATATTGGTAAACGAACGAGATGTACCTATATTTCCATGAAGCTTTTAATTAAATTATAATTTATTTAAAATGTCAGATAGCTATTAGTACATTGCTTGTTAGTAAAAAAATCGGCCAAGTGCGAGTCGGACTCACGCACGAAGGGAAGCTACCTAGTGCTTATAACCTAATGTTTAATTGGTGGAAATGTTTTCAAATGTAAAATTACCCTTCGTCGGTAATATACAATAACGGTTATTTGAAAGTGCTTTAATCACGATTTTTGAGGCACCAAATTAATAGCACACGGTAAGTTGTAGGTTGAATTATTGTAAATTTAATGATTAGTTAACTCAATTGATTTAAAACTAGATGGCAGGGAAGTAATGAATATAAAAGTTCTTCATTTTTAAGTTTTCAATAATAACTTTATAACATATATTTTGATTATTTATGATATAAAGTACAATTCATAAACAACTAAAGTTTTAGGAATTTCAAATGTAAATATATATTGAACAAATCGTTATTAATTTGGAGCCTCAAAAATAATCATTAAATCACTTTTAATAACCGTTATATCTTTTGTTTCACTTCGTGCTTACATACTTGGTAAATTGCGGTTTACGATTTATGACGTATTAAAAAAACTACTTACTAGATCTCGTTCAAACCAATGTTACATCTTATTTTTTTTTAGTTTGATCTTTCTTTTATTTTAGAAGTAACAGGGGGGGACACATTTTATTTATTTATTTATATAAACTTCATGCACAAAGGTACAACGGCGGACTTAATGCCCACAGACTACTAAGAGATTTAATGCCTTAGGCATTCTCTACCAGTCAACCAAGGGTGGTGAAGAGAAAACATGGCAGGTGCATTGTTTAAATCGTGGCAACAATATAACAACAAAATATAACTTTTAATTGCTTAAAATACACATACATTTATATATTATATGATACATACCTAAATAAATATATATATTTAATAAAGTAATGAAAATAAGTTATCGAGATGACCCTACCCCGCTGATAATAATATTGCAATTTCCGCTTGAAAGCATACCGACTGGTTGCCGCCCTGATTTGAAGAGGAAGCGCGTTCCAAAGAAGAATAGACTGAATATGAAAAGAAGAATGAACAAAATCAGTAGTATGAGAAGGACAGAGTAAGAGCAGAAGAACTTAAATATTGAAAGTGAGATATAAGGTAAGAAGGTGAGTGGGAGAGTTGAGTAGGGAGAAAATCGTAGTTAGAGCGCGAAAACACCTTCTCTGGCGAATGGGCATCCATTTGAGCTCAGACCTGTAGCTCGACACATGGTCATATTTTCTCAAATAAAATATGAACCGAATGCAGTTATTGAGGAGCCTATCAAGCTTATCCAGCAGAACCGCATTCAAGTCGAAGTAGCACACGTCACCATAGTCGATTATGGGAAAAGTTAAGGTCTGCACAAGCATAGTCTTCGTCTTTGCGAGCAAAAAGTTCCTCAGACGATACAGGTATCGCAAAGTGCCGTTGACTTATTGACTGACACTAGTAACCTGACTATGCCAGCCAAGCGTCAAATAAAGATGTAAACCGAGATCTTTTACGCTAGGGCTAATGGGAATAACGGTACCATCTAAAATAAGAGAAGGAAGAGAGCTAACCGCCACTCTACCCACCATGCGCGAGCTTCCTATTACAATGGCCTGACACTTCGAGGGGTTTACAGCGACCCCAAATCTATTAGACCAGATTTTAATGACTTGCAAGTCTCGGTTTACATCTTCTATAGCCTCTGATAAACTTTCCACCATTATCGGCATAAAGATGATACGAACACCGAAGACAGAAGATAATAAAATTAATGAAGATAGAGAATAATAATGGAGAAAGAACACCGCCTTGTGGAACACCAGCACCTAGATCACGCCAACTCGACGAATTCTCGTCGACGCGAACCGACTGCTGACGTCCCCGAAGATAAGAAGAGAACCATTCCAGCGTCTCAGAAGAAACCATTAGATGTGAGAGGATAGATAGAAGAACATCGTGACTGACGGCGTTAAAGGCTTTTGAGAAATCAATAAGTACCAAAACGGTAACCTTGGTATCCTCCATTGCCTCTCTGATGTCACCAGTCACTTTGAGGAGAGCGGATGCAGTACTGTGCCCAGGCCTGAACCCAGACTGGAATGAGCTGACAAGGTTGTTACGGTGAACGAACCCCGAAAACTGCTTGTGGACACAGGCCTCGAGGACTTTTGACAGGAACGGGAGTATGGAAATAGGTCGAAAATTATTAGGTAGGGAGGGATTTTAAATTTTAGGAAGTGGACGGACATAGGCCATTCGCCACAGGGATGGGAACAGACCGGAATCTAGGGAAAAGTTTATTATATGGGTTATCGGAGGAAGAAGAAATTCAAGGATCAAGGTGTCAATTTGGCGACTAATATCATCATGGCCCACAGCCTTGGGTTTTATAGAAAGGATCATCTTTTTAATTTCATCCTCGGTAGCTGGAGAAAATCGGAATGGTTCTATAATAGGACCGGGTAGGCTAGTAATGGAATCGACCGTCTGAGACAACATTTGGGAATCCAAATGGCAAGTGGTTGTAAAGTGACGGTTGATTTCTTCCTGGCTAATCTATTTGGGGAAATCCACATGACGAGGCCTACCGATACCGAGAGTTCCAAGGAATTTCCAAATATCGGCAGGAGAAGAAGAAGAAATGTTTTCTAGAATATAGCGGCGTTTGGCGTTGCGTATCACCTGATTACATCGATTTCTAGCAGCTTTGAAAATGTTCCTATTTTCTTCACTGCGATCTTTTTTAAATTTCCGAAATGCTCGGTCCCTGCGTCTCATCGCCATACAAACACCTGCCGTCATCCAAGGAGCAGGTGGACGCCTGAGTTTAACCCTCTTGACCGGGGCGTGTATGTCGTAGAGAGCAAGGACCGTCCGATTAAAGATATGCAGTTTTTCGTCTATAGATGTTGCCGCAGCAAGGTGACTCCAATCGAATTCCGCCGCATCCTGACGGAGCTTCTCGACACCCAGACGCGCAAAACAACGAATGTGCAGAACTTTAGGTGGTTTTAGGACATATGAGAGGAAAATTAGGTCATGGTGGGAAAAGCCAGGTGCTGGACACTGACCATGAGAGGAAACAAGGGAGGGAGTGGACGTTAGGATTAGGTCGAGCCATGTGTCATCCCCTGTGATATTGAAATGTGTGGGTTTCAAAGGAAGAACGTGGAGACTAACGGACTCAATTATGTGGAGAAGTTTACGGGAACGAGGAGTTGGATGGCAAAGGTCTGTATTGAAATCGCCCATGATGACGCAATGTGCGTACTCTGATCCTACAGACTTTACAGGTTGAGGAAATAGTCAACGGCGGGCGGACAGTACACAACACCAAGCAGGGTTTTGACCCCTTTGATGTAGATCACCAAAAAGAGGTACTCAACAGAAGCACTGTATAATGAAGGAGATGATGCAACGATTTTGTAGGGAAAATCGCTACGAAGATAAATAGCAACACCACCCCCTCCCTTACCAATCCTATCGTTACGGATAAGAATGAAACCGGGAAGAGGGTAGGTCGTCTTTCTACGACCTACCCTCTTCTTAGATGAGGCTTAAACCAACTCTCAGAAATCAGAACGGCGTGGACATTGGCGTCAGAAAAAGTGTCGTAGAGATCGGTGTAATGACTTGCCACACTCTGATAATTTATGTGACATACCCTAAATAAGTTACGTTTCGGTTGCCTAAAGCTCTGACGCACAAAGTCACCTAGGGTATCGGTCAGTGAGTCAAAAGTTGTAGTAGCAAAGAGATAAGAGATCCAACGGCACAGTGAAAAGAGTCATCATCAGGTAACATAGAATACGATTAAAAATAATATAAAATAAATAACTATAAAACTAAACTATGGCAAAAACTGTTAACTGTTTCTATTGTTAAATATGAATGTTTTTGCGTAGAACTATTAAAATTAAAACTGCTACAAATCATGCTTGATTTATTTTATTTCACCAACTGCCACACCATAACCAAAACTTGTAGTTGTGATTATGGTAAGTAACAACACTATGAACGAAAAATAAAAAAAAAAGAATTGAAAGGAAAATGGCCGCTTGACCATTGATAGCGGCTTGCTGTCAAAATAGTGGAATCATTTTAGGACAACGCGTACGCAATAAATTGTGTGGAAACTGTCTTGATGGATGATATTTATAAGCAGGCCGAATGAATTTCTCATATTTTACCTTAGTTGACTCGAATATTACTTCGCGGAGGTCATTTACACCTTTGCAACTTGCTTCGTGTCGTGCCCACTAAATTCCATTCGACTGTTTACTTGTGAGAATGAGTGAGGAAGGCAGCGAAGATTCGCCTCCACGGCCGAAACGCAAGATCAAGAAAGTGATGGTGCTGTCGTCGGATTCGAGCTCGGACAGCGACGAAAGTGTCACAGCAGCGGGGTCACGCAGAAAGAGATTGAGGGTGACTGAGCAAGCTTCAACACGTTGTATTAGCCCTGGAGTCGGTGGATTATTACAATGAGTGTGTTTTAGGTGCTGAGTGATGACGGGAGCGACAGCAGCGGCAGTTCAGTGGTGTGCGCGGGAGCACGGCGTAAGCGCGCGCTGCCCAAGCTGCGGGACTCCGAAGGCGACAGCGACACGTCGGGATGGGCCACCGACCATTCGGACGCGCCCAAGGCCGCCGCCTCGGTCGCCAAACCAACTTCTGGTTTTGCATCGGATAGCTCAGAAGGCAACTCTGACAAGTGCTCCATTTGCCTTTTACGTTTCACAGATCAAGAAGTGGGGACACCACAGAGCTGTGAACATATCTTCTGTTTGGATTGTATCACTGAATGGTCTAAGAATGTCAACACCTGTCCAGTAGACAGAATGACGTTTGATTTTATAGTAGTAAGAGCTTGTGCGGGTGGACGTGTGCTTCGTACTGAGCCTGTCAAGGTGGTGGAGCGCAGGCCTTCAGTTGAGCTGCTTGTGGTCGAGGACCCAACTGTTTGTGAGGTAAATATGATGTTTACATTATGTATTGTTTTACTTACATAGTTTGTAAATTAATTGTTACGAACACTGAATCCAACAGGACTCAAACCAAGTTTATTTATTTTTTTGACTTATAAATAATTACTTGTAAGTAGATGGAGCTATAAACTTAAAAAATTGAATTGATCTTGTAAGTAAATGATTTATTATTATGAGTACCACTATCTGGTATGCAACTGGTTCAAGGTGTTAACATTGACCATGACTGTTTTTGTCTCTTATGAGTGACAAAAAACTAAAGCATTATTCTGTCCTCCTATAGCTAGAGTTTAACTATCTCAAAAAATAATATTTTGAGTTATAGATGAAAAACATATTTTTTTATTTTTTTCGTCATATTCCATTTGCAATCGGTCATCGGACCATAAGGAAATTCGTTCCATGACAAATGGCATTGTGGTAGAGCAGCGGGTGCTGCGCCTCCCACTTATGGAAATCAAAAATAAATCTGAAATATTTAATAACAATGCAGTTTAGCAACTATTAATCATATGCAAGAGTTTTCGTCAAAAATTGATCTTTGGAATTATTGTGCACTTGCAAATAAGAGCATTGTTTATTTAAATCAATGACTAAATCTGACATAGCAATTTGTGGCATTTTTATTTTTTTAAACAGATTCCTTTGATAGTATAAAAATACTGCTAGAGAAATCAATTAGAGAATGTTTAGCTGATTACAGAGGTCATATAGTGGCACTCTAGCTATAGGAGGGCAGTATTAATCAATTGCACTTTTACTACAAGTCTGTGTGTGGCGTTGGTTCAAAATGTTAAAACAGAATATGCACCATGAAATATTGTGTTATAGGTGTGTGGTCGCACAGACAATGAAGAAACTATGCTTCTGTGCGACGGATGTGACCTTGGATATCACATGCAGTGCCTCACCCCACCGCTGTCGGAGGTAATCTTTAAATACTTTAAGTTCTGGGCACAGTTTCCAACTAAGTACAGCCAATCATTATTGTTACTTATCCACATTCTAGAACTTGTATTTCCGTGTGTTGCAGGTCCCTATTGATCAGTGGCTCTGTCCCAATTGTGACACCTTGCTATCAGACATGGACTTCTTATTTTCTGGCATCACAACAGATATGGATATACCGTCTAGAAGTGCATTAATCAGAGAGACTAGGAATGTTAGATCATCACGGACTCATAGTGCAGATGAACCGTCAACATCTTCTGGCCACAGAGGAAGTCGCTTGAATTCTGAAGATTTACCAACAACATCAAGAGGATCACGCTCAGTACAAGGTAGTAGCTCTCGAGCAACTACCACAAGGCGTAAAACTACAGCACATACAAACCGTAGAAGACCAAAGAGAAGAAGAACTAAAACTGTTATTATTGAATATGAAGTTCAAGAAAATGGTAAATTTCCAGTCACAAAACGAGTTAAGAGGAAACTAAAGAAAAGGAGGGTTAGTAAATATCTTTTAAATTGTTATTATTAATATTAAATGAGGTCAAATTGTGTAACTAATGTGTGTAAAAGGTAAGTATAGAACCCATTGCAAAAAATCTTTTACTGATAAAAAGCTGAGTGAAAATGTGTGGACGAACCTGCAGGCGAGATATAATTCTGAATTGAATATAGCTTTAACATTTTATTTGGATGTAACCTGTGAATGTGTGTGTGCAGACGAAGAGACGCCAGCCGCGCACGGCGGCCCGGCGCTCGCACGTGCTGGCCAGCGTGCGTGCCGCGCTGCTGGCGAGCGGGGCGGGCGGCGTGCGGGCGGGCGGCGCGCGGGCGGGCGGCGCGCGGGAGGGGGCGGGCGGCGCGCGCGAGGGGGCGGGCGGCCCCCAGGAGCTGGCGGCGCGGCGCCTGCGCGCCGGCATCCCCGCGCTCAGCCTGTTCGGCGACGCGCACTCGCTGGACTACTTCTCCGAGGACGACGACGAGCACGGCGTGTCCGAGCGCGCCAGCACGGCGGTGGCCGCGCGCCCCGCCGCCCGCGTGTTCAGCGCCTACAGACAGGTACCTACGGTGGTTGCGGCATGCGGCATGCGGCATGCGGCATGCGCGTGCCTATATTTGTGATGCGCATTACTATTTTGTGTAATAATTACAAATATGGTGGCTTGTTCCAGGCGAGAAGAAAGATGATCTCCATTCCGTCTCCGACGCACGCGTCGTCGGCACCGGACGTTCTCTCCTCCATCCTGGAAAGTCAAACTTTGCTTCATTCAAAAAAATCTGTCGTATCCATTTCTGTAGACGGCAGTGTTAATATTAAATTAGAAACTCGCGAAAACACCAAGCTTCCGAGGAAACAATCTGACGAGCCGAAAAAACAGGACAAGATAGATCTCTCGCAGGGAGAGGACGCCACGAAGAAAGCGCCGTCGTACCCCGGCCAGTCACGCGGCGGTCGTGGCTGGGGCGGCGGCTACACCGGCAACTACCACCGCGAGCAGGGCTCCAATAGCCTCAACAGCAATAACCGCGGTGGCTATGACGGCAACCACAGCGGCGGCGGCAGCGGCGGCTACCAGAACCGCGCGGGGAACGCGTTCAACCAGAGCAACAACGCGCGCCGCGACGACATGGACACATACAACAATTACTCTAGAAGACCGCACCAGTATCCGCAGGCAGACGAGCCGTTCGAGCGCAACAGACGGCCCGCGCCCGAGCAGAACAGAGCGCAGAACAACCAGGCGCCGCCGCGCAGCGAGCCCGGCCGTTACAGCCTGGGCGCGCCCGCCTGGCAGCCCTACGTGCCGCCGCCCGTGCCGCACAGGCACTCGTTTGGGGGCTTCGAGAACCCTCTCGACATGAGAATGGCTCCAATTCGCCGACAAAACTCGGCCAACAGTACCCCCGAGGCCGCAGCGCAAGCGTCGCCCGCGCCCAAGCCTCAGCCGCAGGCGCAACCCTACCGCCCGCTGCCGGAGCCGCCCATGTTCAAGTTTGACAAGACGCCCGACGTGGACAAGTCGGAAGATGAGAAGAGTGATTCCAGTTTAGTCATAGATACTGAGAAGTACGATCCCACCGAGCCGACCAACGATGACGACAGCGGCGACGACGATGAGGCAAGCGCGCCGCCCGCCGCGCCCCCGTCGCCCCCGCCAGCGCCCCCTTCGCCCCCGCCCGCGCCTCCCTCGCCCCCGGCCGAGCTCCCCGCGCCTCCCGCGCCCCCAGCGTCCCTGGCGGCCGGCGTGCTGGACAGTGCCGTGCGCGCCGTGCTGCACGAGCACCGCGCACTGCTGACGGCGCCCGCTCCCGGCTCCGGCAGCGCCAGCGACGACGACTCGGAGGGCGACTGCCCCAACTTCTCCATCTACTCCGCCACCAGTGTGCACATCGCCAACACGTCGGGCGCCGCCCCCGCGCCCGCGACCGCCGCCCCGCGCGACTCCCTGGAGGACCTGGTGCAGGAGGACGACGAGCCGCCCGAGCCGGCGCCGCGCGTGCAGCCCGAGCCCGCCGTCACCACCACGCCACCGCCCACCGTCCGGAACAAAACTGAACAAGACCTCAAAGAGAAGGTCTCCAAAAGATGTCCCATCACCACCAATCCGCGAAACCCTATTAAGATTAAACTGAACACGCCTTCGTTGATAAAACGACAAGTTAGTCTGTACGACGAAGAGATGGAGGACGAGGAGGAACAGGTAGTGGAGGACAGTGAGAGCGCGCCCGCCGACGAGCCCGGCGACCTGCTGCCGCGCGCCGCTGACGCCGACACACGCGACGACTGCGCCGCTCAGGTGCACGATGACAGCGCCGCGCAGGTGCACGATGACAGCGCCGCGCAGGTGAACGACGCCGCCGCCTCGCTCCTCGACAGCGCCGCTCAGCCCGAAGAGCCAGTGGAGCGCCCTGACTCGCCCAACAAGGTGGAGGACGCTTCCGAACCCGTATTGGAGAGCGACACCATCGAACCGGCCAATACTAACTACGAGGAGCCCGACCAAGTGCAGGAAATAGTCGCAAACAGTGCCACTGAAATAGATAAAGATGCTACCACACCTGACATTGAGGAGGAACCGACTACGCCCACTGATGTAGCGGCCTCGGTGACGGAGGACAAGGTAGACGACGACGACGACAGCATGGACAGCGACCACGCCGCCACGCCGCCGCCGCGCCGCCGCGCCTCCACCAGCTCCGACGACCTGTCCGCCGACACTGAACTGCCGGCGCTCCCGCACTCTCCGCGGAAGGGCTCCGTCGACAGGAACGACGACCTGCTGGAGAAGATGACGGAGTCCATCAGCGAGACCGAAGACGAGAGGAGCTACACGCCCTGCCTCGATGAGAATAAGTCCAAGGACACGTCGCTCGAGACCGAGAAAGAAAAGGGTATCGAGGGGCTCGACACCGAGATGATATCCGAAGACGAGGGCAACGAGATGTTCTCCGACAACGAGCGCGCGCCCTCCGAGCGGTCCCGAGCCTCGCCCGCGCCCCGCCCGCCCACCGACGAGGAGGGCGAGATCGTGGACAAGAAGAAGGAGCCGCGCCCGGACGACGCCAAGAAGAAGAAGAAGAAAGACTCCAAGAAGGAGGGCAAAGACAAGAGCAAGGCCAAAGGCAAGAAGGCTGACGTCGCTTTCAAGAAGCTCAGCAAGAGCGGCAAGGAGCGCAACTACCGCGACAAGGACAAGAAGCGTGACAGGCGCGACTCCAGCGACGCCTCGCGCGACCGCAAGCAGCGCCGCAAGGAGCGCCGCAAGGACCTGGAGCGCTACGACGTGCGGACGCTGCTGAGCGAGAAGCGGCGCCGCCCCAAGGACGCCTTCGGGCGGGACGTGTCGCCGCGCGCGCAGCCCTCCCTCAGCCCCGAGCGCCTCACGCCGCGCCCCGCGCGCGAGCCCAGCCCCGCCCCGCGCCGGCGCCGGCGCCGCTCCGCCGACAAGCGCGCGGAGCCCCGGCGCCGCCGCTCGGCCGAGCGCACGCGCAAGCGGCGTCGCGAGACCTCGGGCTCCAAGAGCCCGCGCCCCAAGCCCGCGAAGAGGAAGAAGCGCGTGCGCTCGTCGCGCTCGTCGTCCCGGCGCCGCAGTCCGCGCCGCCGCAGCCCGCGCCGGCGCCGCGTGCGCCGCTCCCGCTCCCCGTCGCCGGCGCTGTCGGCCGCGCCGGGGCCGGGGCCGGGGCCGGGCCCGGGCTCGGTGGACTCGCGCCTGCTGTCGCCGCGCACGCCGCCGCCCGAGCCGTCGCCGCCGGCGCCGGAGCCCGCGCGCCGGCGCCGCGAGCCGGCTCGTCACCGCCGCCTGCGCGACCCTGCCGGACCCTCCAAGGAGGTGAGTCCATCCGAGATACGTTATATCATTTCTAAATGGGCACAACGGCAGTTTTTATAATAATTTTTTGGTATTATAGATTATAGGATATGTCCAGAAAGTGAGTGTGTTTGTAGGTTACAATTTCTTTTTGTGCTCTGGTATAGAAATCTACCGCCAACTCCTTTGCCCACTTGTTCAACTCCTCCTTCTTTTGGAGTTCTCGTCGGTAATATTTTACCTGGCTGCAAGGACAGAGTTATGTTTTTCGCATCTTGTGATGTATGTACGTATGTAATATTATTACCTCGTATCTTTCAAACCACTTGACGGATTTTTATAATTAAGACATCGTTAGATAGGTCTTTACCGCCGTTCTTAGATAAGTGCCTGAAAAAAAAAGAAACATGGCGGATTTTGGGCGCCATATTGTAGGAGTTGCAATTTTTTTAATTCGACACCCGTCTAGTGGGGTATCAAAATGAAGAGTTTTTAGAGGTGATTAAAAAAATATATACCACTTATATTTTTAAAAGTTTAAATTTACTACTTTTTAGTTATACTTTTTTTCGAATAAAAAAGTATAACTAAAAAGTTGTAAATTAAAAAATTAAAAACCCGACTACAGAGATGTAAACAAGAAGAAAATCATGCTGTGCAGTCGGAGGATATTTATAGTTTTGGTCAGCTAACTCGCGACTGTACAGCATTCAACTCGCGACTTCTGTTTCGTTCAGCTTCTTGTTTACATCTTTGCAGTCGGGTTTTTTTTTCCCATGTATTTTCATCTTTAGGAAGGAGAACAGATGATGATCTGAAGGCCAGGTCAGGGGCATTCGCAGGATGGTTCAAAACATCCCATCGGAAAGACTCCAAAAGTTGCTTTGTTGCTTTGGTGTGGTATTTGCATTGTTGTGTAGAAAGCATACTCCCTCCTGCAGCAGTCCTCTTCTCTTATTCTAAATTGCATTTTTTTTTTTTTTTTGGGAATCTGCGAATTTTACACTTGGCGGCAGTTTCTGTCGATATGGTCCACGGGATTCGCGGCTGTGACCAGGGACTTGAAACGTTACTCAAAATTGCTTTATAGGAAGTCAAGTAACGATAATGTGTCACCGTTCCACCAGGATCGTAACAAAATTATCTATTGGCTATAACGTTACTAGCAAACGGAACCAAATCTACAACTATTTAATAACAATATTAATAAATTATATATCAGGCATGTCCAGAAACAGAACAGGCACAGAAAGGTACAGAAGTGTACTAGGGCTCTATATTAATAATATATCGTACCTAGGTACGATTTAGATTTATTATTAATATTGTTAGTTGTAGATTTCGTTATGTTTGCTAGTAACGTTATAGCCAATAGATAATTTTGTTACGATCCTGGTGGAACGGTGACACATTATCGTTACTTGACTTCCTATAACGCAATTTTGAGTAACGTTTCAAGTCCCTGGCTGTGACCACAATGTTAGTCATGCTGGCGTGATCTTGGTTGGAAATGGCGCAGTTAAGCTACACGGCAGTTTGACCAAAATAGCAAAAATAAAATCCCTCTGCCTGTGAGAGCCCTAGTACACATCTGTACTAAGGCCTGTTCTGTTTCTGGACATGCCTGGTATATAATTTCTTAAATCAGTGACATACATTAACAATGAGAAAACTGTGATTACTTAGGTAAAACTTATTTATTACAAAATGTAGGAATAATTTTTAAACCTGACAGCAAAAAAAGAGGTGGGGAAACTTTGAGGAATTCACACTCAAAAGAGTTTCGGGCCCGATTTAGATGATTGACTTTAACATTTTATAAAAAAAACACTGTATACAAACACGGTGTAATAACATCTAGTGTCGCTATCAAATTCTGGGCAGTAATGACATACGGCCAACTTAAGTAAGGACCTCATTTTTAATAAAATACTTTTTATTTTGTAGCATTTTTTGTTAAAAAGTATTTAATTTTCATTTTTTTAGTGTCGATAGGTAGGTACCCCATATTACCATGCAATTTATTTATATCCGGGATTCTTGTTATCACAATTCCAATAAGCCTAAACACGACTAGAATACATTGTGTTTTGTTTTCCGGCTTCCCCATCAGATCCGTTTGATGGTACCACTTTCATCAGAAGCATTTATACAATTTTGTATTATCACAGTCGTTAAACTATTCGAGATTTCTTTCAGTTTAGTGAGTTTTTTTCGCTGTGCCTCGCAGTTTCGTATTTGGTCACTGCAGTCTTTTTCATCAGTCACCTCACTAAATGATACTTTCTAAATGCAAATGCTTGCCATGTTGATGAAAATATCTAAATCGTTATAAAATTCAAGATTCATTCAATTTTCGATTTCCATGGTATTTTCTAATCGACTAATCGAAGAGAGACGAATCTAATCGAGATTGAAGATGACTTGGAAATTAGTCCACAAGTAACGGAGAAATAGAGGCACATACTATCTTTGCATTAAAAAGCATTGACTAACGAGGGCGGAAAACTTGCTTTATGGCATGATGAACAACTTTTATGGTAATGACTCAGGTGTTCACATCCGGAGACAACATCCTCGTCAGCGTCAGCTTCAAGGACCAGGAGCGCGCCTCGGGCGACGAGCGGCGCCAGGCGCGGCGCGAGAGGCGCCGGCGCCGCAAGCGAGCCGCGCCGCCCCTGGCCGCCGCCCCGGGCGACGCGCCCCGCCCCGTGGCCATCATCGACCTGGAGCGCTCGCCCTTCCGCGAGCTCACGCCCTCGCCGCGCAACGTCATCGTGCTCAGCGACAGCGAGCCCGGCGCGCCCGAGCCCTCCGGCGCCGAGCCGCCGGCGCCGGCGCCCGAGCACGCCGTGGGCCCCAAGACGCCGCCGTCGCCCGGCGCGGCCGCGGCGGCCCCGGAGCCGGCGGAGGAGGCGCGCGGGCCGCTGACGCCGCCGTCGCCGCCCGACTCGCCGGACGCCTACGACCCGTACGAGCCCACGCGCTCGGCCTCGGGCTCGCCGCGCTCCGCCTGCGCCCGCGCCGCGTCTCTGCCTCGTGCCTGCATGACGCTGGAGGCGGCGCAGAAGACCAACATGTCCGCCGACGAGGTCATCGACCGACGTCCGCTCTCGCCCATGGAGAAGGTAAGGCTGACTATACTTTATTTATATAGAGTTTTCCTGTTTTATTTTTCTTATATGTTACCTACCTATAGAATAGAATAACTTTATTCAAGTATCATTTATGACTCAATAATTATTAGTAAAACTTACAACTATATTAGTAAGAACTAAAAGTTCACAAAAACAAAAAAAATACAAATAGTTGTGGATCACCGTTATGGCAACCCATGTGAGGTGGCACAACAGTGATCCGCGAAAACACAGTCTGGAGCTGCTGCACACTCTGCGCACCAAAGAAGCGTACCTGTTGCGCATGTTTGTGTAGAAACGAACTACATGAGCATCCGCAAACATCCCCGACGCAATACAGAAGCGAGACAGCATACTAAACGCGTTATTATACTAAACGCAGAAAACGTTGCACGATCTTTGCGTATATCTAATTCACAGACTCCTCGTGTAAAAAGTCGTACAGTAGGCTCTAACAAGCAGTAAGCATCGTGCAATCCTGCGAGCCAGCATGTTCGTTGTAACCGACAACGCTCTGCGCTCCCCTTCAATGTCGTCGTCTTTGAGATTGAGGTTTCTAAACCTTAAATAATTAATTATTCAAAATGATGGCCATTATTTCCATGCCATAATTATGGCTAGCTGGCTGGATGCCACTCAAGGATTGTACTGTATTAACATTACAATAATTTTCATTTTGTTTAGGATATTTTCCAATAATTTTTATGACATCAATCGTTATTCCACATACTTTCAGATAATTATGATCATCCACACACACTTGAAAAAATAACCCTGTAGTGTACGTTAATAAAGAATACTCTTATGTATGTACAAGTTCCAGTTCCCTAATATTGTATTGCAAGCATTCGTATGCGTTCCACATCCTTCTTCGACAAATCTTTCACGGTTCAAGCAGCTCGTTTGTGGAATGCATTACCTATTGAGGTAAGGCGTGCGCAAACATTGCCGACATTTAAGAAAATGGTAAAGGATCATTTCCTTTCTCTGTAACTATTCTTCTCCTTTCTCTGTTCTGTATTTGATATTTATTAGTATATTATTCTATTTGTATGTATGTATTTTATGTAATGTTTTCATGATAGTTTTTGTACACTGACAACCCTATGTCTACCTCCTCTCGTTCAGTCCATCCAAAGGTTGTCTGTAAGAGATTGCCCTGTGCGATAAGACCGCCCATTGTACACTTATCTTTAGAAATGTTTTGTTCTGTAATTGTTTAAGTGGTGTACAATAAAGTATATAATAAATAAATACATATTGTAGTATAAATAATAAATGCGCTAGTATTAAGAACATTGAATGACGTCCACAGGTAATGGCGCTGCTGCAGTCCACGCGCGACGTGTCGCCGGAGCCGGTGCCGGGCGACGCCTCGTCGGAGGCCGCCGGAGCGCCCGGCTCGCCCCTGGCGGCGCCCGCAGCGCCCACGCTGGCGCCGCCCGCCGCGCCGGCGCCGGCGCCCGCCCCGGGCCCTGCGGCGCCGCCCGTGCGCATCGTGCTGCCGTCGCCCACGCGCTCGCAGCCGCCCAAGCTGTTCCTGGCCAAGCCGTCGCCCATCAAATCCGACCCCATCAAGCCCATGCAGGCCGCCAAGATCCAGCGGCCGGCGGCGCTGGGCCCCAGCACGGCGGCCGTGGCGGCGCGGCGGCGCGACGAGTCGGACGACGACTCGCCGTACTCGCCCGGCTCCAGCGACTTCGGCGACCTGTTCGAGCCGCCCGGCGCGCGCGGCGCCTTCGACGCGCTGCTGGAGCGCCCGCGCCGCAAGCAGCGCTCGCAGGCCGCCAGGGTGCCCGTCAAGCGAGGCCGCAAGAAAGGTAGGCCGCCCGGCCTCCGCCCGGCCTCCGCCCGACGCCGAACTCGCACGCGCACATTGTCGGTCTCGTTGTAACGCAGTGTTTCCGTCGGCAGGTAAAACGCAGGTGGGCGTGAAGATCGACGAGGACAACCTGAAGATCCTGGACGACCTGCCCAGCTCCGCCGTCGAGATGCAAGTGAAGAGCAAAGTGAGCAATCACGCTGTTTATGTGTGTGATTGAAATTATCATTATTTTGTAGCTAGAGCTCCCAGTGTTCGCATGACTCGCTTGATAGCCCTCGTTTTGTTTGTTTCGTTTATGTCGTTCACGTGAAGACTACAGCTATGGTCTGTTGCAGTTCCTGAAGAAGCTGAACCGCCAGGAGCGCGTGGTAGAGGAAGTGAAGCTGGTGCTGAAGCCGCACTACAACAAGAAGCACGTCACCAAGGAGGAGTACAAGGACATCTTGCGCCGCACCGTGCCCAAGGTAACACTGCACGTTGCAGGGCCTGCTCGCTGCAGCACTCCATACCACACGCACCATGCGTGTGGTATGGAGCAGCAGTAACACAGCGCTTTGTTTCAGATCTGTCACAACAAGACGGGTGAGATCAACCCGTCCAAGATCCAGGCGCTAGTGGAGGCCTACGTGAAAAAGTTCCGGAAAAAACATAAACTGGGGCTAGTGTAGTGCCGCTAGTTATAGTTATATACATAGTGTAGCATAGAGGAGCCGCGTGCCCCGTCACTTGTTCTATCAGAATATTGTAATTATTATTTATGTATGGACGATCTATTTTACTTAATCTTTTATTTAAATAAATAGTATTTAATTATGAAATTAATACGATATTGTTTGTTTTGATCTGGTCTCCGTCGAGTTATAAATGCGCTTTATATTACGATCAATTTGTGTGAAACAACACCGAAGCATTATTACAGTGTAGCTAATTAATCAACCCACAACTAAATGAAGTTATCCGACACACAGCTTACTCGGGACAAACGCCCAATTTAAAAAATCGGCACCTGTAATCTGTCCTACCGCAAAATCCACTTGTGAGCCGGGAACCGACATACATACATCTAAAGGAGTTGAACACGTCGATCTTCCGTCGCGTAATCTGGAACTTCATCTGGCGGTATGTAAGGTAACTTCAGTCCGATGGGACGCTGTGCATCCTGGTAGAGTTGTGTACCAGCGCAGCCTTAGGCTACGGAAGATTGGCGAGGTTTTGTTAGAGGTATTGGATCGGAAAACGTTGGTTTATTATGACTTGATTCACCCTTAGTAGCTCGCAGAGTTGCCAGCCGCTAATTTCCTGACAACATTCTGCATTTGCCGTCGATCTAGCCACGTGTTTCTCTCACTTCTGCCATTGTTTCGGCCTTCCCCTACTCGTGTAGCAATCAATCCACATTTGAACTCTTAACATGCCTACTCTTATAGCGATCAATCCACATTCGAACTCTTAAACATTCCTCACGACATGTTCTGCATTCTTCTGCACTACATAACAATCGGTGACAACTAATTTTCACACAACTTTTCAGTTATTGGTGCCAATGCCAGAGTTTCTCTAATATCCGCATTAACTTCTTCACGTGGCTTCACCCGGGTGAAAATTATGCTATGCTCTAGTCCTGGTCGTATTCTATCCGGGTACCATTCACAGGTACAGTCGTGCAAGCGTAACAAAGAGACCACATTTTCGCATTTGCGTTTGTATGGGTTTCGTATTTCATCAATTCGCGGAACATCTTCTCATACCAACATGATGTTTGCCACCGCTTTGTACTATGGCTTTGTACGAGTGAAACGAGATGCTGCAAGTCAGAGCAGATACGAAGGAACGCGCCATCTAGCGCTATAGCTCAAAAACTTGAGCCCGTCGAGATCGCAGAAGTTTTTTTTTTTCAGTTTTCGTTTTGCTGGTTTCCAAGCAACATTCTCCAGTTTCTGTCGCCTTTTCTCCAATCTACTCTGGATCTCTCTTCGCCGACAAGAACTGCTTATACAGGGTGAGCTTTTAAGTGGACGTGGATGGCCAAATCTGAAACTATAAGGCATAGCGGCAATCACTCAAAGAAGTCACGAATCCGATTTTGATGAAAACTAACCGCATCATTAGATTTGTTGACAAATCTGTATATCCAGGAATCGAACACTATGGTTTGAAAAAAAAAACGCATGCAGTATTATTTATTACACCATTCGAAAGTATCGCTAATAACAAGAAATGACATAAAATATGGCAAACTTTAGGTGAGGGCTCATTATAACAAAATACTTATGTTTCCTACATAGAGTACTACACTGATGAAATGATGGCCATTATTTTCAACAAATAGCCGGTTTCGTTAACTCAAGCATTGTGCTTCATTCAGCATTACAATAATTTTGATTACTTGTAGAATAATCTCTTAAGATTTTTTCATGTCATCAATTGCATGATATACGAGTCCTCGTAGAATTCCTACAAAAATAAAGCACTTTGTTAAAAAAAAAAAAAAAAAAAATTCAAAAACCCGACTGCTTAAAAGAGCGAACTAAAAAGACGTAAACAAGATGAAATTCATGCTGTGCAGTCGGAGGATATATATTCACGAGCTGGCTGACCAAAACCGTATGTATCCTCCGACTGCACACGATACCCCACACGATGGGACTAAAAGAAAAAAAAATTTGGGCCCGCCACAATATGGCGCCCAAAATCCAACATTTATCTATTTTACAATTTTAATGTAGCCAGTGACACTCGCAGGGTTAAGACGAATCGATTGACGTAAGAATCATCAAAATCGGTCAACGCGTTTGGTCTCTGGAACGCCACATAGGAACAAACATACATACATAGACTGATAAACACATTACCCTCCTTCGGCAGTCGGGTAAAAATGAGGCTTTTCTTCAAGTTTGCCGTATAACATTACTCCGCAGAACTTTATCCTTATTAGCGACTCTATCGCAGAACTTTATCCTTATTAGCAACTCTATCGCAGAACTTTATCCTTATTAGCAAATCTATCGCAGAACTTTATCCTTATTAGCGACTCTATCGCAGAACTTTATCCTTATTAGCAATTCTATCGCAGAACTTTATCCTTATTAGCAACTCTATTGCAGAACTTTATCCTTATTAGCGACTCTATCGCAGAACTTTGTCCTTATTAGCAACTCTATCGCAGAACTTTATCCTTATTACCGACTCTATCGCAGAACTTTATCCTTATTAGCAACTCTATCGCAGAACTTTATCCTTATTAGCAACTCTATCGCAGAACTTTATCCTTATTAGCGACTCTATCGCAGAACTTTATCCTTATTAGCGACTCTATCGAATCGTATAATATTACAGTTGTGATGACAACTAGTCACACTAGCTATGTCGTCCCTATCCTTAGAGGTCACTTTCACTGATACGTCACTTTGTACATGTGGTCAGCTTCCCAAATTGTCTCAAGCCGTATTACGTCTCTTTCTTAACTCGTCCGACGTTTTGATAAAAACATAAACAAAGTTAATTCAAAAAAACAAAATCCCAACTGCTTGAAAAGCGAACTAAAACGACGTAAAAAAGAAGAAAATCATGCTGTGCAGTCGGAGGATACATATTCGCGAGCTGGCTGACCAAAAACAGATTTATCCTCCGACTGCACAGCATGATTTTCTTCTTGTTTAGGTCTTTTTAGTTCGCTTTTCAAGCAGTCGGGTTTTTTGAATTAACTTTTTTTATTTACAACTTCTTAGTTATTTTTTTTAATGGTGTACATTTAAACATATAAGAAATCACCTCTTAAAACCCTTTATTTTGATACCCCACACGGTTAGGGTTTGGAAGAAAAAAACATTTTTTTCTCCCCACGAAATAGCGCCAAAAATCCGCCATTTTTTTGTTATCAAATTTTTATGTAGCCAGTGACACTTGCAGGGTTAAGACGAATTATATATTAAAAATTTAATTAGGTACATTTAAACATTACCCCTCACGATGGGTCTGGAAGAATATTTTTCCCCCACAAAATGACTCCCAAAATCCGCCATTATTAATTTTCCAATTTTTGTTAGCCAGTGACACTCGCAGGAATCGATTGACGTAAGAATCATCAAAATCGGCCAACGCGTTTGGTCTCTAGAACGCCACATAGGAACAAACATACATAGACTGATAAACACATTACCCTCCTTCGGCAGTCGGATAAAAAAAAGAAGAAATAAAAAAAAAAAAAATGACATCGTCGAAAAACAAAATATGAAATTTAATGACAAAATCCAGCTTTTTTTATTGATAACTTCTAATTTGTGGTTGAGGCAACCAACCTCTTCTTTTTATCATTTTGTACCTTACAGTACATTGAACAAAGCGTCGGACGAGTTGAGAAAGAGACGAAATACGGCTTGAGACAAATTGGGAAGCTGACTACCTGTACAAAGTGACGTATTAGTGAAAGTGACCTCTTAAGGATAGGGACGACATAGCAAGTGTGACTACTTGTCATCACAACCAATATTACAGCCAGCGTAGTTTTTTTCTAAATCAGCGGGTTATATTCCTGCCTAGGAATAATGATTTTTCAAAAATCTAATGATGCAGTTTTAGTTTTCATCAAAATCGGCCTCGTGACGCCTTTGAGTGTTATTCGCTATTCCTTATAGTTTTGTATTTGGCTATCCACGCTCACTTAAAAAACTCACCCTGTGTATATATATATAGAGAAGTTTGAGTGGTTGAGGACAGTGAGCTTCATTTATGTGTGTTGAACTTTAGACTAACGCTCAGGCGCTCCTACAGCTGTAAGTACTTGGACTACATAAAAGTACATAATAAAAACTAGATACGTAATAAAGCATTGCTTTTGTATCTTGGCACGCTATCATAAGGAAATTATAGAATTATTGATCAAGTTCATAATTTGACAAGATATTTATATAGATCTGACGGGATTATTGAAATCCGAATCTTAAATAAGATAAGGTTTTCATATATTAAAAGCTGTGTAAAAACAGTGTAATAGCCAATGATAGTTAAACTGCCTTATCCTTTTCACTGCCACGGACGCGTGACACAGCGACGCCTAGGTATATGTGTGTTACTGTGTGTGTGTGAAGCACGCGAGTGCGTTATAAATAAATGGCTTCTGCTCAGATTATTCTAATTTCATATTATAGTGAATTTAATATTAAAACTAGCATATTGTTCAACTTTCGTATTGTTTACAGAAGTTTTGTATGTTTGTTGTAGTATAGGGTAGTCTCACAATAGAATACGATGAGGGCTCAATATCTCGAAGTAAGTTTCATCTCGCCGCAAATGAAAATCAAATTATATTTATGTATGTAAGTAGATCTTTTACCGCAGAGCAAGAGTTGTCTTGTAATCGAGTCTAATGAACATCAATTAATTATGGAGATTGAATGTTTCATATTTTTTGTATTTAGATTCCAGAACTCACACGAGTTGTTCAAATAATGTTATATTTAGGAAAATGAAATAAAAGATATATATATTTTTATAACGTTTTATTTCTAAAATACAAACATAAAAAACTCAAAGCACAGTATTCTCGTGTGTTATTCTGTCAAATATCGTAGTCATGGTTAAGGAACTCGCTGCGCGCTGGTGACACTGTGACGTCACCGCTCACACGGCTACACTACTCTAATATAATATTAGCGGCTGCGCGCTGGTGACACTGTGACGTCACCGCTCACACGGCTACACTACTCTAATATAATATTAGCGGCTGCGCGCTGGTGACACTGTGACGTCACCGCTCACACGGCTACACTACTCTAATATAATATTAGCGGCTGCGCGCTGGTGACACTGTGACGTCACCGCTCACACGGCTACACTACTCTAATATAATATTAGCGGCTGCGCGCTGGTGACACTGTGACGTCACCGCTCACACGGCTACACTACTCTAATATAATATTAGCGGCTGCGCGCTGGTGACACTGTGACGTCACCGCTCACACGGCTACACTACTCTAATATAATATTAGCGGCTGCGCGCTGGTGACACTGTGACGTCACCGCTCACACGGCTACACTACTCTAATATAATATTAGCGGCTGCGCGCTGGTGACACTGTGACGTCACCGCTCACACGGCTACACTACTCTAATATAATATTAGCGGCTGCGCGCTGGTGACACTGTGACGTCACCGCTCACACGGCTACACTACTCTAATATAATATTAGCGGCTGCGCGCTGGTGACACTGTGACGTCACCGCTCACACGGCTACACTACTCTAATATAATATTAGCGGCTGCGCGCTGGTGACACTGTGACGTCACCGCTCACACGGCTACACTACTCTAATATAATATTAGCGGCTGCGCGCTGGTGACACTGTGACGTCACCGCTCACACGGCTACACTACTCTAATATAATATTAGCGGCTGCGCGCTGGTGACACTGTGACGTCACCGCTCACACGGCTACACTACTCTAATATAATATTAGCGGCTGCGCGCTGGTGACACTGTGACGTCACCGCTCACACGGCTACACTACTCTAATATAATATTAGCGGCTGCGCGCTGGTGACACTGTGACGTCACCGCTCACACGGCTACACTACTCTAATATAATATTAGCGGCTGCGCGCTGGTGACACTGTGACGTCACCGATCACACGGCTACACTACTCTAATATAATATTAGCGGCTGCGCGCTGGTGACACTGTGACGTCACCGCTCACACGGCTACACTACTCTAATATAATATTAGCGGCTGCGCGCTGGTGACACTGTGACGTCACCGCTCACACGGCTACACTACTCTAATATAATATTAGCGGCTGCGCGCTGGTGACACTGTGACGTCACCGCTCACACGGCTACACTACTCTAATATAATATTAGCGGCTGCGCGCTGGTGACACTGTGACGTCACCGCTCACACGGCTACACTACTCTAATATAATATTAGCGGCTGCGCGCTGGTGACACTGTGACGTCACCGCTCACACGGCGGGCGCCAGGCCGATGCGCTTGCCGGCCACGTCGAACTCGGTGTAGTACTTGCCGATGAACACGTCGCCCAGGATCCACAGCGGCCCGTTGGGCGGCGGGATGTCCAGCCCCATGAAGCCCGACAGGCATATCTCCTTGCCGAACTGCGTCACCTGCACACACCACACACGACACTCGTCAACGTCTCACTCTCCGCGCGACTGTACCACAGTACACACTACACACACACCTACAGTACCTGCGGTTAACAAGGCCACAGGAGTTCGTCTCTCCGTGAGCCTTTTCAACGAGCGCATACTGTACATCGTAACGTGAACCAATCAGTTGTATGATTTTTTGGTTCAGTGTCAAGGTGCTTAGATATTGACATCCAGCAGAGCAGCACGTTTGCGGAGCTTCGGTAGCTAATAGGATTTGTCTCTTAAATCAACATTGAGACTTATATCTAAGTCGATAATACATAACAGCGGTCTTGTTGCAGTTCGACTTCAACACTTCTTATTATTGACTACATTTTTACTATAATCGTTATTTACGGGAGTGATATGAAGTTTCTCTTGTACAGTCTTATTTGGAAAATAGAACGCAATGTACGGAAATTAGACGTATTTCTAAAAAGGAAAAAAAAGAACTCAAATTTATTTCAGCCAAACGTAAAATCACTTTTGGCGTGCCACAGGGCAGCGTATTGGGTCCGCCGTTGTTTTTAGTTTACATAAATGACTTTCCAAAACACGTCGCTTTTCCTATGGTTCTTTTTGCTGATGATAGCACAATAATTGTAAGAAATTATAAAAATAGAAACTATGAATTTGACATCAAAGATGCATTGCAACAATCTATTGACTGGCTTGAACATAATAATTTAAAATTAAATTTAAATAAAACTAAAATTATGCAGTTTCGACAAAATATGACCACTCCTGACATAAATATAACTTTTGGCGATAACAGAATTGAAGAAGTAGAGCATATAAAATTTCTAGGCTTGACAATTGACTCTAAACTAACTTGGAAACAACATGCATCAATTCTTATGACAAAATTAAGTAGGTTCTCCTTTGCTCTATATAAACTTAAAAACATAGTTAATCAGGCAGCTGTTGTAGCTGCGTATTATGGCTATGTAGATTCCATATTACGTTACGGAGTAATTTTTTGGGCAAACTCCTGCGAAAAAAATAACATTTTTAAAGCACAGAAGAGGTGCATTCGATCGATATGTAGTCTTAAATCAACGGAAAGTTGCAAACCGCATTTTAAATCTCTTAAAATACTCACATTACCTTGTCTTTACATATACGAGACCGCATTGTTCGTCAAGAAAAATAGTGAACTGTTTAAAAAAGCTTCAGAGCAGCGCTATAGATCGACAAGACAAGAATATCGTCACGAACTATGTCTAAGAGCCTCAAAGACCGCCCTTATGCACAAAAGCATCCTCTGCATGGCTCCGAAAATATATAATAAAATACCAAATCACATTAAAGATTTAAACTTGACTCAATTTAAACGGAGACTAAATATTTTTTTAATTGACAAATGCTACTATACCATTGACGAATTCCTGCTTGACAAAATGTAATATTCTAAATGATAATTATTTATCTATGCTTTTCAATTAAAAAACTTGACTTATTAATGTATTCTGTATATTTATTATAATAATTAATTGTATTCTAAATGTTTAGTATAAGGATTGATTGTATTGCTAATATTGAAATTGTGTTAATTTGTATGAAATATCGATTTTAAATTCTTATATTGTTAAATTGTGTATGCCCTAATGGGTAGTTTTTTGAGTCACCATAATCTAACTATAAGACCTACTGTATCACCAAAAAACACACTAATAAATACTTTGACTTTGACTTTCAAATGACGTTATTGCGACGCACGCTATTTCGATACTTTACGACTAGTACGCCAGTACGAAAACACATTGAATCGAAAACCGCTAAATGAAGTTATTGCGACGCACGCTTTTTCGAAAAACTGTTGGACTGGTACGCTAATACGAAAGTTTTGGCATCGAAATCTATGGTTTCAAATAGCATATTCCAATCTAAATTTGTCTGGGGATCGAATTGCGACCCCAATTAAAGCCTTATCTTCGGTACTTGTTTTTACCATTTTTCGACACCGACTTCCGAAACGAAAGTTATTTTGCACATTTTAGTGTTTTGCTTTTGAAGTAGTTTTTTTTTTCGAGAATAAGATTTCCTTCTTTCTTTTTAGTTTTAGTACACCATCATTGCAGAGCAGTGGTAGCCCAGTGGTTGCGGCCCGACTTACGAGCTGTGGGTCGTGGGTTCAAACCCGAGCAGGCACTCTACTTTGTGTAATTTATTTCATCACCTGCTAGTATCACCACTGTATCATTATCATCATATCAGCCGAAAGACGTCCACTGCTGGACATAGGCCTTCCCCAAGTGTCGCCACTTTGACCGGTCCCATGCGTCTCGCAGCCAGCGTATCCCTGCAGCCTTCACCAGGTCATCGGTCCACCTGGTGGGAGGCTTCCAACGCAACGTCTTCCGGTTCGCGGTCGCCACTCCAGAACCTTTCTGCCCCATCGGCCATCCGTACTGCGAGCAATGTGCCCTGCCCACTGCCACTTAAGTTTGGCAATTCTTCGGGCTATGTCGGTATCCCTGGTTCTCTTGCGGATCTCTACATTTCTGATTCGACCACGCAAGGAAACTCCGAGCATAGCCCTCTCCATTGCCCTTTGAGTGATAGTAAGCTTTCTGATGAGGCCCATTTTAAGCGACCACGTCTCAGAGCCATATGTCATCACTGGCAACACACACTGGTCATAGACTTTCGTCTTGAGACACTGCGGTAAGTTGGACGAGAAGATACCGCGCAACTTTCCGAACGCTGCCCAGCCGAGTCGGATTCGACGGTTGACCTCTTTCTCGAAGTTGGCCCTACCCAACTGGATCGTTTGTCCCAGTTGGACATAGTCGCCCACAACTTGGAGTGTAGAGTCTCCGACCTTAATAGGATTGGGTGTAACATGGGCATTCAGCATCACCTTGGTTTTGGCCATGTTCATCCTAAGACCAACTCTTTCGGAAGCTCTACTGAGATCATCGAGCATTGTAATGAGGTCCTCCATAGTCTCAGCCATGACCACTATATCGTCGGCTAACCGAAGGTGAGTAATGTACTCGCCATTGACGTTGATGCCTAGCCCTCTCCAGTCCAGAACCTTGAAGACGTCCTCCAGTGCAGCGGTAAACAGCTTCGGAGATATGACGTCTCCCTGTCTCACTGCAAATGTACGGGTTCCGAGGTCTGATCCTGAAGCCGAACTGACATGGTGGCGTTTTTGTATAAATACTTCAACACCTCGGTACCGGTAGTCAATTTGGCACCGTTGGAGAGACTGCAGTACAGCCTAAGTCTCGATCGAATCGAAGGCTTAATCGTAGTCCACAAACGCTAAACAGAGGCAGGTTGTTCTCTTCGGTCTTCTGTATAACCTGCCGCAACGTATGTATGTGGTCTACGGTGCTGAAGCCTTTATGGACACTTACCACCACTGTATGCTAGTATTATATTATCTGTGCCACTGCTCTCAAAACGGTGAAGGAAACCATCGTGTGGATGGAGCTAAATCATAATCTTATATATAAAATTCTCGTGTCACAATGTTAGTTATCATACTCCTCCGAAAAGGCTTGACCGATTTTTATGAAATTTTATATGCATATTCAGTAGGTCTGAGAATCGGCTACTATTTTTTTTTTACACGCGGGCGAAGCCGCTGGCAGAAGCTAGTAAGTACTTATATTAATAATTTTTACTTAGTGGTATAGACAATTAGCTCAGTGTCAGCTTTATTATCGTAGCGTATGTAGATCTTGATAGTTACTGGGTCGCGAGTTCGATCCCCAGACAAATTTAGATTGGAATATGCTATTCGAGGCAGTATATTTCGATATCAAAACTTTTGTATTAGCGTACCAGTCCAACAGTTTTTCGAAATAGCGTGCGTTGCAATAACGTCATTCGATATAGTGGTTTTCGATTCAATGTGATTTCGAACTAGCGACCAGTCGTAAAGTTTTTCGAAATAGCGTGCGTCGTAATAACTTTATTCGAAACTTCATATCACTCTCGTTATTTACTTGTTTTAGGTATAAATAATTAGTGTTGTAAAATCGCGGCCACTCTGTCAGGCCTCGGGCCTCCTTCACTCGCCGGTACCTACAGCACGTCACGGATACTGAGCTTAAAATTGTATACTTGATCTCGGAGAGTGAAACATCTGTTACGTAGTCACTTCTCCAATCTGTGACTCTGCCAAGATATGTATAAAGCTTTAGTTTTCTATGAGGTATTAAAGTTCGGCTACACGCGCAATCTTAAATACGCAAACGGTTTGTGCAAAAACTAGCGACTTGCATGCATGCTTGTTTGCTTGATGGTGCAAACTTTTGCGCATTTATATTTTTTTATTTATATAAACTTTTCTGTACAGTAGGTTAAAACTAAGAAAAAGGCACTTTATATTGTACAGTCTTTACGTACATGCTTAATTGTGCAAATAAATTCTGTACAAAATAGCATTTTATGCCATTTGTGCGGTATATCGTTTTGCCGTCCTAACGCACATGTTTGCTTGTACAAAAAATGAGCTTGTAGCCGAGTCTGTGCCATGGAATGTAATGATTTGACCTCAATCGCTTACTGCAACTAGAAGTATATGTGCAGTGGAGGTACTCACGCGCAGCACGTAGTCGTTACCCTCCAGCGTGAACGTGGCGCCGGCGATGGTGAAGGTGACGGGCGGCAGCTGCGGCACCAGCGAGCAGTCCACGAAGTACTGCCCCATGGGCATGGGGGTGGCGCCCAGCGCCTTGTTCAGAGCCTCCACCTCCGCGCTGGGGCCCGCGATCAGCGACGTGCCCGTGTCGGCGATGGCCTGGCAGCCCTGTGGGTGTGGGTGTGGGTGTGAGTGTGAGCGTGTGACAGTGAGCGTGTGGCTGGCTGCAGGCTGCAGGCTGCAGACACTCACGTGCGCGCAGAAGCTGTGGTGCGCGACGTGCACGGCGTCCATGCTGAACTGCCAGTAGGCGGCGCGCTGCACGGGCACGTAGGTGAAGTTGCCGCGGTAGTGCGCCGGGTCGGAGCCGCCCAGGATGATCTCGCCGCCCTGCGCCGCGCTCGTGTCCCTGCACGTGCACGTGGACATTACAATTACTACCAGCCACTGCTACTTGAATATCGCCTCCTTTGTTATTTTTATAAGCGACACACGCACACCTACGGAATGATATCTCGTCAGGGGGTCTCACGCCGCAGTTTAGGTACGATGGGCCGGCGGCGGCGCTCCTCCCGGGACGGAGTATCGCATAAGGTTGCCGCTTACCGCTCGGCTCGCACGTTAGTCACGTTATTAATGCTATAATTTTTGCAAGGGGTAATTTTCGGATAAGGGCTTCTCAGTTCTAATTGTGTAATGTGTGTGGCCGTTTCTTGTTCATGGGTTTACCTATCTTGTCTAGGAAACCACGAAACTGTAATGGGTAGGTTATTCTAAAACAGTACCTAATAGGACAGATAATGTTTAGTTTCGTAGTTTACTTAAGTGTAGGAAGGTAGGTAGGTACTCTTACCTAGATTTTATTTTATTTTATTTCGGGATAAAAAACAGGAGTACAATTAAATGTGATACATACTATCTAATTAAACAAAATACTTATTATACTACTAGCAACATTATCCACTTATTACTAATTTGATTATTATTAATGCTACGTGTTAAAAAAAAAAAAAAGAGAATACATGAATGAATGGAGTGAACGATAAATCGTTGATTAATTGAATTAACCTTTCTAACAAAGAAATTTATGTAACAAAAAGAGAAGAAAAGAAAATAAACCACTTAATAATTTATAAAGCTAATTGAGAAGAGAATCGACTACAGATTTCCTAAATTGATGTGCTGTTAGTATCAATATATCAATGTTTTCAAATCTAGTGTTGTAGGAATCCACAAGTTGGCGCAGAGGAGCGCGAAAGCCGGCATTTGAATTACATACTGTGCCTGATATTAATAGAAAGTAGGCGGTATGAACGCGCTTGTCTACGCACTACTGTCCTCGGAACGATGGAACAAATTTTATTTATTAAGTCTGAACAATCATATTTGTTATGCACAATACCATGTAGAAAAATCGTTCCGAGAAGCAGTGTATCTGTAATGCAGAGCTCTTAAGAATTTACGTTGAACTGTCTTAATCGAGTCAATATACTTTGAGTAGTAGGGATTCCATATCATAGTAGCAAACTCCAGACAAGGTCTAGCAAGCGATATATATATAAGTATCTATAGCTTGATGGATGCTTCAAATGTTTGCTGTCGCGCATAACAAACCCGTACATTTTAAGGGCTTTGTTGATTACATTATCTACATGGATATTAAAGTGAAGTTTAGAGTCGAGCACCACACCGAGGTCACGAAATGAGTATACTCTTTTTAATTGTGTATTTAGCAAGTGATAGTTATAAGCGTGCTGCTTTATGTTTTTGGTAATCTGATTAGTTTAGAATAGTGTACGTTACCCCAACAGGAAAGTGACTCCTAGAGTGATATGAGTGGAACGTATAATTAGAGCGTAATTAGCTGTGAATGTGCGCCAAATAAAAAATAAGTGCGTGTCGTCGTTTCTGAAAAAAAAACGGAAAAACGGTTCCTGCTGGGGTAACGTTGTTCCAGCAGGAAAATTCTAAACGAATGATCGTAATGAGAAATAAAGTGCATGGGCAGAGAGCTTATAGTTGAGCAAAAATGTGCGCCGAAAATATAATTGGTGCGTCATCAGGTTTTCGAGATATTGCATTTCCTGCTGGGTTAACGTTTTGCAGAATCGTGTATCTCTAAAACCATTGTACGTGCGCCAGTAGAATAAACATACACGAGTAGCTCTTGATTTGTGCGTATTTGTGGCGGAATTAGATTTAAGAAAATATTTATAATTTTTAAGTAATTGCGCTTTTTTGAAAACGCGAAAAAAAATCGCAGCCCCTAAATGAGAAAACGTATAAGCTCGCTGAAAACTGTATTCAGTCCATCTTAACGCTTGTAATAACCATAAAAAGTTTCAAAAGCATACATGCTTGCGTTATTGAATAATATAGCTAAAAGTCAAAACGAGAATGTCATAACTTTGACGGCAAAATACAAGAAACCGATTTAACCCAAGATCAGTAGGTGTAAACCACAAGTGTGTGCGTTTAGTTAAAAATATGTAGTGAAAATATTCAGCTTGAAATCTTACGCATTATGTAGATTTAAACAAAAAACTAAACATGTAAACAATGGCTGGTTATCCGACCAAATTCAAATGACTACGAAATAACGACGGATTCATACATAACGATGACCTTCTTAACTTTACTCACGAACCGGTTGTAGTGTGTTGTGCCCGAGTACACTGAGATAGAAAAGTTATAAAATAATAAACTTATTATTGGATTAAATTCTACTAGCTTTTTCCGACACTTACAAGAGCAATACAAGAGACAATATGTTGTCGTAAGCGAAAGCGGCAAGTTGACAACCCTTACAAGCCGAGTCAAACCGCGCCAGACAGCGACAGATACGCGTTAGAAGAGAGCGGCAACGTTTAGGTGAATATCACGTTAGGCACTGAGCGCTTATGCGAGCTGAATTGCACTTTGTTCTATCAGGAGTCTCTATTTCAATGAATTGTTGCACGAAGTGACTTTTCCGTACTAGTACTATTATTAATTCTGTGACCTCGCGCACGGTAATAAATATTATCTATACAGTATTGTGATTCGGCCCTGTCCTTTAAATAATTACCTACAGCCGGGCGGTACGTAAACACGCGATAGGGCTACCTTGCTACAATATTTTATTTTCATCTACCTACTTGAGTTTCTTTCTAGTTTTGTGATTGTAAATATTATATCTTTTAATTTAAAAAAACCGGTCAAGTGCGAGTCGAACTCGTGCGCCGAGGGTTCCGTACCTACCCATTATACCGCCATAATAAAGTTGGTATAATTTTTATTGGTGGCTTAGTTTTAAAAATATGGGCAATTTTAGATATTCCGAAATAAATTAAGTACCAAAATTTACCTTCATTTTCAACTTTTATTGTTTTAAATAGTTCCTTTATTTGTACCTTACTTTTAACCAAAATTGTAAATTCTAGGTCAACCGGAAGTACCCTTGTTGACGACGGTAACCTAATTAATAAAATCACAAAACCCGACTGCAAAGATGTAAACAAGAAGAAAATCATGTTGTGCAGTCGGAGGATACATATATTCACGAGCTGGCTGACCAAAACTATGAATATCCTCCGACTGCACAGCATGATTTTCTTCTTGTTTACATTTTTGCAGTCGGGTTTTTTTGATTTTATTAACTTTTTTTATTTACAACTTTATAGTTACACGTTTTTTTTCGATTGACTTTTAAACATAAGTGGTATATATTTTTGTAATCACCTCTAAAAACTCTTCATTTTGATACCCCACTCGATGGGTTCAAAAGAATAAAAATTGCAACCCCTACAAAATGGCGCTCAAAATTGGCCATGTTCCTTTTTTTTAACGGCACTTATGTAAGAACACTTGGGCGGCCAAGACCTATCTAACGATGTCTTAATTATAAAATCCGTCAAGTGGTTTGAAAGATACGAAGTAATAATAGTACATTATGGTACAAGTGTGTAATGTTGGTGATTACTGCTGAGGCGCCATTGAGACCCGAGCCGTTAGGTGAGGGTCTTAAGAGAGCCGAGGACGGTAATCATCAATAGACACGTGTATCATACGACGTTTTTCAACACACTTGTGAAGAAAATAATACAAAAAAATCATTTCCAACAGTAAAAACGAGCTGTGATTTTTTTTTCGCAATGTCGGGCAAAATTAATCAGTTTTCCTATGCGCGCACATCTAACAATGGCGACCGGCCATAGACTAAAAATAATGAGTTATCTTTTTCTTGGCTTATCGCGGATAGCGTTTTAGCCACGTACAAAAAGGGGAATTTTAAGTTTTCTTTATTACAGACAAAAACAAAAGTTATATTTAAGTGAAAGTTTTATTTATTAAACACGTACAAGTTGAAATTATCTATTTTAATACGAAGTTGTATGAAATGTGTTGCATTTGTACTATTGAGCACGATCTTTTTGTATCGAAACTTTTTTAAGAACAAAGAAACTCAACCAATAAATAAAAAATAACTCTTTATCTACTCTCATATCGTAATATTCGAATTATAAAATTCAAAACGAGTTTATATTGGCATACTTTATAAACACAATACCGAAATTTAAAAATAGAATCTTATTATAACACTATTTCTCTAACAAAATAATGCTATAAAACAATTTTTTTTCTATTACGATACAGGACAAATTCAAGAAGTTAATCACTAAGGAGTTTCCATCAATATTTTTTTTGTGATGCCATTTTATAGTACCTATTATAAAAAGATTTGATTCCAATTTTAAATTGTCTATGACAATGCCCGCTTTAGACATAGCACGCACTGCGATTTTTATTCGCGCGAATTTTGTTTCCTTCTAGCTGTTCATAGAGCTCAAAATATTCGGGCGAATAAAATTCGCGCCGTGGTGCGGTGGATTCTGTGGCAAAACACGGATTTCTTGTGGTATTTTTTACGCACGATTTCTTTACCGCAATGCGAACAACTTCATACAATTCCAAAGGTCACAGAATGGGCGGAAAAAATCGCGCGAATAAAGATCTCAGTGCGTGCTATGGCTTAGCGCATGCGCGGTTAATGCGGTGATGTGCTCGGTTTTGGCGCCATTCATACGTTTTGCAAGTTTTGCTGTACTGAATTTTATGAGTTATTTAAATTATTGTTTAAAAATGTCTGATATCAGTGAATGTGAAGAAAATTTTACTCTGCCCGATATTTTAGATGCGGCGAAGGCAATTACTCTTAAATTATTACCAGCAAAGTCGAGAAAAGTATATGACAAATGCTATCACGATTGTATGGCATGGAAAATGCAAAAAGAGGTATTTAGTAGGTTCAATCCCAATTTATGAGTGTAGATAAAGTAGTGTATGAAACTGCACATAACTAGGTATTAAAACATTCGTGTGAAAACTATTAAAAACCTCGCCTACGGCTCGGTTTTTAAACACACACTCATGTTTTAATACCCCTCATTATGCAACAGTTTCATAAACTACTATTATCTCACTTTAGTAATGAAAAAGTCACAGTTTGATAACAGGTGTCATTATATGCCTAATTGCGGTGAAATTAGAGCCACTTTATGAGCAAGTGTGTTGAAAAGAATATTACATACATACACACATACAAGATACGCGCGAAAAACCCTTTCCTTGCAGCCGGGTAAAAAGCTGAACAGCAGCAGCACTCACTCTCATATAAAGCGCAACTCAGCAACATCCGAAAACAAATTGGTAAGTAGGTGTGTAGAGAAGGTAGGATAGGGTAGGGGAGATAGTCTGTTGGCGGGCAGCCACTAGCTACTACTGTATGCAACACTAGCGTGCCGGTACGAGCTGGCCCTGACATAACATCACGCCTGTATTCTCCGAAGGGTTAGGCAAAAGAGCAGCTATAGCAACTAAAATATGTTCAAGTTCCATGTAATAGGGAGCGTGCCTATTGCACCGGGCATAAATCTAAGACTCCGAGCTCATCATCATCATTTCAGCCGAAAGACGTCCACTGCTGAACATGAACCTTCCCCAAGCGTCGCCACACTGGACCCACAGCCTTACAACGAAACGTCTCCCGGTTCGCGGTCGCCACTCTAAAACTTTTCGGCTCCAACGGCCATCCGTTCTGCGAGCAATGTGCCCTGCCCACTTTTTATTTTTATTAGCGTGGAGAAATGCTCAGTTTACTGCGCCACCACGGGGATTTAGCGCAGTTATGTGGGACTCGAACCCATTAAAACTCCACGGTGTCCTCCCGTGCCGCTTATGGCGGGCACACGGCCACGCGTTAGCACTCACCGCGAACGTCTCTGGGGAGTACCCCCAGTACCCCCATCACCGGCGCACCAGAACACATTGAACGCCCTGACCACCCCAGGGAACAAACCACCACATAGACGCCAGACGACCTCGTGTTCGGTCCCATAAATCATTACTGGCAACACACACTGGTCAGACTTTCTGCTTGAGACACTGTGGTAAGTTGGGCGGGAAGATATCGTGTAACTGCCCGAACGCTGCCCAGCCGAGTCGGTTTCGACGGTTGACCTACTTAACTGGACTGTTTGTCCCAGGTAGACATAATATTCCAGGTTGCTATAGACAAATTCCACGGATGGCAAACCCAACAATACTTGCATCGAACCTAGGACTTCCAGGACGCTCAGCTTGCGCTTGCGAGCACTAGTGCCCCTGTGGCTGGCGCTGGCCAGGCGTAGGCAAGTAATAAGTGGCCATGTGGTTACCTGTTGAGGTAGAAGGAGAACACCGGCTTCACGAGCCCCTGCGCCACCATGTTGTCGAACACCGGCGTCACGCCGTCCACGGAGATGCTGCAACACACACACACACTTATCATCGCAACCATTTCATACAATACATAAAGCAAATACGGACAATTCAATTTAGTAGTCAATTTGCTAAACAAACAATTCCCCTGACTATACAATGCTATATTTTGTATCATACTTATGTGAGTTCGGAGTGATGGTGACGTCGCACCGGCAAAACTATAGTTTTATTTTTTAAATGACACCTTGATGAGTACTAACTGTGGTGAATAATAACGTGTTATATATGCTGCCCTAGAACTAGTGCGATATTAGGAGTCGAAGCGCTGCGCATGCAGAAACAATAGTATCGTGTCAATTATTACATTCAATGTGCTCAAAGTAGCTGGCACCTGAGCAACAGAACATGTCCTAATTTGGGTGACATAAGTTTCTAGCTTGTTGGATGTACTAATCTAACGTAATCATTGTACTCCTCTTGTTAATTCTCTCACTGTGTATTATGCTTATGAATAAATTATTAATTATGACATAATTAAGGGTCCAGCCAGACGGGCTGTTTATGAACTGCACGCCAGCTGCAAATTTTCGATGCAGTCATGCCAATTTTGACATGACTGCATCGAAGTGCCAACCGACTCGCAGTGCGCATGCAGTGTCTTGTTACTATCCAATAGAAACAGTCGCCATTGCATAGGTATAAAAATATCAGTTTGTTTTTGAATGAGCATAACATTTACCTAGTATTATTTTATTTTATCAAATGGCCCGGTACATTGCGGTCACCATGATTTTCCTTTTGTGTCCGATTTCCATGTTTATTAATTAAAACATGTAAAACACTTGTAACCTGCTTCTTGTGATAACATTCTTGTTATAATAATATTAATTGACACACAACAAAATATGTTTATTCGGATGGTTTATGTCTTTTATAAACTACAATATGTATGTAGGCCTTAGGCCTT
The DNA here is from genome assembly GCA_964057195.1 of Orthosia cruda. Lineage (NCBI taxonomy): Eukaryota > Metazoa > Arthropoda > Insecta > Lepidoptera > Noctuidae > Orthosia > Orthosia cruda. The sequence goes on from OZ059836.1 coordinate 41,685,482, forward strand.
TATAGCTTTGGCCTAAGGTTTTTTATAGAATACTATTGGTTAAGGTAAATTTAAAAGGAACAATATTTATTACAACTTACAGTGTTGTAAAGCATTCCCCAATGCCAATTGAAGCTAGACTGGCAAGTAGCAATTTTTTTTTTAGTTTCAAGTTTTGCAAAACTTACTCGTTTCCATGTTCTGCATTTGAAATCAGAACATGCATTTAGCATCAAGCACTGCGACGCATAGGTAATTATCACGTTAGGTACAAACGCCCCACAGTACAAAGGTTATAACGGCGTGCGGCCTAGCACTTGTTGAGGACGGCCTGGTAGCAACGTAGCACCATTCATCCTCGTAACTGTAAATGTATCGGCAGTCACGTGCGGCGTGCGGAGTGCGGCCGAGCGCACTTGTTGAGGACGGCCTGGTAGCAACGTAGCACCATTCATCCTCGTAACTGTAAATGTATCGGCAGTCACGTGCGGCGTGCGGAGTGCGGCCGAGCGCACTTGTTGAGGACGGCCTGGTAGCAACGTAGCACCATTCATCCTCGTAACTGTAAATGTATCGGCAGTCACGTGCGGCGTGCGGAGTGCGGCCGAGCGCACTTGTTGAGGACGGCCTGGTAGCAACGTAGCACCATTCATCCTCGTAACTGTAAATGTATCGGCAGTCACGTGCGGCGTGCGGAGTGCGGCCGAGCGCACTTGTTGAGGACGGCCTGGTAGCAACGTAGCACCATTCATCCTCGTAACTGTAAATGTATCGGCAGTCACGTGCGGCGTGCGGAGTGCGGCCGAGCGCACTTGTTGAGGACGGCCTGGTAGCAACGTAGCACCATTCATCCTCGTAACTGTAAATGTATCGGCAGTCACGTGCGGCGTGCGGAGTGCGGCCGAGCGCACTTGTTGAGGACGGCCTGGTAGCAACGTAGCACCATTCATCCTCGTAACTGTAAATGTATCGGCAGTCACGTGCGGCGTGCGGAGTGCGGCCGAGCGCACTTGTTGAGGACGGCCTGGTAGCAACGTAGCACCATTCATCCTCGTAACTGTAAATGTATCGGCAGTCACGTGCGGCGTGCGGAGTGCGGCCTAGCACTTGTTGAGGACGGCCTGGTAGCAACGTAGCACCATTCATCCTCGTAACTGTAAATGTATCGGCAGTCACGTGCGGCGTGCGGAGTGCGGCCGAGCGCACTTGTTGAGGACGGCCTGGTAGCAACGTAGCACCATTCATCCTCGTAACTGTAAATGTATCGGCAGTCACGTGCGGCGTGCGGAGTGCGGCCGAGCGCACTTGTTGAGGACGGCCTGGTAGCAACGTAGCACCATTCATCCTCGTAACTGTAAATGTATCGGCAGTCACGTGCGGCGTGCGGAGTGCGGCCGAGCGCACTTGTTGAGGACGGCCTGGTAGCAACGTAGCACCATTCATCCTCGTAACTGTAAATGTATCGGCAGTCACGTGCGGCGTGCGGAGTGCGGCCTAGCACTTGTTGAGGACGGCCTGGTAGCAACGTAGCACCATTCATCCTCGTAACTGTAAATGTATCGGCAGTCACGTGCGGCGTGCGGAGTGCGGCCGAGCGCACTTGTTGAGGACGGCCTGGTAGCAACGTAGCACCATTCATCCTCGTAACTGTAAATGTATCGGCAGTCACGTGCGGCGTGCGGAGTGCGGCCGAGCGCACTTGTTGAGGACGGCCTGGTAGCAACGTAGCACCATTCATCCTCGTAACTGTAAATGTATCGGCAGTCACGTGCGGCGTGCGGAGTGCGGCCTAGCACTTGTTGAGGACGGCCTGGTAGCAACGTAGCACCATTCATCCTCGTAACTGTAAATGTATCGGCAGTCACGTGCGGCGTGCGGAGTGCGGCCGAGCGCACTTGTTGAGGACGGCCTGGTAGCAACGTAGCACCATTCATCCTCGTAACTGTAAATGTATCGGCAGTCACGTGCGGCGTGCGGAGTGCGGCCGAGCGCACTTGTTGAGGACGGCCTGGTAGCAACGTAGCACCATTCATCCTCGTAACTGTAAATGTATCGGCAGTCACGTGCGGCGTGCGGAGTGCGGCCTAGCACTTGTTGAGGACGGCCTGGTAGCAACGTAGCACCATTCATCCTCGTAACTGTAAATGTATCGGCAGTCACGTGCGGCGTGCGGAGTGCGGCCGAGCGCACTTGTTGAGGACGGCCTGGTAGCAACGTAGCACCATTCATCCTCGTAACTGTAAATGTATCGGCAGTCACGTGCGGCGTGCGGAGTGCGGCCGAGCGCACTTGTTGAGGACGGCCTGGTAGCAACGTAGCACCATTCATCCTCGTAACTGTAAATGTATCGGCAGTCACGTGCGGCGTGCGGAGTGCGGCCTAGCACTTGTTGAGGACGGCCTGGTAGCAACGTAGCACCATTCATCCTCGTAACTGTAAATGTATCGGCAGTCACGTGCGGCGTGCGGAGTGCGGCCGAGCGCACTTGTTGAGGACGGCCTGGTAGCAACGTAGCACCATTCATCCTCGTAACTGTAAATGTATCGGCAGTCACGTGCGGCGTGCGGAGTGCGGCCGAGCGCACTTGTTGAGGACGGCCTGGTAGCAACGTAGCACCATTCATCCTCGTAACTGTAAATGTATCGGCAGTCACGTGCGGCGTGCGGAGTGCGGCCTAGCACTTGTTGAGGACGGCCTGGTAGCAACGTAGCACCATTCATCCTCGTAATTGCTTTATCACTTTTGCCAAAACCTTCTCAATTATCTGTCTCATCAGACCTAAACTTCTTCACAAGTGACATTCTAACAAAGAAAGCTTTGCAATAGAGATTTGTAAAATTTATGGAATTGACAAAGTGCTATCAGTCATGTGATCAATCCCTTACATTTTGACAATCGCCGTCGCTGACAGGACGAAAGTTTGTCTAGCTAGAGCCTCTGACAAGACATACAGTAACCTAAGGCCGGTGAAGCTCGTGCACTCGTACTAATATTACCTGCTGAACGCCATGCCGAGGATGCCGTCGAACTTGGCGGCCACGAAGGCCAGGCCGGGCTCCGACATGGCCTCCGCGAAGGTCTGGCCGCGCACCGTGATGCCGCCCACCTGCACGACACACAACACCTTACGTTACACTTGCAGGCCCTTATTTATAAACTGTAAGCAACGGTTTACAAGATTCTTTATTCAAATTCTCTTCAGAATATTTCGCCGCTACTTATATATAAAAATAAAATATATAAGGTTAAGATGAGTACATATATATGTTGGTAGTGTACTCACGGAGACGTCGTCCTGCGAGAGGAAGCCGGACAGGCTGCCGGAGCCGTAGTGGATGGCGAACTCGGTGCCGTTGGCGCGGTACGTGCTGGACTTGGTGCTGTCATACTTGTTGTGCAACACTGAAACACAAGTCTTCTGTTATTTTTGTTTTTAAATGTTTGAAGCCGCATTTCATTGTTGTTGTAATACCACATTAGCTGTACCCCGAGCACATCGCACTTATAGTCATCTACATGAGATTCATCTAATTGTCGAGGTCGTGAAATACAACCACATATACAACCACATATACAACCACATATACAACCACATATACAACCACATATACAACCACATATACAACCACATATACAACCACATATACAACCACATATACAACCACATATACAACCACATATACAACCACATATACAACCACATATACAACCACATATACAGCTCGCCTGGAGCGAAATCGACTGGAAAGTTGTCTTACCAGTCGATTTCGCTCTTTAATGAAATCCCACAAATGTTTTGGCACAACCACTCTAGTCGTAGTTAAGGATATCCTAGTTGAGAAGCCAGACACCACATACATGTATTATACACAACTCTACTAGTGCACTATGAGCATTTTGCCGTCCAAACTAGAGAAACCAAATTGTTGGATTTGTACCAATAAAGAACCAAATGTTACCTTCAAGGAGAGGAGATGAGGATGTGCGGTAAGTTAAGCAAACAAAAATGTTAGGTACTACGTAAAAGGGTGTTATGTATTACTGTGCAACGGACTCTGATATGTGCGTGTGTGAAAACATAAACAAATGTGTATTTTATTCTTTTGTGATAATCATCAAAATCGGCCAGCGGGTTTGGTCTCTAGAACGCCACATAAGAACAAACATACATACATAGACTGATAAAAACAATACCCTCCTTCGGCAGTCAGGTAAAAAATAACAAGTCCAATAAGTTTAATACGAGTCGTGTAATATTTTGATAGTTGTACTCGCGTCGGGTTATAATACTAAATATATGATGGATAACTGCATCGTCAAAGTTAAAACAGGGAACCTTACGTGTAGCACTGATTTTACTTGTTCCGCTCGAAGTTGATTCCCCCCATGTAGGCATACAGGGTATAGAGTTTTTTAAGTGGGCGTGGATGGCCAAATCCGAGACTATAAGGAATAGCGGGAAACACTCAAAGGTATCACGGGGCGATTTTGATGAAAACTAAAAACGCGTTTTGAATTTTGATTTTTGAAAAATCAAAGCCAGGTATCGAACCCGTTGATTTTGAAACAAAAACACACACTGTATTATTAAACCATCAGATAGTTCCGCTAATCAGGATACAATTCTGGAAAGTAATGTCTTATGTCATACAGCAAACTTGAGGAAAGGCCTCATTTTGTCTTTAGGACATCTACGAAAACGTATATCATGCAATTGATGACATTAATAAAAACCTTTGCAGAATATTCTAAACGGAATCAAAATTATTGTAATGCTGAATGTAGTACAATGCTTGAGTAGTCGAAACCAGCTATTTAAAAAAAAAAATAGCCACTATTTCATCACTTATGATTTAATATTAAGGGTGCACGGTTGGCGCAGTGGTCAAGCGATTGACTGCTGCGCTGCGTGTTGCGGGTTCCACTCAAATATTTCTATGACCTACAGATAGTTGTTCCGGCTCTGGGTGTTTGTGAATTTATAAGTTTGTAAAGGCACTCACGATACAGGAGGAATACCTAGTGTGGGGCAATAAAAATAAGGAGGTAAGTACTTAACATAGGAAAAATAAGTCTTTTGTTAAAAATGAGCCCTTTCCTTAAAATTGCCATAAGTTATTACTTCACAGAATTTGATCCTTATTAACGACACTATCGAAAGGTGTAATATTACAGAAGATTTTTTTAACCTATTGTCCAGCCAAAAAAAAGGACGCGCGTCTTCCGCGAAATTCTCGAGAATGTCCGTAGATACACAATTGACATATAGTTCATTATGATATGTACATTTTCGTTGTAAAAATTCGCTTCCATTTCATTCCGCGGCAATGTAAAATGAGCCTTAATATTCTGAATTAAAGTTATTCCATGTAAGAGTGTGATACTAACGGCAAGCGATATTTGTATAGTGGCACTTCTTCGAGGGCACCCACAGGTTGGAGGAGCCGGTGTCGAACACCACCTTGAAGCTCTGCGGCGGCGCGCCGATCGTGATGGGCCCGTAGTATTGCGCCTGCACAGACAAGCATAGCGTACATAAAGTTTCATAGAAATAACTGAAAATCAATTATCATTATTAAGAGTAGGTATCCCCTCATGACCCCTGATGCTAAGCGATCACGTAGCTAACGCACGTTGGCGGCTGTAGCTTTACATATTATACACGTGGTGGCCTTTTCCTTATGTATGGTATGTATGGTATAGCAGTAGGTAAATATTATTACATTACCCAGTTATAATCTGAACTTACTTAATTTAATATTATATTATTATTATTTTATAAAGAGGAATCATTTGTATTGTTGTATGAATCGACCGATATAGTACTGGACCGATACAAAATATTTCACTTCTTCTTCTTAGCGTGTCGATGGCAAATATAAAAATATAAATATTGTGTTTGGCCCAGAATTCAGCCACGGCAACACCATTCGGTGACGCAGTCATAAGGTCCTCGCAAGTACAGGTGACAGGGCATGCTGCGCACTCCTTGAGATGGGCCATGGTCTGCTGAGAGATGCTGCACAAGCACTGAAGACTAGTGCCATCAGAGAACCCCCACCTATGGAGGTTGTCCTTGCTACGGCCAACCTGAGTGAAGAGTCTATTTAGGGTTTTCCAGGTCGACCACGGCAGATTGTGCCCAGCCGGAAGGCTCTCAGATGGCCCGATGAAATTTTCAGGAGGCTTGAGTTTCTCTCGCCAAAGGTCGCCGATTTAATATTATTTCACTGTTGGGAAGCTACACTATCCCCGGATGACATAGTCTACTTTCTATCGCTGTATTTCCACGGAAACGTGAAAACGTTCGAAACGGGTGAAACCGCGAAGCGTCCGCTAGTAAGTTCTATAAATGATTATTATGCAGCACCTGTAGTGAGGTGATCTTATCAAAAACAAACAAACATGATCAGAGTTCAAAGTCATAATATATTGGTGTAGGTTTCGATAGTTGTCTGCCTGTACTAGATAATAACTGTGGGTTCCAAGACGGGCGTCAGCTATGCGTAACGTGACCATAAGTCCCGTTTTGACTTATGGTCACGTTACTCTGAACGAGACTTTCCCCTTTTACGATATTGTCCCGGTATCCCCGAGAAAACTTTGGCACGCCGAATTGTCCCGTTTTCAGTTTTAGAAGGGAAAACACTGATATATAAAAATTACGAATAAAGTCTACTGTTGCCGTAATATTGACGATGCCCCGTTTTTTTAACCGACTTCCCAAAAAGGAGGAGATTATCAATTCTAATGTTTCAATTTTTTATGCTAAATTATTATAGACAGTTTGCAAAATTATTATTTTTTCTCGAGGTGGCCCATTGTCACCAAATCAGAATCTGCTGATGGGATCTCATGGAAATCGACGCAATTCCTCAAGTATTACAGGCAGACTTATAGCGGTTTAGGTATTTTCAATAACTTGGTAAGCAGTTTGCACTCAGAAAGTATCATTGTGAAGTGGAACTGATGAAAAAGACCACAGATGTTTACTGGAACTCCTTAATAAGTATATCATGGCATAAGATATCTCGAAGAGTTAAGCAATTATGATGAAGCAAAAAAAAAACAAAAGGTTCTAATGAAAATGGTACCATCGAACTGACCTGATGATGAAGCCGGAAGGAAGGCACTACTACTCCGTAATAAAACAATATATCCTAGTCGTGTTTGGGCTTATTTGAATTGAAATAAATGTACTCCGCATCAATGATTTTCATGGTAATAATGTATTGTTTCCATTTTTCAATGATTGTGTGTGAGTAGTTTATATCAACATTGGATAATGTGGTGCACACAGACACACAGTGCACATCACGCGATAAAAATACCATTAATAGGGAGAAGTAACCAATAATTGCTCATGGCTCATGATACTGGGCCGGGTGGAAGGAATACGCGCACAAGAGCATCGCCAAGATAGACAGACGCAATTTAGAAGGCTGTTGTTGTCTCCAGGAAGCAGCATGTAAGTACCAAGCGGTACACATGTACACTTCAACGACCGTATAACTTCGAAACGCTTCGTAAGTGCTCGTGATTCTCAGCAGTGTGAGAACGACGAAGAAGAACTTATAACTTAATAATAACTAACAGCGAAAGTTAACTCCGGCTTAAGTGCCGGCTAATCTCCGAAACGGCTGACTTTCACTGGCAGATAGCTAATGTTTTAAGGAATAACTTTAATTACTTTTATTTTTGAAAAAAAAATAGGGTTCCGCGTAAAAATATAAAAAACCATGTTTTTTGTAGTTTAAAGAGTTCGAGATGGAAGAAATTGTGGCCAACAGCTAGTAGCAAATAAAAATGACATGCATATTGCTGATCTGTACCTACTTGAATATCATAACAAAAAGGCAATTTTTATTGAACATCATAAAAATAATATGATCACCCACCGCAGTATCTCTACGTTGACGTCGTGGTGGGACTTCAATGGTCTGTACCGGTAGATTTTATTTTGCCGCAACATGCCTAAGGTGAGGGGCCAGACTAAGAGAGATACAATTCGCAGGGCAGCTTTGTGGCGAGCTGGTGGGTGGTGGCGTCCCCACGGACCTGATTGCAAGGGAGAAGTCTTGTCCCTCATCTCCGGCTTGCCTTTATTGGCCGGTCGGAGAGAACACTGACGGGGAACAGCTGTCTCTTGCCTTAATTGGCTGTCTTGAGTTTAGATTCGCAAGAGCAAATGTGCTCTGAGGAAGGAAGTTAACCCAGTAAGATGCTGGTAGGGATCTTGACCGTAGTCCCGGGATTGTCCTGATAGCCGTGGTATACCTCTCCACTTCCCAAGCACCTCCGGATATGTTGCTCCCTTGGCGCTACGTCACTAAAGTACAAACGACCATTTATGGGGTCCATTGAGTGTGCCAGTCAACCCCTACCATTTTATAGCCGTGTAGTTCAACAGTGGTCAAATTCAAAGACATGTGACATCTACCAATCCGCACTGGGCCCGCGTGGTGGATTATAGCCCACTCCCTCTATGAGAGGAGGCCTGTATCCCAGCAGTGGGAACTTTAAAAGGCTGATGATGTGATGTGATGTAGTTCAACAGTGGTCAGGCAGGAGCCACTAGCCAGTAGTCCTCCTATTAACTATTAAACCCATAGCCCAATACATTTTTCTCCCTATTTTGCAATAGTCCTGCACCAACCGGGGATTGCCCTTGGGTGCACTTGCGCAGTGCATACAGGGATAATCGTCGGTTGGTATCACATTTCGAGATACATGCCTAACAAGACCTCTGCGAGATGGCGTCACCCCCTCGTACGCCTTTCAAAGGACCGGGACCCCAGGATCCCGAGATTGTCAAAGTCAAAAAAAAAATACATTATGATCATAAATATTATTTGTTCTAGTCTAGCTAAAGGAGACTATTTGCATAGACCAGCAACTTGCTCTTAAAGACAATCTTGTGGAATCGGAAGTACCGTACTATAGATATGAGCGTATCATCACTGACAAGCCTATTGTTGCGAATAAGCCTGACATAGTGGTGATAGACCGACTAGAGCGTCGCGCAATGATTGTTAATATAGCGGACCCTCATGACGAGAACCTCGTGAAGACTGTGAGAGAAAAGAAAACTACGTATCTTGGTCTGGCTCGCGAGGTTGTCGAAAAGTGGGATGTGAATACAGCAGTCCCGATAGTCGTGACGGCCAATGGCATAATCAGTGCCGTCTTTACCCTATGGACACACGGGGCCAGTGCCCAGGGCCCCCATCCTCAGGGGGCCCCGAAGGACCGATAATTTATCTCACATTAAATTCTCAAAACATTTTCGTCGGGCACGAAAATAAAACTTACCTTTGTCTTAAAATTCAAGTCAAAATTATAACGATTTTATTTAAGCAAATTAAGGCAAAATCAATCAAACTTTGCCTTTTTCTTTTAGAATTATAAAATTTCCATAACAGTTGATTTGATTTTGACTTATTTAGCTTAGAATCGATTTATGACAAAAAGTAATATTGAAGCGTAAACTTGGCTTGAAATCTGGCGAGTTGACCAAAAAATGCAAAGAATTTGCAGAATTTTATCATGATGATATTAATGCATGTGAGCTCAAAACAGAATGTTTACATTTAAGCCAATATTTAAAAAACATAAAGCAATCAGCTTATTTTTTGTCTCAACCTAATAATGTCATCTAAATTAGAAGAAACTTATCTTTGGATAAGTTACTTCTAATTTGATGAAGTTGTTTCAAGAAGCGTTAATTTTCGCAGCCTAAGAGAATAAAAAACCGGCCAAGTGCGGGTCGGACTCGCGCACGAAGGGTTCCGTACCATAATCGCAAAAAATCACGTTTGTTGTATGAGAGCCCCTCTTAAATATAAATTTTATTGTTTTTAGTATTTGTTATTATAGCGGCAATAGAAATACATCATCTGTGAAAATTTCAACTGTCTTGCTATCACGGTTCATGAGATACAGCCTGGTGACAGATACGCAGACGGACAGTGGAGTGTTATTAATAAGGCCCCGTTTTTACTCTTTGGGTACTGAACGTTAAAAATGAATTGCGAACAACAATGTTACAAGACCGACTAAGTAATTTGTTTATTATGTGCATAGAAAGTGACATCCCTCAAAAACTTGACTCTGCTATGAGGATATAATAGAAGATTTTGCCCAACAGAAAGCCCGAAAGAAACCACTATCGTAATCGTAACCAAAACACCAACATATTATAGTATATAGAAGATCATAGTAGAAAAATGTTAGTATAGTTTACTTTCTTTACTTTTCAAAAGGGCCCCAAATTCTTGTGTGCCCGAGGGCCTCATAGGCAGGCATAGTTTAAGACGGCCCTGGGCATAATAGCCAAGAGGTTCTCGTTGGGCAGTTGGATCAAGGGCTTGGTCCCGAAAGCGGTACTCCTGGAGACGGCGCGTATCTTTAGAAGGTTCCTCTCTCAGGAGCCCTGACCACCGGTAGCTTGGACCCTGTTCCCGATACCAGTGGGCTACTATATGTACATACATTGAATAAAGGATATATAATCATAGTCAATCACAGCAGTTCCTAGACTACTGAAATTTTCCTTTGATCTGTACCTACTCTAATGTAATAATTGGCATATTATTATGAAGGTCTTGTACCTTATCCAACATGTAGGTATCATTATTTCAATTTCTATACTGATTCAGTATTTGAATTTAAACTGCAGTTTTTCAATGTACCATTTTGAAAACAATCTTCAAGATAGTAACATGAATAACAATACACAAGTTTTATGAATAAACAAAATACTTTTAATGATGTGACAAAGTACGGCAGAATAAGCCAAACAAATAAATAATATTAGTTTAGCAACATACTGATTAATACCCATCATGTTTGTTTTGCACTAACGAGGAGCGAGATAACAGGGCCGCGCGCCGCCGGCGCCGACGGGTTATCGGGCCGGGGCACACGCTTTCAAATATTTCTCCTACACATCATCACAACATGGCTTTTCCCCATCATAAGTATTGTAGTGAGCTTGCAACTATTCCCCCGTAACATTGTCATCAACACAACTATCTGAGTTGATGCAACCTTCATTTAACATTGATCAGAACACAGGTCTTTGTCCAGCACAAACAATGTGTTTTGAATTTATCATCTCTTATCTACTTAGTTTACAAAGCTCTACATGATAATGGCCCACTAAAAAATATGATTTACCTAAATATCTTCAGCTACACAATATAACAAACAGGAAAATGTTATTGGCAAGTGCTCATAAATGTAAAAATCATATCTTTACGTAGCACAGAGACGACTAACTGAAGATTATCCCACTTGTACAGCAAACATAATATTGCATTGTTTGTGGCTGTTGTCCAATTTGAAATGTTTCCAATATGTATTATATTATTGATAAAAAAAATCCTCCAGAATTTGCAGACTTTTTGATTGCTGAAGCTCAAACACAAAAAGAATATTTTCTTTTGTCTTTTTTTTTAAAAGGTAATCTTATTACTTAGGCCCAGTTTTTACTGATATAATTTGTCACACGTATAACTTACATCTAGATAGTTGGACAGGGGCTCTGGGGCTGGTCCTGACACCGCATACTTCATCCGCAGCACCTGCAGGTCTGTGCCCACCTCATGGAAGTGTCTGCGCACTGTTTTCATACGATACAGTGGCACCCTACACACAAACAGTAAGTTAGTCTCACATTATAGAAGTAGGTATGTTACATAGTTGTTGATTGTGAGAGACAGCAGTTATATATAAACAATTTTCTATATAACTGACCATTGTTTGTTAGATTCTACTTATTGGAGATTCAGCATATCAGCTAATTTGTATTAATTACATTACAAGAGAATTGAAACGCATCAAAACGAACTTCAGCACCAATCGAGAGATTTAATATTTAGGACTACAGTAAGATGTCCTATAATGTGTTGAATGGGTTATTCAATTACCTGAGAAAGCCAGAGACGCAAGTGGCGGCGAGCGCCAGGAATACCAGCAGCAATTTTCCCATTTTTCTTGCAAGTCACGCACGACTCTGTGTAACAAAGAAAAGATAAACAACGGTAGAGAGTACTTATATTCCTTGATAAACAATAAATAAACATAAAATATTGCAATTAGATCCACTCTATTGTCACACGTACCGCAGTTAGAATGGAAGCGTTTCTCTTATGTGAGAAAACAAATTAAATAACAAACGTGTCGTATTAATTCTGCCGCAGCAAAAATATAATTGAATTATAATGCCGGCGCAGTTTGTTTGACGCCAGATGCCAGCGCCAGTCCAGTCACTAGTCAGTAGTCAGTCTGTGAGTCTGTCAGTGTCAGTGTCAAGTTACCAGTGCTGCCAACTCGTGTAAGCAAAAACGTGCTGTTAGCTCCTTAAAAAAGCGCTATATGGTCATTGTCAAAAATAGCGCTATATTCGGCGCATAATTTAAACAAAACGCCCAAAAATTGGAGAATATGAATGTTTCTACGTATGTAGCTGTTTTTTGTTTTCGTTTCGTCTCACTGCACAACTCCTAAAACTGACTGAGAATAACTGTCGGAAAGTTATAAATTACTGTCAAACAATAGAACAAAACTACAAAATAGATAGCGAGGCATCAGTGCTGCCAACACGAGGAATTCCCAACTCACAGACTAAGAGACCAACCTAAGAAACAAAGCAGCATTTAGGTGTATTAGTTCTAAAAAAATTGTGATTCGATCCATATTTAAGTACATCACAAATTAAATAATGGTATATGGCTTATCATAATATTATTTCAAAAAGCGCTAGTTTAGCTATAGAACAAAAAAGGGCTAGATCTGACGTTGAAAGCGCTAAGTTGGCAGCACTGAGTACGTCACCCAGACTAGGTGTGGGCAAATAATATCGATATAATATATCGTCGATATTTATAATCGCGATATATTGATATTTAATATTTATTTTAGAGTATCGAATTCGTATCAATTTCTATATATCTTTATAACTTAAGTTTGGCTTCGTATTTAATTTTACTAGACACTCATTGAATGCTCCTGGGGCTTCGATCATTTGAAAAATCCGGTCACGAACTTCATCAAATCGAATAAAAACAATGAAAGTGATTTTGAAAAGATTTTTCAGAATTTTGTTTCAAGACCTATGTTTTGCGAATATTTTTAAAAAAGTGCCGTCAGGAAGCAAAAATATGGATATATCGATGTTTAATGACTGATTATAATCGATCAATCAATCTGCCGCCTTTTCCGGCCGGTCGGCTTCCAGTCTAACCGGATTTAGATGAGCACCAGTATTTTACATGGAGCGACTGCTTATCTGACCTCCACAACCCAGTAACTGGGTAACACGGTACCCTTTGGTTAGACTGGTGTTAGATAACAAGCTTCTGACTACCCGTAACGACGGTCAAAGATCTTTTTTTGTTTTTTAACTTTTCCCCACACTAGGAATTTCTTCCTGTATCGTGGCTGCGTTTACAAACATAGAAACTCACATACACAACACCCAGAGCCGGATCAACTATATGTAGGTCATACAAATATTTGTTCTGTGCGGGAATCGAACCCGCGACACGCAGCGCAGCAGTCAATCGCTCAACCACTGCGCGAACCATGCGCCCCATCTTTAAATGACAACCGGGACCAACGGCTTAACGTGCTTTCCGAAGCACGGATGATAATCGCTATGTAAAGATGGTCACCCATCCACGGACAGACCTCGGCAAACGTTGCTTAACCTTGATGATCGACCCGTGCGGCTGTCCCTTACGCACAATAGAAACAACCTTACTCTAAGAGGTTATGGTCACTCCAAAGAGTAAACTAATATATACGGAAAGGTCACTCCCCTGTGCGTCTCGCTTCCAGCGGATTTATATAGACGTGGCACTGTTCAATTAATCAAGCTCTAGAGTTGACTGCGAGTGCATATACTCAACATTTGTTTTTATATCCCTTTCTTTTTCGAGTCTTATAGAAATTTATATAAATATATATCATGGACCAAGTGATTCATCAGTGCATTGATTATGAGACATTATGAATCTAGTCAAGTAACATCGGGCAATGTAATGAATACTGACTAAACATATATGTTTATCAGATTGTCTGCTCATTATGGGTATTAAGGATGACTCACGCTAGACCGTGTCGGATCCGAGCCGAGTGTCGGCCGTAGCACGGTCACCGAGCCGGTTCCGTCTGAAATTACTAAGTCGGGCCTCGACCGGGCAATCATCGTTGCGCTGTGATACAGTATACTCGTCCGAGAAAAATCAGTGTTGTAACTAAACTACAATCATGTTCAATTTTAACGATCTGGAATTAGCGGCTATTGCGATCGCTCTGGATGACGATGAATCTGAAGAATCTTCAACTACAAGGAAATGGAGTGTGCATCCACTTTGGAGAGAGCGACAAGAGAAAGAAGAATATATAAATCTTTGTAAAGATCTACGTAGTTATGAAGACAAATATTGGGACTACTTTAAAATGACTAAGGAATCTTTTGACATCTTACACATGAAAATTAAAGATGATTAAAGAATGAAGAAGATGATTGAAGAAGACCAAAGGCAATACAAAGTTTCAGATTCCTATTTCATCCAAACATCGATTAGCTCTTACTCTCAGGTATGTATCTTTATAAACTTTTTATAAGTCTATATAGTATCTATATATATATATAAGTAATTTTATACAAGCTTTCCCTAGTTTAGGGTCAGAAGCCCGTGTGTGATTATCCAAGGTATCATTATCATTAAAAAAAACAATTATTAAAAAAAAAAAAAAAAATAGGACGGCGTACCGAAACAACTGAACTTTTTTATTTTTCACTTTTTAGTTGTATACCTAGACTTGCCTTTAGTAAGGTAGGTACTTATAATGTCAGAATAGATTACCCGAATACCATGAACATAGCCGGCGAAATGAGAGTGTACTAAGGTGAACTATACACATCTGTGTACCCCTTATAGTTTACTGCCCTGATGTTATGTTAAGAAATGGTATAAACAATAAACAGACATGCGATTGCAGCAATTCCGAGAGATTTGCCATTATTTATTGAAGAGTTCTGTTGTATATCTCCGAAGTTCTTCATCAGATCTTCACCAAATTAAAATGGGACCAATTACGGAACATACTCTATCAAACAAAAACAGAATTTTCAAAATCGGTCCACAATCGACGGAGATATCGGTGAACATACACAAAAATAAAAGAACATACATGAAGTCGAACATAGAACCTCCTCCTTTTTTGAAAGTCGGTTAAAAATGCAAAAGTAACTCTGTCTGTTTCCTTTTCTTTTTTCTTACTTGCTGCGTGGGGCGCCGCTGACGAGCGCGCTCCGCACTCACCTCATTGCTAATGATGTCGACATATTCTGTTGCTCTTTGGGTGAATTCGAAAGAATAGCTACCTATAGAATTTGTTATGGTACAAGTAGTGGAACTATTTAATTTGTAAGGATACCTACTACATTAACGCTTTGCGGTCTAGCTAGCCTGTAAGGATATTGTATGTTTTGAGTGAATAAATAAATAAATTTTAAACCGCTGTACCGATATAGATGAAATCTGGTATGGAGATAGTTTGAGACCCTGAGTCAAAACATAGGACATTTTTATCCCGGTAGTGTGTTCTCTTGGGATGCTACAACAATTTAAAAAAGTTAATTCAAAAAATCAAAAAACTCGCCTGCTGGCTGACCAAAACCAGATGTATCCTCTGACTGCACAGCATGATTTTCTTCTTGTTTACGTCTTTTTAGTTTGCTTTTTAAGCAGTCGGGTTTTTTGTTTTTTTTTAATTTACAACTTTTTTGTTATTTTTTTTATTAGGTACATTTAAACATATAAGTGTTATATATTTTTGAAATCACCTCTTAAAACCCTTTATTTTGATACCCCACACAATGGGTTCGGAAGAAAAAAAAAATCCCCCACAAAATGGCGCCCAAAGTCCGCCATTTTTGTCTTTTCCATTTTTTATGTAGCCAGTGACACTCGCAGGGACGAATCGATTGACGTAAGAATCATCAAAATCGGCCAACGGGTTTGGTCTCTAGAACGCCACATAGGAACAAACATACATACTTACATACATACATAGACTGATAAACACATTACCCTCCTTCGGCAGTAGGGTAAAAACGGGTGAAGTCGCAGACAGAAGCTAGTACTAAAATAAAGCCATGGGATCTCTTTTTTTTCTTTTTGTGGTTCCGTACCCGAAGGGTCCAAACGGAATCTTATTGCTGTCACTCACGTGTCCACCTATCCGTCGTCTGTCACACAATTTTGTTCCGAAGATTTGTTTAACTTCCAAGCACCACCTGCTTCCCATTGAGAATCCCGTCCCATTGAGAATTTGAAATTTGGTGATAATGTTTATTATTAGTTACGTATATTTTACTAACAAATACAGTGTTCTATCTCACGACGGCGGGTTGGTGTTAATCGTGTGTGTAGATCATCATCATCATTTCAGCCGAAAGACGTCCACTGCTGGACATAGGCCTCCCCCAGGCGTCGCCACATTGACCGATCCCGTGCGTCTCGCATCCAGCGCATTCCAGCAGCCGTATTGCGTAAGCGCGCAAAGAGTTTAGACCAAATCGGCCAATCACATACAAGATGAATGACGCGATATGGATTTCCGTTTTGTGTGATTGGCCGATATGGTCGGTTGGATAGAGTTTAAACTCTTTGCGCACTTACGCAATACGGCTGCAGGTCATCGTTCCACCTGGTGGGAGACCTTCCACGCATCTTCTTCCGCTTTGGTTCTCCTGCGGATATCCTCTGTATGTGTGTGGATGTACATTCACATTGTGTCTGTGTGCTCAGGCGATTCTGTGCGCTCCCGAGTTTACGCACACAGAAACAATGTGCATCTTCATCTACACACACGACTAAGACCACAGATTACCTCCTAGAGGTAATCTGTGGCTAACCCGCCGTCGCTCATGAGATAGAGCAATTACTGTACCAATATATCGATCAACCAGATTTTTTCTTTGGTACAGAAAACTAAATGTGCGAAGTCCGAAACGAATTTGGCCAGCTTTTTGTCTCAGTTTCAGTTTTTTATTATTTTTGTGTCGTGGTACCTACATTTAAATTAAATTGTTTGGGCCCAGTAGGCGGCTTGCTTGGGTAGGCAAGTAAGTACTGTCAGTTTCAACAAAAGCACACAAGCCTAGCAGCTACCACAATGAAATCCATGCCAACAAGTAAAATTTCGAATACAATTATATTTCATTTGATTTATTTATTCTCAAACAATTTACATTGTGTTGAACATTACATAATTACAATTACAAAAACGGATTATTTTGATACACTTGAAGGTAAATTATTTTTTTAGAAAATTGAGCCACATTAATTTTAAATATTACAAGTTCCAAAAGAAAATTATATAGTTTCAAATTTATCCCATACATGCCTCAAGATAAGATTATAAATTTACAATGTCAAATTTATACTGTCTAAGTCACAAAAAAAAACAATTCCAAATCAATCCGATGTATGTCACAAGAACCAATTATAATGTCAAGTTAATTCAATATGTATAATATTTCATGCTACGTAATTTTACACGCTTCTATCGGCAATCTATTGAACACGTAATTATGACAGGATATCTTGCGGAAACACCCCGATTCAAACAGTAAAACGCCCATAACTTTTGAACGGCTGAACCGATTTTATTCAAACACAGCTAAGAACACTCGATTAAGTCACCTTTTAAACAAAAAAAAACAAAATCGGTTCACCCGTTTGGAAGCTATGGTGCCACAGACAGACAAACAGATACACAGCAACACACGTCAAACTTATAACACCCCCTCTTTTTCCGGCGGCGGTTAAAAATACTAAATAACTACAATTGCAATCGCGCAACGTAGATATGGGCAATAGTTGTGCGATGACGTGATTATCGCAGAACAATTAATCAGCCATTTAGTGTCCTTAGTGAGAGGTTTTAATAATAACAATAAAAAAAATATAATAAATAAATAACTTTAAATCCCACCACAGTAGATATCTGTGCGTTGACGTTGTGGTGGGGCTTGCGTGCCTTAAAGAACCCTAGGTCGGTGCCGGTAGATTCTACTTTGCCGCAACATGCATAGGGTGAGGGAGGGGCCAGACTAAGAGAGATACAATCCGCAAGGCAGCTTTGTGGCGAGCTGGTGGGCAGTGGTGACCCACGAACCTGATCTCCAGGGAGAAGTCTTGTCCCACGTCTCCGGCTTGCCTTTATTGGTCGGTCGGTGTGAACACTGACGGGGAATAGAGCTCCCACCTCTCTCTTGCCTTACGCTACGTCCTAGGTAGGCGGTTCAAAGCGAACGCGATTATGAAGTGGTGACACGCGATTCGCGAATTCGATGCGGTGCGACACGGCGGCTATGTCCAAACGTGCACGCGAATCGTCTCGCGCAGCCGCCACCGACGGCGACGCCGCCGTTCAGTGGGCACTTTCTGACTAGTATATAGACATTTCATCCTACATAACAAGGCCTCTTGGATATACACGACAAAAGCAAAACAAAGGATCACAACAACACAAAGAGCAATGGAAAGAAGTATCCTAAACATAAGTAAAATACAAAAAGTCAGGAGCAAAGTAATCAATCAGACAGAAAACAAAGATAACAGATGCCCTCACACAAGCTCTAAAATTGAAATGGCAGTGGGCAGGTCACGTATCGAGATACACAGACAGCAGGTGGACAATCAATACTACAAGATGGAAAGGGCCAATCGGCAAAAGAAGGGTAGGGAGACCGAAAAGACGATGGGCTGACGATATAACCGAATTAATAGGCAATGACTGGCAAACTATCGGCAAGGACAGAGATGAGTGGAAAGGACTGGAGGAGGCCTTCACCCGAGGAGGGGTCCATATCCAATAGCAAAACTAACTCTTACTAACATTTAGAAAATAAGCAAAACTTAAATAACTAACTAAACACTAACAAACTATTACCAACATTTGAAATGTGAAATAAGGATAAGGAAATACAGGCTTTTTTATTTTATTTTATAACAAGGCCTCTGCGAGTCGGTTTCAGCCCCTGTGTTTCGTACCTACGTTTTTCAAAGGTCCGGGACCCTAGAGTCCCGAGAATCTCAAAGAAAAAATACAATAAAAACCTTCAGGCTGGAATTAATTGGTGTAGACAAATGTGCAGTCATGCATGTAAAACGAGATGAGATTATGGAAACCGTGGGAACCCAACTCTCGGATTTCATATACCCCTATTCAAACGAAACTTACAAATATTTGGGTTTGTCGGAAGCACTAGGCTAGGCATCAATGTTGGTAACGTGAAACAGTTGTGCTTGTGGAGGAAGCGCTTATTCGGCCGTCTGAATAGTAAGTAGGTTCCTAGTCTTTAATTAGGCGGGCAATATGTCTGATTTACCTACCTACTCTTCCGGCAAACACATGGTCCGCACACTGCTTACCGTAAATCAAAGCCATCACCCACGGTCATCATCATTGGTAATGAGCCCGACTAAATTACACCACCACTTTTGAAGCCAAAAAGAATTGATGTCCGTGACTACCAATGCGAATCGCTGCCATATTTGGTAAAAATAATTATTACTCAATTATTGTACCGTACTTATTATTGTACCGTATGGTGACGGACGTAAAAAATTTCACCATCCCATATCTTCCCGTGGGTAAGAAGCGACTAAGGGACACACCAGAGAATGGGCAGCAGCGTTCTCTGTGGACTTTACCAACAAACTGCGATCGCCAACCCGCCTGCCAAGCGTGGCGATTAAAAACCCCCCCAAACCAAAATGAATAGCACACAAAATAAAAGGCCCCGAGTGCCCGGCAGCCCGTCTACCCTCGGCTACGGTAGCGGTCGAGGCGATGGAGTGGCAAGGGGTGCAAATAATCCCCGGAGTGGACCCGGCTACCCCAATAAACACCGACGACTGG
Organism: Orthosia cruda; assembly: GCA_964057195.1. Classification (NCBI taxonomy): domain Eukaryota; kingdom Metazoa; phylum Arthropoda; class Insecta; order Lepidoptera; family Noctuidae; genus Orthosia; species Orthosia cruda. The sequence goes on from OZ059836.1 coordinate 41,705,408, forward strand.
ACCTGGGAACTTATAACACGCGAACACTCCGGACCGACGAGAAGATAGCCAAACTCGAAGAAGAGTTGAGCAGGTTACGATGGAGCATTATAGGGCTAACTGAAGTCCGAAGAGAGGGAGAGGACTCGATAATCCTCAAATCCGGTAACCTGCTCTATTTCCGAGAGGGTGACCGGCAGTCCCAGGGTGGTGTCGGCTTTATCGTCCACAAGTCCCTTGTGAACAACGTGGTGAAGATCGAGAGTGTGTCGACCAGGGTGGCGTACCTTATACTCAGAATATCCGCAAGATATTCGCTGAAGGTCATACAGGTCTACGCCCCGACCTCGGCACACCCCGACGACGAGGTAGAGACCATGTATGAGGATATCTCTAGAGCCATGCATGGTTCCAAAACTTACTTCACCGTTGTCATGGTGGACTTCAACGCGAAACTGGGTAAACGAGACGAGGATGAGCTGCAAGTAGGGCAATTTGGAGTTGGACGTCGAAACCACCGGGGTCACCTACTGGCCAGTTTTATGGAGAAGGAGGGCCTCTGCATGATGAACTCCTTCTTCAGAAAGCGTGAGCACAGGAAGTGGACCTGGCAAAGCCCCGATGGTGCAACTAAAAACGAGATCGACTTCATCATGTCAACCAAGAAGCAAATGTTCAATGATGTCTCTGTGATCAACTCGTTAAAAACCGGGAACGATCACCGCATGGTGCCTCCATTGAACATTAATGTCAAGCTTGAAAGGTCTCGGTTGATGAAGTCCACGCTCCGTCCGAGTGCCTAGGGAGCTCCGTGGACGAATACAGTGATGGGTTCGTGGAAGCTGTCCATACGGTCGGGTCTAAGTTTTTCAAGACCCGCCGTACAGATAGGAACAAAAAGCTCTCTGATCTTACTCTCAAGCTCATGAAGGAGAGGCGTGAGATAATCCTGCAGTCTTCAGACGATGCGCTGAAATACCGGCAGCTAAATAGACGGATCTCAAAGTCCTTGAAAAGCGACCTCCGCCGCTTTAATACCGAGCGTATTAAAGACGCGATTGAGCGGAACAAGGGCTCCAAGGTCTTTGCAAGAGATCTGTCTATTGGGCAGAGCCAGCTCGCGAAACTGAAGACCGATGATGGCAGAATCATATCCGCCAAACCGGAGCTTCTGAGGGCGATCGAGAGATTCTATGGGCAGTGGTACACGTCAACCAGTAAACCCATCGCGAATCTAGCGAATGACCCTAGAGCTAGATTGACCCGACACTATACCGAAGACATTCCGGACGTCAGCCTGTATGAGATTAGGATGGCTCTTAAACAGCTAAAGAACAACAAGGCACCGGGTGATGACGGAATTACGGCCGAACTCCTGAAGGCGGGTGGAAAACCAGTACTTAAGGCCCTTCAGAAGCTGTTTGATTCCGTCATACTCGAGGGGAGGACGCCACAGGTATGGTGCAGGGGTGTGGTGGTACTCTTCTTCAAGAAGGGTGACAATACCTTACTGAAGAACTATAGGCCCATCTCACTTCTTAGCCATGTCTACAAGCTGTTTTCAAGAGTCATCACGAATCGTCCCGCTCGCAGGTTTGACGATTTCCAGCCTCCCGAACAAGCCGGATTCCGTAAAGGCTTCAGCACCGTAGACCACATACATACGCTGCGGCAGGTTATACAGAAGACCGAAGAGTACAACCTGCCTCTCTGTTTAGCGTTTGTGGACTACGAGAAAGCCTTCGATTCGATCGAGACTTGGGCTGTGCTGCAGTCTCACCAACGGTGCCAAATTGACTACCGGTACATCGAGGTGTTGAAGTGTTTATACAAAAACGCCACCATGTCAGTTCGACTTCAGGATCAGACCTCGGAACCCGTACATTTGCAGCGAGGTGTGAGACAGGGAGACGTCATATCTCCGAAGCTGTTTACCGCTGCACTGGAGGACGTCTTCAAGGTTCTGGACTGGAGCGGGCTAGGCATCAACGTCAATGGCGAGTACATCACTCACCTTCGGTTTGCCGATGATATAGTGGTTATGGCTGAGACCATGGAATACGTCAGTACAATGCTCGATGACCTCAGTAGAGTTTCCGAAAGAGTGGGTCTAAGGATGAACATGGACAAAACCAAGGTGATGCTGAATGCCCATGTTACACCCACTCCTATCAAGGTCAGAGACTCTACACTCGAAGTTGTGGGCTACTATGTCTACCTGGGACAAACGATTCAGTTGGGTAGGGCCAACTTCGAAGGGTCACGGGCGCTCAGATTGGGGACTCTGTCCGTCCACCAAGTGACACCAGGCAAGACGGTGGCACAGTGATCACGTGCTGCCGTGCACAGCGAGGGTCAGGGGAGGCGCTCTCAGTCTCCCCAGGGATGTGCCCTAACAGGCGATGCACAGAGGGGGTCCCGGTGTGGTCTTTTAAGAGGTTACGGGGCCCCTTCTACGTGCTGATGGTGATCACCGGGGTGGTTTTAGTGAGGTAAACATCCCACACTCCCTGGTATTTTCCCCAAAACTCCAGGCGCCTTTTTGAGGTGAGTTTTTGAGATTTCCCCCCGAAAACAAAAAAAAAAAAAAAGGGCCAACTTCGAAAAAGAGGTCAATCGTCGAATCCGACTCGGATGGGCAGCGTTTGGGAAGTTGCGCGGTATCTTCTCGTCCAACTTACCACAGTGTCTCAAGACGAAAGTCTATGACCAGTGTGTGTTGCCAGTGATGACATATGGCTCTGACACGTGGTCGCTTACAATGGGCCTCATCAGAAAGCTTACAGTCACTCAAAGGGCAATGGAGAGGGCTATGCTCGGAGTTTCCTTGCGTGATCGAATCAGAAATGTAGAGATCCGCAAGAGAACCAGGGTTACCGACATAGCCCAAAGAATTGCCAAACTTAAGTGGCAGTGATCAGGGTACATTGCTCGCAGAACGGATGGCCGATGGGGCAGAAAGGTTCTGGAGTGGCGACCGCGAACCGGAAGACGTTGCGTTGGAAGGCCTCCCACCAGGTGGACCGATGACCTGGTGAAGGTTGCGGGGATCCGCTGGTTGCGAGACGCACGGGACCGGTCAAAGTGGCGACGCTTGGGGAAGGCCTATGTCCAGCAGTGGACGTCTTTCGGCTGATATGATGATGATGACTTATTATTACTCGAACAACAAAATTGGTACTTACCTTAATAGCTTTATAGAAAATCGACTTTGAAGGTGGTATATATATACCACCTTCAAAGTATTATTTAACATATATAAATATCAATATATATATATCTATATATTATTTACGAAACGAAAATAACTGGCTTGCTTTCTATGAGAGAGAGAGAGAGAGACAGACAGAGAAACACGCGCTCGCCGCACGGCTTACAACTATAGCAAAAAGTGTCGTTACAACTTTTGGTCTTTTATTTTTTCCGTCTAGCCCCCTTTCGCAACGCGCGATAAGGAACTTCGTTCCAATAATAGCGTGACGTTTGACAGGAAGGATCAAGAGTTCTGACCGCCCTAGGCTAATTATGAGGCCGCGCCCCCGCCAGGTTAACACACCTCGGCGGTCGGCCTAAAAAGTAGTATATTAGTTTTGACTTTGTTTACTAGTGTAAAAATTTTAACATGGTTCATACTACCCAGATACTACAGATAAAAGTTTTCAGATCGATCTGCAAGCGTAACTAAATCTGCACGACATTCAACCTTAGGGTGGCAAACCATTTTTTAGCTGATTGTATATAAAGGCAAAGCACCTCACGCATTATTCGACCAAAATCATGACAAGTGACTGCAGGCTACCAAGTAGAAAACCAAATCCATGTTGTGTTTGGCCGCATGACTTGTATTGGCTTATTTTCTATAGACAACTTAGTTGTTGCGGCCATTGACCATGAGCGTGGTTATCAAGTGTGTGAAGTTGCTTCGACTTTAAGTATTTTTTAAATATTTACACATCTGTTGTTATCATTAATAATGTCGAACTTAGAACCTTCTCCTTTTTGGGAAGTCGGTTAAAAAAGACGAGAGGCATCATACTAGTGAATAAATTATGCAACTGATTAATGATTTATTTGAAAATTATAGTAATTAAGTAATTATTATGAGCTTATACAAAAGCCCTTTTTCGTGCTTTAGCGTTTGCAAACCTTTCCACATTTTTTTCAAATTTAATAGTTTGTAAAAAATCACTTTCTATGTACAATAACGAGAGCGCTGCAAGTTTTTGCTGGCAGAGTGTGGAGCTCAAGTAATTTTTTACTCTTTTATGTGCTGAAAAAGACCTTTCGCCGCTGCAGTTGGTAACACTCATTGTCAAAAAAGATCTTAATATTATCTCCACATTCGGGAACAACATGTATGAAATATTAAAACTTTTTATTAACTGCCCTTTGGGGTTCTGGCAGAAATAGAATGCTCGGCCTCGGAGTCAGATTTTAAAAACTGCGCCAAACAGACGCATTCTTCTGCAAAGGTTTCTTCTAAATCAGTGTCATAGTTGTTTTTACTCCTTTGCTTTGCTTCTAATAAATTCACTGTCGTCTAGTTCATGCAGTTTCTGTAAGAAACCAAACTTTAGGTTTACTGTATTATAACTAATTTGCAGGTTTTTTAAGTTCACTTTAAGGCAAACAATAGCTGCATAATAATTATTAACGATGAAAGATCGTCTCCCTTCTAACTCAACGTGCCCCGTTTTAACTTCATCAAAATGACATTTTGGTTTCTTTCTTCTTCTTACAATTTTTTTGTAAGTGGTCACTACGCATCTCTTGATTGCCTCTGATTCAAAATTTTCGAACTCTTTTTCGTCACGCAACGTATCAAGATAATCATGTAATCTATACTTAATATTATAAAGCTGAAGAGTTTGTTTGTTTGTTTGAACGCGCTAATCTCAGGAACTACTGTTGGAATTGAAATTTTTTTTTTGTGTTGGATAGTCCATTTATCGAGGAAGGCTATAGGCTGTAAAACATCACGCTACAATCAGTAGGAGCGGAGCCTAAATGAAAAATGTTTGAAAAACGGGCAAAATATTTCTTTTCGAGAGCTTCCTTTGCGTGCGTTGCGTACAATCATGTGTGTAGGGTAGAGTAGGTAGGTAGGTAGATTAGGTTTGGTAGGCAGTTGACGGGTGCGAAGCCGCGGGGGACAGCTAGTGTCTCATAAAGAGTAACAACGTTAGATAAATCAACAGAACTTGCTTGTAGCTGTGCACTAACGATTTGAAACTTTACGAGCACAGAGTTCCAAAAGCACAACATTATTGTGATTTCTAGTCTCAGATCTAATAAAAAGTCAAGATGGAACGTTGCAAACAACAAAGTGAAGCCGGTTCAAACTAAGCCTTGCCGTACAAATACACAATTACACGCACTCACGTACAACGAAATTAGGCCTTAGCTTGTCCTTCGAGCTTATAGATCAAATAATAAAGCTCAACTGACAAGCTAAAGGGTAGTTTCATTATACGTGTGCGCATATAATTGTGTATTTATACGGCAAGGCTTAGTTTGAACCGGCTTCACTTTGTTGTTTGCAACGTTCCATCTTGACTTTTTATTTGATCTGAGTTTCTAGTATTATTAAATTTTCAATATTTATGTTAAAATCAGGGAGTCCTAAGCTTTTTCAGTTCCCAGCGCATTTAGAAGTATGTAGTAAGTCGTCCTTTTGAAGTATGTAGGGTAGATGCAATGATGCTAGATGAATAGTGCATGCGAAGACACGATTTCAGCGCGCCCCCCCGATCCTCGCGCCCTAGGCTGCAGCCTAATTAGCCTAAGGGTTAATCAGGCCCTGGACATGATATCCGGTTGTTATGTCTTATAGCTAACGGAGACTATTTACATAGGGGGTATTACACTATCATATAACTGTGTATTACATTATCATAGTTCTTTGATCCTATTTTTTGTCATAATTTGGTTGCAATGGAGGATAAGTCGGTTGTGTACTATTATTGCTTCGGCAGTGTTCCCAACAATAATTTTAAAATGCCACATCACATCAAATTTCGTTGTAGGTACCTACTTACTTTATGCCGTGAATAAAACCGTCACAACATTTTATTAATTGCTTTAGAATTTAGAATAATTATGGCAGTAGCAAAACTTAAAAGGCAAAATCTCATCATTTTATGGACGGATTTTGTATCAGGAAATTATGAACATAAATTTGATAATTCAATATGGCAAGACTAGCGGCCTTATACCATAACGTGTTAAAACTATCATAGTGCGACAGTAAAAAAGGGACAGAGCTATTTGTCTTGTATAGCTCCGTCCTGCTCTTGATTCCTATCTAGCAACAGTAGCAACAAATGTCATAAATCTCATAACGAAGATGATGCAGCCCGGATCTACGATTTTTTCGAACCGGGGCAAAACCTTGATAGTGGCGCCCCCTCCCTTCAGTGTTTGAGAAAAACTGTTAAAACTGCCAATGAGTAGCATTTTTGTGACCATTTGTTAAATAATAATCTTTCAATAACTTCATTTGTGACATAAAACAAAAACACAGAAAAAATATATAACCAGGAAAGACTACAACTTTACACGGCTTGCTTTCTTTTCTGCGAAAAAATCTATTAGCTCCTCAAAGTCCGTGGCATAGGCAGGTTTTTTTTCAATGGCTAAAAAAGTTAGTTTTAAGCTAGAAAAGTTTGTTTTTCAAACATATTATATTTAGATTCGATTACTTGATAAAAACCCGAATTCTTGTCTGAAGGATTTGGCGCCCCATGAAACTGCCGCCCGGGGCAAGTGCCCCGGATTGCCCCCCCTTAGATCCGGAGCTGAGATGATGTGATTCATAGATGTAGTCAAAGCATGACATAGTGGATTCTTGTGATAGACCGACTAGAGTGTCGCGCAATTATTGTTGATATAGCTGTCCCTCATGAAGAGATCCGCGTGAATGCTGAGAAATATAAGAAACCTATAACTATCTTGATCTGGCTTGCGACTTTGTCAACATGTGGGACGTGAATGCGGCAGTCATTATGTCGATAGTCGTAACTGCCAATGGCATAATAGCCAAAGAACGAACACCGGACTTGAAGCTCTCCCAGTCTGTACATTTATTAACAAGAGTGGGCCTGTTTTCTTTATAAAAAATGGTTTCGCTAATTTCTAGATAAATTGCAGAGTGATCTTATTTTGTCATAGCTTTGTTCCGATTTTATTCTAGTTGATAGATCCTTGGTTAAAAAAAAACTAGTAAGTCCGGTATTTTATTTTGATCTGTTGGCCAAAAGATCGGCATTCCAGTTGATATGACATCACATTTCAGCTCTTTTATGGCACTTAGTAGTTTTTTGCCATTAGTAGTTGTTAGTCTGGAGGACTATTGGGGATAAGTATTTTTAGCATTGAAGTCAGTCACCACCAGTCAAGTCACCTCCTAATATAAATCGACTTTTAAAGTGATTTAGAAAGTTCATATAGTGGCCTTTTTTATCATATACCGTGGTAGACAGTAGATCGCAGATACTGTTACAGGTTACTACTACGATACATACCCTGTAGTTAGCTGGATGTGGTGCTCCACAGTGGACGCACTTTGGCTTCTGCTCTTTTGATTTGCTGCAATCCTTCGTGAGATGTTTGTCTGTGCACTTTACGCACCTTGGCTTTTTGGAGCAGTACTTTTGTGTATGGCCCACTGCTTCTAGAATTTTGTAGCCTTTGCCACGCAAGTCTTCAACAATTCTCTCCGGAATGTATGTGAAATGCAATTTTTTTGCCATAACTCTAACTGGTCTCTCTTGTTAGTTCTGATACGAGTGCTAAAGGCAATTGTTCAGTGAGAGGCCCTTTGTAATTGCTCTGTTCGAATCATCGTTTTTAGCATTTACTTTGATTGTATCGCCGTTCATCATTTTGATGCTGAACGCGTCAGCTGGTTGGCTCACAGACAGAAAATCAAAGAATTTCTGGTAGTCCTGGATACCGTCTAATACAATAGGTGGTGGCAAAGGTGTTTTAATGGTATTTTTCTTACCTTTATTATCTTCACTTCCTTGTTCATTCAGAATGGGTTGGGCGGGTGAAGATGGAAGTTTGTATGGTTCAAAGTTATACTAATGCTACGCAGATAAAGTCGCGGGAAAAAACTACTTTTTTTAACCCCCGCCCCGCCGGAAAAAGAGGGGTGTTATAAGTTTGACGTGTGTTGCTGTGTATAAGCCCTCGCCAAACTTATTGGCCGCCCTGAAGTTGGTTTACCGGATGCGCGAGGCACGAAACGGTGCTGTTTTGTATGAGATTTTCTACTGCGCAGCCATTGTAGACAACTTCAGGGCGGCCAATAAATTTGGCGAGAACTATATCTGTGTGTCTGTCTGTGGCATCATAGCGTCCAAACGGGTGAACTGATTCTTTTTTGAGTTTTTTTTTGTTTTAAAAGGTGACTTAATCGGGAGTGTTCTTAGCTATGTTTGAATAAAATCGATTCAGCCGTTCAAAAGTTATTGGCGTTTGAATCGGGGTGTTTTCGCAAGATATCGTGTCATAATTACGTGTTCATTAGATTGCGGATCGAAGCGTATCTACTATGTACTAGTTTAATTATGTAGCATGAAATAAAAATGTGTCGGGGGTTTTTTAAATTTTGAAATTTTACTTGCATGCTATTATTTAAAAATGTCTCCAGAAAATTATATCATAAAATAAATTTAATCCAGAAAATGTTACACTTATATACATACTAACATCACTACTTAATATTATAATAATTATGCATTGGATTTAATGACTAAATTAACATTAATGAGATCAGAGTTCACTGTTCAGCACAAGGCCCTACATTATATAAGACAAATTAATTTTTAAATAAATAACGTAACAAATTTGTAACGTATTGGCTGCAAGAGCCTGCGCAGTAGCTATTTTTGTGTCAACATTGAAAGTGAAGTTATCATTGTATAACTGTCTCTTTCACTCGCTTTCGTTTGTCGCATCATCCTATCTCGCTTACTCTATGCAGTTATACGTTTCTTGCGCGTTAAGTGTCAAAACCAACTTCAGAGACACAAAGATCTACTGTGAGTATTATACCTACTCGATCGCGATAACGTTCTCTTGTATTAACTTTGTAAATTTCGCAGTCAACTAGCTTAATTCGCCATTCAGTTAACAGCCTGTCTGCTGGCCTTCCGATTAAACGGCGCATGAAGCACTTCACTGACACTCGCTCTTGGAATCTTACATCAGTTGAAGAGTTATCAGGATCAAATTGTCACACGATCGAATCGTTAAAAACATGTCCGTGACTACCGCCAGACCACCAACGCCAATCCCTTCCATATTTGGTAGATAATTACTACTCAATTGGTACCAATTAGTACTCGAACAACAAAATTGGCAACTTAGGATTTTTTTATTCGCCTAGCCGTTCAACTAGCAGCCTGAATAACATTACGCGCTGAACGGAGCTGTTTAGTAAAAAGTCGGCTAGTTAGCTGCGACAGCTATAGTTAACAGGTTCACTGTCCACATAGCTAAAATATCACAACAGCCCATACGTGGGTCATGGGACTGTGAACCGGATAACTATACCTAACTTATTTACTGATTCACTGGCTGACAGACAACGCACAGCCTGAATGGCTGGTCGTATTATCCTTGATACATAGGATGTACGAAGAAAGGATTTTTTTAAGGGAAAGGGAGTAATGAAGGTAAATATTAGACTAAACTAGATAATTGGGTGTTCATCAAATAGTTTCGGCTTATACTCCGCGCCCGTCGCCTAAATAATTATCCCGCATTCATACCCATAATATTCGATACCAGAAGTATCAATTAATGTAAAGGACAAACCACGGTTTTTCAGGAGAGCCAAAAAACGATTTTATTTTTTTAAATCTGTCTGTAACTTTTTACTGTCGGCTCCAATTTTAATTGTGTCTAGAGCAAAGTTTCTTAGAATTTCCTCTTCTTTTATGTTATAAACGAAAGATTTAGCAATGCCCAGTGGTTTCAAATATAGCATGTGCCTTACATTAAAAAAATGTGTTTAGTTGTGCCTTACGGTACTAATATTTTATGTGTAAACCGTGGAGCATAGTGTAAGCAGCAAGAGAAATAGAAAATTATACTTAATTCTATTGTAAAGGACTATTACAGTGTTGCAATTTGATGTAACCATAGATTATCTACTAAAATGTATGGTATTTTAACACTATGGAACTAAGTTCTTTGCATGATTAATGTTGGTAGCGTCTGGGAAACGAAAGTAGAGACTGAAAAAGCGCGACAAGTTAAAAAAAAATCAACATAGCAACCCCAAAACTAGTTTAAAATACCTACCTGGAATAACCTAATTTGATATTTATAATTATTTATTTTACTTCGTCTGAATAAAAATACTATAGATACTTTAGGTAGGTAATACTTTAGATATTATATATCAAAGATAAATAGTGATTACGAAATAAAACAAAGTATCAACTTATTACCGTCATACTAACATGTGAAATCTAACATCACAAGAAAATAATCTTGTTATTGTTTGAATTCGACGTCTTTCTTCTGTTGTTTTTCTATTATACGAGTATTTAGATATTTAGACATCATGCGAAACGACATCTCCCGACTTTTAATTGTTTTATTCATTTTTCACATAGTAAATCACCAAAAATTGATGTTGAAATTAGTGTAGCATTGCCATATAAAAAGTTTGCAAATAATTCGAGTGTCTACTTTCGTTTGCCAGACTCTATGAACCAACATTAATCATTCAAAGCAAATCTATACGTTAGTTTCAGGTTTAGCTATCACAGATTTAAGGATGCAAAAATAAAACGATTAAAGTATATTATTTTTTACTTTCGATTTTTATGTCTGCTTTTTATTATTATAAATTCAAGACACTTAACTAATATACTTGTAAATTTTGTAGTTATCAGTGTAATAATGATTATGTTTTATAGTTTCAGTCTTACAAACTCTGTAATTTTAATTCAAAAGTCAAATGTATTTATTTCAACTGGGCCATTAAGCGGCACTTTTGAACATCAACAATTATTTACAAATAATACAAATTTATTCTACCGTACATTCGAAAAAAATGCTTGTTATGGGGAAGAACGCACAAGAAACTCCAGACTTACGCTTTTAAAAAAAATAAGTTTAATGCAATATTTACAAGTACAAACATTAATAAATTTATATACGTGAGAACGATGCACCCAGAACTACTATACTAACTACATATAGGTATAAAGTATTACAAGCATTAAATGGTAAATTACTTCACTTGATAAATAGGAACATGGTTCTCACATACTTACAAATATTGCAAACATAGGTAACTTACCTAATTCAACAATTATTTAAAGTACAGATTTTGTAAGATTATATAATATTTATAATCATTATATATTTCATTATAATGATTATTTGTTATTTATTAATATAGAATTAAAAGAGATCAATTCAAAAAGAGTAAATTTAACTTAATTATTTTTACATTGATAACTATAATAAACAAGGTTTGTAGTTAATTAGTACAATTATACTTTTTAGAAATTTTAAGTTTAACACAAAGTTTTATAGACTGTGTAGCGTCTTGAATTTATAATAATGAGGCAGACATTAAAGTCAAAAATATAAAAATAATAATTATTAACAATTGTTTTATTTTTGTATCCCTAAATTTCATTTAAATCTGTGAGATCTAAGCTGTATAACCTGAAACTAACGTATAGATTTGGTTTGAATGATTATTGTTATTTATTATATATTTAATACTTCATGCGCACAAACGATCAGAGGCAGACTTAATGCCTTAGGCAAATGCCTAATGTTGGTTTTTGGCATAATTAATAACATTAATTATGTAAAGAACTTATTTTCATGGAGTTAAAAACCATAAATTTTAGTAGATAATCTAAGGTTACATCAAATTGCAAAACTGTAATAGTCCTTTACACAACTAAACGCCTTTTTTAATGTAAGGGACATGCTATATTTGAAACCATTGGACATTGCTAAATCTTTCATTTATAGCATAAAAGAAGAGGAAATTCTAAGAATCTTTGCTCTAGACACAATTAAAATTGGAGCAGACATTAAAAAGTTATAAAGAGATTTTAAAAATAAAATCGTTTGTGGCTCTCATGAAAAACCGTGGTTAGCCCCTTACATTAACTGATACTTCTGGTATCGATATGAGAATGAAATTAATGTTAGGAGTCAATATTTCAGCAACGATCTTAAAAAGCAAATAAAATAAAGCAAATACAAATTTGATTTCTACTTGTTACGTAATAGGCATATTACAGTAAGGAGCATTTAGTAAAGATAGTTTTGTGAGATAATAATGTAAGTGAATAATTCTTAAAAAACTCTAATAATAAATTAAAGTAAGGGACATGTTATTTATGATGACTGATTTGAGGTTTAACGTATGGGTCGATGTCATCGTTTCTCGTCCCTTACTTTATTTTTCTGAGAACAAAAAAATGTTAATGGCCGTTAAATCATTTTTTTTGTCTTAAATCGTTTTACGCAGTCCAAAAATGTTTACTGTAAGGGTCATTTTTATAACGATAGAGAAATTTTAATAATACCAATCGATAGAGCGCGAAATTCTGAATCCAATGATATATATAACTCATTTTCGCCAAAAGTCCCTTACGTTAATTGATACTTCTGGTATCGAATTATGGGTATGAACACGCGGCAAAACCCCATATAAACAAGTTATGATACTTCTTTCTACTTAACACCATGTGTATAAACATGACGTATCATATCTTTATCTGGGGGCACGGTAGTGACCCCGCCAAGTCGAGCCAAGCAAAGCGCAAAGGCACTACCTACCTTTTCTCGAAGCGCTTCGTAGTGTTTTTGAACCCTCACATCTTGGTTTTGGATTATACCAGATAAACAAAATTCTCGGGTTATGATGTCAAGAGTGAACTTATTATAACTATAAAGTTTCGATTACATAAGCTCTTATACTTTAGATTTTATTGATATCTAAAAAAAACCCCAATTTCATCACTCACTGATGATCATCAAAAATTTTAAGGTACTTCCGGAATTCTTAGAAAGCTACAAATAATTCTAAAACTTGGAAGATAAAAAAAAGGTCCTTGTTTTAGAATTTTTTGGTGGGATGGAAGTTTGTATGAAACTTCCGCAAATTTTGATGTTAGAGGTCTGAAAATTGATACAAGGACTCCTGTTATAAATAATAGAAAAATATTTCAGGACTTTAGTAAATCACCCCCACTCTTTAAATTAGGGGATGGAAAAATTAAAAAAATATAGTCTTATAAATAGAAGTGAAATTCCACCAACACATTATTATGTAAAATGTTGCCAAGACGAGACCATATCGCACTGTCAAAAAGTTCTCAGATCTCATGTAGAGCCAAGCTTCTAAATCTAAGTCGATTGTAAAACGGGCCAAGAGGCTCATCGGCAATGAAACACTGGTCGAGTCTAGGCTCCTGAGTCTTGAACATAGTCGCCGAGTTGCCAGCCTGTCGATTTTTATCGGTTACCGTTTCGGGGAGTTTGCGATGGCACACAATTTGATTCCACCTAGCCCTTTCCATCATCGGACTACAAGACGAACGGCGATGCTTCATCGGTATATGGTGGATATCCCACCCGTACGCACAAAGCGTTTTGGGAATACTTTTAATGTGCGTACAGCTAAGGAGCGGAATTCCCTGGCGGAGTCTGTATTCCCTGATAGCTACAACCTGGGAGTCTTTAAGTCAAGAGTGAATATGTGACTTCTAGGCAAGCGTGCTACATCGTCGACCAAATCGTCGCTTACCATCAGGTAAGATAGTGGTCAAAAGGGAACCTATAAATAATAATAAAAAAAGCTTTAACTTCACAAGCTCTACACCTTAGTCAACATAAGTGGCTTCGTACCGTCACATGGGCGTAAGGTGAAAAATGTATTCACTCTTCATTCGTTTTCTGATATACAATAGTTTTTGTAGTAACGAAACATGGCGACGAGGAGTTGCGCATATAAAATACATGAAACGTATATGTATATAAGTGGCAACTTCTAGTAACGAGCCACACGACATGTGACGGTAGCGAAACGGCCAAACCATATATTTATTGAACTTAGGGCTTGTAGAGTTAGAAGCTTGGCTCTACATGAGATCTGATAACTTTTGGACAGTGGTCTGTCTCGTCTTGGCAACATTTTACATGAAAATGTTTTGGTGGGTTGACTAGACACTGTAGGACTTATTTTACTTTTAACTTCTAATAATTTAAATCTGTGGGGACAACACTGACACGATTAAAAATAAATACAATGTTCTAATAATGAATTATTGTTTTTATTTGGAAATAACATTTAGCCGCGTGGGCATCACAATCTATCCGCAGCCAACGCGTCTCACGCGCAGTCACAGTCACAGTCACAGTCACAGTCACGGTACGCACTCATAGTGTCATGGCATACATGGTATGACTTCTCACTATTAACACTTGTCGCATACATACAATCGCTGACAACCGACAGACTGAGCACTCATACAGTCTACGTGTGTACATGAAACATTCATTAACAGAGTAATAATAGTGGCTTCGATAATCTATTATATTGCACGTTGGTGAACCGGCACCAGCTGCTTGTGAAAAGCAGAATTTAGGTTTACATTAAACATATTTTTTTTATTTACAATGCATGTTACATCCGTGGCAAAATGAGAACACACATATTATTGTAAATCATACAATAAGCCGAAAATATTTATACACAGAGTCGCACAACCATAGCCTCTATTAATTATTTATTATGCTCAAATACTATTGCTTACAATATTCTATTATTTGAATGACACATGCACAAATAACGTTTAAGTATTGTTTGTTTTACTTAAATGAACTTTATGTTAAAGAAAACATGATTACGGTGATCTACGGACCTTTGTAGGCGGGATCTCGCGATGTGACTTTATTTCTTCTTATGTATTTACTATGTACATTTCAAAGGCCTTTACATCTAGGTAGAATTATTAATAAGTGTCTAAAAGGACGGTAAAATATAGTATCAAATTTTGAAAATATTGGCCTAAACAGCATTTTAAAGAATTCTATGAACAGTCAACTGCACTACAGCGGCAACAATGTGACATCGATAGCACCTTCACATCGTAGCAGTACGGGCTAGCGGGCCAGTGTTACCTCTGGCGCGCGGCTCACTGTACACGTCTTATCATATAACTAATTGTACTTTATTTACAAAAGTCAGACAAATAATTCGATAGCCTTTAATAATAATGTCTCTTTTATTTAACTTATATACATGTGCAAATTGATTTACAAATAGAGATCTTTATTATAATAATACTAGCTGATCGTGCTCGTGTAGAGTGTAGAGTGTAGAGTGCACCGGTGCATGCACTTACACGAGTGGATACGACAATGCATGTTTACCCTGCCCTACATAACACCTTATTTTATGTTACCGTGTAAGTACTTACACATTATTGTACTTGTAAAAATACATCTGATTAATTACATTAGCTTATCAACTATACATATTTACAAAAAAATCCTTACCATACTATTTTATGTACAGTTGCTACACTCAGTGTAATGATATAGCTTAACAATACTTAAACAGAGAAAAATCCATTTTTGGGTTCATGATGTCTGTAGTTTAAAACTGAATGTAAAAAAAAAACATTGAGTCAAAAAGTAAAAAAAAAATAAGAATAAAAGAATTACGAGTGTATAGGAAAAACTAAGAAGTTACCACGACGCTGTAAATATCACTGTAGGAGCATCGTGGACGTCGCGTCGACGTAGTGCGACGTCGCGCGTCGTCAGGACTAGTCAGAGTCAGGGGCGCCCGAGCCAGGCGCTCAGTGGCCGGCGCCGGGCGGCTGCTCAGCGCCGGCGCCGGGCCAGTCCATGTCGGTGCGCTGCGCAGGGTTCCGCAGCTCCAGCGAGAAGGAGTTGACGGACAGCGGCGCGCCCGGCACGATGTGCACGTTGCCGGCGTTGGCCTGCGGGCGGGAGCGGATTGTTACCACAGTACAACACTACTATTCGCTCAACATAACTGAGCACCCGAATTGTCATCGTCACTCTGATATTCCACTCTTTTCAGATGCTCAGTTATTATGACAGAGTTGTACACTAGAGAAATTATTACACGCGTATGCTCTCTCTACCGCAGTAATTTTTCTGGATCTGCACTTTCTGGACAAATTGTTAACAACCATATATAGTACATTACTGCAACGGCCAGCAAGAGGCATTGATGGACGAACGAGTAAATGTGGGCGCACACATACGTAAGTCCATCAATGCCTAGTTGTGGCCAAGGCTTGTATAGTACTTTTCTCAAATAATGCGCGGCAATTAAAACTAAGTAACACCTAGAACTCATTTATTCAACATTAATGAAGAACAACAATAATTGTTCCCGCGTTTAAGTTCTTTTTGCAAGCCACTTCGATTTTTTTTATTTTAGAAAAATAACTTTTTCTCAAACATTTTCATAAAGATCTCTAATTTTTTTCGTGTATCATACGACGTTTTTCAACACACTTGTGAAGAAAATAATACTAAAAAATCATTGCCAGCAGTGAAAACGAGTTGTGAATTTTTTTTCGCAATGGCGGGCAAAATTAATCAGTTAAGGAACCCCAATCCCCCAATATTAGCTTCATCAGCCAATAATTATATTATATTAGAATAACAGCTATATGTCAGCATATAATATCTAGGACATGCGTCATTAGCAGAGATGATTGGTTAGCAATAAGATTAGTATATAAGATCAACATTTTGTAGAATTAAGTAATTACTGTCTTGCTGTAACTGGGATCAAATAAAGTTTATTTTTAAACTCTTCCGTTGTCGCTTACTTAATTGGCGCAGCCGGTAGGATCTCTGTAGTCAGTCTGTCACGTATCCACATCTACGGGAAGCAGCCGACGTCCGTTTCAACGGTTCAGCAGAGATCACCGAACAAACAAATACATTAAGAAGCCACATCAAGCCAGGAGAGGACCAGGAGCCAAGCAGTAATTCAGGGATCATGAAGATAGCTGCGGAATTGTGAGTAAATCTTTTCACCTTCCTCTCAGCTCTTCCATTTGCATCCCAACCTTGTATTAATCTATGTTGTGTGTATTATTAGGGATTGGACAACGCCGTAATAATATTTTATAGATTGTTAGTTGTAGTAAATAGTTAGGGATAATTTATTAATTTTTGTGCTTACTTTTTGTGAAGCTTCGTTATTTCACTTCATAATGGAAGGTATAAACCGTGTTCCGCAAGAGATGGTAAACATAATTCCAGTATTTAATGGCGATGTTAGAGCGTTACCCTTATTTATTAAAAAATGTGAATACATTTTAACAACATTCCAAGGGAGCGTTGTACAAAACAATTATTTATTTCATGTAGTAACAAGTAGATTAACAGGCGAAGCAGCTAGTTTGGTAGGCGAAAGGGACTCTATAAATACGTGGGATGAGCTAAAAATGCTGTTAAATCAACACTTTGGCGACCCACGTACTGAAGATTGTCTAGCAATGGAGTTAGAATCCTGTAAAATTAACAAAGGTGAAAGTTACTTAGATTTGTGTCATAGGATACAGCATATGAGAAGCATTTTATTTTCCAAAATATCAGAGACTATTGCTGATGACTCTTTACGGAAGGCTAAGCAGATAATCTACAGTAATAGGGCGATGAATGTTTTTCTATTCAATTTACCGCCATTCCTAGTTAGGTTAGTTCGTTTACGCGACGTTTCGACATTGGAAGACGCGTTGAAAATTGTTTTAGAAGAACAGAACTTTCAATCAGTCTATAATTCTAAAACAAACGATCACCGCAATTATAATAGATCTAATAAAAATATTTTTTCCGATTTCAATAGTGCGAAGTATAATTCGCAGAGCCTATCCAGTGCAGTTGCACCGAATAACGCCACGAGTAGTTCAATTACGATGAACAATTCGCAGCAGTTTAGGAATTATAGGCAACATTATAATCAAAATAATTTCAATCGGACAAATAATAATGATCATAACAATAGGACAAGTAGGTCACAGTTTCCGATGGCGCAACAAAGCCAACAGTCCACGGCATATGCACCGCGAACGTCACCTTTTGCAGCGCAAGCATCTCCGCCGGGTTCAAAGTCGAACACTGACGTTACTATGCGCACTGCAAGTTCACGCCGTGTTAATTACACTAATAATCATAGCTATAACGAACCAAGTTTTGACAACTCAAATAATGAGTTCCAGGAAATTCCTGAAGATCCCAGACAGGGAAATTTTTGTATAACCGCCTCTATCCTAGAGAGCGAATAAAAATTAATTGCAATAAACGTCTTAACTTACCACACATAGTTGTACCAGAATTAAATGCAGTGTTTATGATAGATACAGGCAGTGTTAGGTCTTTCATAAGCCCACACATTGCAAACAAGTACTTTAGGGATCGGTTGCAATATGAACCCTTCGAAGTTGTTAGTACTCACGCATCGAGTGTTCATAGCGAAACGACATTTATTCCTTTACCAGCTACGTTTTGCAGTAAGGAATTTCATAAATTTTATGTTTACAGTGTTGATGATAGGTATGATGGGTTAATAGGTAGTAACCTACTTAAACAGTTACAGGCAAAAATAAACATGGAAAGTCAAGTTTTGCATTAAAAAAATGCGAATATTCCAATAATATACGCACCACCTATGAGAGAGGTATATCAATTGCCATCTCGTAGTGAATTAAGAGTTAGATTGCCAGTCAACTTACTAGACGGGGAAGCTATACTACAATTTAAACAATTTTCGGAAGGGATTCGAATGCCCACCGCATTAGTTAAGTGTATTAAAGGTTACGCATCAACCGTTATTCAGAATTATACGGATGAAACCAGAACCTTAGTGGTAACAGGACCTTTTACGGTCGAACCTTACAGGCAGAACCCATCTGTTCACATTAATTTTACAGAAAATAACATAGAAATAGATAGGATGCTAACAGATAATTTAAAAAAATTACAGTTAGACCACATGAATTCTGAGGAACGTAAAACCATCGAAGGGCTATGTAATGAGTATAAGGACATATTTTATTGTGAGAATATTCCATTAACGTTTACAAATCAAGTAAAACATAGAATTAGAACAAGGAATGAAGATCCTATAAATATTAAAGCACATAGGTTACCTCCCATTCAATCGAAAGAAATTAGGAATCAGGTAGATAAAATGTTAAGGGACAATATCATCCAGGAATCACACTCCCCCTGGAGTGCTCCCGTACATTTAGTGCCAAAAAAATTAGATTCATCAGGACAGCAAAAATGGAGGATGATAGTTGATTATAGACGTCTCAATGAAATTACTACCGATGACAAATACCCTTTGCCCAACATAAATGATTTATTTGATATGCTAGGCAATAGTACCTATTTTACTACCTTAGATTTAGCTAGTGGATACCATCAAATCGAGGTCCAGAAAGAAGATAGGGCGAAAACAGCTTTCAGTACACCTTCAGGACATTATGAATTTAACAGGATGCCGTTTGGGTTAAAAACAGCACCTGCAACATTTCAGAGGGCTATGGATAACGTTCTAAGAGGTCTCCAGGGCTTACATTGCCTGGTATACCTTGATGACGTCATAATTTTTTCTAAATCGCTGACTCAACATGTAGAAAAACTTAGAGCAGTTTTTGATCGTTTTCGGGCGACAAATTTAAAAATACAACTCGACAAATCACATTTTCTTAGAAAGGAAGTTCTTTACTTAGGGCACACTATTACAAGTGAAGGATTGAAGCCAAATAATGATAAAATTGATGCAATCTTAAGATATCCTATTCCAGAAACAGTTACACAAATAAAAAGCTTTTTAGGACTCATTGGTTATTATAGGAAATTCATCAAAGATTTTGCAAAAATAACTAGACCTTTAACAGCTTGTTTAAAGAAAGGTCGTAAAATAATTATTAATGATGAGTATAGGGAATGTTTTGAAACATGTAAAAAACTTTTAACAAACGCACCTTTATTACAGTATCCCGATTTTAGTAAAAGTTTTATTTTAACTACCGACGCATCGAATTTTGCAATTGGGGCTGTATTGTCACAAGGATCAATAGGCTCAGACAAGCCAGTAGCATATGCTAGCAGGACTCTGAGTGACACAGAAGTAAAATACAGTACTATTGAGAAGGAGCTTTTAGCCATAATATGGGCAGTTAAGCATTTTAGGCCTTATCTATATGGCAATAAATTTATTATCTTTACAGACCATAGACCATTAGCATGGCTGTATTCATTAAAAGAACCCAACAGTAAGCTCACGCGTTGGCGTTTACGCTTAGAGGAATATGACTACGAGGTTAAGTACAAGAAAGGGCCTCAAAATACAAATGCAGATGCCTTATCTAGGATTAAAATTAATGCAATTAACGACGATTTAGATTCGATATTTGTTAACGTAGGTGATAGGAAAGAGCGAATACAAAAAATTATAGATGAAGAGCTGCAATTTGACGAAACGCCCATAGAAACGATAGAACTTTCGGATTCTGATGATGGCGTCACAGCTAATTCAGTTTCAAATAGGGAACATGAAGGTATTCCTATTTTAAATGAAGCTGTAGATACTAAAGCTAGACAAATTTTAGTTCACTCATGGTTTAAAGATAAATTGACAGTAAAGGATATTTCTAATAATAAACAGAAAATTTTTGAAGTTCACTTACCAACAAATAATGACAAATTAGTTAAAGACTTTCTAAAAGAATATATAGATCCTAAACATAAATATCATATTTATTTTGAACATCCATCGTTTAGAAAATCTTTTTCAAACATGGTTATTAACTTGTTTAAAAAGGGTTCAGTTAAGTTAACAGAATGTACAGAAAGAGTGATCAATTTGACAGAGTCAGAAGAGGATCAGAAAGAAGTTATTATGAAATACCACGACGGGAAAACCTGTCATAGAGGCATTAGGGAAACTTTAGCTAAACTTAAGAGATATTATTGGTGGCCAAACATGAAAGAAATAGTTACAACAGTTATTAACAGCTGCGAAATGTGTAGAAAAATGAAGTACGATAGAAAGCCCATTAAACCTCAAATTCAGTTAACCCAAACTCAGAATAGTCCATTCCAAGAAGCTTTTATGGATCTATTATACATTGAAGGAAAATATTATTTAACTATTGTAGATGCTTTTAGTAAATTAGCACAGGCAATAGAGGTACCTAATAGGAGTACACCAGAGATAGTTAGAGCATTAATTAAATATTTTAGTATTTATGGATTGCCCAGTAGAATAAGTTGTGATTCAGGGACAGAATTTAATAACATGTTAATTAAGGAAATGTTAAGTCTATACAAAATAGAATTGCACATAGGGACTCCAAACAATCCCAGTTCTATGGCAATAGTCGAGAGATTCCATTCTACTATCATCGAAATTTACCGATTAGCAAAATATGAAAAAAACGATTTAGATGCAGCTTCCGTTATGACGTATGCTATTATGGCATATAATAACACCATACACTCAGCGACAGATTTTACGCCTTTTGAACTAGTCTTTGGGCATACCGATGCCGGAAATGTATTTAATGTCGATAGGGAGAAAAATTTAACTCAGAAATTATTATTAGATCATAGGAAACGTCTCAAAGTACTATACGAATTTGTAACAGATAAATTAAACACAGATAAACTTAAGGTAAGAGATAGGAAAGGAGGTGAAGAAACACCAGTCCTTAAGACAGGAGATACTATTTACATGAAGAATACTAGGACTAGGAAAGCTAAGGAAAAACCTCGCTATGAAAAAGCCGAAATCACTGGTGAAACCGAACGTAATATAGTGCCTGTAGAATTAAATAAAAGACCAACTAGAGTGGCGATAAAAAATGTAAAACGTCCTCCACAGGTCATGCCTAGTACTTCTGGTACTAGTGATGTCAGGATTCACGCTGGAACTCCAGAACTTCACTCGGAATCCGGGGATAGCGTCGTTGAAGATGGGAGTAGCGGTGAAGAAGAATAATTATTGGACTATATTTAAGATTTTAGATTTAGAATCCTTAAGCTTACAAATAGATAATAATATTCGCGATTTTAGCAATATGAAATCGAAAATTATAGAAAGCAAATTAAGTAATGAAACTTTAGGTATAGAAAACCAAATCGAGTATTTAATAAGACTTACTAAAGATAAATTATATCAAATTTTACCCCTTAATCATAGAAACAAACGAGCTTTGTTCAACCCTCTGGGCTCATTTGTAAAAGCTATATCTGGTAATTTAGATGAAGACGATGCAATTAAATATGATAAGGAAATCGTTTTACTCCAGAATAGAGAACATGCAGTCGAACGTAAAGTGTCATCAATGCAAAAAGCTTTCGATAAATTAGTTAATGACTCAGAAATCATAAATTCAAATATTAAAAGATTAGGCTCACACACTAATGGCATAGAAAAACTAGCTGAAAATGAATTCAAATTTAACAAGTTACTACGAATAATAGATACTATGTACCAAATTTTAAGCAACTTTCGAACTTGTTATGAGAACATACAAGAAATAGAGTCCGCAATCGCCTTTAGCAAACTAAATGTTTTGCACCAGTCTATTATAAATAGCACAGAACTGTACAGCAGTTTAGAAACAATTAGTAAACATGCTAGGACAATATATCCAGTTAGTAAAAGTAATTTAATAAAACTAGAACGTAATATCATAGTCAAATCATATTTAAATAACAATAGATTAGTATTTGTGTTAGAAGTCCCTCTAATAGACAACGAAACATATAATTATTATAAGGTTATTCCTATTCCTATTTTCCATTCTCCAGACACTTTTACCATTATTCCCAAATACCCTTACCTAATGGTGAATCGATTGAAATACATGCCCGTGGTAAACTCATGTACTGAAATTGAAAATGACAGATTTCTTTGTGATGAAAGTAATTTAGCTCAGAATCCAGTCGAGACCTGTATAGAACAAATTATGTTGATGAAGAATAACTACAATAGCTGCGTAAAGAATCGTATCAAGATAGAAAAGCCTAAGGTGCAGAAGATAACGGATAGCCAATGGTTGGTCTACACAGAGGACAACCTGATCATTACCGAAAACTGCAATGAGGAAATCCGCAAATACAACATCTTTGGGACCTATATCGTGACACTGAGTCAACAATGCGAGGCGCAAATAGGAGGAGTAATTGTTGGTGCCGCCACAAACACTACAATTTCCAGTTTCAAGCTCCCATTGGTCGAGATGCCAGAGCTTCAACAAGACATACAGACAAGGACGGAGAAGGTCGACCTAAGAAACGTGGACTTTAGTGACGTGAAAGAATTGTTACAAAGTGCCAAATTTAGTGAAAGTGACGATACAACCCAAATAGTGACAATAGAAATTAGCGTATGGACCATTTTAGAGTATATCATTATCATAATAATTATTGTCGTCATCTCATACAAATTAAATGTTTTTCGTTTTTGCCGAAATTCTCCGAAGTCATCTGCGACGCCTTCGGATAATTTCTCTCTTAGGGAGGGAGGAGTTAAGGAACCCCAATCCCCCAATATTAGCTTCATCAGCCAATAATTATATTATATTAGAATAACAGCTATATGTCAGCATATAATATCTAGGACATGCGTCATTAGCAGAGATGATTGGTTAGCAATAAGATTAGTATATAAGATCAACATTTTGTAGAATTAAGTAATTACTGTCTTGCTGTAACTGGGATCAAATAAAGTTTATTTTTAAACTCTTCCGTTGTCGCTTACTTAATTCGCGCATCTAAAACAATGTTCGGCCATAGACTAAAAATAATGAATTTTTTTTTGGCTTTTCGCGGATAGCGACTTAATGGGGAATTTCAAGTTTTCTTTATTACAGACAAAAACAAAAATTACATTTGAGTGAAAGTTTTATTTATTAAACACGTACAAGTTGAAATTATCTATTTAAGGTTAAACTAGTCAACGGCACGAACTATTTGGGGGCGGAGCTAATTTATTTTCTGTCTCATCCGACATCGCGCACGAAAGAGATAGACGCTGTGATGAGCAGTAAGCTAGTTTGCATACGTATACACACTCATAACGCTGTGTGACGCATACATGCGCAATTTCATTGAAGAGCGCCGATAGCGGTGTGTGTTTCACTTCATGTTATGACAACATAAACTCATACAAATAGATGTTAGAACTTATGATTATCTCTGTGTGTAACGTAATTAGAAGGCACTCAATTTACTTGTTATTATGCACCTAAACTTACCCGCGACGTTGCCAACTTGACGATAAGATCTGTTGCGAAAATGTGCATTTACGTAGGTATTGTTATTATCAACAAGTAATTTTATTGATTTGACTTTTAAATTATTTTTGGCGGCGGCGACGACAGCGCAGCGGGAGCCGCTGGCGCGCTTATTGAACCTTATGTCCTTAGTTATAAGAATGAAGTGTTTGAGCGCCAAGTCGGTAGATTTTATGTCGGTAGAGCCGGGCGCGGGCGCCGGGCAGCAGCTAAACTAATGAGCGTGTGTGTGTGTGTGTGTGTGTGTGCGCCGCACGCGCCACCCCTCCGCCCCACTGACCGGGGAGGAAATTTGTAGCGAAATGGAAGATGATTCAGAACGAAAATGAGCGCGCGAAATTTTATAAACAGACCCTTGGTAGTCTAGATTTCATGAAAAAAACTACTGAATGTATCTGATCAAAATAAAATTATTTGCGTTGTTGAATTACTAATCTATCCCTGTATGGAGGCCGTTTTTTAATTTTCCTTCTTCTTATGGTATTTATTTGCGCCCAAAGATGCGTTATAATTAGTGTTGAAATATGAAACTTTCGACGCTCATAACTTTCAAATATTTTATTTTTTCGGTTCCATACAGGGCTAGATAATGATGAGACAAATTGATATCTCTTTTTATTTTGAAAGTACATCGTCAAACAGTGTAGTAATATCTAGACTACGTTTGTATGGAAGAATTTTTGACTTGTGTACCCTTAAATACGAAGTTGCATGAAATGTGTTGCATTTGTACTATTGAGCACGATCTTTTTTGTATCGAAACTTTTTTAAGAACAAAGCAACTCAGCCAATAAATTAAAAAAAAAAAAACTCTTTAACTCACTTGTGAATAATAGTAATGAAAAAGTCACAGTTTGATAACAGGTGTCATTATGTGCCTAATTGCGGTGAAATTAGAGCCACTTTATGAGCAAGTGTGTTGAAAATTACTATTTTAATATCAGCCGAAATACGTCCACTGCTGGACATAGACCTCTCAAGCGTCGTCACATTGACCGGTCCCGTATCCAGCGGCTACCCGCAACTTTCACCAGATGATCGGTCAACCTGATGGGAGGCCTTCCAACGCAACGTCTTCTGGTTCGCGGTCGCCACTCCAGAACTTTTCTGCCCCATTGGCCGTTCTGCAAGCAATGTGACCTGCCCACTGCCACTTAAGTTTGGCAATTCTTCGGGCTATGTCGGTAACACTGGTCCTCTTGCGGATCTCTACATTTCTGATTCTATTGCCCTTTGGGTGACTGTAAGCTTTCTGATGAGGCCCATTGTGAGCGACCACGTCTCAGAGCCATAGGTCATGCCGTAATCGCCGCGTTTGGCAGGCGGGTTGGCGATCGCAGTTTGTTGTTAAAGTGCACAGAGAATGCTGCTGCCCATTCCTTCTTTTCATTGTATCACTCATGTCAAATTATGTAAGTATAGACTATATTTTATTTTAACCACATTTACGGTACATTTATGGTAACCACAAAACCCAAATCGATTACTTTCTCGTCAGACGCAACAGCATACAGCACGTCAAACATTGCAAGGTATTGCCAGGAGAAGACTTGGTTTCCCAGCATAGACTACTGATTATGGTACAAGAGGTAAAAATGCAGAGCATAAAAAGCAAAGAGCGTCCTCCTCCTAAAATAAAATGGCATATGCTAGAGAAGAATTGTTCGCGACGGGGCATCACAAACAATATTAGTATAGTTTGTTGTAAATATAAAATGTTATGAACAAACATACGTCTGCTTACCCCAGCGCGCTAGCTCGTACTAAACAGTTTTAGACGAGAATTTTTCTTTTATAGTTTTTTCAAACATAAAATTTCGACCACTTTTTGAGGCACTAAACATTATGTTTTAGTGTATATGAGTATGTATTAAGTAAATATGGGGTCTAAAGAGTAAATTAGAATCGTTACATACATACTAAATGCGGTAGTTACGGAAAGAAAGCAAAATCAAAACAAGTCAAATTCCGTAAACACGACCTACCGCCATGACAGTTTAGTTCGAAATGAGCAGTCAGATGGCGGTGCACGATATATATAGTCTGGCGCGTAAGCAGACAAATTTGGTATTTTAGAATAGCGTTTTGAGGGCTTTATAATAGCCTATAGTACCTAAAATATAGTTATCTAGTATAATTAGAATTAATATACTATAGATAAAATGTGTAAGTAGTATTTTAAGCAAATAAAAAATATTTGTTTACGTTTTTTGGACCCCCCGAAAATGGCCGGGTCGCAAGTATCGATAGGTGCGCTCTGCCCACCTACCAATCGTATTATTTACCTTACACATTTATTTTGTTAGGAAACACCACCTAGGTGTTCTAGATAGTATACCTTGGTGCTATGACTGAAAAACTGTACATAATAACAGTACATAGCCAGGTTTAAAACAGTTTCACTCTGAGATGGTAAATACATGCATTTTTGCTCAAGTAAGTAAATAGAATTTTGGTTATAAGCGTTTTAGCGCTTCTAGGTGACCTGGAACTGTGTCCAGGCCCTATATATAGATGGCATCTATGTAATTCTAGTACATAGATATTACTTACTTGAAATAATGTGTCTGTATGTGCCAGCATGGACGTTTCTACGCGTCTGCCAGAGGGCCCACTACCTTCAGACACACTTGGTGCCTGAAGGATTATTGATATGCTATCTGAAGCATTACCTTTGGGGACCCTCGGGCACACGCCTGGACTCAGTCACAACACAGCTAATATATAGCTACACATACACACACAGAGGCGTTAAAGCCGTGGAACAACACGATATTTTCTATTTCGGCCGCTTCCCGGCATCAGAAGTCCCAGAAGGGCTGGTGGTACACCCATCAGGGTACTACCATTCGATAGCCCAATTCTCCAGCTTCCCAACCACATTTTTGGAAGGAGCCTAGCTCTGGTGGTTAGGGAACTAACCGACTTAATATAGTAAGAGGTTCCATGGTTTTCTCGCATCATCGACCACATCAGAGTGAATACTGGATCGAGGGTTGGAGCTGTATCCACCGGACTTCCACCATGGGGTAGCCCATCGCGAGGGCTATCCGATGACGGTTCGTGAATGCGGATCCGCCCACCAGCTCGAGTACAAACTCACTGAATATGCCGAAAACAGGCACAGAAGCTATGTTTTCGCACTTTCACGTGGCTGTGCCCGTGAAGGTGACAGATGAAGCTGTGGAACTGTCACAGATCGATGGTCCAGGAGTAGGGCTACAAGTCCCTCGCTGGTACCCTGGCACTAAAGTGCACCATTGTATTGTAAAGTAGCATATAAAGCTACAAACTGACTGAAATTCCCCTTATTAGGCGTTCTCCACGCAAGGGCTCCGTGAAGGTAGCAGATATGAACCTGGACCAAGGTCCGGAGGGAAGGTCTTCTCGAGACCTATCCAGAGACACAAGTCTCATCAAAATCGGTTCAGTAGAAGGGGGGTTTCTGTCGGTTTTCAGCGACTAGCCGTAAGGTATTAATTTGTTAATTAAAGTTTATGCGCGGTCGTTGTTTTGAGGTCCTCGTTACGGTCAAGTGTGGTAGTAGGATAGTGCGCTGAGGCACCGTCCTAATCGTAGCCATTATTTCTAAATATTAAATCCACGTCACTTTGCGTAACGGAGACCATGAAGAGACGTCGCTTTTGGACATGAAAACCTGACTTTTTTTCTGAACTGGACATCACGCCTTCCCCTCAACATCCTTGGCAGCCTTCCAACCACTGCAGGGTCAATACTTGCTCGAAGACAACTGAACAATAGGTGCAAGGGGCGTCAACGCGTTCAAGCTGAAGCCTTACAACCTTCAGTCAGCCTGGGGCCTTGATCGATCACGTCCGTCCCGCACATTTGCTGGTCCTTCGAGCCGGATTTTTGAGCAAATGACCTACGCAGCGTTCCAGTGAAGATACAGGCCAATAGGAAGAGCCTAGTTCCAGTGAACAAAGAAGCCTGGCGTCCTGGGTTCCAGCGAAAATACAGGCCAACATTGAAGAGCCTAGTTCCTGAGAACAAAGAAAACCGTTGTCCCGTTCCTGAGAACAAAGAAAACCGTTGTCCCGTTCCTGAGAACAAAGAAGATAGACGTCCCGTAACCTTGTTAAGTGGGGTTACATTCCTATTTCTTTATCGAAAGTCAAACGTATCGTTCCTGTGAAGCTTGTGCCTGAGAACAAAGAAAACCGAGGCCCAAGCCAGTGAAAATTCCTGAGAACAAAGAAGCCTGACGACCATTGCTGAGAACGTATCTACCCTCAATATAAATCTGGTAAGAGTACACACCTACACAAAGTACCGACCGGGGTACGTAACGTTACGTTCGTGAGAAAAGTTCCAGTGAATAAAGAAACCTGACGTCCCCCTCGTAAACCTTACAAGTGTCGAGGTTAAGATCATATTTCTTTAACAGTCAAAAACAGTGTAGAAACCCAGTAACTGGGAGATTAGCGTCGTCAAAAGGCGCGCGTACGTTTGACCTTGGTTAGTAGAAGCTTCTAGAGCGACTACCGGAGTGAAAAGTGCACGTGTGGTTTGGGACCCACGCGTGGACTAGCTCTAGAACATAACCATTTTTGCTGGGACGCAACTGCCTTTCCTGGGCCGTTTCCTGTGGTGCCTAGCTGCTTCCAGAGAAGCATTTCGTCCGATTAGATTACCGTCGCAAAAAGACGGAATTTTGAGTTGCCTCTGTTGTGTAACCTGCATACTGAGAAACAGTAGTATCTGAGAATACATAGAAACTGTATCCTGAAGGAACAAGTAGATTGCCTGAAGAGTTATCGCTGAAATTTCAGAATCGGAAATTTCATATATAGCGTGTCGAAAGCTTGTTTAGGAGATAGAACGAACATACAAACGTTCATAGAATTCCTGAAGGATTACGGCTGAAGGATTATCGCTGAAGCGCTATCCTAGAGGAGGCTTACACACAGAGGCATATTGTATAGTCGTGTGGGCGACTTGTTCTATAAAAAATAGAACGAAAAATAGTTCCTGTAAATTTCCTGAAGCGTTATAGCTGAAGACTTATTATTGACTTAGAATTTGTTTGGAAACAAATAGTCATATAAGAGACAGAAGTTCTCAATCGAAGCTTGGACCTTCGATAGCTGGAGTCTGGACTGACTACTAACGTCAAGTGTTAGACAGAAGTTTCTGCGAGTGGTGTCGGACCAGCTGGTCATCCTTGAAGGCTGCTGGACAGGTTGACACGTATAAAACAGTAAGTACAGTGAAAACTTACTCAAGTGCTTACCCCTTGTGGGTCGATAGTAATATAGTGAACCTGTGTCGTGTCAACATAGCAGTTTTGAAGCTGATTTGGGACTTATAGTTTTGAAGACTGAATAAAAACTTATAGTCTGAAGGATAACCCGGAGTCAAGAGGGCCAGAGTTAACCCGGAGTTAAAAGTTAACCCGGAGTTTAAAAATATTTTTTCAATTTTGAAAAAGGAAGCGAACCCTCTTCGAGTCAACGATTTAAATTGGACTTAACCCGGAGTTACGACTTAGGTTTTTCGAGAAAAACTTGAAGTTTGGACTTAGCTGTTTCGAGTCGACGACGTCTTGAAGCAAAGACTGGACTTGGACATAGCCGTTTGGAAGCTCGAAAATAGACTTAACCCAATCGTACTGAAGTCTGGAGTTGGACTTAACCCGTACGAGTTGACGTTTTGAACTGAAGTCTAGAGTTGGACTTAACCGTTTCGAGCTGACATTTTGGACCAGTCGGCATGCCGATAACCAGATCACAGGACAAGAGGCCTGAGGCGTGGACAGTCGCCATGGAGCGACCGGGTGCAGGTATACACCATCAATTGCCCCCACGCTCGCCGACAACGACTGATGGGACTGAACAGTCCGTACCGAACAGGAGCCCAACCGTGTCACGGATAGGTGACAATACGCCCACACACCAAGAGGAGGAACCACAGGAACCGAGCACAAGCAGGAAGGCATCGAGAGAGGAAGGATCTTCAGAGGGAACACTGAAGCCTTCTGATGAAAAACAAAGGATCCAAGACAAGACCTTTGTACATAAGGAAATAATGGCTACCCGGGGTGACGCCCGTAATGAACATAGGAGACCGCCGTCTACAAGCAAGACGACCCGGTCACAGAGAAAAATCTCTAAGGCACGCGAAGACTTACTAAAGATTAAGTTGGAGCTTGCACAGTTAGCCCTTCAGAGAGCAGAAGAAGAACCTTCTGAAGCGGAATATGGATGACAGAGACTCGAATGAAGAGTACGTGCGTTCCTGGCTCGAAGAGGCGCCAGAGCCCACACCGTTGAGGGAGGACGACGTCGCCAATGGGAAGCAAGATAGGCCTCCACCTGCGAGCGGCGACGCTGTAGCGGACTCCCAGACCCATATAGACCAACCACAGACGAGGGCTAACATAGAACCGTCTAGGACAGAGCCGTCCAAGACGGAGCCACCAGGGCAAACAGAAGCGAAAGAGTCACTCCGTCCTTTTCTAACGGAGCTGACATCCGCTATAGTGTCGCTAGCCGACAGAAAATTCGAACCATGGACGCCTAACCGAACGGCGTCGCAGGTTATCAACGACAAAGAGGGTCACTACGCGTCTGACTGCATAAAGTTTACAGACGCAGCATGTGACAAGAAATGGGAGCTAGCCAAGCAATACAACTTGTGCTATCGCTGCCTTAGATACCGTCGTAAGAACCACAGCTGCAGCAAGAAGCAGTGTGGCCTCAAGGGGTGCACCGCCACGCACAATCGACTTCCTTACAACAGGAAGCCTCAGACAGAGAAGTCGCAGGAAACGGTGGCTAGTTCGCGAACTAATTCGAGTCAAGCTCTCCTGAAGATGATACCGGTCCGGGTCATAGGACCGGCGGGAGAGGCAGACACATACGCACTCCTTGACGACGGACCTACCGTCTCGCTGATCGACGAAGCAATCGCTCAGCGAGTAGGAGCAGTGGGCCCAATTGAGCCACTGAAGATCGATGCCATAGGAAACAACAGGATCGATACTCCACTATCGAGACGAATAACAGTCGTTCGCACAAGCCAGTTGAATAATCGGGTGCCCTTCAATGCGCGCACCATTTCGAAGCTCAACCTGTCTCCACAGGCAGTCAATCTTAAGGACCTGGCACGATGCAGGCACCTTCAAGACTTGACGTCTGAGCTTATATATCCGGCGGGTGTACCGAAGATACTCGTCGGACAAGACAACTGGCATTTGCTGCTGGCCACTGAGGTCCGTAGGGGACCAAGAGACCAACCCATCGCGTCAAGGACCATGATGGGCTGGACATTGCATGGTGCACACACCAGAACACTGGGCCAGCAGGTGCATTATGTCAACGGCACGCAGTCCGTTGTAGGGCGAGACACGGAACCACACCGGCGGTCCCGTGCAATCTCTGCCATAGCTGTATAGCCGATTTCTGACCCTCAGAAGAGGGCAGAAGGCATCCTGAACCGCGACATAAGGCGGTTGGATCGTGTCAACGGGACTCGGAACGTTGACGCGGGGCAAGATGCGGAACTGAACGAGCAGCTCCGTGACTTCTTCGCCAGCGAAATCTATGTACAGCCGGTTTCTGACCCTCAGAAGAGGGCAGAAGACATTCCAACCGCGACATAAGGCGGTTGGATCATATCAACGGGATGCAGTCCGTTGAAGGGCGAGACACGGAACCGAACCGGCGGCTCCGTGAAATCTTTGCCACAGAATCGTTGGCTATCAAGCCAAATAAGCCAGCTTCTGACCCTCAGAAGAGGGCAGAAGACATCCTGAACCGCGACATAAGGCGGCTAGAGAGCGGGCACAAAGAGACCCCTATGCTATGGCGGGAAGAAGCCATAGAAGTGCCCGACAGTAACGAGACAGCTCTTACAAAGCTAGTCTCCATCGAGAAGAAGCCGGGTAGGAAACCGGATCTTCAGAGAAATATAGAGGGCGTGAATGACGCCATCACACGGCGCTTTCACCGACCATATAGAGGGCGTGAATGACGCCATCACACGGCGCTTTCACCGACCATATAGAGGGCGTGAATGACGCCATCATACGGCGCTTTCACCGACCAACAGATAGACCAATAGAGGTCGTGAATATCGCCATCACACGGCGTTTTCACCACGAACGAGACACAGACAGAGCTCCGAGAGGCCTTCCGAGAGGAGGCCAGTCGCCGAGGCTGCCTGCCGGTGCTCCAAAACCGGCGGGAGCCCATAGCTGCGGGCCTGGCCTGCAGGAGGCCACCCCGCCCCCGTCGCTGACGGCCAGCCGCCACGCAACCCGTGGCCGCGAGGCCGCATCCAGGCCATATACCCTGGGCCTGATGGAGAAGTCCGGATCGCTGAGGTGCGCACCACTGGCGGCACTCTAAAGCGTCCGGTGAAGAAGCTCATTCGTCACTACCGAAATGAGCGTAGCAGAGTTCCCGCGGCGAGAGCAGAGCGACGTGTCGCTGAGCGTCGTGGCACGCGCGCTGCCGACGTGCGTCGCTCACTATGCGTGATGCAGCGCCGCGTCAACACATCGGGTCGACGCGACACTGCACGGCGGGAGAGATGTTCGCGACGGGGCATCACAAACAATATTAGTATAGTTTGTTGTAAATATAAAATGTTATGAACAAACATACGTCTGCTTACCCCAGCGCGCTAGCTCGTACTAAACAGTTTTAGACGAGAATTTTTCTTTTATAGTTTTTTCAAACATAAAATTTCGACCACTTTTTGAGGCACTAAACATTATGTTTTAGTGTATATGAGTATGTATTAAGTAAATATGGGGTCTAAAGAGTAAATTAGAATCGTTACATACATACTAAATGCGGTAGTTACGGAAAGAAAGCAAAATCAAAACAAGTCAAATTCCGTAAACACGACCTACCGCCATGACAGTTTAGTTCGAAATGAGCAGTCAGATGGCGGTGCACGATATATATAGTCTGGCGCGTAAGCAGACAAATTTGGTATTTTAGAATAGCGTTTTGAGGGCTTTATAATAGCCTATAGTACCTAAAATATAGTTATCTAGTATAATTAGAATTAATATACTATAGATAAAATGTGTAAGTAGTATTTTAAGCAAATAAAAAATATTTGTTTACGTTTTTTGGACCCCCCGAAAATGGCCGGGTCGCAAGTATCGATAGGTGCGCTCTGCCCACCTACCAATCGTATTATTTACCTTACACATTTATTTTGTTAGGAAACACCACCTAGGTGTTCTAGATAGTATACCTTGGTGCTATGACTGAAAAACTGTACATAATAACAGTACATAGCCAGGTTTAAAACAGTTTCACTCTGAGATGGTAAATACATGCATTTTTGCTCAAGTAAGTAAATAGAATTTTGGTTATAAGCGTTTTAGCGCTTCTAGGTGACCTGGAACTGTGTCCAGGCCCTATATATAGATGGCATCTATGTAATTCTAGTACATAGATATTACTTACTTGAAATAATGTGTCTGTATGTGCCAGCATGGACGTTTCTACGCGTCTGCCAGAGGGCCCACTACCTTCAGACACACTTGGTGCCTGAAGGATTATTGATATGCTATCTGAAGCATTACCTTTGGGGACCCTCGGGCACACGCCTGGACTCAGTCACAACACATAGCTAATATATAGCTACACATACACACACAGAGGCGTTAAAGCCGTGGAACAACACGATATTTTCTATTTCGGCCGCTTCCCGGCATCAGAAGTCCCAGAAGGGCTGGTGGTACACCCATCAGGGTACTACCATTCGATAGCCCAATTCTCCAGCTTCCCAACCACATTTTTGGAAGGAGCCTAGCTCTGGTGGTTAGGGAACTAACCGACTTAATATAGTAAGAGGTTCCATGGTTTTCTCGCATCATCGACCACATCAGAGTGAATACTGGATCGAGGGTTGGAGCTGTATCCACCGGACTTCCACCATGGGGTAGCCCATCGCGAGGGCTATCCGATGACGGTTCGTGAATGCGGATCCACCCACCAGCTCGAGTACAAACTCACTGAATATGCCGAAAACAGGCACAGAAGCTATGTTTTCGCACTTTCACGTGGCTGTGCCCGTGAAGGTGACAGATGAAGCTGTGGAACTGTCACAGATCGATGGTCCAGGAGTAGGGCTACAAGTCCCTCGCTGGTACCCTGGCACTAAAGTGCACCATTGTATTGTAAAGTAGCATATAAAGCTACAAACTGACTGAAATTCCCCTTATTAGGCGTTCTCCACGCAAGGGCTCCGTGAAGGTAGCAGATATGAACCTGGACCAAGGTCCGGAGGGAAGGTCTTCTCGAGACCTATCCAGAGACACAAGTCTCATCAAAATCGGTTCAGTAGAAGGGGGGTTTCTGTCGGTTTTCAGCGACTAGCCGTAAGGTATTAATTTGTTAATTAAAGTTTATGCGCGGTCGTTGTTTTGAGGTCCTCGTTACGGTCAAGTGTGGTAGTAGGATAGTGCGCTGAGGCACCGTCCTAATCGTAGCCATTATTTCTAAATATTAAATCCACGTCACTTTGCGTAACGGAGACCATGAAGAGACGTCGCTTTTGGACATGAAAACCTGACTTTTTTTCTGAACTGGACATCACGCCTTCCCCTCAACATCCTTGGCAGCCTTCCAACCACTGCAGGGTCAATACTTGCTCGAAGACAACTGAACAATAGGTGCAAGGGGCGTCAACGCGTTCAAGCTGAAGCCTTACAACCTTCAGTCAGCCTGGGGCCTTGATCGATCACGTCCGTCCCGCACAAGAATGATTGTGTGAAGAAGATTCGAGAACAAGTAGTAGACAAAATGATAGAGATGGGAGACATGGAAGATCGAAGTGTTGGAGATTGCTGGTTGTATTAGAAGTGCAGCGAAGGATATTTTGGGAGAGAGAAAGGAAGGGGCACGATAGATAGGGATACATGGTGGTGGTCAACTGAAATACAAAATCTGTTAAAGGAAAAGAAGAAAAAAGTCAAGGAATGGCAAGGTGTAGAACAGGAAAACGCTAGTTTGAAAGCTGAAAAGATAAAAGCCAAGAAAACCGTGGCTTTAGCGAGAGCAAAAGCTCTTGAAAAAATATACGACACGCTGGATAGTCCAGCAGGCCAAAAACACCTGTTTGCTAAAGTTAGGGAGAAAAATGCGAGAGATGTTTGTCAGACAAGATGTATAAAAGATGAGATTGAAATGATTCTGTCTGATGATGAAAAAAATAAGGAATAGGTGGAAGGACTACTTTGAAAAACTGATGAATGAGAAAAATGACTGGAGTGGTGTGATAGAAAGTAAACCTGTGAATGAGGGGTTAGTGAGAATGGTTAGTATGGATGAAGTAAGAATAGCAGTAAATGGAATGAAGAATGTAAAGGCAACTGGAGTGGTGTGATAGAAAGTAAACCTGTGAATGAGGGGTTAGTGAGAATGGTTAGTATGGATGAAGTAAGAATAGCAGTAAATGGAATGAAGAATGTAAAGGCAACTGGAGTGGTGTGATAGAAAGTAAACCTGTGAATGAGGGGTTAGTGAGAATGGTTAGTATGGATGAAGTAAGAATAGCAGTAAATGGAATGAAGAATGTAAAGGCAACTGGAGTGGTGTGATAGAAAGTAAACCTGTGAATGAGGGGTTAGTGAGAATGGTTAGTATGGATGAAGTAAGAATAGCAGTAAATGGAATGAAGAATGTAAAGGCAACTGGAGTGGTGTGATAGAAAGTAAACCTGTGAATGAGGGGTTAGTGAGAATGGTTAGTATGGATGAAGTAAGAATAGCAGTAAATGGAATGAAGAATGTAAAGGCAACTGGAGTGGTGTGATAGAAAGTAAACCTGTGAATGAGGGGTTAGTGAGAATGGTTAGTATGGATGAAGTAAGAATAGCAGTAAATGGAATGAAGAATGTAAAGGCAACTGGAGTGGTGTGATAGAAAGTAAACCTGTGAATGAGGGGTTAGTGAGAATGGTTAGTATGGATGAAGTAAGAATAGCAGTAAATGGAATGAAGAATGTAAAGGCAGTTGGTCCGGACGGATTACCAGTGTAATATATTGTGATGTGGGTACACGAATAATAAACCAGTATCGCATGAACTGTCTTTGAATTTACACCGATATCTTACAGTGGCGACGAGTAATTATAAAAAGCAGTAAATGTTCTGTATTTGATCTGGATGGAGGTGAAAACTGGCCAGCATATGTGCGTTTAGTGGAACAGCTTATTTTGTTAAACGATATCAAAGATAACCTGCGCGTGGCCACGCTGGTGACGCATGTCGGAGCGCCGACCTACCGATTGATGTGTGATCTGTGTGCTCCAGACAATCCGGAGGAAAAAACCTTTACCACGTTAGTGGAGCTTGTGAAAAATCATCTGGAACCCAAAAGATCTGAAATAGCAGAGCGCCACGTGTTTCTTTAGCAGCGGCAAGGTGAAGGCGAAAATATCAGAGTGATTTTACAAAATTTGAAATACTTGGCTACCTATTGTAATTTTGAGAACCAGTAGGAAGTGAACATACGAGATCAATTCGTGTCGGGTCTTCGTAGCGAAGAGATACGTGTCGCTTGTTTGCGGAGAGCACTCTCAGCCGGGCCGGCGCCGCGGCGGGACTCCAGGCAGACGAGGCAGACGAGGCAGACGAGGCAGGCAGGGCGAGCGGTGCGCGCCGCACAGGTGTCGATACAAGTGCAAAGTGAAGGGCCACTTGGGGTCCGTATGTGATAAACATGATGTGAGTGCGGGCAGCTCGGTTTCTAAATATCAAAACTTCATGGAAACAGATTCATCCGAGTCGGGAGGTGAGGAGTTCGAAGGACTGTATACTATTAAAGGTCAGTCAGTTCAAAATGTAAAAGATGGTCCATATTATTGTGAACTTATTGTTGAGAATCAAACTGTGTTATTTGAAATCGACACGGGTAGCAAGATATCGGCGGTATCTAAGTCATTCTACGATCAACATCTTTCTACTTTACCGATTGAAAAAGATAACATGAAATTACAATCATATACAGGTGACGCAATAATACCGATAGGACGGGTCTCTGTGCAAGTCAGTTGTGCAGGCGCAGTGGTCGCCATATTGCCATTGTTTATTATTGAGCACGGCGGACCTCCGCTTATTGGACGCACCTGGATGCGCAAACTTAATTTATTTCATATAAAAGAAGATTTTGATCCTGTTATTTTGAAATTGAAACAAGAATTCCCAGAAGTATTTACAGAAAAAAATTGGTACTTATAAACATAAGCTATCACTGTACCTAACTGATAACACGCCGGTATTTTGCAAGTCTCGTCCCCTGCCGCTTGCACTGCGCGTGCCAGTGGAAAATTAACTTAAACGCTTACAAAACAAAGGTATAATTTACAAGGTAGATAGATCTGATTATGGAACTCCTATAGTGCCAATTATTAAGCCGGACGGTTCTATTCGTTTATGCGGAGATTATAAAGTGACCGTGAAAGAATTGGTTTGTTGAAACAATTTTTTTTTGTTAAAAATGGAAAGATCATACATAAGTTTATGTACAAAACTATTTTTAGTTTTTTTTTATTCGCTGTAATTACATAGAAATATCAAATTGAAAAGTTTTTCTTGAATCCAGTACCGAAAACACCTCGACAGTTCCCTAACAAACTCGAGCCCGTGTGACGTCACGACGTTCATTTTTACTCATTATAGCACATAGCTGATACAGTGTTTTGACTTTTAGCCGATTCAATCATGTTATTATCGTCAATATATTGATGAAAATCAAATATATTGATCCTTAAATGTTATCGTGCTTGTTTCATACCATTATGAACAAATGCTATAAAAAAATCCCCATTATATGTGAATAGCGCAAGAGCTCACTATAGCAATCTATACTTACTAAAGTTTTGAGAAATGTTCTATGTCTTACTAGAATCCAACTAGAATATGTTAATTATTATGTTATCGTGTTCTAATTTAGTATTAGATTCGTATTAATATCTTACTTTGATCATTACAGACTGAGTTAAGTAATTTTATATGGGAACTTTCGTGCAAAGTTGACATTGTTGTTTAATTAAGTAACTTGAAAACATGATTTTTTGTTTATGGAGATATATTCATAATTATTAATTTTGTAAAAAAAAAATGATAGATATAGGCGTAAAACTAATATTCCTGTTTGAATTGTGAAAATCGGAAACGCGTTTAAGAGATATTTACTAAAGAATTAGCGTAAAAACATCTACCAAGTCACAGATAATATAATACTAGCATAACCAAGTTAATATTTTCACGTTTTTGTTCTACATAGTTTTTAGTGTTTGTTAATATATAATAAAGATATTAGTGTTTAATATTATTAAGAGATATGTAAATAATGGGAATTACAGGACATTTTAAGGATTTTGTGCAAAAAATAAATATAAATAAAGGCTGCACAGATTTCAGGTTGTATCATATTTAATGGTATCTAATGAAGTTTTTTGATATCCAAAGTCGAAGTTTCGAGCCAATCGTGTTTGTTCACTTTTTATTTTACACCAATTTCACCTACCCATACGTGAAAACGATTACGTTATGACAATTTTGTTTCTAAATGTACCTAACTACCTGGTAAACAACAATAACAAACACCGGTCCACTAACACGTAATATTCATTACCACTACTTTATTTATGCTCAAAACTGCCAAATCGTTCATCACGTGGGTGGTATTTTTTTTTTTTTTTGAATATTTAAGTTGATAAAAATCACTCAAATGACTATTTCATTATCTTTACTCATTTTATTACTATAAATGATTAAAAACTAATTAATCTGTACTTCATAATTCATTTTGTGATTTGTAAAATAAAAACCATAATTTAAAAGATAAGATTGGCGCTGCCGTCGCGTAAACACTGAGTTCCTTACCGAAAGTTTTTAATAAATTGATTTAATTATAAATACCAAATTACTAATTACGTATTGTGAGTTAAAGTGAACATTAACCGATAAATATATCGTACAAGTGTTATCTTGAAGAACAATCTCAGTTTAGATGTAAACTAACGTTATAAACAAAGTGACAGTGCATAAACAGTTAAAAGTATTAAAGAAGTACAATTCCACCAAATATTACCACGAAAAATTCTACGTCGCATCAGTGAGTTCTGTTCATCGCTAAGCAGTGACATTACATACTTTTTATTGTGATAAAACTATGGTAAACAATAAGGGATGACGGTTTTTTCTTTCTACAATTTAAACTTCGTGTCAGCGCTTCAAGCGGACAGTAGCTGAACTAAAGCCTAAACTGTTTTATCGACTTCACTTAAAAGACATCTAGCGACAAAGAGCTGAACTATGAGTGGAACCAAAAACGTCACCATGAGACGCGCACGCGCGCGTTCGACCTCCGGTCTGAACTTAGATGACAGTCATGACAGTGTTGCAAATCTCACTCTAGATGGCACTGCATGCAGTATGCCAGATTTGTCGGATGATGATATTGATTTAGTTACTCAATTAAAGAAACAAATTGAGGAGCTCACAATGAAATTATGTGGTGCAAATGGAGAAATAGACGAATTAAGTCTTGAAAACACAAACCTAAAGAAGGAAATTGAAAGTCTAAGTCGGAAGAATGCCCTCTATAAACAAATAGCCAGTACAAGTACATCTAAATCTCCAACACCTAAAAAGATTGTGAAAAAACAATCAAAAAAAGCGGGATGTAATAATAAAGAAACGCAAACTGATTCGGACTTATCAATGACAGGAAAAGTGACTAAAACTGACGATGGACAGCAAAATATTAGTACACATTCCAGTCCACAGATGGCGACGAAAGCTGCGAATGTGCAAGGGACAAAGCAGAATACACAAACAAACAGCAATAAATTGAAAAATAACCTATGTATTTTTAGTACTAATAAAACTAATAAAAATATATTAAGTTTAGCAGAAGATTATTTTCAGGACAGATATCAAATATGTCATTATCTTACACCAGGCGCAAGTATTATGCATCTTTTACGTGATATTCAGTTAAAACTCAGATATTATACTAAGAATGATTACTGTATAGTTATGATCGGCGAGGAAGATTTTAAAACCACAAAATGTTACTTTGACATAATAACATTCATGAAAAACACATTGCTGGATATACAGAACACAAATATAATTATAACATTGCCAACTTTTAAATTTAACAATAACTTCAATATTTTATATAATTCACGACTAGAAATTTTCAATAACATGCTATGTTTAGACAATTTTACGCATCAATATGCTTATATCCTGGACTCTAATTTGAACCTAAGCTATCTTCATTCTACATATACAAGATCGGGAGCTTTAAAAGACTACGCCATGAAAACTATCTTTGAGGACTTGTACAACCTTCAACTGGAAATTTTAGAGGAAAATACGCTTAATACAATAAATGAGCCAAAAGAATTGTTTTTTCTCTAATAAATTTATTAGAATTTTACACCAGAATATTGCAGGTTTGTTAAATAAATCAAATGCACTTACTGTATGCCTAAATGAACTTTGTGATAAAAATATAAATGTGGATGTAGTATGTATTACCGAGCATTTCATCATGAAGGGACTCGAAAACCAACTATGCATACCAAACTACAGCTTGGCTGCATGTTATAGTAGACAGGATAAAAAGAG
Organism: Orthosia cruda; assembly: GCA_964057195.1. NCBI lineage: Eukaryota > Metazoa > Arthropoda > Insecta > Lepidoptera > Noctuidae > Orthosia > Orthosia cruda. The sequence goes on from OZ059836.1 coordinate 41,746,384, forward strand.
AGGGGGAGCGTGTATTATTGTTAACAATTGTCACCAATGGAAAGAAATACCTCAAATAGCTAGATTGTCATCACCAGGGGTTTTTGAATGTTGTGGTATTGAGCTAATTAATTATAAATTGATAGTCTTATGTCTCTATAGAGTACCAAATACTAAGAATATAACTGAATGTTTTAATAAACTTGAATTGCTACTCAAAGATGTATCCAACCGGCTTAATAAGAATATTGTTATTGCAGGCGATTTTAATATCGATATTTTAAAACCGAATGGAAATTCAGTTGCACTGCAGTGTATGTTACTAAATTACAACCTGAAACTTGCTCTTAAACAACCGACTCGAATGGCTAGTGGGACATGCATAGATAATTTTGCGCATAACTTTAAAAAATCTGTGAAAACAGATGTCTTGGAATTTGCATTGTCGGACCATACAGCTCAGCTGCTTCAATGTCCAGTACCCACTGTATGTAGAATAAAATACTGGCATATAACTAGAAGGGATTACTGCAACGAAAATATAACGAAATTTAAAAACTGTATAAACAGTCTCAAATTTTCAGAGATATATCTAACTGAAGATGCTAATTTGGCTTATAATGAGTTTATCGGCACGTTCAAATTGTTCTATGATCTATGCTTCCCGTTCAAGGAAATCAAAATTAGCACATTTAATAAGCCCAAATGGCTATCAAAAGGTGTTAAATTGTGCAGCAAGAAAAAAACAAAACTCTTATGGCAATTTAGATTGAATCCTAACCATGAAAATAAAAAGAAATTTGCTACTTATTCTAAATTGTACAGTAAGATTATTAATCTAACACAAAAAGCACAGAATAATTACAAAATACAACAATCAAAGAATAAATCAAAGACTACTTGGCAAATAATTAATCGGACAAATAACAATATCCCTAAACAGCAAATTGAAAAACTAAGAATTGGTAATCGAACTATTCACAAACCTTTGGATATCGCTAATGCTTTTAATGACTTTTTTGTCGATAAAATTCATCCAAAATTGGATGCTGAATATAAACCAAAAACATCCATTATATCAAGAAGTGCTAAGTCAATGTTTATGGCTCCCAGTTCACCACACGACATACATAAAATAATAATGTCATTAAAAAACACTGGTAGTGTAGGTTTTGATGGGATTGCCACTAAAATAATAAAGTCAGTATCAGTCGAGATATGCAGTCATCTGAGTCACATAATCAACCTCAGTATATGTACGGGTGTATATCCAGAAGCATTAAAAATATCCATAATTAAACCTCTATTTAAGAAAGTAGATAAGGAATTGATGGAATATTATAGACCCATCTCACTCATACCAGTCATCTCAAAGGTATTCGAAAAGTACATTTACAAACAGTTAGCTAATTTCATTGAAAAGAATAACATATTATGTGAAGAACAAAAAGGATTTAGGCAGCATAGAACCATCGATATGGCAATTTATGACTTTTTGTTTCCGATTATTAGAAATATGGATAAACGAGTCGCCATATGTGCCATATTTTGCGATATGACGCAGGCTTTCGATTATGTTCATCATAATACATTGTTAAATAAGTTAGAAGCCTACGGCATAAGAGGTAACGTACTCGAACTAATGAAATCGTATTTAGAGGGCAGAACACAGATAACCGAAATTAGTCGCATCAATGTAGTTAATAAACATGAAGAGATATCACGGTCACGAGAACGCAAAATTACATTCGGTGTTCCACAGGGAAGCGTTGTGGGCCCGTTTGGATTTATATTATATGTTAATGATATGCCCACGTCCATTGAACATCCCTTAACTATGTTTGCTGATGATAGTACCATTACGATCCCGTGTAAAAACGTAAATATATGAAACGGACATAAATGATTCTCTTGACAATTTAATTAAATATCTAGATAAGAATAATTTGAATATAAATTTAAGTAAGACTATGATAATGCACTTTAGACAACGTATGCCTCGTGTACCTAACCTTAACATACACTACAAAAATAATGACATTGATGAAGTAACTGATACCAAATTTTGGGATTACAAATAGACTGCAGTTTAAACTGGAAAGCACATATTGACGGGTTGTGTAAAAAATTGAGTTCGTCTGCATTTGCTTTACATAGACTATCCTCCATAGTGGATACAAAAACACTTCTTGCAGCGTACTACGGTATTGCTGAATCGTACTTACGCTACGGTGTCATTTTCTGGGCGAACTCCACCGACAAAGAGACAGCATTTAAGGCTCAAAAAAGATGTCTCCGGTCAATGTTTAAACTAAAAACCACCGACAGTTGCAAGCCATATTTCAAGCAGTACAACATATTAACCCTGCCTTGTATCTATATTCTTGAAGTGGCTATGTTTGTGAAGAACAATCCAAATCATTTTGAGCGTTTGGCCGATGTATACCCAAGAAACAGACGTGACAATTCAAAATTAAATAATGTACCGTGTCAAACCACTATGATGCGCAAAAGTATTTATTGCATGGCCCCCGTTGTTTATAATAAATTGCCAAGTGCATGGAAAGACTTGAAAACGTTGCAATTCAAAAGTACAGTTCGTAGGTTGTTAATAGACAAAGCATATTACAGTGTAACTGAGTTTTTAACGGACAATTTTTATCAGAATACCTCGAAGTTTTAATTAATTAATTATTGTTTTGCGTACGGAATATTTATGGTGTATTGTCTATGACCTGGAATTTTGATGTTTGTTTGTTTATTTGTCTTCGGACCACGATTCTGTATTTCTTGTATATATAACCTACTGTTACTGACAATTTTAATGTATAATGTAATAATTAAGTTGATATTTTTAATGAATGTTTTAATTTTAATAATTTTATTTAATGAGAATGACATAACTATTTGAATGTTCCAACAAGACTTTAAATTTTAACAATTTTAGTATAATGAAAATGTTTGCATGCCGAATGGTGAAATATGGCAGAACTCTGATGGAAACCTACTACTACCTACTTATGTATAACCCATATTTGCAAATAAATGCTATTCTATTCTATTCTATATTAGGGAAATCAGCCTTTAAGAATCCTTTATCACACATGACTAAATATAATTTGCTGTTATAAATAATATTTTTGCACAAATTTTCGGATATTTTAGTCAATTCACGTGTAGTTGACACTGTAGTACAAAATTCCTTGAACGTTATGACGTTACCAACATGGCGACCAATCATGGCCCGTTCGTAGACATGTGGTTCTTTTGAAAATTTTATCGATTTTTAATTGCTTATAATAAATTGAAACAAAATATTAAAGAGATTTTTGCAACGACAATATAACTAATGATATGTAAAGTTACAAAATAAATTTTAAAAATCGTATTTTTTTTTAAATTCAACAACCCAATTATTAAAAGATTTTCATTTTCCATTGCCGAAAATCGAAGAGTTGTTTGCAACGCTAAGTGGTGGGGAGCAATATAGTAAATTAGATTTTAAAAATGCATTTATGCAACTTGAGTTGTCTAACAGTTCACAACCGTTTACAGCGATTACTACGCATGTAGGGACATTTGTATATCGCAGGGCTCCTTTCGGACTTAAGTAGGCACTTACCTGAACATTTTCGGAAAATAGTTTTTGATACGTTAAATGGCCTAGAATTTGTGGTAGCTTTTATTGATGACATTTGTGTGAGTGGCATTAACAAATCTCATCATTTGGAAAATTTAAGGGCGGTACTCACTAGATTAAGAGAAGCCCGATTAACAATAAAGATTCCTAAATATGAATTTTTAAAAGATGAGGTTTGTTACTTGGGTTATAGAATTAGCAAACACGGTCTTTATACAGATACTTCAAAAGTAAATGCCATAACGAAAATGCCTATCCCCGAAAACGTGACACAGCTAAGAGCTTTATTGGGTTTCATGAATTTACTATGAACGTTTTATATCCAATCTCAGTATGATTTTACATCCACTTCACGCTCTTTTAAAAAAGGGAGTTAAATGGGCGTGGTCGGAGAACTGTAATGCCGCTTGCCGCTTCGTTGATCAAGATGAGATTGACGAGTGACCCGGTGCTGGCTCTCCACTCACCGGCGCCGGCTCACCACTCACCGGCGCCGGCTCACCACTCTCCGGCGCCACGCCACGCAGCCAGGTACACAAGGAGGCGCTGGCCATTTATACGGAGTCACGGGCACGGGGCATCACCAATATCTCTTTGGTAGGCATTTCACATTACGGAGCGATCATAAAGCTTTAAGCTATATATTCGGACCCAAAAAGGGCATACCACAAACGGCAGCCTGCCGCCTACAGAGATACGCTGTGTTGATATGCGCTATAATTTTAACATCGTGTTTGTAAAATCGCAAATGAATAGCAATGCAGATGGGTTATCACGATTACCTATAGCGAAAACCAAGGCGGAGGACCAAGACGACGCGGCATATCTACATTTTGTTGAGGACAGTTTCCCTCTTAGTCACAAAGATGTAGCACAAGCGACACAACTACAAAAGATAAAATTGTATGTAAAGTGTACGGCTACATAATGAGTGGCTGGCCTCTCATAGGCGATTCGGAAGAAGAGAAGGCATATTTTCATCGTCGTGAAAACATACATATAGATCACGGGTGTATAGTTTGGGGATACAGGATAGTGTTGCCGGAGCAGCTGCGGTGTGCGGCCGCGCCTGGACGCCGACACGCTCCCGTACCGTACGTATGGCCTTCGGAACCTTGGACGAGACTTCATGTACATTTTCTACAGTACCAAGGTTAATATTACTTCTTGATACTTGACTCGAAGTTTTTCTGATGGCGAGCGGTACATCGGCTAATTTAGTATCAAACAGACTGAGAGAATGTTTCAGCTGATTTGGGCTGCCAAAGTGCTCGGTGAGTGACGGGGGTCCGCCGTTTCGATCAGAAGAGTTTAAGTTGTTTTTAACCCGCAACGGCATTAAACACATTCTAATAGCCTCTTACCATGCATCGAGCAACGGCGCCGCCATGAACGCCGTCAAAACTGTCAAGAAAGTAATTAAAAAAGCGGCTTCTGAAGGTGAGAATATCGAGCGAGCAATAAACAATTTTCTTTTAGTGTATAGAAACAGAACACACACAAGCACACAGCGCGAGCCAGCAGTGGCGCTGCTGGGGCGGAGGCTTGGACTTGCTACAGCAACACTGCGGGTGCGGTCGAGGTGGCAGACCAAGCAGATTCAACATGCTCAAGGTACAAACAGAGAGGTCCAGCTTGGACACCGAGTGCTGTTTCAAGATTACTCGAGAAACAACCCCAAGTGTACGGTGGTAGAAGGAGAGGTCTCAGAGCGCACCGGAGCAGTGACATACAAGATAAAATCGGACCATGGGAAACACCGAAAACATATAGATCAAATTATGCCACTACGAAGACACACAAGTTACTCTAATCCTATTATCACTGATACTGATAATCAAACAGTCACCACTGAAAAAGAAATATGGGAGTCAGCACCTAATTCACCGGTGACGTCATCACTACAGACTTCACATGACTCGCCCGTCATGCATGAGAATGACACTCAAAGCGATTACGAAGCTGAACCGTCTACTACCGGGGATTGGGTCAATAATAGACAAAGAAACAAAAACGTTATAAATATTGACTAATCAATGTTTTAAGCAGATATGACCGCTGAGTGCGAATAGTAGGTATAAAAGCCGTGTTGGTAGTAATGTTGGTATAAGTGCTTGTTTATTATAGAAGTAATATGTATACCTATATTATACTATAGGTCGGTGTTGCGTACAATGTACTTAGTAACTAGCAACGTATCAAACTTAAAAAAGTAAGAGGTAGGTAGATATATGTTAAAGCATGTCGAAGGTATTAAAACCTTTTTCAACACACTTGCTCATAAAGTGGCTCTAATTTCACCGCAACTAGGCACATAATGAGACCTGTTATCAAACTGTGACTTTTTCATTACTATTATTCACAAGTGAGATATTGATGGTTGAGTTGCTTTGTTCTTAAAAAAGTTTCGATACAAAAAAGATCGTGCTCAATAGTACAAATGCAACACATTTCATGCAACTTCGTATTTAAATAGATAATTTCAACTTGTACGTGTTTAATAAATAAAACTTTCACTTAAATATAACTTTTGTTTTTAATAAAGAAAACCATAAAATCCCCATTTTGTACGTGGCTAAAACGTTATCCGCGAAAAGCCAAAAAAAGTTATCTCATTATTTTTAGTCTATGGCCGATCGCCATTGTTAGTTGCGCGCGCATTGGAAAACTGATTATTTTGCCCGCCATTGCGAAAAAAATTTCACAACTCGTTTTCACTGTTGGAAATGATTTTTTTGTAATATTTTCTTCACAAGTGTGTTGAAAAACGTCGTATGATACACGTGTGTATTGATGATTACCGTCCTCGGCTCTCTTAAGACCCTCACCTAACGGCTCGGGTCTCAATGGCGCCTCAGCGGTAATCACCAACTTTACACACTTGTACCATAATGTACTATTATTGTAACCCTAACTTAATTCACATTTATGTTTTAGTTCGGATAAGTAAAAATATAAAAAATTGGTGTAACTTAATTAAGTAATATTTTCTTGTGAGGGAGGAAATGTAATATATTGTGATGTGGGTACACGAATAATAAACCAGTCTCGCATGAACTGTCTTTGAATTTACACCGATATCTTACAACCAGTTGAAGTATGGAAGGTATTGCACATAGATGGATGGACGTGGTTAGCTTTATTCTTCAACAAGTTGCTGCGGGAAGAGGCCATACCTGATGAATGGTGCAATAGTTCACTAGTGCCCATCTTTAAAAACAAAGGTGATGTGCTGGAGTGCAACAACTATAGAGGAATAAAGATAATGTCACTTAGTATGAAAACTTGAGAGAAAATTATATATTGAAAGGCGGCTGAGAGATTGAAATATCCCAGAACCAATTTGGCTTTATGGTCGGGGTACAGCGGATGCCATTTTCGCAATTCGACAGTTGTGCGAGAAATACAGAGGTGCACATAAAAACTTGCACATGGTGTTCGTTGACCTCGAAAAGGCATACGACCGGGTTCCTCGTGAGGTTTTGTGGTGGGCCCTTAAGGAGAAAGGAGTGCCTGGCAAGTACGTGATCCGAGCGATGTACAGTTGATGCAGTACCGAAGTTAGGTCTACAGTGGGCAATACTGGCAGCCTCAGTGTGGCAGTCGGCTTGCACCAAGGGTTGGCCCTCAGTCCCTACCTCTTCCTGTTGATAATCGTCGTAAGACGTCGGACATACAGGAAGAGGCACCCTGGTGTGTGCTGTTTGCCGATGACATTGGGCTGATTGCCGAGAGTGGCCTAGAGGTCCAGAGCAGATTGGAAGTGAGGTGACACAGACTGGAGAGTGTTGGCCTGAAATTGAGCAGAAGCAAAACTGAATACTTGTTTTGCGATTTTGGCGGTCTCTCCAGTTCAGTGCCCATAACTCTCGCTGGAACGCCCTTACCAATCTGCTCCAACTTCCGGTACCTAGGGTCGCTTGTCCAAGGTGATGGCGAGGTAGAGCGAGACGTAACGCACCAGATCAACTCAGGATGGATAAAATGGCGACAGGTCACTGGAACAACTTGCGACCCACGGATGCCCCTCAAGTTAAAGGGGAAAATCTAAGTACGTGATTATACCTGTCATACTGTATGTAACAGAATGTTGGGCTGTGAAAAAGATGGATGAAAGGAGATTGCATGTAGCAGAGATGAGAATGTTGAGATGGATGTGGGGCGTGACGAGATTGGATAAAGTGAGAAATGGGTATATTAGAGGCAGTTTGAAAGTGGCGCCAGTGGCAGAAAAATTGAAGGGAATCCGTTTGTCCTGGTATAGTCGTGTGATGAGGAGGGATGAAGCGCATGTTACTAAAAGAGTTATGAATATAAATGTGGATGGATGGAGAGGAAGAGGAAGGTCAAAGAAAAGATGGATGGACTGTGTGAGGAGTGCTATGAAGGAAAAGGGAGTCAGTAATAGCGTAACAGGGGACAGAACAGTATGGAAGAAGAAAACGTGTTGCGCCGACCCCAAGTAACATGGGATAAGGGCAGGAAGATGATGATGAGACTATATTTTATTTTGTTGGCCACGTCCGTGTGTCACTAGCGGGGTACCAACTGAAAACCAGCGCTGGGTGTCTGACGCCCAGCAAATGCTGAGTTGGTAACCCTTTCGGTATGGGCACGTTCAGCGCAATTTGCCTTTGCACTTCTTTTTTGTATTTTACTCCAAGTTTTGTTGCTGTTGTGTTGTGCCTGTGTCGAATAAATATATTTGTTTTATATTCTTTGGTGTGTACCCTTAGTCGCCTTTTACGACACCCACGAAATATATGGGATGGTGAGATTCTTTACCTCCGACACCATACGGAACAGATGAACTATTATCATCTAATGGTAACATTATACCAGGATGAAAAGTAGCCTAGTGCTATTATATTTATTTCTGTGCCAAATATCATCCAGGTCCGTTCAGCCGTTTTGCGTGATTGAGTAATAAACATACATCCACATATTCACATACAAATCAATCCATACTTTCACTTTTATAATGTTAAAGTAAGAAAGAAGATGGAGTAAGAAAATGCAAGTTTGCTACTTAAGATAAGTCAGATAATAACCTAGATCTATTCAATGACTGGCATAATTTGTTAGGTTATACATATACACGATTTCTGGAAATAAATTATAGACGTTTCACAAATTACGTAAGTCAAGTGACGTGATAGGCTGACATAAATTTATTAAAGTAGTCATCGTGCATTAGACAATATGCCACATCTGTTTTGTGAATTTCGTTCCAGCGGGCTGGGTCTATAGTACCGTATAGTTCACACCGCGCCTCGCGGATAGTGTCGGAGGATACTGACCAGGAACAGCGAGGACAGGAACATGTGCGACACCTCCTGGTCCGTGCGCGCCGTGCGGCGCAGCAGCTCGTGCACGTGCAGCGGCGCGCCGTCCGCCGGCAGCGCGCGCAGCACGCGGCGGCCCAGCGCGCGCACGTCCAGGCCGCCGCGCGCCTCGGCCGCCGCCGCGCGCTGCAGCACGCGCGCCTGCCACGCCGCCGCCGACTCCGACTCCGCCGCCGACTCCGACTCCGCCGCCGACTCCGACTCCGCCTCCGCCGCCGCGCCCTGCGCCTCCAGCCCGGCCGCCTCCTCCGCCGGCGCCGCCGCCTCCGCGCGTGTCGCCGAGTCCGCGCGCGCCGGGCTGCCGCCGCCCAGCGACCAACTGCTCTGCTCGTAGAAGCCGTCGTCTTCGCTCTCGGGCTCCTTCACCCTGGCCGACGCCTCGGCGATCTCCGCGGCGTTCCAGCCCGCGAACTCTGCGAATCGACGAGGACGCCGTCAGTGGCCGCCGCCGCCCGGCTACCGGCTCGGCCGGACTGCCGGTCGGCGCGGCCCCACTTACCTGCTAACGGATCGGGTTCTTCTCTCCGACGTCGCTGTCTCTCGCTCAAGATGTGACAGGCTCGTTTGTTCACAATTCTTTCGATCCATTTGGTCGGTAAGCTGAACTCTTGGGCCTCTGCCAGCCGCTGTCGCAGTTCTGTAAAGGAGAAACAAACTTATTACCCAAATCCAGAGGCGGATTATCCCTAAGGCAAATTAGGCACGTGCCTAGGGGTGCGAGGTAACAAGGGGCAGTTTTAACAAAGAAAAAAAATAACATTAAATTAATTGCTTTAAATAATACAAGTACTTAGTACTTGTATTATTATATAAGTTCAAGTTCCAGTAGTAAGTACTTATACAATATAAAAGATTCTTTAATTCTATAGAGATGAAGAGCTTGCGAAGCGTGCTCCTTCTTAATTATTCCTACATACATCGTCTGATTTCATAATAGAACTTCGTAAGATACAGCTCAAGCAGATGCTTGATAAAACCATTTCCAGAAATTCACTATGCTTTGATTGCTATCAAGAGCAATACTGACCAAAAACGTTACGTAGTAAGTGTAGCTAAAAGTATAAGATCGAAATTAGAACGACTAAAGGTATAAGAGATTTCTTTCATGATTGTGGGTTGGCGGTTTTATTTTGGTTAAGGCTAGCTTTTCCCTACGAACTAGGTATTTATCGCGCCACTGTTACCGCGAAGCGAGCGGCGCGCTCGCGTGTGCGTAAAGTCGACAAAAAATCCACAGTAAAGGTGTGTAGAGAAGGTTTATTTTACTATTACTAAAATACGAGAGTTACAATGCGTGATGAATAAATAATAACTTAAGTGTGTACTTTAGTTTAAAAAAAAATGGCATAAATCGTATTTTATTTATTCAATTATTTGACAATAAATTGAATTTTATTATTTGACTACCTAACTATTTATGTTTTTGAAAACATAAACGGACGGACTAAAAAGAAACAAAAAGAAAAAAAAAAAAAACTGTTGTTGAATCAAAATCCAAGATGGCACCGATCCAAATTGCCAAAATTTTAGTGATGGGTGTTATTTTTATGGTTTTGGGGTCGCTGAATGAGAATTTGTGGTCAAAATAAAATTCCAAAATGATGCCGGCCCTAATTGTTGAAACGTTCGTCATGGGTGTCATTTTCATAGTTTTCGTGGTGGGTAATTGTGAATACGTGGTAAAATGAAAATATAAGATGACGCCAACCGAAATTTCTGAAAGTTTCGTCATGGGAGTCATTTTCAGGGTTTTCGGGGTCGCTAATTGCGAATTTGTGGTCAAAATAAAATTCCAAGATAGCACCGACCGAAATTTCTGAAATTTTCGTCATGGGTGTCATTTTCAGGGTTTTTGGGGTCGCTAAATGCGAATATGTGGTCAAAATAAAATTCCAAGATGGCGCCGACCGAAATTTCTGAAATTTTCGTCATGGGTGTCATTTTCAAGGTTTTTGGGGTCGCTAAATGCGAATTTGTGGTCAAAATAAAATTCCAAGATGGCACCGACCGAAATATTTCAAACCTGGAAAACACTGTTGCATGCTGGACCCCTAGATCAAGCTCTTTGCCTTTTCTATAAAAAAATATACGAGCTAAGGGACCTATACATCCCCGTTAAACCACAAAAAAAATGTACACATCCCCCCTGGTACACCAGTGCTTTAATTAAAGTATTAAAAGAAAAACACAAATACCACAATAAATATAAAAAATACGGTAATGTATCCGATTACAATTCTTTTTCTGTCTTGCGTAATCGAGTTAAGCAACTTGAAGCGGTTTGTTTTGATGATTACATGAAAAGAATGGAATATGCAATTACAAAAAACCCTAAATGTTTCTGGTCTTATATTAATAGTAAAAGAAGTGGTAACATTTTACCTAACGTACTGCATTATATGGATCAGTCCGCAGACACCGGCGAGGGTATCGCTGAGCTGTTTTCCTCTTACTTTCAATCCACTTTCCAGGAACCTGACTCAGATCCAGACTCTCATGATCTAGATACTAATGTAAATACTTATTCTTCTGGTTCAGTGAACCTGAGTACCGTTGGCGTGTGTCCTGACATGGTGCTGAAGCTAATTAAGGGCCTGGACCCCACTAAATCTGGTGGGCCAGACTTGATTGATACCCCCTATTTTCATAATTAATTGTGCAAAGAGTCTTGTGGCGCCAGTTTGTTTGTTGTTTGAGCGATCGCTGAGAGGGTATCGTCCCGAAGGTATGGAAATCGGCATTTATCACACCTATCTTTAAAAAGGGGGAAAAATCTCAGGTAGGTAATTACCGCCCCATATCTAAGCTGTCTTTTTTCTAAAGTTTTGGAACGAGTTGTGCACACTGAAGTTTATTCAGCCTTGCAGCGTCACTTTGGTGATGAACAACATGGATTCCTCAGAAAACGATCAACTGCCTCAAACCTGGTATTGTCCAACGAATTAATAACCACTGGGATGGAAGAACGATATCAGGTTGATGTTATTTACACGGACTACAGCAAGTGTTTCGACCGAATAGATCACCGTGTGCTTCTTCAGAAAATCTCATCTGCAGGAATACACGGGGATCCGTTCCGATGGTTTAAGTCATATATATATAATCGAACGCAGGCTGTGGTCTTACGTGGATACACTTCCGGATGGAAAACCGTCCCATCAGGAGTGCCCCAAGGCTCGATCTTAGGACCGTTTTATTACGATTATTTACCATATTTATCTCAGACATAAAAAACTGCTTTTTAAATTCAAATATTTTGCTATTCGCGGATGACATGAAGATCCTTAAGTCTGTACGTACAGTGTCTGATACCGAGTTACTTCAGTTGGACCTTGACAGATTCGTATCATACTGCAAAACCAATAAATTGCAATTAAACGTGTCTAAATGTTTTCATGTAGTATTTACTCGTCTGAAAACTACTATTGGTTCAGGATATACGCTAGATGGTACGTACATAAGTAAGGCAAATAAAATCAGGGATCTTGGTGTTGTCCATGACAGTAAATTACTTTTTGATGATCACATAGAAACCATTTTCAAGAAAGCCCTCAAAGCTTTAGGTTTTATTATTAGAGCTTGTTCTAGCTTTCGGACACTAAAACCAGTAAAAGTGCTATACTGTTCCCTCGTGCGCAGTCACCTCGAGTACGTTTCTCAAGTCTGGAACCCTCAATACGAGATCTACAAATCTCGTATCGAATCCGTCCAGAGAAAGTTTTTGCGATACTTGGATTTTGAGGCGAAGCAATTCTCAATAGACTACGAACACCGGTGTAAGCGATACCATTTTTTACCTTTGCATGTAAGACGTAACATAAATGACATATGTTTTTTGGCAAAAATAGCAAACGGCTCGGTAGATTGTCCCGAACTACTTGGCAAAATACTTCTTCGCACTAACCAAGGCAGCCTACGAACACGGCCATTGCTGCAGACTCCATGCGCATCGACCAATTACAGGCGTAACGCCTTCCTTATACGTAGTGCCGCAGCTTTCAATACCTTACCAATACACTTGGAAGTCGATCTCTTTTGCACCAGCGCACATAAGATTAGAAAGACCTTAAGCAGAGAATATTTTGGCGGCGGTCAAAAATTAAATGAGTGCAGGATTGTTTTTGTTTCTTCGATGTAAATGTTATGCTTCACATTAATTGTATTTGTTTGATGTTGCACGACTCGACATATTACATTACTTTATTTGAATTTTTGTCTACCTATAATTAGTATTTTATTCTATGTATCGCTGTATTATACAACATGTCAACGCAAATGATTTGTAGCGCGATGTATACATGTGGAAGCTTGTAATTAGCCATTTTTCTTACCCACGATTTTTTTTTTATGTTTGTCATTAGTCTGTAAGCTTTCCTTAAAATAAATAAATAAATATCAAAATTTTCGGTTGGCGCCATTTTCAATTTTTATTTTGACTAATATTTGCAAAAATATTTTTTTTATTTTGTCTAATAACCCAAAAAAAAAGTCGTGTGGCACTCGGGGACTGCCGCGGTAAAGCTATTGCATAGCATTTATTCTAGATCCAGTCCTGGAAAATGCGTCAAAAAAATTAAAAACGTTAAAAACTCGAAAACGTAGCGAGCCAAACCCGCATTTATTTACGATTAATAAAACTCTAAAAAACAAAACAAAAATACCCTTATTCACATTGAAATAAGGTCGCTTTTCTTTGACTAGCAAAAGTGACCCTTATTCTCATTAGCATAAGGTCCACATTGATCACCATTGTCACAGAAACAGCTCAGAGAGACCGATAAAAGGCAAAAAAATTACGACCAACAAAAATTTTAAAACCCTCATATCTCAGAAACGGTTGGAGTTAGCGCATTTCTGACAAAAAATTTGCCCCCCTGTACCCCGCTACTTCATCCAGGAGAACAAGATAGGATTTACCCCCCCCCTTAACAGTTTACCTCCCCCCGCTAAAAAATGTATCATTCTAAAAATACCAACACGGAAATCGAAAACACGTGCAACAAACCCCCCCTCCCCCCCGGCCCCTCACCACTCAGATTCCACAGAATTCAAAAACCCTATTAAAAACAAAACAAAAATACCCTTATTCACATTGAAATAAGGTCGCTTTTCTTTGACAAGCAAAAGTGACCCTTATTCTCATTAGCATAAGGTCCACATTGATGGACAGTGGGGAGCGAGAGGTTTTTTCGTTACGGAATTTCTGGATTCGGTCCCCGCGCTCAAGGCCCGCGAAAGAAGCTATGCAATAGCTTAAAAACAAAATAAAATAAACCCATGACGTACGAGTATATTTCGGTCTTCTTTGAAGTCTGTTAAAAAACTTTCCTAACCTACTGATTCTGTTACACTGTAAATCGGTCGATAGATTAGCGAGAAGTCCAGCACGAATAAAACTGGCATAGGTCCTGCCTCGCCAAGGCCTCGCGGGCGACTAAAGAGCCGTACGGCCCGGCGGCCGCTGTGTTATATATAAATTTATTATTAAAACAATTAAACTATTTAAAAAAATTCTACTCTGAGAATAAAGTTCTATAAGTTGTTAACTATTTTAGATATGTTTTTTGGGAGTAAATATTTTATAATCTTCAAGAAAAATAATATAAATCATCAAAAAAACATCGTTTCAGCCTCCTCTTCAGATTTTTTTTGATCAAGTGAAGTTTTTGATATCATGTTTTGAGTCCCAGAAATGAAAAGGACATATAACTACAATATATATTTTTTTTGCATTAAAAAAATCACTATTTGTTTGTTTAATAATGAATCAAAGAGATGTAAAAAGTCGGGCTACCTGCCCTTAAGTTCTAGTTATAATAATTATGTACATGGCCATTAGAGAGGCGCCAATAGAGATAAAATAATACCTTGATAGAGACACTTGCCTTCATTGAAAGTAATTTTAACACTTCCTTCGAATATGTTTTTTATATTGAAGGCGGTACGCTGCCTTTTCCGTTCCCTCCTGACCACCACCGACAGCACGGCCGACGCGTCCAGCTCGGCCGACGTGCTCAGCGCGGCGGAGGAGTCGGGCTCGGCGCTGGCGGCCGCCGCACTGGCGTCCAGCGCGGCGGAGGACTCGGGCTCGGCGCTGGCGGCCGCCGCACTGGCGTCCAGCGCGGCCAGCGGCGACGCGGGCGGCAGCGGCGTGCTGGTGCGCAGCGGCGAGCGCGGCGAGCCCGGCGGCGACTCCGGCGACAGCGGCTCCGGCAGCGGCGGCGCGGCCGCCTCGATAGCCGCCTGCAGCTCCACCAGCGAGATCGGCCGCAGCGAGGACTGCTCGTCCTGCAGGCCCGCAGACGCGTCGTCCACCAGCATCCGAGACTGTGCCAACACGAACTTTTACAATGGATCGGCTACGTGCGAACGGTACGCATTACAGCTAGACTATCGGCATACTGACGTGCGAGAGCTGGTTGGTCGCCTGGAAGTCCTCGAGCAGGCCGATGGGCTCGCCCGCGTAGTCGCGCAGCACGTGGCGCGCGTCGGACAGCACGCGCGGCTCCAGCTCCATGAACACGCGCGGCAGCGTGGGGTGCGGCCGGGGCGCGCCCGCGTCTCGCGTGAGCGGCCGCGCGTCGCGCACGCAGCCCGCGCGCGCGAACACCTCGGGGTCGGCGGCAGCGGCGCGCGCGCGGCTGCGCGGTGTGCGCGCCTCTCGCGCTTCATCCGCTGGTTCCGCCTCCGCGGGCGCCGGCTCAGCGGCGTCGTCGAACCTGCGGACAGACGAGTCGCGGTCACGACGTGTGTGTCGGACTGTCGATGTCGGTGAAGCTGTCATGGGGACAGAAAAGATTTTTCATTTCTAGCTTTCTTGCTTATACTTAAACTTTAGTTGGACCAAAGACTTTTTGATCCTAATTTGAAACAGGATCTATTTGTACAAGTATTTTTTTCTTATTTATTTACCTAAATGCAGTTTGCAATTACTCAAAATGTTAAAAAGTCTTTTAAGAATGTATTCCTACAGCTACAAGCTGAAAAAAAGAGCTAACAGAGAGCCACATACAATACAACCTCCACCGGCGCGATCCTCTAAGGGGACTGTTTAAGGATATTAATATCACCCATGTCAATAATTATTAATTTTATGTATGAAAGATTTAAAATCTTCTTCTTAGGAAGAGAGGCAACAAAAATAGGGACAGGTTGCACACTAGCTAAATAAACTTCATCTTTCATAGGCTACCATCTAAAATGTTATAATCCTCCCCATATTTTACAATTGATTGAGACTAAATTAAAACGCACACTATGCAAACAAGCATGTTATAAGATAGATACTAAATTAATAATAAAAATGGTTGGCTCAATGTTGCTCCAGCTCTACAAATTAATTGAGTATCACTTGAAGACATTGCAAAACCCATTTTAGATTATAAAACTATATTAGAATTGAATAAATTCAATCTATTTGACATTACGTAATGTCAAGCATTAACAGCACTTAACATGTGTAAGTAGGTGTAGTACTATATGCCTAAACTAAAACCATTTACTGGCTGTCTTAAATGTGCCCTGGCAGTTGAGAGTATGACATGCTCACTCAAATGTCTCTCTGGTGGTCGTGCATGTGTTGGATCATTCGGTTCTCTTCATGATGGTTGAGCTGAGTGGTGCTAATCCAAGCGTCATGTTCGTGAACGGGCGCCGTCAGTTGCGACTGGTCATATGTTCATAACCTGGCTGCCTCGGCCTGTTTTAATTATTATGTTTTAAATGGTTTGTATTTATTACTCTAGACACTTTTAACGTGCACGTCTTTTTACATCATTCTCACATATGTATAATTTTCCAACAATAATGATGTAACCAAACACTCTAATTCTATCTTTTCTCTACTCTTTCTATTATTAACTGATTGTAAAAAGTTTCTTGCCAGTTATTCTCCATAGAGATCTACCTATGCTTACGAATGTGCAACTAGCATTTTTTTTTGCTTGCCCATTTAAAGTTACCATTAATTGGTTTAAATAAATGATTTGAGTTTGAGGGTTAAAGACACTGCCTCTCCTCAAATAGCCGTGTGATGGCAATAAGATAACTCACAGTGAGCTGCTCTCGTGAAGAGCTTCCCTGACATCCTTCACATGCTGGTAGAGGAAGTCCACCTTGCGGCCGTAGATGGCGGCGGACTGCTGCAGCAGCAGCGCCAGCTCGGCGTAGTTGGGCGCCACAAGCACGGCGTCGTCGGCCGCGTCCAGCGCGTGTAGCCCCGCCTCCGTCAGGTACTCCTCCAACAACTGCGCACCACACAAACACGGTCACCATCTGTTTCACTCTCTCTGCTTGGAACTCGGATTCTCACCGCCAAACCCCCGTCGAGTGAAAGTTTTGAAAAAATATGGTAGATATTGCATAAACTTACTATTTACATAGTAGGTAATTATTTTAAAATATTACCACTACAACCCAATAACACTGCCCGACATACATCGACGATCAGTCGCGCCATGTGACCACGAGACCAACGGGACAATGGAATACAATAGATACAAAATAGATGGAGAAAAAAATCGATTTGCAATTGGAATAAAAAACCTAGTTTTTTTGAAAATCTTGAAATCCACAGTATTATTTTTTTACTGTTCATAACATTTATAGAAAGGTATTACAGATATTCTAGAATTGAGGCAAAATTTAGTCAATGCTATGAATTTGGATAAGTTACCTATGAATAACAAGTTAGTGCTAATTTACATTTTCATTTACATTATAATACCAACTAGTAACCTGGCGGCCGAGGCTCTCGGAAAAAACTGAAATCTATTAGTAATACTATTAGTGACTTAAAACTCACAATAACATGTTGCTATGCATTTGTAGTCTAAAGTGTTTGCAAACTTCACCGTTTTACTTTAAGAAGATTTGTATTTATTTGTATTGTCTGGGTCTATTTCTATTTTCCCTACTAACCCCCAGTTTCCCAGCTCAAAATTATCGGAGAATTAATGTGGCAAATTGTCAAGCACGCATTATCTGTTGTGATTAGTTGTTGAAAATCAATTACAGCAGATAACGCGTGCTTGACAATTTGTCACATTAATTCTCTGATAATTTTGAGCTGTGTAACTGGGGGTAGGGATAGTAATATCAGCACATAACATATCTAGGTTTTGGATGGAGGTACTGTTGCCTAGTATATGCCTCACTAATCAACCCGGCTGCGGCAGAACCCCAAAGGAGGGTTATATTTTCAATGATTTTTTTACTGGGTGACTTCTTGAAACTTTATAAAATTTATAATATTTTTTTGCATTTTGAACTTTATTTTTACCTAGAAGAATAAAGTGCATCATATCAGCCGAAAGACGTCCACTGCTGGACATAGGCCTCCCCCAAGCGTCGCCAATTTGACCGGTCCCGTGCGTCCCGCATCCAGCGGATCCCAGCAACCTTCACCAGGTCATCAGTCCACCTGGTGGGAGGCCCTCCAACGCAACGTCTTCCGGTTCGCGGTCGCCAATCCAGAACCTTTCTGCCCCATCGGCCATCCGTGCTGCGAGCAATGTGCCCTGCCCACTGCCACTTAAGTTTGGCAATTCTTCGGGCTATGTCGGTAATCCTGGTTCTCTTGCGGAACTCTACATTTCTAATTCGATCACGCAAGGAAACTCTGAGCATAGCCATACCCTCTCCATTGCCCTTTGGGTGACTGTAAGCTTTCTGATGAGGCCCATTGTAAGCGACCACGTCTCAGAGCCATAGGTCATAACTGGCAACACACACTGGTCATAGACTTTCGTCTCGAGACACTATGGTAAGTTGGACGTGAAGATACCGCGCAACTTCCCGAACGATGCCCAGCCGAGTCGGATTCGACGGTTGACCTCTTTCTCGAAGTTGGCCCTACCCAACTGGATCGTTTGTTCCAGGTACACATAGTCATCCACAACTTCGAGTGTAGATTCTCCGACCCTGATAGGAGTGGGTGTAACATGGGCATTCAACATCACCTTGGTTTTGTCCATGTTCATCCTTAGACCCACTCTTTCGGAAACTCTACTGAGGTCATCGAGCATTGTACTGAGGTCTTCCATGGTCTCAGCCATAACCACTATATCATCGGCAAACCGAAGGTGAGTGATGTACTCGCCATTGACGTTGATGCCTAGCCCTCTCCAGTCCAGAACCTTGAAGACATCCTCCAGTGCAGCGGTGAACAGTTTCGGAGATATGACATCTGCCTGCCTCACACCTCGCTGCAGAAAGACAGGTTCCGAGGTCTGATCCTGAAGTCGAACTGACATGGTGGCGTTTTTGTACAAACACTTCAACACCTCAATGTACCGGTAGTCAATTTGGCACCGTTGGAGAGACTGCAGCACAGCCCAAGTCTCGATCGAATCAATGGATTTCTCGTAAACCACAAACGCTAAGCAGAGAGGCAGGTTTTACTCTTCTGTATAACCTGCCGCAGCGTATGTATATGGTCTACAGTGATAAAGCCTTTATGGAAACCAGCTTGTTCAGGAGGCCAGAAATCGTCAAACCTGCGCGTGAGACGATTCGTGATGACTCTTGAAAACAGCTTGTAGATATGGCTAAGAATAAAATTCAAAAATATGCTCAAAAATATAAGCTTGGTCTAAATGTAGTTGGATGTTGATTTGTATTAGACAGTAGAGTTTGAAGTTTTGTTTTTCCCTACTGACCTTTGTGTAAAATAAATGTATTCTATTTTTTGCAACAGAGACTAAGAACTATGACCTTCATCATTTATAGCTCCATTCAATTTACTTTTTTTTGAATATAATTAAGAGGCCAATGTGAAGAATGAGGGCAAGCAAGCAGTCTGTGCGGCCGCCAGCTCACTGGCCTCATTGTTGCCGGCTCACATTGTTTACTCATGCAGATAGCACACACACCACATTTTCTGAGACAAGAGAGTTGTAATAATTTACAAAATAACTTCAGAGTAGGTATATAGAATGTTCTTTATTGTATACCATCAAAGATAATTTTTTGATAGTTAGTCTCAAAAATAATTAAGAACAAACATTATTGCCTTATATTTCAATGGCCTCGAGATATTGGGAGACTGGAAACCATTTGAAGGTTGTTTCATTGAGATACACCTGTCTTATACAAATAAGTTTACACAAGACACACACGCATCAATCATGCCACTGACAATGGCGAAATCTTTGGCCTTGACACCTCAATTTAAAGTTCATACTCAGTATCTATATCATACTCTGTTTTTTTAAATGGTGCTAGTTCATAAAAAAACAAAACATAAATGTATTATGGTGTATGTGCATGCAATTTGATATTAAACTATAATATTTTATGTATTAGTGTGGGGCAACCACTACATTATGGGTTAAGCACATACAGCTACTGTTACAAAATCAATGAATAGGCCTAGTGAACCGAGTTATGTAACAAATAAGCATTAAAAGAAAGTTATAAGCTCTTCAGGTGTTTATTATGTCAATGTTAGTAAACAACACATTTGGATATTTTAGTACAAGACACTATTGGTAGAAAGAAACCAATTAACCTTTAATTGCCTACACATATAATAACATTATCAACTGTCTATCAAATATGATAGACTTATTGATTTCTTTGAATTATTGAATTGCAGTATGGGGACAAAACAAAAACTACATTGTATTCTTGTTTTGCTACGCGCGTTGACTCGACATTAGATCATTTTTCAATAAAATTTTGGAGGACAATCAATTGTAGTCAAAATGCAAGGTGTTGTGGAGCTGAAAAGCAAAGGTTGCTAATATCGTAAGCGTTTGGGCGAGATGCGCGCGGCCATGCACCGGCGTAGGTGTCGGCCGTGTGGACTTACCGCGCTGAGGTCCGTGTCGAAGTGTCGGCGGGCATCGCTGCTGATGGGCCTCATCAGCTCCGCCACAATTTCCTCTAATCTTTGTGAATTCATACTCCACCGTTTTTCTCTCCGGGACAAGAGTTGATCCCTGGAAATAACGTCCGCGAATTGAAAACATTACTGACTGATACTGAAAGGTGTCGCGGGTAGCGAATAAAACACAACTTTATAGTTTAGCTACCTCAGTGGCGCGAAACTTTCTGTCAACGACACATTTTCAAGTTTAGAAACTTTATAACAAAACTAGATCACAAGCATCTGTTTTTAGATTCACGTAAACTTACAAAATTACCTTTGGTCTTCAATGCAGTCGGCGTCCATTTTACAAACATAAAATCGTACAAATAGGAAGAACGTAATAACAACGGTGGCCATTTATTTATGTTTTCTTAAGAGACATTCCGCTCGCTGTCAAAAACCCGAACGCTTGCTTGCTGTTCGTCGCTGTGAAACAGCACCGCATGGATTTGTCTGTGGCTTACTAAATTCTATAATTATATTCATTTCATGTAAAATATATGTAAATTTAAACTTTTTAAATAATAATAATTTCTATATAAAATAATATATTTATTTTGATTTTCTTTAAAACTTAAACAATACATTTTTTAATGTGTGCAAAAAAATTGTCTATGTGTAACGTAGTGGTTATATTCTCTGTGTGTGTAACATGGACAAATTTTTGCTTCTAGCAATAAATTATTTCTCGTCGTCAAAACTCAAAGGCATTGAACTTTGGGAAAATAAATAAATATAGTTTGAAATTCGATATTAAATAAAATTAAACAGGTAGTGTGGGCGTGGTTGGGAGTGAAAATAAATATCTCTGAACTGAACATTAGAGCCAAAAATTGGTCTTGAAGCTTTGATATCCGACTAAAATATCTCATTGAAAGCCATGGGTATGTCTCGGTGCTATTCGTTGATGAAGTGCTTGCTGATACTCTTCAATATAATATTTTTGGTAAGAAGCTGAAAACTATTTATCTTTATTTATGATAGAGAGGAAATCTTTTCGTTTTACTTCAATGAGTGCGTCTAATCCCAATTAATGTTTATTGATTAACTTACGACTTAAGATTTTGGTTTTTTGCTTTGGCAGACGCTTCGTAAACAGAGATGGTTATAATCAAAGGCAAGTATATAGCTATAAAAACGTGCGTGCGGCCTATCTAAACACGCAACGAAATGTAAACAACTATACGACGAAATCTGTTTGACTGTTACGGGTTTTGATCTCATTCCCAAGTAATCACAGAAGTTCTCCGAGTCCAGTCAACATCGTCAGGCAGTCCATTGACTCAAATGACTGGTCTGTGTCACTTTACAGTGCGTAGGCAGCACGGCGTGCGGGTTCGCGGGCTGGGCGCTGTGGGACGGGCGCGGCAACGAGAGCCCGGCGGCGCGCGCTGGGCTGCTGGCGCTAGCGGCGTGGGGCGGCGCGCTGGCGTTGGGCGCGCTGGCGGCGCTGTGCGGCGCGTTGCGCAGCTCGGCGCCGCTGCTGGCGGCCGCCTTCTCGCTGCTGGCGCTCACGGCCGTGGCCGAAGCGGCGGCGGCGTGGTGGGGTGCGGCGCACCGGCCGCAACTACGGCGCGCGCTGCTGGACGCGCTGGACCACACCGTGCGCCACGAGTACGGCGTGCTGCACACGCGCACGCAACTGCTCGACGTCATACAGCAAGGGGTACCCACACTTCTTATATTGCTTCCTTTCAGGTTCCATGTGATGCCATCGGAAGAAGGGCTGGAGTTGATTCTCTGTTCCTAATCATAAGTGTCTTAGTTCTTGTCTGCTAGATTTTCTTTTGCTAAGTTCACAAAGCACCAATGCAACCAGCTCATAAAGATTATGAAACAAAAGTTTCCAAACTTGACAAATTCAACCTCTATTATATGATTGCACAATGCATACATAATCTTTGAGCTGTTTCAGGAAAGCAAAATTCTAAAATAATAGGTGTTTTTTAAGATATTTTCAAAATTACTCTACTTTTACCAATATCTGTCAATGAAATATTTTAACAATTAACATAAACCACCCCATGCGTTTATAATTTTGTTTTCTGTTAATTACACTATTCTTAATTTAAATTTACCGAAAATTATTTTCTACTTTTTAGTTTTGTTTTCTATTAACAGGTTCATTGTCCAGTTAGTAAAACAATAGAATGAATCATATATGATTCATTGGAAACTGAGCACATTTATGAAACTACCTCCCTGTGATGGTAGTGGGTAATTAGCATGTCTACTCCCTTCCCTGGATGTGATAGCTGTTTCTCAGGCTCCCTCTCCTGAAAAGCATTGCCATGTCTTCGGATATAACTAAAACTGGCCAGTCGGACTCGCTCACGAAGGGTTCCGTACCATTATCGCAAAAAACGGCATTAAAATCACGTTTCTTGTATGGGAGCCCCACTTAAATATTTTTTTTCTGTTTTTAGTATTTGTTTTGTAGCGGCAACAGAAATACATCATCATGAGGTCATCATCAGACATCAACCTGGTGACAGACAGACAGAGACTTAGTAATAGGGTCCCGTTTTTACCCTTTGGGTACGGACTACGAAACCCTAAAAATTAAGCCATGCGCATTTCTTAGTACGCGCCTTGTTGGTACTTGGCACAAATACACTACCGGGTATCGGATATAAAAAATTGGTAACCCTGAAGATCCTGGTGAGGATAATGGGACAAACTATTTAAATTATTGCATTGTCATCGGTCCTTGATAAGTGTGCAAAGTTTCAAACTAAGCCGACGTTTTGAAGGGGGTGAAAATCACGTTCAAAGATTCCGTTACATAGATACATACATACCAAGCTAATAAAAGTGTGTGTTTTATTAAATTATTTTAATGTTTACATTGATTTTAATATATAATCAGTAGGGTAGGTAAGTATGATTACTAAGTAACAAAGTCGACGGAACCCTTATTTCTGCGCTGCGCGGGGCTCTTATTTCTGTCTGCAGGGTCTAAAGTAATTCCCGAACTCACTTCGCTCGCTCTTGGGCTAATTTGTTGAAAATGGCGGTACCGTTTACAGAATTATTATTTTATACTAACCGATTCTATACTCCTGCTCACCAAATAATATAATTTTGCAGTGAAAATAACTTTTTTGCAGATATTTCTTGCTGACCATAAATTTAAAATAAAAGCCATACTAATGTACCATAATTATCGAATTGCCCAACAGTTACGTAACAATATTCATAATGACCAGACAATGTGATAAATAATTAATTTGAAATGAGTATTCATTACATTGTCTGATTTGATTCATATTGCCCAGGCATTATACATAGTGCCTTGATTAATCAAATCAAATCAAATCTTTTTATTGTGGGCATAGGTTATACAGACATATGTTAGGTAAATTTCAGTTCCATTATGTCCTGCCTAGTAGGCGTACAATAATTAAGTCAACATGCAAAATAATCATAGATATCCAGCCCCGGATCTACGATTTTTTCGAACCGGGGCAAAACCTTAATAGTGGCGCCCCCTCCTTTCAGTGTTTGAGAAAAACTGTTAAAACTGCCAATGAGTAGCATTTTTGTGACCATTTGTTTAAATTTTAGGTCCTTACCTATGAAATTGGCGTTTTGTCGTACTGGCCACTTTGATCTCAAATATTCTCCTCTTTGGTTTTTGGAATTCCAATTTTAAATTTATACTGCTATTTACTTATGCTTTTGTGTTTGGAAAACCGTAATTCATTAGATTTTTCCTCTTTTTGTTTTTCTTTGTGCCAGTCAGTTTACAAAATGGAAATATTGAAATATCGCGTTATTCACGAGTACGAGTTCCATCGTGGCTCTAGTGCTGCAGAAACGGCTCGAGGGATTAATGATGTGTATGGCGATGGTGTCGCGTTTTTGGTTCCAACGTTTTCGTTCTGAAAATTTCGACCTGCAGAACAAGCCCCATGTACGGCCGGAGACCAAAGTTGATAATGTTGAATTGAAGGCTATTGTGGAAGCGGATCCATCGCAAACCACGTCCGAGTTAGCTGCAGGCTACGGTGTTAGTGATAAAACTGTTTTAATCTACTTGAAGCAAATTGGGAAGGTGAAAAAGCTTGTAAGGTGGGTACCTCATGATTTCACTGGTGGGAGGCTTCGGCCGAAGGCTTGTGACCACCCACCGGGCAAAGACGTACCGCCAAACGGCCTAGCCGTGTTCCGGTTCGATGCTCGGTGTAGCCAACTAGAGGAGTTGGGTCGAGATAGCTGTTCCATTGCAGGTTGACCAGCCTGACGCGCGCTGTCAGGGATGTATCGGGAGACTAGTCGCGGAGGGTAGCGGGATCCGAGGCACGGTGCGCCGCTGGCCGACCGCAGGTAGTTGGGGGCTCAAGTAGTGTGCCAGCCACACACGAAAGGCTGCCCCGCCAACTGTCGAAAAATCCCGAAATGCGCCATCGTGCTGGTTGGCGACCAGATGGGGAGGGCCCGATGGACATTCCGGGGGGGCTCGGGCGTCCCCGCAGTCTCCGGACTAGTACCCCAATGATGCTGTCCTTTCAGTGCGTGTCTAAAGGTTAGCAGCGTGGAACCTCGTCTCACTTCCAACTCCTCTCCTCCGTTCACTCTTATAAAAATATGAATCATGTCAAGGAAAAGGAAGATTAGTTTTAAACAGCGGCTGCACCCCCTCCCCCACAAAGTGCATCTCACCAACATTAGGGGTCTGCACTCAAATCTCTCTGCAGTCCACTACCACCTGGAGACTGAGAAACCAGCGCTGTTTTTCCTTACGGAGACGCAGATAGCGAGTCCGTCAGACGTGTCGTACCTGTCTTACCCAGGGTTCACCCTGGAGCACAATTTTAGACCACGGGCGGGCGTATGTATGTACGCCCGTGACGATCTTTGCTGTCGGCGTCTCCGTAACCTTGAGGACTCAAGATTCACAACGCTCTGGGTTCTGGTGGACACAGGTCTGGATAAAATTATCTACGCCTGTGTCTACCGTTCGCACAGTGGAGATCAGGAGGCAACTAGGCTCACAGAGTACCTCAGTGAGGCGGCTGATGCAGCACAGCAGCGGTACCCTTCTGCCCAATTAGTGTTACTGGGGGACTTTAATGCCCACCACCAGGAGTGGCTCTTCCCATACCAGTGCACTGATCATGCTGGACGGGAGATGCGTAAGCTTGCGCTAGCGCTAAACCTCACCCAGCTGGTCCAGGGGGCAACGAGGGTACCGGATGTTGATTCGCACACGGCGAATTGCTTGGACCTTCTGCTGACAACAGATCCAGACAGATACTCTGTGTCGATAGCATCACCATTGGGTAGTTCCGACCACTGTCTGGTGAAGTCTGTGTCCGTCTATTCCCCGCCCGATCCCAGCCCAAGGGGCACCCGGCGGGTTTGGCGGTACAGGTCGGCAGATTGGGATGGCATGCGATCTTTCTTCGCATGCTATCCTTGGCAGCCTACTTGCTTTTCTTCGACTGATCCTTCGTCGTGTGCGGATGCCGTGACGGATGTGTTGCGTCGGGGAATGGAGTACTACATTCCGTTCACTGACGTAACAATGTCTAGCGAAGACCGGCCATGGTTTGGCGCCGAATGTAAGCACGCCGACGCGCTTAAACATGGGGCGTACCTGGCTTGGGTCCACGCTCGATCGCGTAAGGCGAGTGACGTGGGTCAGAAGAAGAAGGCCTTCAACAGGGCTGCCAAGTCCTGCAAGATGGTGTTGCGAAGGGCTCGGTTCGATCACATTGGCCGAATAGGGAACAAACTTGCTTCTTACCCAGCAGGTAGTAAAGCGTTTTGGTCTCTGGCTAAGTCGGTCGAGTCGAGCTTCTGCCGTCCCTCACTGCCACCACTGCTGAAACCCGACGGGTCACTGGCCCACTCCGCTGAGGAGAAAGCAAATTTATTTGCCTCTCTTTTTGCGGAATCTTCACGTCTGAATCCTGGTGATTCGCGGCCCCCTCCTCCTCCTGATGGATGCGAGACGAGTATGTCGGATATTCGTATACATCAAAAGGACGTCCGTAGGGTGCTGCGTAACCTTGACGTGAACAAGGCTAGCGGCCCTGACGGAATACCAGCACTTGTTCTTAGAACCTGTGCGCCTGAACTGTCTCCGATCTTGACACGCCTATTCCGTCTTTCGTATGAGGCTGGAAAAGTGCCGAATGCTTGGAAGCAGGCTAACGTACAGCCCGTGCCCAAGAAGGGCAGTCGAGCTGACCCGGCCAACTACAGACCCATATCTGTAACCTCCATACTCTGTAAGGGTATGGAACGTGTACTCAATACTAAGCTCCTGGCATACCTAGAAGCAAACGATATCCTTAGTGATCGCCAATACGGCTTCCGCCGAAATCGGTCTACTGGGGATCTTCTAGCGTATGCCATTCACATCTGGAGTGAGGCCATCGAGAGGCACGGGGAAGCGCTTGCCGTCTCCCTAGACATCTCGAAGGCTTTTGATAGGGTCTGGCACGAAAGCCTTATTGCTAAGCTTCCTTCATTCGGTTTGCCCGGTGGTCTGTGTGATTGGATTGCAGACTTCCTGAGAAATCGGTCCATTCGAGTGGTTATCGATGGCTGCTCGTCGGACTACTTGGATATTAATGCCGGGGTCCCTCAGGGGTCGGTACTCTCGGCAACTTTATTCTTGCTGCACATTAACGATCTGCTAAAACCTTTGGGTATGCAGACGACAGCACCGTTACTGAGAGATACTTGTCCAACGCTCGTGCTACCGGGCCTCAGATCCAGTCTCTCCGGGAGGCCATGGTGGAGCGCTTAAACCTGTCCTTGCAGGCAGTCTCCGAATGGGGCGATGCCAATCTGGTCAGGTTTAATGCTGCTAAAACCCAGGCGTGTGACGTTTTCCGCAAAAAAGAGTCAATTTCACCCGGCTCCAACTTTCCGAGATGTGACCGTGCCAATAGCTGACCATCTTGAGCTTCTTGGCGTTACGTTGACATCGACTCTCAATTTTGGGCCATACATTGAGGCAAAGGCTCAGCTGGCCGCCAAAAAACTGGGGATACTTGCAAAGGTGAGAAGGTATTTCACGCCAGAACAGCTGCTCAGCTTGTATCAAGCGCAAGTTCGATCATGCATGGAGTACTGTTCTCATCTCTGGGACGGATCTGCCAAATCCCAGCTTGATGCACTAGAGTCGATCGAAAAGCGGGCCAAGAGACTCATCAGCGATGAGGCACTGGTTAAGTCAAAGCTCCAGAGCCTTGAACATCGTCGCCGAGTTGCCAGCTTGTCGGTTTTTTATCGGTTACATTTCGGGGAGTGTGCGATGGAATTGCATGATTTAATTCCACCCAGCCCGTTCCATCATCGGACTACCAGACGTACGGCGATGCGTCATTGATATATGGTGGACATCCCACCCATACGCACTAAACGTTTTGGGAATACTTTTATTATGCGTACAGCTAAGGAGTGGAATTCCCTGCCGGAGTCTGTGTTTCCCGATAGCTACAATCTAGGGGTCTTTAAGTCAAGAGTGAATAGGTTACTTCTAGGCAAGCGTGCTCCACCGTCGACCACATCATCGCTTACTATCAGGTGAGATAGTGGTCAAGCGCGAGCCTATATTAGATAAAAAAAAAAAAAAAACAGTGCAGCAAACCGACAAACGCGCGTCGACTGCTGCGTTACATTACTCAACCGGCACAATAATGAAGGGATTTTAAATCGAATCATTCCCTGTGATGAAATCTATCTGTGTATCCTGTACAATAATCGGAAACGCTCATCGCAATGGCTGAATCCTGGCGAACCAGCCAAATCCTGCACCAAGCGAAAATTGACTCAAAAAAATTACTTGTGGGCGTTTGGTGGACTAATGCCAGTGTCATTCACTAGAGCTTTCTTAAATCTGGCCAGACGACTACGGCGGATGTCTATTGTCAGCAACTGCAAAACATGATGGAAAAGCTAGCTGCTAAACAGCCGAGGCTGGTCAATCACTCTAGGCCACTGCTGCTTCAGGACAACGCTAGACCACACACTGCACAACAGATAGCTACCAAATTAGAGGAGTTTCAATTGGAATGTTTAAGACATCCACCGTACTCCCCGGACCTTGCTCCAACAGAATACCATTTTTATCGAAATTTGGATAACTTCTTGCAAGGGAAAAAATCAACTCCGATGAGGCAGTCCAAAACGCCTTTAAAGATTGTATTGATTCCCGTTCGAATGTTATTTTTAGTTAAGGGATCAATGAACTACCTAAGAGATGGCAAAAGTACATAGATGGCAAAAGTACATAGATGGCAAAAGTACATAGATAGCAATGGTACATACCTACTTTGATTAAATAAATATATAATATTTCGAAAAAGACGACTTTATGTTCCTGCCTTACAAAACGCCAATTTCATAATATGTAAAGACCTAATAATAATCCTTTAATAAATTTAAACTTTTTATTATCTAATAACTAATAACTTTCATTTGTGAGATAAACAGAAACACAGAAAATATATATAACCAGGAAAGACTTTACACGGCGTGCTTTCTTTTCTGCGAAAGCTCTTATTAGCTCCTAGGACAAAGTCCGTCGCATAGGCAGTTTTGTTTTAAATGGCTAAAAGTTAGCTTTAAGCTAGAAAAGTTTGTTTTTCAAACATATTATATACCTATGAGATTGTAGGAAAAGAGGCTTCATTTGTTCGATATTTCGAATTCTTGTCTCAAGGATTTGGCGCCCCCATGAAACTGCTGCCCGGGGCAAGTGCTCCGGTTTGCCCCCCCCCCTAAGATCCGGGGCTGTAGATATCACATATAAAGCAAATCTTACAAAATACGAATTAGGTGCATGGTGACAGATTGTAGTAGATACTAATTATGTATTAAGAAAATCTTGGATCGTGTAGTAGGCTTTGTCAATTAAAAAATTACGTAATTTATATTTGAATAGTGGCAGTTCCTTAGTGTTTAAAATGTCCACAGGTATCCTATTGTAAATTTTAGATGCCATCCCGAAAAGAGTTTTGCTCAGCAGAGCAGTTCTATGTGGTATACTAGATATTTTAAGTATATATCTTTTTGATTTTAGTTCACCGAATAGATTTTTATTAATTTGGTCCATGGCATATATATTATGCGAATTGGCGTGTATTTAAAAGTGATCTAAAGTTTATTGAAGTTTAGATCATTTTACTACTTACTGAATATTGTGCAATTGTGTAGATAGTGTTTGATTATGTGTATGTATTATGATGTGCAGCTGGAGTGCTGCGGCGCAGAGGGCCCGCGCGACTGGCAGCACTCGGCGTGGGCGCGCGCGCAGGAGGGCGCGGGGGCGGAGGGCGCGGGGGCGCAGGGCGCGGGGGCGGAGGGCGCGGCGCCGCCGGCCGACGACGCGCTGGACCTGTCGGTGGGCGCGCCCACGCACTACTACTGGGTGCCGCCCTCGTGCTGCGTGCTCAGCGATAAACACGAGGTAGCTCACATCTCTTCTGTGCTACTAGTTTACTGCAATATTTGAATTATTCTTCGCGAGATCTTGTTGACTGAATCAATAACAGTCGGTTTGCGTTGATGAAATTTCGTTGAGTTGGTGTGACCTGGCAGCTGGTGTTCCGCAAGGTGGAATTTTTCCCCATTGTTATTCTCCATTTTCACAAATTTAATAACATATTGTCCTCGGTGTTCGTATCATCTTTATGCCGTTGACCTTCAACTTGATGCAGTTGCACGAGTGGAGGGTTTGTCTGACGCTATAGACGATGTGAGCGATGACTTGGACGCTGTCAAGGACTAGTCTGATAGATTTGGGGTGTTTGAAAATCCTTTATAATGTCCGGCCAAGCTCACGCATGGGGTCGATGGCGGATAAGCTCTCATCCTCATATAATGTTTAACTGTATTGTCATCCCCATCAGCCCCAGGCAATGTTTGTTTTGTTTTATAATAATGTATTAGGCAATCGCCGTATTCTTCTTCTTTCAATATTAGCTTGATAACTTGGCTTTGCGTTCAAATGTAATTTAATAATTTTACCACTATGACTACAATTAAATCGGAATTCAGTATCGGAAAAAAGTTTTAGCCTAGGTCTCGCCTTAAAGTATATCGGTAAAGACCGAAACATGCGTCGCGTCCTTTGGTCTCGCATCGCGGAGCGAACTCCCACCTTTAGAAAAATGCACTTGCACGCAAATCAATTCTTTTTCTTATAATTACTACTTTTCTTTTTGCTCGCCCCATATATGAAGTGGGGTAATAAAAACAAAATGCGGGTAGGCTACAACTCCAGATCTATATAACCTACACACCCGTGTATCACACGACGTTTCTCAATACAGTTGTGGGAAATAGTAAAAAACAAATCAAAGAATTATTTGATTATTCACACAAAAATTAAAATTTTCGAAAAATGGCGCGTTTCCGAAAATTAGAAGTTTTCGTTTTTTAAAAGGTTGTCTGGTAGATATCGCTGTCAGCCATAAGACAGCCTTTGTACCCTTATTATTAAGGACGCTGTTACATTTTTCTACAAATAACAGTTCTTTTCAGGTACAATTTTAATGTTTATGCAATCACAGATGTGTGGATATCATGATCTTAATTTATGGATATTCAGCTTCAGATTGGCATCAGAAAAATTGCATGACATCATACAAAATTTTCGCACAAATACGTTTTGCCCATCACAATAATCGCAAAAATATTAAAAAAGTAGGGTCCGAATAGGTCCCAGTTTAGGTAATTTTACAGCATATTTTATCTTCAAAATTATAAGAAATTGCGGTATATATAGTCCTTTACAGGTTCAGCTAATTATTTTTTACCCAAATCAATATATTTTTTAATTATTCGCTAAAATAAAAACACTTGCCGACTTCTTCATACATTTTGCACTCGAAGCGAAGCTCATCATTCCGCGCTCAGAAGCGCTCGTGGAAGAACGAGCGTATCGCTTTTTACCGCAAAAAAAAATACGATAAAAGTAATAGAAAAGATTGTAGTGTGCATGCGTTTGTCGTGATCGAAAGGAGTTGATATTTTATCGGACCGAAATAAAAGTATGTTTGAGTTTCCTATTATTATTAGGATGTGATTTAGAAATTATGTTGGGTAAGATCGGGATTTGGATAGGTGGTGTTAAGCAGTTGTTGACAAGGTTGAGAAAAGGATGGGTGGGTTTAAGCAGCTCTTGGTAAGGTTAGGATTTCGATGGGTAAGGTTAAGTTGGCGGCGGTGAAGGTTAGAAGTGGATGGGTGGGAGGAGATTTATGATTTGAACCGGACGAAAATTTGACATCTTTTCGTCATGGGTGACATATACATGGTTTTTGGGGTCGCTTATATCTAATATGGGGTCAAAACCAAAATACAAGATGGCGCCGACGACAATTTGTCATCTTTTCGTTATGGGTGTCATTGTCATGGTTTATGGGGTCGTTTATATCGAATAAGGGGTCAAAACCAAAATACAAGATGGCGCCGACGAAAATTTGACATCTTTTCATCATGGGTGTCATTGTCTCATGGTTTTTGGGGTCGCTTATATAGAATATGGGTTCAATACCAAAATACAAGATAACGCCAACATAAATCAAACATATTTTCGTCATGGGTGTGTGTCATTTTCATGATTTTTTGGGTTTCCAGTACCTAATGAAAAAAAAAAACAAAACCCAAGTGCCACCGATAAAAAAGTTACAACTTTTCGTCATGGATGTCATTTTCATGGATTTTGGGGTCGCTTATATCGACTACGGGGTCAAAACCAAAATACAAGATGGCGCCGACGAAAATATGACATCTTTTCGTCATGGGTGACATTTTCATGGTTTTTGGGGTCGCTTATATCAAATATGGGGTCAAAACCAAAATACAAGATGGCGCCGACGAAAATATGACATCTTTTCGTCATGGGTGACATTTTCATGGTTTTTGGGGTCGCTTATATCAAATATGGGGTCAAAACCAAAATACAAGATGGCGCCGACAAAAATTAGACAAATTTTCTTCATGGGACAGACAAAATTTCACACATGGACAAAATTTTATCATCAACAAATTTTCAATTTTCAATTCTTCAAAAAAAATTTTTTATCTACTCTCATATCGTAATATTCGAATTATAATAGTAGTTTATGAAACTGTTACATAATGAGGGGTATTAAAACATGAGTGTGTGTTTAAAAACCGAGCCGTAGGCGAGGTTTTTAATAGTTTTCACACGAATGTTTTAATACCTAGTTATGTGCAGTTTCATACACTACTTTATCTACACTCATAAATTGGGATTGAACCTACTAAATACCTCTTTTTGCATTTTCCATGCCATAAAATCGTGATAGCATTTGTCATATACTTTTCTCGACTTTGCTGGTAATAAATTAAGAGTAATTTCCATCGCCGCATGTAAAATATCGGGTGGAGTCAAATTTTCTTCACATTCACTGATATCAGACATTTTTAAACAATAATTTAAATAACTCATGAAATTCAGTACAGCAAAACTTGCAAAACGTATGAATGGCGCCAAAACCCAGCACATCACCGCATTAACCGCGCATGCGCTAAGGCTTAGCACGCACTGCGATCTTTATTCGCGCGATTTTTTCCGCCCATTCTGCGACCTATGGAATTGTATGAAGTTGTTCGCATTGCGGTAAAGAAATCGTGCGGAAAAAATACCGCAAGAAATCCGTGTTTTGCCACAGAATCCACAGCACTACGGCGCAAATTTTATTCGCCCGCATATTTTGAGCTCTATGAACAGGTAGAAGGAAACAAAATTCGCGCGAAGAAAATTCGCAGTGCGTGCTAAGTTTAAAGCGGGCATTGTCATAGACAATTTAAAATTGGTATCAAATCTTTTTATAATAGATACTATAAAATGGCATTACAAAAAAAAAAGATGGAAACTCCTTAGTGATTAACTTCTTGGATTTGTCCTGTATCGTAATAGAAAAAATAGGTATTAAAACATTCGTGTGAAAACTATTAAAAACCTCGCCTACGGCTCGGTTTTTAAACTCACACTCATGTTTTAATACCCCTCATTATGCAACAGTTTCATACACTACTTTATCTACACTCATAAATTGGGATTGAATTTACAAAATACCTCTTTTTGCATTTTCCATGCCATAAAATCGTGATAGCATTTGTTATATACTTTTCTCGACTTTGCTGGTAATAAATTAAGAGTAATTTCCTTCGCCGCATCTAAAATATCGGGTGGAGTCAAATTTTCTTCACATTCACTGATATCAGACATTTTTAAACAATAATTTAAATAACTCATGAAATTCAGTACAACAAAACTTGCAAAACGTATGAATGGCGCCAAAACCCAGCACATCACCGCATTAACCGCGCATGCGCTAAGGCTTAAGCACGCACTGCGATCTTTATTCGCGCGATTTTTTCCGCCCATTCTGCGACCTATGGAATTGTATGAAGTTGTTCGCATTGCGGTAAAGAAATCGTGCGGAAATAATACCGCAAGAAATCCGTGTTTTCCCACAGAAACCACCGCACTACGGCGCGAATTTTATTCACCCGAATATTTTGAGCTCTATGAACAGGTATAAGGAAACAAAATTCGCGCGAAGAAAAATCGCAGTGCGTGCTAAGTCTACAGCGGGCATTGTCATAGACAATTTAAAATTGGAATCAAATCTTTTTTTAATAGGTACTATAAAATGGCATTACAAAAAAAAAATATGGAAACTCCTTAGTGATTAACTTCTTGGACTTGTCCTGTATCGTAATAGAAAAAAAATTGTTTTATAGCATTATTTTGTTAGAGAAATAGTGTTATAATAAGATTCTATTTTTAAATTTCGGTATTGTGTTTATAAAGTATGCCAATATAAACTCGTTTTGAATTTTATAATTCGAATATTACGTTATGAGAGTGGATAATAGTACATTATGGTACAAGTGTGTAATGTTGGTGATTACCGCTGAGGCGTCATTGAGACCCGAGCCGTCAGGTGAGGGTCTTAAGAGAGCCGAGGACGGTAATCATCAATACACACGTGTATCATACGACGTTTTTCAACATACTTGTGAAGAAAATATTACTAAAAAATCATTTCCAACAGTAAAAACGAGCTGTGATTTTTTTTTCGCAATGGCGGGCAAAATTAATCAGTTTTCCTATGCGCGCGCATCTAACAATGGCGATCGGCCATAGACTAAAAATAATGAGTTATCTTTTTTTTGGCTTTTCATGGATAGCGTTTTAGCCACGTAAAAAATGGGGAATTTCTTTATTACAGACAAAAACAAAAGTTATATTTAAGTGAAAGTTTTATTCATTAAACACGTACAAGTTGAAATTATCTATTTAAATACGAAGTTGCATGAAATGTGTTGCATTTGTACTATTGAGCACGATCTTTTTTGTATCGAAACTTTTTTAAGAACAAAGCAACTCAATCAATAAATAAAAAAAAGAAACTCTTTATCTCACTTGTGAATAATAGTAATGAAAAAGTCACAGTTTGATAACAGGTGTCATTATGTGCCTAATTGCGGTGAAATTAGAGCCACTTTATGAGAAAGTGAGTTGAAAAATATTTTTTGTGTTATGTGCTCTTTTATGCACCTCCCACCTCTCTCGCGCAGGATGCGCAGGATACGCAGGATGCGGAGGGGGAGGCGTGCGCGGCGGCGCGGCGCGTGGCGGCGGCCAGCGGCGGCGGCGCCGGGCTGCACGGGGCCGCGTGCGGCGCGCGCGTGCTGGCGGCGCTGGCGCGGCTGGCGCGCGTGCCGCTGGCGCTGGGCGCGGCGCTGCTGGCGCTGCACGCGCTGGCGCTGCCGCTGGGCGCCGCGCTGTGGCTGCGCGCGCACCCCGCGCACCACTACAAGGCCTAGTCGCGCTCTTGTCGCTACCTGCTGCCTTTACTGTCAGTGTGTTAACAGCGTAACATCGCTATTTTTAATACTACAATTTGACTAACAACAAAACGGGTATGGAGTAAAAAAATAATGTTATTCATCCGAGCGAATAAACACCTGAACCCGTCTGCAGCTAATCTATGACTCGCCGCAAACCGTACGACGGAGGCTTCTCTATTGAAAATTAACGTTCAGAGGCCTTAGTGCGAGTTTTACTCACGCTCACTCGTCAAACGTAAACAATCTCTCATGTCTAAATGTTTACAAAAAAAGAGGTTTCTGCTTACCGTCACCAGACGGCGCATATCCAATATCAATACAAATTGATATTTACGTTAACGCGATTGAGCGTGAGTAAAAACTCGCACTAAGGCCTCTGTATACTTTCTACTGCGTGACTACGAAGTAAGTTGTGTTGAAGACGAGGGAGGAAATAATGATCAATCAGTAATAATATTAGTTGTAACTGTAGAGCTTAACCAAATGTGTGTTAGATGTAAGTTATACTTGTTATGTATGCTCTATTTATGTTAACTAACGAACCGTCGTTTACCACTACAGAGTTAATAAAATAGGTATAATACCTATTCATTTGGTATATATAACGAAGGATTAAACTTGTCTTGTCGTTTCTGCATCGTCGGTGCTTTACAAACATTTAAACAAACATACATACCCGAAACATATATCTGTACGCCGTACTAATAATTGTTCCGTGCGAGAATTGAACCTTCGACACGCAACACTGCAGCCAATTACTCAACCACTGCACCAAACGGGTAAAAAAATGTTTGTGTATCGTCCATCTAGTACTGGTAATGGATCCTTAAGCTTGGACAGTAACATTATCGTCTGCTGATTGGCCTGGCGCCATGCTGTGGGTACTCTTGAACATTCGATCATTGCAAGTGAGCCCGCGAGTGGCTACTAGTCTCAATAGCCTGGAACTTGTTGAAGGTTCGTTAGTTAAGTTAATAAAGTTCTTGATACCATATTCTATTTTACGTACTTATGTTTTTCTAAGTTTAATTGAACACATTATTATGTTGGTGCGCGTGCACTAACATCTGACAAGACAAAGAGTCGCAGCGGACGTCACCACGCGCCGCACAGATCACAGACTACACAGAAAGCAGTAGTGGCCCAGTGGTAAAGACCGCTACTTTCTAGTTTATAGGTCATGGGTTCGAACCCAGCCAGGCGCTTTACTTTGTGTAAATTATTTCTTCACCACTGCTCTCAAAATGGGCAAGGTAAACATCGTGAGGAAACCGACATGTCCTAGAACCAAAACTTCGAAGACGTGACCTCCAGCAACCCGCACTGTCACGTCCCCTCTCACAGAGAGGTGGCCTGTGTCCCAGCAGTGGGAACAATAAAAGGCTGATGATGAGAGAGTGTAGTATGTGCGGTGTGCGGTGTGCGGTGTGCGGTGTGCCGCCTGACTATATCGCGTGTAGCGTCACAAAGCAATCGTACAAATACTCAGATAAATAAGTGATCTCCACACTGCCATTTTACATAATACACAAACCTATAAGACTTTTATGTTGAGACTGATTTTATTTTATTTTCTTTTCGTTAGTACTTAAGTTGTAACCCAGTACAAATAATTTAGTAATTTGTTATATAAGTTCCCACGAGTCTATATTGTAATTAACATGATGCATTTATTAGTTTGACTGATTTTGAAATAGTTTTAAGTATTGTGTGGCGCCGGCTGCCTTCATCTCATATGTTCACGTTCTCATATCAACTGACTCGCTACTTGTATGATGCTTATTTATTTATTTATTTAGGATCTCCAACAAAGGATGTACACAGATCATGTGAAATAGATTGCACTTAAAAAGTATCACGTAGGTGAACTCCTTCCTTCCTTATGTTTTAGAGCTGCTTATTTTATTGTTCAGTTTGCCCAATGACTTTCTTGACCATAATGTGTGTCTTCTACTTTGTAGCAGACAAATCTTGGCAACATTTTTGACTTAACATTGTTGTTACATAGTCAAGGAAATTAATTGTTTACAATTTTTGACAAGAATTCCCATGGAGAGGAACTTTCGCAATGGTTGAACCTATCAGTCTCATAGACAAATAAACTTTGTGTTTATGGTGTGCTTGTGTCATGTAACCTTATGGTGGGAAACCATTAATTTCCTAGACTTTACAAGTTGCGATTGTTTTCGGCAACTGTGTTTTTTTATTATATTGTTTCATACTTATATTAATGCTTCTCGTCAGTGTGATTTGACGCTGAACATCAGCGTCAGGTCAGCTGATGTCATTGTGTAGTAGCAGTAGTAGTGTTATGTAATTAATTCAAAGTGTTTTATTTATTTCTGTTTTCACACAAGCATTGTATTTAAGATATAGTTGCCATAATGTGTTGAGTAATATCGCAGAGATCTAAAATCGTACAGGTACAAGTGCCTGCCGCCGGCGCCGCACTGTTGTGTGTAACTTAGTGACGTCACGACGAGTGATGTCTGGTCAGCGCGCTACTACCCGCACCACTTATACATTAGCATTTCATAGGATAATAAACCTTATTTGCATTAACATAATACGCATATTCCTATAAATAACTACGTTTATAGGAATATGCGTATGCTGTTAATTTAATGTCATACTCTTGTAAACCCATTGAGCAAAATTGAACGTTTCATATGAATATGAACATTAATCTTAATGTGCATAGGGTCCGCTTTCGTATGAAACACTGGTGACTTAGCTTGAGAAAAGTTACAGCTCGCTCTATAGATATCAGTGCACTCATTATCACCAGCTGGAGCCAACAGCAATAAAATGAGGGATTTGAGTGGAGTACTATCATTAAGAGTTCAAATGTGAACTCATGTGCGAGTCTGTATACTGTATAGTGGCGAGTGGGCGCGCCACCTGGTGCCATGTAGCGTAAGCCCGTCGGGCACTAACACAAACTGAATGTTACTCTAATAAACGTCTCCTTGTGTACACCGAGTTTTATTTGCACTTCCCCATCTCCACGAGCTCCAGCTGATCACTACTCTAAATGACGATACTTTTCCCTCGAACACATTAACGAGGTTCATCCTAGCTGTTGGAGCAGACTTATATTCCAAACATACCTACTTATGAAG
Organism: Orthosia cruda; assembly: GCA_964057195.1. Taxonomy (NCBI): domain Eukaryota; kingdom Metazoa; phylum Arthropoda; class Insecta; order Lepidoptera; family Noctuidae; genus Orthosia; species Orthosia cruda. The sequence continues at coordinate 41,785,198 of OZ059836.1, forward strand.
TACCTAGGTGAAGGCACAATTCCGGTAAAATTCGCTGTAGGTTTAGCCTGTTCAAAGGGGTTACTCCGATGAACCACAATGCGACTGCGGAACCAATCCACAGACAATGATCCATCTCCTGGGGGGCTTGTGGTCACACAAGCTCTTAGAGTAAGGTTATTTTGACATCGCGTGAGTGAGATGTATACAAGTCATATACATCTGTCCCTTACACACACTCAAAATAACCTTACTCTAAGGCCTCGTTTACGGAGACGCGGGGCGTTGCACGTCGCGTGCAGCGTGGCGTCTCGCGTCACATCGCTTCTACGTAAACGCCATCGCTTTTCTATAAACGCTCTCATACAACGCCATATGTTTGAATTTAGTGCGGTCCGCACCGCCAAACGCGACGCGCGACGCCCCGCGTCTCCGTAAATGAGGCCTAAGAGCTTATGGTCACCCCACTATGCTGCTTATTATATTTAGAGGGACCAAAGTTAATAATAAAAAAAATACGTGGGTACACGAGGCTATCGACGTGACTGAGTACTGGTCGAAGAATATAATTAAAAAATCAAAAAACCCGACTGCTTAAAAAGCGAACTAAAAAAACGTAAACAAGAAGAAAATCATGCTGTGCAGTCGGAGAATACATATTCGCGAACTGGCTGACCAAAACCAGATGTATCCTAACTTTTTATTTTAATTTTTTTATTAGGTACATTTAACCTTTTGAGCGTCACGGTCTTCTATAGAAGACAACCGTTTCCGTGCCCTCCACGCCACGTCTTTATTAGAAGACAATATATAATCTTATCGTTTATTACATTAAAATACATAAACAAATGCTTTGTGCGTATTGCTACTATTGCCTTAAACCCTAAACTTAATGTTTTATTTCAATAGTGGTATTTGTTTATATAAAAAACAGAAAAATAATACCAGCCAAAATTTTTGCTGTGTCCCAGGCGCCGCAGACGCCTAGTGCTGTGGTTACTTGATTAAGTTTCTAAAGTGTCGATAAACACAAAAGTTTAAAAAAACACTTTTATTTCGAATCAAAATGTTGAGTTTTGATATAAATGCGATCCTTATGGTGAATGTACGTAATTTTGCTAGCCCTAACACATGTATTTACTCAAATCTTTTAATACACACAAAGCCGGACTTTGGTTTATACTGATATCGATATTGAAAGCTCCCGTCACTACGAAACTAATAGATATCGGTGCCTCGTGCGCCATGGACATCAATAGAAGACAACCTGTGACGTCATAGACGTAAGTGAATCAAGGTCAGTGTGAGATAGTGCAGCGCTGTTATGGATTGATATCGATATATAAAAAAAAGAGTGAAGCTAATGAATTATGTCCTGAAGAACTTAAAAAGCCTACAAGGTGTGGACTAGGAAGCTGAAGCCGATAAATACGAGAGTACTATGGGCCAAAGCTATATCTGATCACTTTGAAAACAAAATCCCGTGCACAAGATGACCAAAGCTGCGTCCGCCCTTTTTGCGTCGATCATAGTCAAATGACTTGTTTGTTTTTTTGCCGTCTTTTTTTATTACAAAAACAAGGGGCTGACAGGTACTAGAGAAACAGTCACCCGATGCTGCGGTTCTATTGGTTGAGTATAAGTCGGCGTTAATTTAGCGGAGAAAAGATTTTGAGTTAGTGTAAATTATTTAACGGAATGAAAAAAAAAAAAATCGTTTAATATCTTAGTTAGATTGGCGTAAGTAGGTACCTACATTCGAAATTAGTATGATATCTCAGAATATAGAACATACCAAAAATTGCGTTCTTACTTTGAATGCGATACGCCCTATCCAGAAACGAAGCGCGTAACGTGGCCAAATCTATAATAATAATATTAATGTGTGTTTAGCATAAACGCAAACAAAAAAAAATTAAGATAATTGAACATACCCATCCCTTATAACAAATGAAATATTACGTGCTACGGGCGCGGTCTTGATAAGAAGACATCTAGATGACGCCAAAAGAAAATAGGGATGTAACCAACTTCTTATGGCTGAATTGAGTTATGTATCTGTTTGGTCATGTTCTGTAGTGTATTCTGCTTTTTCTTATCACAACTATTGTTAATAAAACAAGATATCGAAATTTGTCATTATTTATTTATTGAGATATCGAAATACGTCATTAATTCTATTTTTCTGGTACATTTATAAAAAAAAAACATGTACGTAATATTTATCGATATAGCGAACGCGATGTACCATCGATGGACACATCGCGTTCGGTACCGCTTGGTGCTCAAAAGGTGGTGGATTTAAGTGTTATATATTTTTGAAATCAACTCTTAAAACCCTTTATTTTGATACCCCACACGATGGGTTTGGAACCAGAAAAAAAACCCGCAAAATGGCGGCCAAAATCTGCCATTTTTTTATTTTCCTATTTGTATGTAGCCAGTGACACTCGCAGGGTTAAGACGAATCGAACAAAATCGGCCAACGCGTTTGGTCTCTAGAATGCCACATAGGAACAAAAACACATACATAACATTCATACATAGACTGATAAACACATTACCCTCCTTCGGCAGTCGGGTAAAAACAACCCTCCCTTATGCTTCGTCGTAGTAAGGTAAAAACAAGGAATCATCACCACCAAGAACAAGAATGCTGTTTTGATTCCACGTCTAGTCTAGCGGTCGCTGTTGTGGCTGCTGAGCGTGGGTTCCGGGGTCCGACCCCCAGATCAGGCTAGGCCATGGGTTAAATAAATATTGAGATTTTCTATCAAAAATTTCTCAGTAGTAGCCCAAACTTTGGATTTGTTTCTGGTTGAAGATTTGTGCCTAGTTTGTAACGGCTGAGTCAATTGCCTGGCGAAGGTGAATGTGGGTGTAGGAACCTGCTTTACAACATTCCTTCGGGTAAAAACGGTTATGGTTATGTTTTTATTATAGATGCTGTTGCAGGCATACTTTCAGTAAAAAGATATTTATTTAAAACTTCATGCACAAAGGTACAATGACGGACTTAATGCCTTAGGCATTCTGTGCCAGTGAACGAACCAGATATGGTTCAAATTATTCTGTACCAGTACCTACTTAGGTGTTTTGGATTTGTAAATATTGCCACTGGAACACATGTGTGGCGACAGCGACAAGCGAGAGCGTGCACACGTAACTCACGCTCGTCGTCGTGCCGAACAAATACAAGAATTGGGTCAGAATCAATATAGCTTCGTTAATACACTCAATATGCTTCATTATTTGATTTGTCTGCTGAGCCCTCTCACTGATACATCATGTAGTAGTTGCTCGGATTCAGTAGGAATCTTGCTAAAGCTAATAGCCTAAATATGATTCGATTCCTACTGATATTAAATGAGACTGGCGTACCTAGGTACGCCAGTCTCATTTAAGTCAGTCAGGTCTAGACCTACCTAACTACTCAGAATTCATAACTTTGACCGAATCGGGGATCGTACGCCGCGCCGCAAGCCGCACAGTGGCGCCCGTGAGCTCAACACGTGTGAGTCTATCTGGCAGGCCCCAACGGGATTTATCAACAGGTGATAGCTTTTCATAAAGACATTATTTTGTACCTAAAGAAAATAAATAAGATATATTTTGTACCTCGACAGTTTTTGATTGAATGACGTTTTTATGAAGTGTCTAGCTAGCGGGCCCCTTATGATTATTTTTGTTGTTATTATACTTTCAGAACGCCCAATAGTGCTCGGAGTTAGAAACTATTATGTACCTTACAGATCCAAAATTTCGACTTTCTGTGAGCTACACTTCAGAAGATATTCGTTATATAAACAAACGTCCAGCCAGCGGGCCCTTTTTAGAATACTACTCTTATATAACATACAATAGTGTTAGTAGCTTGATACTATTTTGTACCTTACAAATCCAAAATTTCGACTTTCTGTGAGCTACACTTCAGAAGATATTCGTTATTTAAACAAACGTCCAGCCAGCGGGCCCTTTTTAGAATACTATCTTTTTTATAACATACAATAGTGTTAGTAGCTTGATACTATTTTGTACCTTACAAATCCAATATTGCGACTTTCTGTGAGCTACACTTTAGAAGATATTCGTTATTTAAACAAACGTCCAGCCAGCGGGCCCTTTTTAGAATACTACTCTTTTATAACATACAATAGTGTTAGTAGCATGATACTATTATGTACCTTACAGATCCAAAATTTCGACTTTCTGTGAGCTACACTTCAGAAGATATTCGTTATATAAACAAACGTCCAGCCAGCGGGCCCTTTTTAGAATACTACTCTTATATAACATACAATAGTGTTAGTAGCTTGATACTATTTTGTACCTTACAAATCCAAAATTTCGACTTTCTGTGAGCTACACTTCAGAAGATATTCGTTATTTAAACAAACGTCCAGCCAGCGGGCCCTTTTTAGAATACTATCTTTTTTATAACATACAATAGTGTTAGTAGCTTGATACTATTTTGTACCTTACAAATCCAATATTGCGACTTTCTGTGAGCTACACTTTAGAAGATATTCGTTATTTAAACAAACGTCCAGCCAGCGGGCCCTTTTTAGAATACTACTCTTTTATAACATACAATAGTGTTAGTAGCATGATACTATTATGTACCTTACAAATCCAAAATTTCGACTTCCTGCGAGCTATACTTTAGAAGATATTCGTTTCCAACCAACGTACCAATTTAAATTTGCGTTTGCAATTTGGACAATACAATTACGTCTTTGCTTGTTATGCACATTTGCATTACTAAATAATTTTATCTTGGCTGATTGTTTTACAGGAAAAGGACAAATAACTATTTATTTTCTGTAATGTACTTACAATAATAAATGCTTAATAGTAAGTATAGTAACATAGGTGTGTCTAGTTGTGTGAGTCTATCTCAAAAAAGTTTAAAAGGGCCCGCTGGCTGGACGTTTGTTTAAATAAAGAATATCTTCTGAAGTGTAGCTCACAGAAAGTCGAAATTTTGGATTTGAAAGGTACAAAATAGTATCATGCTACTAACACTATTGTATGTTATAAAAGAGTAGTATTCTAAAAAGGGCCCGCTGGCTGGACGTTTGTTTAAATAACGAATATCTTCTAAAGTGTAGCTCACAGAAAGTCGCAATATTGGATTTGTAAGGTACAAAATAGTATCAAGCTACTAACACTATTGTATGTTATAAAAAAGATAGTATTCTAAAATGGGCCCGCTGGCTGGACGTTTGTTTAAATAACGAATATCTTCTGAAGTGTAGCTCACAGAAAGTCGAAATTTTGGATCTGTAAGGTACATAATAGTTTCTAACGCCGACCAATATTAGGCGTTCTGAAAGTATAATAACAACAAAAATAATCATAAGGGGCCCGCTAGCTAGACACTTCATAAAAACATCATTCAATCAAAAACTGTAGAGGTACAAAATATATCTTATTTATTTTCTTTAGGTACAAAATAATGTCTTTATGAAAAGCTATCACCTGTTGATAAATCTCGTTAGGGCCTGCCAGATAGACTCACACGCTCAACACTACACCACGATGCATTTAACTATGCAGCACCGCCATGCGTTTGGGCTACGCTACCACTTAGGCCGAGTTTAATTTAGAGGTAAGAAACTCGGTCTTATTATTTTGTAATATCCATTTCACTGCGCTTAGCTAATAGTACCTATACATAATATGCTAATGATCCCGGACTCACTGCAAGCTCATCAAATTCACATTTGCAGATGTGAATTTGATGAGCTTGCGTTGACGTAATGAAGATGTAACTGATGAATATGATGCAACGCCCGTGTGCAGCCCCTCGGCCGCGTGACGCGTCGGCGTCGAGCCTCTGGTGCAACCGTCGCGACTCAACGACGCAGCGCCACTGCATCCACAACCAGGGTCATTAAACACAAAATAACAGATCATAGCCATAGTGATCTTTATTGATCATTCGTCTTAATTCCAGGATGTAGGTTGCCGGCAACGCATCGACTGAAGCTGTGCGCGTGTGAGTGTTGTCTGCCCACGACTCACCCGTTCACTTCGTAATTGTCGTTCATTGGCATCTTAGAGCTCGTAATTGTCCGTCTGTGCGCCGTCGCCCGACCCCCGCCAGCGTGCCCTCTGCCACCGATCAACGAGTGCCGCCGACGATCACCTATTGAAAGCAATCAAGCGACGAACCAAATTGAACACATGTACCCACTTGTTGCACAATTGAATGCCGAATGATGATGATCAGTAACATCGCTTTCAGCCAGTAGGTGTAGGTACCTAGGTACTTAAATAGTGTCTTAACCTGTTTTGCGTCTTTCAGGTACCTATTCGATATTCAGTACAAAACTAAGCCTTCATTTTTTTTGAACCGTTGAAACCTAATGAAATAGGTGAAGTCCTCAAACAAAACAGACACATTCTCCATTCGGTAAACTAAAATGACTTTATTAGATCTACAAATTATTTGATATAACAATTAAATATTAAATTTTAAAAATTAAAACACTGCACACAAAAACCTATAAAAAGCAAAAAATAAGCTTCGTACTCGCGTCGGGGAATCAACGTTTACAGTAGTTTATTTTATTTATTTATTATAAGTGTCTCATCAACTTCAACTCTCAGCCTAGGCAAAATTACTTTGGAGTTCCACAGGGAAGCATCTTGGGGCCTCCATTATTCCTTGTCATGAACCATGACATATACAAGGAATAATTATTTTATTCTCCTTCATTTTAGGTTACTTTAGATCCTGCAGAAAAAAATAGGAGCCTCGCTCGTCGACTTTGTTGCTTTAATAGTAATCGTATTTGCATAATCTACATTAAAACCAATGTCAACATTAAGATAATTAAAAAAAACAAATCTTTTGTTTTATTACCCGGCCCAAAAGTGATGGGCATTATTCAGATAGCCCGGTCAATTTGATTACTTCAATAGTTTTTAACCGACTTCCCAAAAAGGAGAAGGTTATCAATTCGACTGTATATATTTTTTTTTTTTTTGTGTTACCTCAGAACGTTTTACTGGGTTATCCGAATTTGATGATTCTTTTTAAATTTGAAAGCTGGTGCTTGTCATGTGGCCCCATTTAATTTGCATAAAGAATTGATGAAGAACTTCGTAGTTAAACATCAGAACTCTTCAATAAATGACGGCAATTCACTCGGGATAGCTGCAATCGCATGTCTGTTTATTGTTTACACCATTTCATGACATAACATCACAATGATACGCTCTAAAGGGGTGCGCAGTTATTGGGTTAATCTATGGCTTCAGTTTGGGCATTATAGCCTATAGAACTGGTCCATTATGAACCATAACTAAAAAGTGAAAAATAAAAAACTTTTTTACTAAAAACACAACCGACTAAAACGAAAACAGGAACACCGACTTCATAAATTGAAGTTATTTTTCACTTTGTGGTTTTTTTTATCATAATTATCATGTCATGCCTACTCATATTGGGCATTTTTCAAATTGAGCTGCTTTATGAATAATGCCGTATTAATCACATGGTCCATAACATCTAAATCAATGATCTTTCTCAAAAAATAGAAAAAGAGTGTGTTTTTAACCTCCGACGGAAAAAGAGGGGTGTTATAAGTTTGAGGTGTGTTGCTGTGTATATGTGTGTCTGTCAGTGGCATCATAGCGCCTCAACGGATGAACCGATTTTGATTTAGTCCTTTGTTTGAAAGGTGATTGTGTCGAGTGTGTTCTTAGCTATGTTTGAATAAAATCTAAGTTCAGCCTTTCAAAAGTTAGGGGCGTTTTACTGTTTGAATCGGGATGTTATCGCAAGATAAATGTGTCGGGGGGTTTAAAAATTTGGAAATTTTACTTGTATTTGCAGACTTCACCACAGTTATCCTAGATGATTTCGCTTGCAAGTTGGCATTTCAACTGTCGTCATCGCTTATAGGATGAAACTTTTGTCTACTTTGAAAAGTTAACTCGAGTCCTGTGCCGTAAATAGCATTATCTGCGCCCTGTGCGAGCTTCTATAACTGCGCCCTTTACAGGGTGATAAAATAAAGCACAAGGCACTTGGTGTTGGTCTACTAATTATCTAGAGAAGAAAAATCTATTTTTTTAAAGAACTGATGTGGCTCTGCACAGAGGACTGTCCGTGATGCCTATTGTGTGGAAGTGTTTGTTGAGTGAGCAGTGTCCCGTGATGGTCCCCGTCACCAGGCGCAGGCCATTCCTGTCCAGTCGTAAAAGACGCCTGGTAAGCCTACTGTCCAAAGATGGCAGAGCTTCTTTGGACTGCCTGCAGCCCGGTGTCGAGGCCCACCAGTTCTCCGCCTGTGTCTGGGTGAATTCCTGTAGCCACCTGCGTATTTGGTTGAAGGGGATGGGAACAACAGGTTCGGGTCCATAGACCGCCGAGCTGGATCCACGTCTCGCAAGCTCGTCAGCCGCGTCGTTGCCCAGCGATCCGCTGTGTCCCTTTATCCATTGTAGTGTCACCGTGTTGCGACTAGATACTGTTATTTGTTCTAGTGCGTTGTGACATTCTAGTACTAGTTTTGATATAATATATTTTTTCCGTAAGGATTGGACGACTGATGCGCTGTCGGAGAGTATTGGTATGATATTGAGTATGTGGGCGTCCGTAACCCTCCTGGCTTCTAGGGCATGGACCACTTGTATAATGCCCACACACTCCGCCTGATAGACGGTGTTGAACCCTCCTAGTGGTCTGGATATATGTATGTTGAAATCGTGTGAGAAGACTCCAACTCCGGTACCGGAGTCTGTTTTCGATCCGTCGGTGTATACTCTCATCTCTTTCGGGCCTGAGTAGTAACATCGTTCTTCTGTGAGTATTATGTTGGAGTGCCTGTGAAAGTGGTGTGTTTTGGGGGCTTTGTCGCATGGTGATGCTAACATCGGTTTACGCTTGATTGCATCTTCCATTATGCGTCTGTGCTTAATTCTGGAGTCTTTATTTATGGTACCTGATAGATGGAGTCTAAAAGTGGCCAGGGCTGCCTCCTCCCGCACAATAAGTTGTAAAGGTGACAGTCCCAGCATTGCCTGTAGGGCTGCAGTGGGTGTGGTTCTCATACTGCTAGTGATTGCAACGCAAGCAAACCGCTGCAGTTTTTCGAGATATCTTTGGGCTGTGCTGAGGTCTGTCCTGGGCCACCAGAACAACGAGCCATATGTGATGATTGGTCGGATGACTGTAGTGTATAGCCAGTCACCCATGGGACTAATCCCCCAGTTCCTGCCTAGCAGTCGTTTGCACTGCCACAGGGTTATACTAGCTTTTGTGATGATATGGTTCATGTATTTTGCCCAATTCAATTGTTTGTCCAAATAGATGCCCAGGTACTTGGTTTCGGTTGAAAGGCTTAGGGTTGTTCCGAAGGAGTCATTCCCGCTCGTCCACACCCCGTCGTCCACACTGCGGACGACTGGGAATGTTGCGTTCTGTTCGTCTACACTGTGGACGAACAGAACGCATTATTCCCAGTCGTCCGCACCTCGTTTCATGTTTAGTTTAAGAGTCAGTGTTTTTTTTTTTAAATTAAATAAATGATTTAACGGTTTAATTACTTTAAAAAACAACATAACTATTAAGTTTTTTTTATTTAAAATCATCAAATGTTAAAATAATTAACAACAATTCTAGTTTTTAGTCGTCCACACCCCGTCATCTCACGTCTAGTCTAAGAGTTAATAAAAAGAAAATATGATGATAGTATTTCATTATTTATTAAACATACTTTTAAAATATTATATACTTAGCTTTATTACTTTAGTAAGGCAAATACTTCAAAAGTACATACCTAGTAAATCTAAAGCTTTTTTTCGTATCAATATCAGTTTAAATGCAATTAATATGTAAAAAGTTTTAAAGTTACAATCGCCTGGATATACTCAACTATTATAACTGCACCCTGTCGATCCTCCAACAAAAGAGAAACGCGGTAGTTGCAGTGTCATCGGTTTCCTCTTTTTTGTGAAGAGAATAAGTTCAGTTTTTGTGGGGTTTACTGAGAGTTGGTGCTCGTTGCACCATTCCTCTACTATTCTCAGGGCTTGACGCATGAGATTGCATAGAGTGTTTTCGTGGGTCCCGTTTATTATTATTGTTATGTCATCCGCGTAGCCAACGGTGAAATAACCATTGTCGTTGAGTATTTTGATGAGGCTGTCAGCTACCAGGTTCCACAGAAGTGGCGAAAGGACGGTCCCCCTGCGGACAGCCCTTCGCGACGATGGCCCTCGTAGTGTCGTTAACCGTGACTTGAACCGCTCTCAGTTTGAGCATATTGGTGATCCAGCCCCCTAGGGTCGGGTCTATGCCGTGTCCGTGTTGATGCTGTTGAACATGGTCTTATCGAAGGCGCCCTCAATGTCAATGAAGGCAGCCAGTGCTAAGCATTTGTGGCCCACTGCGCATTCAATTTTAGAAACTACGTTATGCAACGCAGATTCTGTTGATTTGCCTGTGGAGTACGCATGCTGCTGTTTGTGCAGTGGTTTTTCCCGGAGAGGCCCATCACGGATGTGTCTATCACAGAGTCTTTCGAGGGTTTTCAGTAGAAAGGATGTGAGGCTTATAAGTCTATGTGCCTTGGGTTGTGTGTAATCAGTTTTTCCCGGTTTAGGTATGAAAATGACTTTGACCTCGCGCCATGCGAGAGGTACGTATCTATTTTTATTTATTTATTTTTATAACAATTACTTGCTGTACTTACAGTTTGCACCAAAGCGTACAGCAAGCCACCACTACACATATAATAACACTTATAAACTAAAAAACCTAATACACACATTTAACATTGTTTTTCCATTGAGCATAATTAAATATGTCGACGCCAGGTTCCTGAGAAATTAGGCCGTTCAGCAAATTGAGCGCCTGGGCTGTAGGAGCATGACGAGCTGTCAGGGTACGTGAGGGCGGAGCCGCGAAAAGGCAGCGCGGGGCACAAGCTCGCGACGCCCGCATTCGGTCCGGAGCGAATAGTGAACAGTGAGCTAGCGTGGACGAGTCGTCGATCTTATAGTTCAGCAGTAGGTAGTAGTGCATCAACAGCGCACACTTACGTCGCAGTTCCAGCGTGTTGATGCCCACCATTCCCGCGACAAACAGAGACGGATACAAATATGGATAGTACCCATACATTTTTTTGTACAGGTAACGAGCAAACTTGCGTTGAACCCGTTCTATCATGAGCTTATATTTTTGCTCGTGCGGATCCCATATCAGCGAATTATACTCAAGCTTACTACGCACGAAGGAATAGTACAGTACCATAATGGCACTCTTGTCCTCAAACCCACTGGCCTGCCTCATGACAAAACCAAGCGATTGGAATGCCTTGGCACAGATATTGCTAATATGCCGATTAAAAGTCAGAGTAGCATCTAAAGTCAGTCCTAGGTCTTTGATTTCAGTGACGCGTTCCAGAGGGACACCCGATATGTGGTAGTCATTCTGAATGGGCGCACGCGATCGAGAAAAGGTAATGGTCTTGCACTTAGAGATGTTAAATTCTAAGTGATTGTCTTCGCTCCATTTTACAACCATATCAATATCCCTCTGCATCGCCTCACAGTCTAGTACGCTATTGATACTCAAGAATAGCTTCAAATCATCAGCAAACATAAGGCACTGTGCCGTCCTAATGACCTTCGGCAGGTCATTGGCCATGATAATAAATTGTGGTGGTCCGAGGGTACCTACTACCTTGACTCACCCCAGAACTAGTTTCATATGTGCTAGATTTATGCCCGAAGAGTTGGACATATTGAAGACGGTTAGTAAAATAGCTCGAGAAAAGTTGAAGCAGGTTGGGGGTAAATCCTATCGCGGATAGTTTCCTCAGCAAGACATCATTTTGGACCCGGTCGAACGCCTTTTTGAAATCAAAATAGGCCACGTCAACCTGCTTATTTTTTTCCATTTCAGTGACAGCATAATCCACAAAGTTATATGGTTTGTTATGGTGGATTTGCCAGTTCTAAAACCATGCTGACAGTCGGCCAGTTGAGTTTTGACTTGCCTCGTGATATGCTGGTTCAGTATCGATTCAAAGACCTTCCCGAAGGCCGATAGGACCGCAATAGGCCGGTAATTGTCTACTTTTGACCCGACGCCACCCTTGGGCACAGGAGTAACCCTTGAAATTTTCCATTTGGCAGGATAAGTAGCAGTTTGTAGGGCTAAATTAAAAATGAATAGCAGTGGCTCTCTAAATATTTCAGAGCAGTCCTTAATAATAAACGGCGGAATGCCATCAGGTCCCGCAGATGAATGGGCTTTTAGACGGCGAATGGCTAGTGATAGGTCAGCTGAGTCAATCCCATCGATGGCAATCCGCGCGGAACACAGCGGCTCTGCTGCCTTCTGCTCAGCATTCGCTGCAGATGAACGGGATCATGCGGCAGAAACACAGAGCTAAAATATTGCGCAAATGCATTTGCTGCGTCTACCCCTGTCACAATCTGTCCCCCAAATTCAAACTCAGTGCATTTCTGCCTGGAAGCCTGCTGACCCTTAACAAATTTCCAAAAGGTTTTAGGATCCCTCTTTATACCCGTCTCCGTCCGTCGGATGTACTCGGTATATGTCTGATCAATTAGTTCTTTAGCTCGCTGTCTATAGTACTTAAATAATTCTTTATTAAATTCTAAGTGGAACTGCTTAATTTTTTCAAATGATAGTATTTATCTTTTAAGGTTTTAATAATGACCGGAGTAAACCACGTCGGGTATTGGTATTTCGGATTTCGAATAGTTTTAGATTTTTTTGGCACAAGTTTATCAAAATTTTCGTGCAACCTATTATAAAGCACAGTAACAGCTTCGTCAACGTCAGTAACTAAAAGTATATCGTCCCATTTATGTGAATATAACTCTGCATATAAAGCTTGGAAATCAACTTTTCGGAAGTTCCATTCCGTTTGGATATTATCGTCGACACAAACCGAATAACGAGACGCGCGCGCCTTGCGACCCCGCGACCGCACCGCACACTCACCCCGCACACTCACTGATAAGGGCGGGTGATAGGCATCAACCTGCACAACAGGTTCCACCTCACCACTCACGTCAATCGACTCAACGTCCAAACTGCTCAGCACCAGGTCTAACATTTTGCCAAACCTATTTGTAACAGTATTGTGTTGTTTTAGTTTACAAAAAGATAACAAGTAATTATAGTGCATACTTACATTTTCACTACACGAATTTAAATTTAAATCTCCTAAAATTAAAACATCTAATTTATAAAATTTTGCGATAACATTCTCTAACACAATGAAGGTATTAATATATTTACTATCACCCGAACTTGGGGGTATGTAAACAACACAACAGATAATTTTAGTGTTTTTTAGTGTAACGGTACCAATTACCATCTCGATATCTCTCGAGTAGCCTTCAATATCAAAAACCTGCTGTACTTTATACTGGTCCCGGACCGCGAGTAGTACTCCACCCCATCCTACATCGCCGGCCCGGTCCTGACGCAATACTGTATACCCCGGGGGAAACAGTTCGGCATCACTAACACTGCTAGTCAAAAATGTCTCCGTAAATGCAAATAAGTCAGCAGATTCAACTAATATAGCCTTCTTACAACTAACAAGCTTTGATCGTAAACCACGGACATTCTGGTAAAATAACACATATGTTTTACAACGTTTATTAACCTTTTCACTACTGTGGCTTACGAAATCCACTTCTCCATGGTTTGATGTGGACATCTTCTGCCCAGTGTTCGGGTTTCAGATAGTTCTCAACGTTTTTTGATGGCACTGTAAATTTAAATGACGCGTAATCTCCCCGCGATTTTAAAACCTCGGCTGAACATTTGTCATGCGCATGTATCACCGTTGTGTTTACGGACTCGAGTTGTGGCGTTTCTGACGGCAGCGGCTGAGTTGGAGTAGGGGGCTCGCTGAGACTCGATGACGCGTTCGGCTCGAGACCCATGCGAACGACAGGCGATATGTTACGCGCTCCCTTCGTCTTTCTAGATGGAGAGCGCCGTCTCAGCTCGAACACGGGCATCGCGCATTGGACGTTGCGTTGGCTGTCCGGTGTTGACAGCGCTGCTACCCACATTCACACGGACTTGCGTTTTTTGCGCCGAATCATCACTATGTGCTATGCAGGCCCGATAGATCTCCAACAGCCATGGCGTTAGATAATCTACACCCCACTGTAGCCGGGCTGGGAAGATGCCATCCAGCCCCGCCCACTTGTATGGCTGAAAGGTGCTTATAGCCCATTTTATCCGGTCTACTGTTACTATATTGTGGGCTCTTGACCAGTCTTGTTCCGCTGGAGTCCATTCGGGTTCAGCCTCCCACGTCCTGTCCTCCAGGACTTGACAGTCCGGGAAGTGAGTTTCGAGGAGGACCTTGCTGGTTGCATAGTCGGTTTGTGTGTATGAGTTGTCGAGTTTTTTCAGCGCGCCGAGGGTTCGGTCCTGGTCAGTTGATAGGATCTTCCGTACCCTTGCAGCCTCATTATTTGTTTCAATGGATTCACAGAATTGCCGCCATGCCATCCTTCTGGCGGTTCTAGTCTGTTTTTTGTATGCATATTGGGTCTCTTTGTATGAATCCCAGTCTTCCGGGAGTCAAATGTGTTTTGCTCTGTTAAATTGCTTACGCTCTGTTAAACTCAGAGACACGATGTCTCTGAGTTTACCAAGTTCAGCGTTCCACCAGGGGTTCCTCTCGTTCCTGCTTTGTGGCGCTCTTGATTTACAGCATGCGTGGTAAGCTTCTGTTAGGTATTTGGATAATATTGTTACGGTGTGTTCTAATTGTGTTTGGTCCCTTATGGGTGCCAGTGCTAGATTTTCAGCTAATAGTGAGGCCAGAAGGCTTTTGAACCCGGGAACGTTGGTACGCCTCGGGTTTCGCCTCGGTGCGGGTTTTTTAGTGTTTGTAGTTAGTGTAAAGCGGATCCTTCTATGGTCTGAGCAAGAAGGCTCGTCCGATACTTGCCAATTTGTTATAAGGTTTGTCGCGTTTTCTGTGGCGAGTGTTAAATCTATTATCGTTTGTCCACGGGCCGTGACCCAAGTGGGTTCTGTGCCGCGGTTAACAATGTTAAGATTAGTAGAGAATAAAAAGGTGGATAGTACCTCTCCTCTGGAGTTCGGTGTGACACTGCCCCAGAGCAGGTGGTGGGCATTCGAGTCGGTGCCGATGATCAGGTCCAGACGGGTGCGCTCACAGTGCTGCACTAGGTCGGCTAGCTCCTTTGGCGGGCAATCTGTGTCCTCGCCTGGCATGTATGCCGAGGCCAGTACAACGTCTGGATCGCTACCTTCAGTGTGGAGCCTGACAGCTGTCAGGTCTCTGGAACAGAATTGAGTCAGTGTCGTAAAGGGAATTTCATTGGGTATGTACACGCAGGTTCTTGGCTTGTCTGAGCCGCGTGTGTCGAGAATTATCTTACCTCCGATGTTACTGAGGCCACATATACTGTTTTTCCTGATCCACGGCTCTTGGATCAGTGCGATGGTTCGGGGCTTTACCTCCAGTGCTCTGCGTAAGCTAGCCGTGGCAGTTAGGCTATGCTGGAGGTTGGTTTGGATGATGTTTAGGGGTGGGGATGGGGATGGAGATGTGGTGGAGTTAGTCGGAGGTGGATCCATCAGAAAGTCCTTCCGTCTCCACCTCTCTGTAATTGTCGTCGTGTCGTTCGCCTGGTGACGAGGCAAGGAGCTGCTCGTTCCAGCCAGGCGGGCGAAGCGGGCGGTAGGGTGTCGGCGTCCTCGGCCATTGCCGCTCGGGCCATCTCCTCCTCGAGCTGGACAATGTCCGTGTCACTTGTCAGAGTCGTCGTCGGTTCCGTCGTTTGTTCTGATGGTTTCCCATCCGTGCTGTCAGTCTGTGTGTCGGAGGGTCGGGTCGTGGGCCAGAAGCGCACGTATATCGACCCTAAGACGTACAATATTCGTCGCTCCCGCCCCAGGACCTTTTTGGCTTCCTCCGGTGGCAGCCCCAGGGTCAGGTATGTCCCGTAGCGGTCGCCACCGACGTTTGTCGCCCTGTACAGTGACCACCTGCTGATGTCATACCAGGTATTCTGACGGATCAGAATACCGTGGAGCCTGCCCACATCACATCTGTAGCGAGGGACGAAGAGCGAGGCTCGGACACGGGTGGGCACGTCGGTCTATTTAAGTACCGTCAGTGTAAGGTCGTTGTCGGGCAGTTTTATGTGGGGAACATTCTGGGTCAGCCAGGTCAGAGCATTCTCATCTTCGCACCATAACTGCACCGTGCCTTCCGCTACCCGTGGGTATCCGCGGAAGGCCGGGAGTGGTGTCGTCGAGTCCGTGTCCAACAGTCTGTCCTCTAATGCGGTCTTTATGTGCTCGGCCTCTTGCCTAGTCAGTTCTCTGCCGGGTTGGGGAAGGCAGATTGCTACCGCCAGCCGCGCAAGAATTTCCTTCGTGGCCTGTGCGCGTAGGTTCTCTGCCCCCCCTGAGCGGAGTGGGTCTTCACCCGCTTGGCGTCCCCCTGAAGTGTACTTGGCGAGGCTGTGTCGTCTGGGCGCACCCTCTTTAATGGCGCTGTCCTGCTTGGTCCAGGTTGCAGGTTAGGGGGGCTTGGCACGGTCTTATTTGCTTTTCGTGCAGCTCCACCACGCTTGCTCCTGGTGTGTTTGGGTTTAGTTCCGTCGTGGGTTCTGTCTGTGTCTTGGGGTCGGTTTGCGGCCCTGGCAGGTTCTGTCGCGTGTAAAGGCTTTTCGCGTTGGGTTTCTCCTACGCGTACTTGCGGCTGGTCGCGTGGCCCCACGTCCGGCCGCTTTACGCGCTGGGTTGCCCCTACGCGTACTTGGGATTGGTCGCGTGTCCCCACGTCCGGCCGCTTTTCGCGCTGGGTTTCCCCTACGCGTACTTGCGGTTGGTCGCGTACCATCCCTTCAGCGTCCGATCGCGCTTCGCTCTGGCTGGTGCCGTCGCGGGTATTGCGCTTTCGGTCGCCTACTTTACTATCGCGGGCGAGGATTTTTTCGCGCTTACTCAGCGGGCGTACTCCATCAACTACAGCCTGGAGAGTTGTGGGACTGCCAGTTCCAGCATCTTTCCCCGTGTTCGTCTGTCCGTGCTGATCTTGGTCGTTGTCTGGGTAGTTAGTGCTGCTCCGCACGACGCTCTGTTGCCTGGGGTTCGTGGGAGGCATGCACCGTGTAGCGGGTGTTGCAGTCGGGGTCGAGTCAATGGGCGTACGCTGCGTTGAACGCAGCCGGCCGCGCCAAGAAGCGCGGCATTAATGTGTCAACTATGCAATTAGATGCTCCCCCCATATTACGCTGGGAGCTAACCGCCGAAGTGGCGTGGGATTCCCCGGCTTGGCCGGGACCCATCTGGGTACCAATTTCCTCTTTCTGCATGTTCATGTTGTAGGGGGGTGGGCTTTTTTTGCAATCCGAGGTTACCCTTCCTCGGGGACCGACGGGATTGAGGGGATAGGAGGGAAGGAGTTTAATGGATAGAGGTGTGGGTTTCTTGGGGGTCACTCTAGGCCTGGGAGTTGACCTAGGTATTTAAGGATCAACGGGATGTGTACGGATAGGGAAGGATGGCTAGTTTAGGTGATGGGAACATAGGATACTGGGTGTATGGGTTACCCTAGGCCTGGGGTTTGGCTTTTGGGAACTTCTCTTGTCCGGGATCTTTTTAACAGATGCCCCGACCACAGGGTCGCCGACAGCGAATGTAGCCGCCATCAGTCGGTCCCGCAGTCGGGGTTGGGCTATCCGCAACCTGCCCACCTGCTCGGTTGCATGAGAAGAAGTGCCTGGCAGTCCGGGTCGCCCCACCACGGATGTACGTATACATTCGCGTTGGGTCGGTCCAGCCTCCCCCGAGCTCTATTATACTTATTGTACGTAGTGTTTTGTCACTCGGCAAGAGTGTAGCTTTTTATCCGACTGCCGAAAGAGGGTAATGTGTTTATCAGTCTATGTATGTACCTATGTATGTTTCCTATGTCGCGTTCCAGAGATCAAACGCGTTGGCCGAGTTTGATGATTCGTACGTCAATCGATTCCTCTTTACCTTGCAAGTGTCACTGGCTACATTAAAATAGAAAAATGAAGGCCTTTGGGCGCCATATTGTGGGGGCCCAATTTTTTTTTTGTTCCAACCCTATCGTGTGGGGTATCAAAATAAAGGGCTTTAAGAGGCGATATCAAAAATATATATAAAAGGTCATGCTGTGCAGTCGGAGGATACATCTGATTTTGGTCAGCCAGCTCGCGAATATGTATACCTACTCCGACTGCACAGCATGATTTTTTTCTTGTTTACGTCTTTATAGTTCGCTTTCTAAGGAGTCGGGTATTTTGATTTTTTGAATAAACTTTTAATTTAAAACACTTTAGTTATACTTTTTTTTTTTTTTAAGTTATAGTTCGGAAACAGACGCAGGTAGTGAGTTCCATTCATTCGCTGTGCGCATTATGAAGGATGTTTGGAAGCGCTTGGTGCGAATTGGTGGAATGACAATAAGGTAAGGATGGTAACTTGCAGTGCGTCTAGATGTCCGATGGTAGAAGGGGGCTGGTGGGATGAGGTCGTGGAGTTCTTGAGCACACTCACCGAAATACAGTCTGTAGAAGACCAACAAGCAGGCAACCTTGCGGCGATGAGCCAAGCTGTGAAGCTTGGTATCCACCAGTTCAATGTCGCTGATGAGCCTCTTAGCTCTGTGTTCCACCGAGTCAAGCGCGGCAAGGTGATACTTAGCTGAGCCATCCCAAAGGTGGCTGCAATACTCCATGCAGGATCGGACTTGCGCCTTGTACAGGGTGAAAAGCTGTCCAGGCTTAAAGTATCGCTTCGCCATATTTAGGATGCCCAGTTTATGGCCGCAATTTGGGCTTTGTACTCAATGGAGGCGCCGAAGTTGAGACTGGATGTCAACTCCATGCCTAGGAGCTCGAGCCGTTCAGTCACTGGAACATACGCACCCCGAAAAGTAGGCGCCTGATCAAAAAGACCCCTTTTAGCGGTAAAAAGATACGCCTGTGTTTTGGTGGCGTTAAAGGAGACCAGATTGTCATCACCCCACTGTGGGAGACAAGGCTTAAGGACAAATCTGTCCGCTCTACCATTTAAACATATAGGTGTTATATATTTTTTAATCACCTCTTAAAACCCTTTATTTTGATACCCCACACGATGTGTTAGGATGGTTTCCAATTTTAATGTAGCCAGTGACACTCGCAGGGTTAATACGAATCGATTGACGTAAGAATCATCAAAATCGGCCCACGCGTTCGGTCTCTAGAACGCCACATAGGAACAAACATACATACATAAATAGACTGATAAACACATTATCCTCCTTCGGCAGTCGGGTAAAAAAAAAAGGTTAGTTAGGTGGTTATACAGGGTGTTTGGAAGGGAGCTGTACATACGCCTAGGGTAGAAACTAGGGATAGTCTGCTACCTACCCCCGCCCATTATATTGACCTTGGCCTCAAGGTTTTTTTTTAATTTATTATTATTTTTTATTTGACTTTTTTATGATTTTTTGACTAAAACTACCTGTAGCTCAAAATCTATCCATGGGACCGGTCGGCTAATGGTCTTGTTTTAATCGTTAGAGTCTTAGGGTCCTGCAAAAAATTATTTTACACCAGAAAATTGTGGAGAAGAAAAGTTATGGGGCCTGAAGTACCGTAGTAAGGTAAAGAAATAATTTTAAGGGCAACTTTCTATGGGGTTTAAAAAAAAACTAACAGGGTTGGAGTTCTTCTGATTTTTTTAAAACATCCTCAGTCCATGCCCTTTCTAACGATATGCTAAAAGTGTAATTATCACTTTTAGTTTTAAAGTTATTAATTAATTTCCGCAACTAGGGCACTTCAAGCAAAAATTTCAACTAATGAAAATTAAATGTGTTCGATCGTAAAAGGATGGCAAATGAAACAAAAAATTTGGTAATGACTAATGTCATTAAATTACAAATTTTAATTAATTACTAATTTTAATTAATTACAAATTTTGTTCAAATTGATGACCATTGACCTGTAAACATGCTCGGCACCTCTTCCTCATCTCCACGGTCACCGTTCTAAGCAGCAGTTCCTCGCGCATTGTATCGAATGCGGCGTGGATCCTGTTAATTAGAACCTCCCTTGTTGGTACTTCTTTTGCGTACACCAACTCTTTCGCCCTTCCCCAGACGTAGAAGTCGAGTGGATTACCGATGACGCCTGCCCATACGTTCACGGAGAACCTTCGTTGAAAACCTCTGTGCCTCTTGACTCTCGGGTTTTGATCTCTGGGTGCCCAGTGATGGAGATTGTGGTAATTTACAATTCCTTCCTTGTCAAACTTGGACTCGTCAGTCCAGAGAATACTCCGTAAAAAATTAATATCTTCCACGTCCGTATGGAGCAAGTGGCGGCAAAACTCCACCCTTCTTGCATAGTCGTTATCCTCTAAGCCTAAAACAATAAAAATATCAACGTTAGCGGTTTCCTTATGAATTAGTAGCTATGTAACATTGATTGCTATCTCTGTCTTTCCATTTCTCTCTCTCTCACACACATGCTCATGTTAATTTAAAAATTGCCTATGAAATTCACATGCTAGTTCATTACATAAGAGCTAAAAACAAAAACTTTATGTAAAAAATTACCTTGAACAGGGGTGTAGTGGAAAGGATGACGTCCATTTTCGCGAAGAACCGACCAGACTTTCCACACGCTTAAACCAAGCGTCCGGGCTACGGTTCTTACGCTTCTGGTCGGATCTTCCTCAAATTCAGCCAATATGCGTTCTTCCGCAGCCAAATTTGGTTGAAATCTGTTCACGGCTGGTACCCGGAAATTTAAATTTCCGGTTTCTCGCAGACGCCGATAAGTTGAGCCAAACGTTTGGTGGTTAGGCACTCGCCGGTTAGGATACCGTTCTTGATAAATCCTCCGTGCCTCGCGCCCATTGCAATCAGCCATTCCATACACCACCAGCATGTCGGTGTACTCTTCACTGGTAAATCCAGCCATTTTGCCAACAACAAGGTAACAAATAACAAAACTTAACAAAAACGAAGTAATAACAAACTCAACAAAATTAACGAAAACAGTGGAGCGTCGTAACGGCAAGTACGTAAGTTAGCTAAGATGGGTAAATCTCGACTGACTAACAAAGACCCCAACGAGTTACCTGCCCGGCCCCGTCGACCCAAGAGCGAAAGAGACATGACATGACATGTTTTGTCTCTTACATGTTGCTCTCGTGTAAGAGTGAGACAACAAATTTGCCAACTGTAGGCCAAACTGGTTTAAATTCTGGAAATTACATTTGTCTTACAAATGTCGACTCGTGGTGGTAAAAGTGCCCTAGTTGCGGAAATTAATTAATAACTTTAAAACTAAAAGTGATAAATACACTTTTAGCATATCGTTAGAAAGGGCATGGACTGAGGATGTTTTAAAAAAATCAGAAGAACTCCAACCCTGTTAGTTTTTTTTAAACCCCATAGAAAGTTGCCCTTAAAATTATTTCTTTACCTTACTATGGTACTTCAGGCCCCATAACTTTTCTTCTCCACAATTTTCTGGTGTAAAATAATTTTTTGCAGGACCCTAAGACTCTAACGATTAAAACAAGACCATTAGCCGACCGGTCCCATGGATAGATTTTGAGCTACAGGTAGTTTTAGTCAAAAAATCACAAAAAAGTCAAATAAAAAATAAAAATAAATTAAAAAAAAACCTTGAGGCCAAGGTCAATATAATGGGCGGGGGTAGGTAGCAGACTATCCCTAGTTTCTACCCTAGGCGTATGTACAGCTCCCTTCCAAACACCCTGTATAGGGTCCCTTAAACACGCCCGCCGCGCCCCCATGCGGAACGCAGCGAAACAGGAGGGTCAACTCTCTATGTCGAATCAACGATATACCTTCAAGGGCTATTTCAAGACTTAATGCACGAGAATAAAAAAAATATGCGTTTTATTAGATTTTAGGTCTCTAACTTTGAACAAGGATACAAGTCTCTAAACATACTACTAATGTCGATAATGACGTTGACGTGCGTGCAAAGCGCTTTTTTTTCCATTGTCTCGCGTTTGACCACTACCTCGCCTGATGGTAAGCGATGATGTGGCCTACGGTGAAGCATGCTTGCCTAGAAGTAACCTATTCACTCTTGACTTAAAGACCCCAAGGTTGTAGCTTGTGCGTATGGGTGGGATGACTGGGATGTCCACTATGTACCTATGGCGCATGGCCATACGTCTTGTAGTACGATGATGGAAAGGGCTAGGCGGAATCAAATTGTGCATTTTCTTCGCACACTCCCCGAAATGTAACCGATAAAAAACCGACAGGCTGGCAACTCGGTGTCGATGTTCGAGGCTCTGGAGCTTTGACGTGACCAGTGCATCGTTGCCAATAAGCCTCTTGGCCCGTCTGTCAATCGACTCAAGTGCATCAAGCTGGTATTTGGCATAACCGTCCCAGAGGTGAGAGCAGTACTCCATGCATGACCGAATTTGCGCTTTATACAAGTTGAGTAGCTATTCAGGTGTGAGGTACCATCTCACCTTTGCAAGAATCCCCAACTTTTTGGCAGCCAACTGAGCTTTTGCCTCAATGAATGGACCAAAATTGAGGGTCGATGTCAACGTAACACCAAGAAGTTCGAGATGGTCCGTTAACGGCACGGTTACTTCACGGAAAGATGGAGCCGGGTAGAATTGGCTCTTTTTAGCGGAAAAAAGTCACGTCTGGGTCTTAGTAGCATTGAAACTGACCAGATTGTTTCGTAATTTCGCTGCCGCTATTGCCCGTCTAAATAGCCTAATGATAAACGTGGTGGCCTATTACAATTAAGGTTGCGAGTTCTAGTCGCAGCTATGGATAGGTATTTTTAACCGACTTTCCAAAACGGAGGAGGTTCTATGTTTGACATTGTTATTTTTATTTTTTTCACCGATATCTCCGTCATTTGTGGATCGATTTAAAAAACTCTTTTTATGTTTGAAAGAGTATGGACCCAAATTGAGCAAATTTTAATTTGGTGAAGATCTGATGTAGAACTTCGGAGATATACAATATAACTCTTCAATAAATAACGGCAAATCTCTCGGGATTTCTGCAATCGCATTAGGGCATGTAATATCAGAAGTTTTTCAATTGCGATATTCATTCCCGATATTGAATCTCAATATCGGAATGCCGATAATGATATCGGAATTGCGCTCATTCGTTAGACATTTATTTTGTTAATTGTACAAATTCGGTATGAGATTGGATTAAGTAAAATAAATGAACACGTTTATGATGAGACGTAATAAGAATTTAGATTGTGTCTCTCTCTAATCAGCAATGACTGGATAATTGGGCGCTTATTTAACTAAACTACACATTTATTCAACGACAATGCAAAAAAAAAACATAAAATAAATGTTTGTCAATCAATCTCAAAGTAGTCCCGATTAGTGAATAAAAATGATTTATAAATTCAGTGTAAGTAATAAATCCATGCCAAATCCATGGGATAAAGGAGATGTTTAACAAAATATTGAAATATTATTTCTGCTTTTTCCTATTGAGTTTATTGTTTTTTAATAGATTAGAATACATTCTGAGCTTATTCTTCTTCATTTGATGCTTTCTAATCAGGAGAATTATTATTATACATTGATTGGAATAGGTATCGTAGTGATCGACGATTACCGTATTAATTTTTGTCAGTACAACTTGATAAGATAAGATATATTTATTTGCCCAAACATGTTGAGCATTATTATTTAAGTTAAATGAATCCTGGATTGCCGAGATAAACTTATTTCGTAAAACAACTACTATAAAATAAATAAAATATAGCAATGGTAAAATATAACTAACCCATCTTTATTATATTCAAAATTCAAATAGTAGATCAATCCAACAGATTAGTGATCGGATAGACTAATTTGTTGTATTTAATACAAGCAGAAGACTAAAGAATATTGAACTTTTATTTATTGAGGTTTAAGGTCTAAGCAAGTAACTCAATAGAAATTTGAGATAAAGTTTATCAAGGATTGGTATTTGTTCCGACACAGCCTTCTCAAAAGTATGAAAAAGTATCCAAGCTTTCATCATAATAATCATAATTTCAGCCGAAAGAGTAGCCGTCCACTGCAAATAGGCCTACCCCAAGTGTCGCCACATTGACCGATCATCTAACGGATTCCCGCAACCTAAGCGTTATACAATGAATATATAATTTTTACAACGGGTTCTATGAAGCTGTGTATTTACACTTAGACTTTTTTAGCAATCTCAAGACTGTAAATCCAGTTTTAGATTCAGTTTAAGTAAATAAGCGCCCAATAATCCGATCACTGCTAATCACCGGGTTGAAACACGCCATCGCTTGAGGGCTTCAAAATTAGGTAAAATATAGGTGATTCCGAGATTGGAATAGGTATTGGGTCACTCAGTATCGGAATTGAAATACCGCAAATTTCCTCCGGAGATTCCGATATTACGAGATTCCGATATTCATGCCCTAAATCGCATATCTGTTTATTGTTTATACCATTTCATAACATAACATCACGCCAGTATGCTCTAAAGGGGTACGCAGATGTGTACAGCTCACCTTGGTACACCCTCATTTCACCGGTTATGTTCAAGTTTCATGATATTCGGGTAATCTATTCTTGCATTATAGGTACCTTACTAAATAACTTGCCTATTAGGTACAACTAAAAACACTCCAGAACACTACACCGAAACGAAAACATAAAAAAAACTGTTCAAGTGCGAGTCGGACTCGCGCACGAAGGGTTCCGTACCATTATCGCAAAAACGGCAAAAAAATCACGTTTGTTGTATGGCAGCCCCACTTCAATAATTATTTTATTGTTTTTAGTATTTATTGTTATAGCGGAAACAGAAATACAACATCTGTGAAAATTTCAACTGTCTAGCTATCACGGTTCATGAGATAAAGCCTGGTGACAGACGGACAGACAGACGGATCGTGGAGTCTTAGTAATAGTGTCCCGTTTTTACCCTTTGGGTACGGAACCCTAAAAAAACTTTGTAGGTTTCTTTGGTAGGTACCTTTTTTTTTCGTTATGGACACAAACTTCCAAAAAAAAGGTATTTTCCACTTTGTAGTGTTTTATTTGGAAGTCGGTAGTAATTTTTTGAAAAAAAGTTTTTTTTTAATGTTTTCGTTTCGGTGTAGTGTTTTGGAGTGCTACTAGATGGCGCCAGCAAAGCTGTCCTTACTTTTTTGTATGAAGTCGATATTCTTCTTCCTGGAGTAAATAGTATTCTGTGCAGTGAACGCTCGATCAAGGTAGGCAGTGAGGTAAGTAAGGTAGGTAGGTCTAGGTACGATATAGGGTAAGTACAGTTAGGTAGGTAAGTAGGGTAGGTACAGGTAGGTCGGTAAGTAGGGCAGGATGCAGTTTACGGGAGCGAAACCGCGGGCACAGCTAGTGTGGACTAAGAAGAGGGTTTTTTGTTGTTACATGAACATTAAAACGGTTTCAGCGGCTCACAACGTCTAAAAACGGACCCACATAGGACGACGGTAACTGAAGAAGGAGTTATAAAATGCAACTTCACAAGTGAAGTTAGAATTTTTTTATCTATTTGAGTACCACCGCGGGTAGAGACAAGCTTTTGTAATAAAGATTTTTTCAACACACTTGCTCATAAAGTGGCCCTAATTTCATCGCAATTAGGCACATAATGACACCTGTTATCAAACTGTGACTTTTTCATTACTATTGTTCACAAGTGAATTAAAGAGTTTTTTTTTTATTTATTGGTTTAGTTGCTTTGTTCTTAAAAAAGTTTCGATACAAAAAAGATCGTGCTCAATAGTACAAATGCAACACATTTCATGCAACTTCGTTTTTAAATAGATAATTTCAACTTGTATGTGTTTAATAAATAACACTTTCACTTAAATATAATTTTTGTCTTTGTCTGTAATAAAGAAAACTTGAAATTCCCCATTTTGTACGTGGCTAAAACGCTATCCGCGAAAAGCCAAACAAAAAATCATTCTTTTTAGTCTGAAAAAAAAAACTGATTTATTTTATCCGCCATTGCGAAAGAAATTCACAACTCGTTTTCACTGTTTGAAATGATTTTTTAGTATTATTTTCTTCACAAGTGTGTTGAAAAACGTCGTATGATACACGTGTGTATTGATGATTACCGCTGAGGCGCCATTGAGACCCGAGCCGTTAGGTGAGGGTCTTAAGAGAGCCGAGGACACATTAAGGGAGCCAACATTACACACTTGTACCATAATGTACTAATAACCAGCGTCACTTAATGACTGCCGCAGGCAGTGTTGCCGTTACGGAGATAGTCTTCTTTAAAATCTCTAAATATTTACAAACCGAAAACAAATATTAGTATGAGTATTTTCAAACAACCTACTCAACTACCAACAACTAAAATCAAATTATTCAATGATAGGAACAAACAACCTACGTGAATAAGCTGCAATACATAATCTGTATAAAGTGCGTAAATTGCGATACGAGCGCGCGATAGAGCCACGGGGAATGGTTGGTTCGTTCCTTGATCCTCCCACGCACGCTTTTTGAATGGATTCACTATTTCGTTCTCGAAAGTTGTTATTTAAGTAATTTTTCAATGGCACTTGTACAAATTTTTTACTGTTCCATGTATTTTTTTTAGTTGGTCGACTATTAGGTACTCGTAAAGTTATAAAGCCTACTTAGCTGTGATAGTTTTCCTTTTCATTTCCTTATATATACTACTACCTTGATTTTTTTCACACAGCCAAAAGCAACCATTTCGCTGGCAGGGGGACACATACGCTAGACTCTAAAATTTTCAATTTAAAGCTTAATTTTACGCAAATGGATCTCTGAATCAAATTCTAGCATTAAGAGTCTCTGAGCTAAGCTGCGGATGAACAGACGGACATAGCGAAACTATAAGGGTTCCTTGTTGACTTCGGAATCCTAAAAATCGACAGCTCTCAGGGACAGCCTTCATAGCTGAAGGCGAGCTGGGTGACCACTGTGACCAGTGACTCAGTGACCACTGTTGCCTGCAGTGGTCTATGAATAATGACTGGTAGGTCATGTAGGGCTATGGTTGCGACCATGGTGCGACTCTATTAGTTAAGTATGTAGCCTTCAAAGGTATTGCCACAGGTAATTACTTAATTTAGAAATTAGTAGGTACGATAACGACAAGAATGACCGCGGGGTTTCGAAATACGCGAATAACAGAACCTGATTCGATTACTTGATTAGTCACCTGAGGTACCTGTAAGCTGTATTATTATTATTATGTATAAAATGTCATTGGTTTTAACATGTTAGAGTACTTTACTTGGTTTGTGGTTTTGGAAAGTTGTACATAGGTACCTAAGTAACATTGTAAGATATTGATTGTTTAATATCATCTTCTAAGAAAAAGTGTCATCGCATCGCGCGCCGCGACATTTTGCTGATGACGTTGATTTAAATCAACAATTTTGTGAGTTAAAATTAGATGCAAACGTAATAAACGAAGTGGGATTTAAACAAAAACATTTAGTCTACTTGCAAAAAT
The DNA here is from genome assembly GCA_964057195.1 of Orthosia cruda. Lineage (NCBI taxonomy): Eukaryota > Metazoa > Arthropoda > Insecta > Lepidoptera > Noctuidae > Orthosia > Orthosia cruda. The sequence continues at coordinate 41,812,734 of OZ059836.1, forward strand.
AATGAAATCGCTGACCATTTGAATAAGTTTGATAACAAAAAACAAGCGCAGGTGGGTGGTCGCGGTCGGAGAGGAGTGTATAACTTGTGCAGTAGCCGTACTGCACTGTGCTGCACGCACTCGAGCTCACGTGGCCGTGTGCTCGGCGTGGCGGGCTAGCAGATCCGGCGCCAACCAAAGAAACCACTTAATAATAATAATTGAGAATTCAGGGCTAGGCTATCGGATGAAGAGAGGTGGTCAGGTTATATCCCACCTCCTTTACATGGATGGCTTGAAGCTCTTTGCCCCCAGCAATCTTCAGCTGATGGAGCTACTAAAGGTAACTGAAACTTTTAGTAGCGCCATCAGGATGGAGTTTGGTGTGGACAAATGTGCGGTCATGCATGTAAAGCGAGGGGAGATTGTGGAATCCGTAGGAATTCAACTTGCGGATTCCATAAACCTGAGATCCCTCTCTTCAAACGAAACCTATAAGTATTTGGGTATGTCGGTAGGTATCAGTGTTACTGACATGAAGCAATCGTTGAGGGAACGCTTCTTTGGCCGCCTGAAGAAGGTATTCAATAGCCTTCTTTCGGGCGGAAACGAGGTGCGCGCCTTCAACGGTTGGGTCATGCCGGTACTGATGTACTCTTTCGGCATACTCAAATGGACTCAAACGGAACTTGACGCCCTGGATAGGCGGGTCCGTACACGGCGAATGAGAACTGGCGCAAGCCTGTAGTGCTTGACACTAACGACTGCAAGGAGGTATGGCAGAGTAAGGAGCTTCACGGACGCTTTTTCCGGGCCCTACATGGGTCCGATGTAGACCAATCAGCGTCCGTGGCCTGGCTGCGATTCGGTGACCTCTTTGGGGAAACCGAAGGTTTCGTCTGAGCAATTATGGACGAAGTTACCATGACGAATAACTACCGGAGATTTATTGTGAAGGATGGCGCGGTTGACATCTGTCGGGCATGTCACCGTCCGGGTGAATCGATCCGCCACATTATCTCTGGTTGTTCTCGTCTAGCTAACGAAGAGTACTTGCATAGGCACAACCTTGTAGCCAGGATTATCCACCAGTAACTTGCTCTGAAATACACTCTTGTGGCGTCGGAGGTGCCGTACTACAGGTATATGCCCGACCCAGTTCTCGAGAATGGCAATATCACATTGTACTGGGATCGGTCCATCATCACTGACAGGACTATTATCGCTAATAAGCCTGATATAGTGGTGGTGGACCGAATCGAGAGGCGTGCAATGATTGTTGACATAACTGTCCCGCATGACGGGAATCTCGTGAAAGCCGAGAAAGATAAGCAAATCAAGTATCTTGACTTGGTTCGCGAGGTTGTCGACATGTGGGATGTAGACACAGCGATCATTGTACCGATAATCGTGTCAGCCCATGGCTTAATAGCCACGAGCCTCGACCAACACCTTAGGAGGCTCTCGTTAGGCGGCTGGGTCAAGGGCCTGATCCAGAAAGCAGTACTGCTGGACACGGCTCGTATTGTTAGGAGGTTCCTCTCTCTGGAGCCCTGACCGCCGGTAGCTTGGACCCTGTTCCCGATACCGGTGGGCCTCTATTTTTTATATTTTTAAAAGTTTTTCTTTTTTGTGTGTGTTTTGTAAAAATATTTAGAAATGTAAACAATAAGAAAAAAAAAGTTGAATAAAAGACATAATAATAATAAGATCATTTATTTTCTCTCACAATGGTTTTAGCGCTAATCAGTTCTTAAATGTAAAAATTCACATTGTGAGAGCTGGTGCCTGATGTAGGTTTAGTTAAAACCTGTGTTACAGGTCACCAGACCCCACTTAGTGGCCTCATGCAAATTAACAGGCAGGTACCATGTATTTCCACTAAACAATTAAAACAAAAAAAAAAAAAAAGAAAATAAAAGTAGCAACAAAAGCAGTCAAAAGGTGTGTGGTGAATATGTATGTGAATTATTGTGGTAAATTTGTAGGTGAATTGTGGCGAATGAGTGGGTGTATTATGCTAAGGTGTAGGTGAATGTGTTGGTGTAGGTGAATGTCTTGGTGTAGGTGAATTGTGGTAAATGTGCTTAAAATTTGAATCAGGAATTATGAAACCATAAGAGCATACAATATCGACCTTCGCAACAAGGACGTAGGACCGTGATGGAATTTATTTAATTATCTGAAGCAGTTTCTCCGTGTCATCATAGCAAAGGGTTTTCAAGTATTCAGTCACTTTTTGCTTACAACTGGGCTTAGGTAAAGGATAAATATTTAGACTGCTGTTAATAACATTATAAAGATAATCCCCTAGGTAACCGAAAAACTTGCGGGCTAGACCTGAACGGAAAGATTCTGTTCTGCATACGGTACCCTTTCTTCGTTTGTCTTTCAATAAATCCGAGTCATAGACCAGCTGCGAGTGTTTTTTCAGGACTGTGTGCAAAACAAAAGATTGTCTTATAGACAGAACCCCCACCTCCTGTACAAGTCCACTGTAGGAAAATAAAAAACTTAATGAGTATATACTGTTGTTGTACGTACACCTACAATACTACGCCCTCGCCAAACTTAATGACCGCCCTGAAGTTGGTTTACCGGATGCGCGAGGCACGAAACGGTGCTGTTTTTTTATGATATTTCCTACTGCGCAACCATTGTAGACAACTTCAGGGCGGCCAAGAAGTTTGGCGAGAACTATACTAGTAGTGATATAGGTATAGCCTAATCTACACTACAGCTAGCACCGCGGTGGTTACACCTTTGTCTTTCCGTCAAATTGCAAAACTATAGCTTTAGAATTTATTTTGAATACCCTTAGCTATGTAGGTACACGTAGCAAGTTACTACAAAGTTCGAACATAAAGGAGCAAATTCGAACATAAGCTTTTTTCTGTAATCTCTGTTACTACTAGTGCTACTAGTAACACAGATTAAAGAAACAAGCTTTTTGCGTGTCCTATTTGTAATAAACTATGTAATACACCTATACATGATCTACAGACGAGCGGCATATTAAAACAACTAGGGGACTAACGAACTAAAGCAAAATGCGGAGTTACAGGTAATTTAATATTAGCATCCCTATTTCAAGTTCAGTTCATGAAGATCAGCACTCGCAGGCACGCACGAAGGTCGTGGTAGGGTTACTATTCGTACTCTACCATAGATAAAAAAATCTTTATTCGCCCTAATAAAAATAAGGTGGCAATTTTAGTCGTGGGTCACGACTAGTGTGCCTGCGGTACTCGGTAGTGCGTACGACAGACAGTCAAGTTCCACTAAATGTTCCTACCTATATTAGTTTTATGTAGAACGAGATGATCTCAAATAAAAATAATTTCTTAACAAAAATAAACATGTCAAAAATAGCCCAAACAAGGGTTTAAGGTCAAGGGTGTACGTTTGGCCTAATTACTGTACGATTAGAGGTCGCGAGCGGGTCTGTGCACCTGCGCCTCTTGGCGGTCGCAGATTTCGGCGCGAGCTCGGCGGCAGTCGGGGCCGCTCGGGACTCGTCGGGGCTGCTCGACAAGGGGGAGGAGACACGCACTCCTCCAAACCCTCCTACACCCGGATAACACAATGATTAACTTCCTGTTGTTTTTTTTTAATTTCATCCTTATTCTGCCATTCCGTGTCCTATGTATTGTTATTCTAAGAACTAGTTGCACTTTTGTATTCAGCAGTCAGTTTGATGTTTGCACCTTGATAACTTTGCCATCTGACGAATCATTGGCTCGTTCCGATTTTGAGTTGAGCCACTCATCAACATCAGGAATGCTATCACGTCAAAGATTCACAATGAAGTGCGTACTGCGTTGTCGTGCGCTCGCCGTCGCCGGGCGGGTGGGCCGCACCCGGCATCCGGCACCCGCCCGGCGCTCGCAGTCGCTCGCGCTCCTCACTCTCAGTGCCTTACGAGGCGCGACCGCGAGCACGCGCCTGCCGCGCCACGACACGACGCCGCGCTGACGGAATGTAGTGAAGTGCACGCGACCAGCGAGCTTATGACACAGAGCTGACACATCCGACCTCCTCGTGCAGCCGTGCACGCTCCACTGCTGCCTGCCACCGCCTGCACCATGGCCTGCGCCAGGGGACTCTGCACCGCTGAGAAAATATTCATCTTCATCAACATTGCCTTCGCGGTCAGTATTCCGAGCATTTTTAAAACAACATAAATATTTGGGGATTCTCAAAAAAAAATAACTTTTGATCTCATTTATAGGGTTTTTTTTAACAGTAAGTAACTAAGTAGTTCTAAATATACCCTCAATATTGAATTTAAATTTCTTACTAAACTTGAATATCTTGGTATATTTTAATGCGAAAATAAAATCCTAGGAGCAATAAAAATAATGATGGTATTAGGTACGCACTGTACTGACCGTTATCAGAACTTTTAGTCACGAATAAATACGTCCTAAGCATAATATTCCAAGGTGTTCGAGTGAGTTACAAAATAATATTACGATGACTAGACCGGTTATATCAGTGTCCGCGGTGCCAGCGTGTAGTTCTCTGGTGTCTGGTGTCCCGTAACGTGAAGAATGCAGCTTGTAAACAATGCGAGTCGACCGACGACGATGACGACGCGCTGAGCGGGGAGCGGCGATGCGAGCTTACAAAAAATACGCTCTACTATACCGGCACCGGCACCGGCTACCTGCGGGTGCAACCACAATGGCCCGCCCAACCCTGTCGAGTGTCGGAGCCCTACACGGCTACACCAAATCATTGCGCCTAATAATAATGATTTCAAAGGAGCATCTTTACTACAAATGAACTGTTGATCTTCACTTCACAACTCCGCTTTACTTTTTAAAATGAGTTTTCTTTCATCGTATCTTTAGTACGTGTCTCTGTGATGTCGTTATTGTTTATCGATAGCGGAAGCTTTACGAGAGACTTGAAATCAGGGTGAAGGTGAACGGAACATCGTACACAATGAACTTCACGCCGATGAAACAGTACAGCTCTGTCTTGATATGAAGCACAAAATGAGAGTGGTCTTCAAAATAAATGATCCTCGACATCCTTGACATATTATACAAAATTAAACGGTGAGAGATAAATGGGATTTACATGTAGAAATAAACCATTGATTATTGATGATGACGATGGTATTAAAATTAAGATCAAAGATGTTTGGATATATGTTTGGACATAAGATCTGATCACCGACACTCTGTTGTTACGTGACCTGTGCCACCCTGTGCTCGTATACGGATGAGAGACATGGACTATTAAATAATGCACTTGCTTATACTAATATAGCTCGAAGCATTTCAGATGTGTCGGATGACAGAGTTACAGAAGGAGACCATGAGGATTGATGAAGTGATGGCCGTTGAGAAAGGAAAACTGTTTGCACCGCCCTCTAGTTTCTTGGAGCAAGGGCAGGGTGGCTCTAAGCAGCAATGATAGAGTTCGTCATCACGTGATTACGATTTGATTTGAAGAAGAGAAGAGTTTCGGCCAGTGCCTACAGGAGGAGCTCGTGCCGAGTGCTGCTAACGCACGGCATCACGACATATCCAGTAATGTTGCACCAGTTGCTGCAACTAACCATGATCGGCAAGATGGGACTTGAAGGGAAAACAGACGCGTCAGGTAAAGAAAGATATTATTGGCGTTGCACTTTAAGAAGAATCAGACTCCATCGAGTGAAATCAGTCTTTTACAAGAACTGGCACATTCACTAATCTTAATCCTATACTAATCCTATAATCCTCCTTCATAACCTGCTAATAATATAATTTGTATCCGATTATCACGCGAGCGAAGCAGCTGGCAGAAGCAGTTAAGTAAAAAGCCTTCAACAAAATAAAATAATAACTTTCATGTTTGACGTTAACTTTAACAATGTGGAACGAGCGACGAGCTGGCACTGGCAGCGGGATCGCGCGTGCTACTGATCTGGAGCACTGTGGAGTGGAGAGGCTGAAGTGAACATGCGCTCTCCACTGGAGCACCACACACTCCTGACTGCGTGCAGCTGCACCGCCTTCCTCACACTATCTACTTTGTATCGGTGTCTCGTAAAACAAGTTTCATGAAATGACGAGTGTTTGTTATTACATCTTACGCCGCCTTGTCAGCAACAGATCGACGTTGGAATATGCCCGACCTCCTGCTCCCTGTTAGAATCGTTCTTTTAGTCTAAAATCTTCACGTCTGGACTCCAGTACTGTAATCAATGACGAGTCAATTAGTTGTTAGTTTGCGTGCGGAGTGCGTCACATTACCGATGTTCGAAGTGTTCGAACACCCATCACTCACTGATCGTAGTTATTTATGTTTCCTGTTAGAGAGACCAAGGTAATTCCAAAAAACTGATTCATTCATCACTAGATGTAATGCACAATCGTCATTATATTTGCAGCGTAATATTCCATTGACAATTTCCTGTTGTTCCAATGTTTTGTCTCGAACTAAAAAAAATAAACTTTTTTATGTACATCGATTGTCCATGTTCTTGCGAGTGCTCAAGGAAAACCACTATTTTATTGTTTACCTAACTGTAATCTGTACATTCCTTCCTAGTGTGTACTACTCCACCAGTCTGAACTCAGAAGTAAACGCATCGAGAGGCTGTATGTTGCATTGGTCATGCTAAGTACTCGTAAAAACGCAGCAATTGTTTGTTTTTTATACTTCCTATATGAACCCCATAAGCCATCAGCTGGGACTGTCTCCGTGATCGGCTGCTCAGGTGCCGCTCTACCTAGTCTCAATTCGCGCCACATCAACGAGCCACGCGCAATTCTATGATTCGTTTCCTTGTAAACTTCACTTATCTGCGTCAAACGTGAAAGCCTGCTTGGCAGTGCCTGTCAATGTCGGTGTTGGTCACTGGTCCTCGCAGCACTTGCCTCCCTCCATTCTCTCCAGTTCTCGCGATACCGCACTTCCTCCGATCGCGATATGAAATATGAATATACCGTTTCGGTGGCGGCGCGGCACAATATAAACCCACTTATTATTACGAGAATTTATATTTCCATTACTCGCAATCGTGACCCATACATAAAATTAAATCACCAAACCGCGAGATGCGCTTGAAATAGTTTATTTTGAACACGCGTCCAATATACCCAGTTAGGTAGTCCTGGCGCAAGGCGGTGTATCGCGGTGAGTAAGCAAATTGCGTGTGTTGTTCACCACTGACCGCTGAGGCACTGACCACTCTGACCACATACCACTATCTAGGATGGCAGTCGTCGGACTCCTCGCTGCTGATAACTTGAATTAGATCGCTCTTTGTCGCGCGAGGACTGTCGTACCTTCTTCATTACAACGAGAGTGGTGTCAGCCTTCAACACTGAACCATTCGTGACCAATATAGCTGTTTATTAATAAACATCGAGGGTCTTTCATTAAAGTATGAGAGAAGCGTATATGACTGCATTATTGATTGATAGGGTATCAGAGAGTTGGTGAGGTCAAGTCATCACGCGAGTTTAGCATACGGCCCTCGTCACACCGCTCATTACATTGACTAATATTTACGAACATACTATGCACTATCTATTTATTGTAAGTACGCATTTAAAGTAAATACATAAAGTAGATTTTACTAACGTTAGCAATTTGTTTTTGTGACTCCATACGGCTCGGCTGAGCAAGCAGCACCGATGACTTCACTCATATTGTAGGTAAGATATAGTGTGGCGACCAGACACTACTGGAATAGCCGACTTTACTACTTTCGGAGTCTTCACATTCGTGTGTCTAGTGTTAGGGTCAATAACGTATTTGTCTTACCAATTTAGTATGGAATACCGAAGGCTTGTCGATACTACGATAACATTACGGGGTCACGCGGGGGTCACGGTCTCGTCGGCTCTCGACTTCGGCATCTCGCTTATTAGAATACGGCTCTATCCATCAATTAGTTGGCCTTGATCGGCCATCAGCGTGTTTGTCCGAACACTTAGAGCGCCGGTCACCCGGCCGAACCACAAACCTGCTATCGGTTTGCATAAAAAACTTCGATCAAAGATTGAACAACGAGAGGAATGTAATTTAGTTTTAAAATAAAATGTTTACGATGTTATATACGGTGTTGTTCATCGGTTGGTTCACTGCCACGTTTGTTGCCGAGTATTTTGTCGCCTATTTATAACATACATAGGTACAGTTGTGCTGGTACGAATAATTCAGTTTTTACATTACCGCCTGCAAATCTAAATAATTATAAGTCTCTGTTTTGTTTTGAGTTTTCTCTAGTTTTTTTGCTTTGCTGCAGCAGCTGACGGCTGTTTGTTATTTAAGATGTATTTCGCTAATAAATGTTGTGTGCCGTGTAAACCCAAGTGTCAGCGACGTAAGTAAGAACATCGGCATTCTTTGGCATATAATATACTCTCGTACGGTCAATGAAGCAGGTGGATACTTTGAATAGGTAATGCTTTATCCGCGTTCTCGTTCGGATTCCGATCGCCGGAGTATCGGTGACGGCGGGCGGGACGGAATTCTCTGAATACCAATATGTAGGCTAGTGGCTCTCGAGCAACTGTATGCTGCTACTAGACACGTGCTGTGCTTACGCTTACATTACTTACAGAGAGCTTTTTTTGGCCTGCAGCACAATAATTGTACTTTCGAAGTTTTTCTCCAACTCGTTTTGTGTGTTAGCTAAGATAACCCGAAAAGAAGCAGATCAAAAAAGAATGAATTGTAGGTACTTAAAACATAAAAAGATGATATGGCTAGGATTACAGTAATCACACGGTGCTTTCACCAGGATGAGATGCGCCCTGCCTGTGCCTTGTCTAATTCTGACGGCATTGAGCTATCCTAGCTTGGCTAACCTGCTCAATAGCGGGCACTAGCTAATTAGCGCTATAAAGCCGTTGGTTGCGTCACGTTTAGCACTTTTTTGATCACTCGGGCTCTGTATGTAGGGTTGCCAGATCGGCAGACCAAAAATCTGGCGAAAATTTTAAAATGTCGGTCTTTTGAGGTTGTTGTCAGGAGAAAATATATAAGTTTTTAAGCTGACTTGGTCACAATCATTAGAAATACCTAATATTTGTTTCGGGATATTTACCATCTATATTTCATATCGAGCTCTCAATCAAAATCAAAATATACATATAAATATCCCGAAACAAATAGAAATAAATATGTAAAATAAAAAGCCTGTTTTTTAAATTAATAGGTAAAAAAGACTTATTATATTGATGACATATAACTAAATTAGGTTAGTACATGTATTTGGCATTGGACTTTACTGAGTCCACCAGTTTAGATCCTTTATTATTTATTATACGGAAAAGATTTAAAATTCAAACAATTTATTTCAAAGTTCGGTCTATTTTATTAAATCAAAGAACATACAATTTCTCTCTTTGGTATATAAATATAAATTATTTAGCAAACTAAACATCCTTTTACAGTACCTAAGCACTGCTTACAGGAATTGATAACACAAATGACCTGAAAGAAAGAACTTGGAGTCTGGAGATCCATTAAAATGTCGGGCGAATCTAGACGAATCCTGGCTATCTGGCAACCCTATCTGTATACGATGTATGGACCGTAGTAAAACGTAGATACATTTACAAGTCCATAATCAGTATTTTTTGTAAAGCCAACCGCGGGAACACCTGAAATCGGTTAATTTGTTTCATTTGAGGAATTAAATGGAAGAAGCAACACGAAAGCAAAATTCAACGTATAAATAGATCGTTATTGATGTGAGGGCTCCCCAAACGTAGCGCCCCAACCGAAGCCTTACACATTACAGATCAAGTAAATGAACCACTGACGCAAGCCGCCTCTTACTCGCCGGCGCCGAACTCTGAGGACCGACGATGCTTTGGCACTGACTGACGCGTGACGTCTAACGTCTCCCTCCGGTACTACTTACTTCATAATTGATACTTAACAATGTCATGTTTAATTACTAGTTGTCATTGTTTAACAACGTTGTGAGTATTAAATTTTCTTAGAAGGACAATGTCAGCTGTGCGGTCATGCTGTGAGATATCTTTATGTTCAGACGTGCCGCGTCCTTATTGGTTACTTGACTGTGACAGCACTATGATGTCACGCATCTCAACCCTCGACCTTTGCTCGGACTCGTTCTATGTTTGTCTAGAACAAGTCTATCTATAAGTAACAGAGTCCTAGTGACCGGTTACGCCGAGCACGAGCCCACAGATGCAGTATTAAAGTTGGAATCGGCAGAAAGATATGAAGTTACTAGTGATGCTGATGAAGAATCGGGGCTAGGGTGAATAAAGATGAGATGGATTGAACTCTTCACTAATAACTTTATGTTGTAATAAACATTGTCAACAACGTCTCCAAACATCTAACCATGTCAGTGTTTTGTTTGATAAACAAATAATCGTGTGATCGTGTGTATGTCCAGTGCTTTTGGTTGTGTCGCACTCGATTCATTTACTTATTATTTAGAGGCATGGGAACTTGACCCACTTACATATTTCAGTCAAGGTTTTTCACAATTGTTTGCAAATGCAGCCTCGGCGGCCGCGTCCTGCCGGCGACGACGGCGGCGGTGGCGGCGAGCTTCTCGCATGTACTACAACAATACATGATGACGTTATCTTGTATCACATTACTGCAGAGTTACGCAGCTTAGCACTTACATCTCAAGGTGCCAGCTGCTCTCGCTCAGCGTAGTCTGTGTCATCTCGTGTCACCTTTGTTCAAGCACATCGTTACGTACTTAGTGCTTACTTTATAATGCCATATTACGATCCACGGAGGTGTAAAGCCATTACAATTAAACCTGGGGCTTACACCTTCCTTTGTGCATCGTAATGAGCATCAAAACTAACATTTAGATTTGAGCTGCATCTTGTCGTATGAACCAGATCCATTAATCAATCACTTTAAGATTGGAGTTGCTTGCTCGCGTGGCTCGTGGCGAGGGCCGTGGCAGTGTGAGTAGACAGTCCCCGCGGCACTTCATTCTTTGTTTAGCCACAAAGATTGCGTTCAGTAACGAGACTCGCGCCTTCTACTGCATTGTACTTGACTCTCGACCAGCGATTCTCGCACAGATGAAAACACCTTTATCGGCAAGTGACCGTCTAGTTGTCACCTCCTTGTCACTCTGGCAGTTAAACTACCCTCTGGACACGAAAACCCCCTCGGTCGCCAGTATAGAAACCTGTGATCCGGCTGCTCTCGCTGCAGAACTAATCTGGTGAGATGGGGAATCGTGTATCATTGACCCATCACGAATACCGGGGAACTTAGAGCTCCCGGAGTTCCGTCACAAGTCGTGCGTGCCGCATGTTCTGTCCCTCCCGTCGCGCGTCGTGCACTACGACCTTGCGGTTGCACCCTCGAGGATTTAAATGAGGCAAACGATAGAAATGTCAGGTCATACACAACGCTATGCATGCTCGTTTTATGTTATGTAGTAGTTATGATGTTATTGTTTGAAGTTATGTAAACAATTACACATCTCTAGACACGATTGTCACTTAGAAACTTTATCGTAAACTTGAGTCATTTTCATATTGTTATTTGCATTGCAGAATTTATAAAGGACAACTATAAATATGTACAGTGCATGGATACACTGACGCGGGGCATTTGTTCCCTCATTAATTCATGCCTCAAAGTCGATCGAACTGCCGATGCCAATTACCCAAAAAGTAAGGAGACCGGAATAGCAAATTATAAGCATCCGTGCGTTCTGCGTTCCGTACAAGATCAGCAGAAACAATGACATGATAATTAAGATTGCGAGAAACGTTGAATACTAATTGAAGGAAACTTCAGCGAGGCTCAAAGAAATTATCTTTGTATTCAGAGGAAAAACTCGGCTGTACTAACAATATCCACGTGCGCGAATCATAGAACAGCCAATACTAGGAATATATACATAACATGTAAATGCTTTCCGTGTCAGACTTTTCGATAATATATCGAATGATATTCTGTTGACAGTTTATTTGTTAAAAATAGCATATCCACATCGACAGCACAATCTTAACAACTATAGGACCAATGCACATGACATGTGCGACGTACGTAGCATAACACTCATTGTGATAACATTGCCGCAATTAAATAACTAGTCTCATAATAATTTATTATGTTTATTTAAAATATATGAATATTTAAGACAGTTGTGTATTGTAGACAGTTGCAAGAGTAGGAATGTGCCTCAAGTGCGATAGAGTTTAATTCAATAACTGCAGCTAATAATGGTACAGAAGAAGAAAACAATGAGAACCAGAAACTACAAGAATTTAAATCAAAGTGCTGACTAGATTGTGCAGTTTCGGCTTTGTGTACACTAACGACAACATCAGTCTAGATTCGCCAATCGGATCTTTAGTTGTCTTTTGTGTACATCGTTCTAACTTGTAGTAGGTTTAACTACGTTAAGCGACCGCCTCCTGCGCTCCATAACAGCCGTGCGTGAGCCATGCTCATTGCTTTATAGTCTTCACACACAAAACACTTGAACAATAACGTCCCTACTCAACAAAATTATTTTTGCGTCATTTCTTCTCTCTATCGTTTTCGCTTTCAGTTAATGTTTAAACTGTATTATATGTTTCCAAATTATTAGTTGTTATGTACATACATGAATGTTTAAAATTTAACATAGTCTGCGTGACTACAGCTACCTACTTTGTTTTCGTTCGTATGGCTTACAAGCCGACCGTGGAACTTTGAACATCGAAGTTATTGAGTACATGTCAGACGACGCCTCTCACCAATATTGCCAATGTTTCGGAATATAGGTCAGTACATTTTAGCTTTGTTGTGTCCCAATTGTTTGAGTGGTGTGGTGACAGCCGCGTCAGCGCGTGTCATCGCGCGTCGCTGTCGCCATGTCGATGTCACCGGCTCGTGTTGTTGTTGCTCTGCGTAGGACGCGCGAAGTCTCAAGGCTCGCGCTTGATCGATGGGTTGCGTGCGGAATTTGTGTAACCCACTGCTAATACCTATTCTTTACTATCCACCAGATGTTTCCCACGAGAACATTATAATAGCTCAGCGCTGCCATGGAAACCAATTTCGGCAAATTCAGTTGACAATTGCAGTTAAATGGCTCCGAGCAAGCTCCGAGCACATCGTGACTCGTCGCCGAGCCGATGTTATCGTCGCTTGGTCGCACACGTACCTACTTGTACGGAATTGGTCCAATAATGGCTATTGAAAGCCATTCAGCGGACAATTGTCGGATTCCGATTGAGATTGAAGAGCGGTTTCCCAACACCCGCTCACTGCCTGGAAGAAAATACATTTTAGGATCTTTCAGAATAGCTAGATAGACATGAATATATCAAATATGCAAAGTTGTAAACGGCATGTGATAGCTTTGCGTTAGTCACGCGACATGAGCTTTAATCGATGAGGCGTCGACGAGTGCTGGCAGCTGGCACACTGTCGCACTGGACACAGCGGGCACGTCGCGCCCGGCGCCGCCACGCACACAAGCCTGCGCTGCTCTTGCAGAGCACTCTGATCTCCAGCAGACTTCTTCTGTGGGAAACTGCAACGGGCTCCTTGAAGATAGTAGACACCTAAGATCAACTGTGTGTGATGATAAGTTCCAAGTCATTGCTGAAGTGCTGTTTCCTCCCCCTGCTGCAAGGGAGCTTCCCCTTGTAAGCTGTGATTACCTCTAATTGAGTGTGTATAATATTGTCTGTATAAGTTAATGCTGTGTAACTCGTTGGTGATACTTAAATAAATAAATCTTATTAAATTATTGTTGGAGGTTTTAAGTTTGGATGTATGTGTGTGTGGATGTATGTTTGTAACTCAATCACGTCAGAACGGAACGGCTGAACGGACCTGGATGTTTGGCACAGAGACAGATTATAGTCTGGAATAGCAAATAATCTACTTTTTATCCCGGTATAATGTTCCCTTCGGATGACAGAACACTTTTCACGCGTGCGAAGCCGCTGGCAGAAGCTAGTGAATAAATAAACACTGCTGAGTAAATGTAGATGTCAATATCATACTCACGCTAGATGTAAACGATACGCGATTAACGAAGCAACCGGTTCTGGCGACTGTGGCTGGACCGGATAAGTTGCACTATTACCGGAGAGGCGGTGCGCGTGCAGCCCTGCCAGCCGGTCCCGCTTGGCTCGAGTCAGTCGCCCTAGTTGCGGGTGCATCACTGTGTGCCTCGCCAGGAGAAGAGAGTGCGCCTCGAGTGCAAGTCACTTGAACACTCGCTTGTACGTCAGGGTCAGCGGGAAGCGCGGGCCAGTTGAACGTCCTCCCGATGCGCTTCCCGCTGCATCACAACATCGCACTCAACACTCACAGAAGCTTCACTTTAAGCGCGTCTTGAGTATGCAGACCAGGACAAACAAATGGTTCGGTAGAGCTTATAATATCTTGCATCAACGGCGATGGCGCCAGTATTTTCCCATGATCGGTATCACTGCGCAATTAAGAGAGTTATTCGCGTCGTCATGATTACCAATTCAGTAAATTACAGTCCTTCCAATTTTTTTAATGATTATAAAAGTGCAATCTGTGAATGTGGAGATTCACACTATGAGGTATAGCGCGTAATATTATGACTGTGATTATGGTCCCTCTGTACAACTGTCACTTGAGTGTGCCGCGCGTGGGCAGGGGACGCACAACGTCTTATTGTACTCTCTCGCTCCTTACCCATTAACGTATGACGAACGTTTGACACATTGCGGAGAGGTCACCGACCCGGCCACCCAAACAATTGTTACATCGAATCACTTCGACATTTAAAAAGCCTGGTAAAAGCCGAACAGGGGGGTGACCATAAGCTCTTAGAGTAAGTTTATTTTGAGTGTGCGTAAGGGACAGGTGTATACAAGCCATATACATCTGTTTCTTACACACAATCAAAGTAACTTTACTTTATGAACGTATGGTTACCCCCCAGTTTGCAAAAAAGACCAGACCAAAACAAATCTTCACAGTCGTTACGTCCGGAATGCCCACGAATATTTTACAAGTCCGAACAAATCCAAACGGCAAAATCAAAATATAATTTTTTGTATTTTTCAATTTTATCATTTCAAGGTATAGCCCTCGCCAAACTTAATGGCCGCCCTGAAGTTGGTTTACCGGATGCGTGAGGCACGAAACGGTGCTGTTTTTACCCGACTGCCGAAGGAGGGTCAAAATCAAAATCAATTTTTTTTATTTCACATAGGCCTACATGGGCACTTATAAAACGTCGACTAAAGGTGCACGGTTCGGGTTCGTCGTTTCCTATGGAGAAGAACCGGCAAGAAACTCCATGGTTACTCTTTTAAAAAATGGTTTGGTTTTACAATATTTCCATGTTACAGCATTAGTACTTAGATATGGGGGGACAACGCAGGCCCGACTTATGACAATAAGTCGTAAGAAACTAAAAAAAATAAAAATAAAAAGATTATATATTAAATAAAAAAGTTAACAAATGTTAACTAGCATCAAGAAGGCCTACAATGTTCACATATTCACAAAACAATCGGTAAAAGAATCTATACAAAGGTAAAAAAAAATAAGTATAACAAGACTAAATTTAACGTGTGGCACAAATGTTGTTATCGGTGCTGTAACTATTCTTAGCAAAGGGCTATAAAGATGATTGAAAACCATTGTAAAAAGTCTAATTAAAAGAAGGAAAGAAAAAATGAGATTGAGAATAGTTAGAGACATCCACTTATTTGTGCCGTTTACAAGTTACCAGGGAAGCCGCATGCGCAGAAGGAGCTAAGGCCAAATGTTTTTATCTTCAACGTAGTCCTTGATTTTATAATATGCTTTGTTAATAAGGATACGTTTGATGTAGTTTTTGAACCTTCCATCGGTCAGTTCTATAACTGACTTTGGCAACTTGTTATAAAAGCGTATACTGTTTATAAGAAAAGACTTGCTAGTTTTCGTTAATCTGAATTTGGGTATTACAATTTCGTGCTTACTGCGTGTATTTAAATTATGGAAGTCGCTTCTAGTTTTGAAATTGGGTAATGTGTTTATCAGTCTATGTATGTACGTAAGTATGTATGTATGTATTTATGTTTGTTCCTATGTGGCGTTCTAGAGACCAAACGCGTTGGCCGATTTTGATGATTCTTACGTCAATCGATTCGTCTTAACCCTGCGAGTGTCACTGGCTACATAAAAATTGGAAAAGAAAAAAATTGCGGATTTTGGGCGCCATTTTGTGAGGCATTTTTTTTTTAACCCATCGTGTGGGTTATCAAAATAAAGGGTTTTAAGAGGTGATTTCAAAAATATATAACACTTATATGTTTAAATGTACCTAATTAAAAATAAAAAATTGTAAATAAAAAAACGCTGCTTAAAAAGCGCACTAAAAAGACGTAAACAAGAAGAAAATCATGCTGTGCAGTCGGTGGATACATATTCGCAAGCTGGCTGTCCAAAACCAGATGTATCCTCCGACTGCACAGCATGATTTTCTTCTTGTTTACGTCTTTTTAGTTCGCTTTTTAAGCAGTCGGGTTTTTTGAATTTTTTTATTGTATGAGATTTCCTACTGCGCAGTAATTGTAGCCAACTTCAGGGCGGCCAATAAGTTTGGCGAGAACTATACTTCTGAATTGTCAACAAAAAAAAACTAAAATGAATCTAGTCGCACATTCGCAAGCGTCAGTAGGTCTCTATGGAGAAGAACGTGCAAGGAACTTCACGGACACTCAATACATTTTTATTACAAGTATTTGGTTGCATCATTCTTGTTGAATAAATTACACATAATTGTGAGAACGATGTAAAAAGACGTGCACGTAAACACGTCTACAGTAAAAAAAACAACCCCAAAATATAATAATTATGTATCGCAGGTAACCCTTAACTGCATAAATTATATGTTATATTGTTTGCCCGAATATGTTGTGTTGACCTAGAAGTAATTAACATTAGGTAAATATCCATCATGAATTCCTCAATCCTTGCTATCTGTGTGTGTTAGTCCTTTATGCATTCGTTATGGCATCTTTTACATTCTCCCAATAATATGTTGTTACAACATTACGTTGCTGTTTGGCGGGTAAGCATAAGCACAAGCAAGCAAGTGACGTCAGCTCGCCTGAGTCTGCAGTATCGAACGAGCTCGGCCTCGACTTCGGCACGCTTTGGACGAGTTCGTGGAACACATGGCATCAGCTTTGTTGTTACTTCGCCACACACACCCGTGCTGCCGTATCCTGCATGTGAATGTACTCCTATGATGGCTACGCTGGCATGTCGCGTGTGTTCGTGAATCGTGACCGAGTTAGTTACAACCTAAGAAGACGACAGTCGCCTACGACCTTGAGGGAACAAAACGCCCACTCGTTTCACACCCGCACGACCCAAAATTCAGTAGTTTTTTGTACTTTCCTTATTATTCTATTACAAAAAAAGCCTCAGATCAAAATGTAGCTATGATTATGGAGTTTCATGCCTCTTGACATGGAATTTCTTGCCGGATCTTCTCCATAGGAAACGACCAACCCGAACCGTGCACCTTTTGTCGACGATATTAGTCTATGGACGTTTTATAAGTGCCCATGTAGGCCTATGTGAAATAAAAAAGTTTGATTTTGATTAGATTGTCTTTGAGATGTTCGATTTCATTATAAAAAACTTTTTACAAAAAAAAAGTTATATCTGGTTTTGGACAGCCAGCTCGCGAATATGTATCCTCCGACAGCACAGCATGATTTTCTTCTTGTTTACGTCTTTTTAGTTCGCTTTTCAAGCAGCGTTTTTTTATTTACAATTTTTAGTTATTTTTTTTAATTAGGTACATTTAAACATATAAGTATTATATATTTTTTTAAATTACCTCTTAAAACACTTTATTTTTATACACCACATGATTGGTTTGGAAGAAAAAAAAAATCCCCCACAAAATGGCAACCAAAAGCCGCCATTTAAATCTTTTCCAATTGTAATGTAGCCAGTGACACTCGCAGGGTTAAGACGAATCGATTGACGTAAGAATCATCAAAATCGGCCAACGCGTTTGGAGAACGCCACATATGAACAAACATAAATACATACATACTTACATACATATATAGACTGATAAACACATTACCCTCCTTCGGCAGTCGGGTAAAAATACTCCCCCTCCTCGCGTCGATTGCTCAATGCTGGGGGTCGTGACTACATCATGGTTTCAGAACTTTCTCTTTGATGATGTTTCTCACCTGCTCCTATTCTCAGCAACATGAGACTACTCTGAGGCTTTGGTATTTAGCGAGGTTCGGATTTGGTCTGACCAGCGTATAGGACTTCTGCCTCTAGGCCTTTCGCCCTCGACTTTGTCAGTGACCTTTACCCCTTTTTTTTGTGATTGTTACCTTTAGTAAGTTGTCACCAGGTTTACGGGCAATATGGCCATAGAAGTCAAATATGTTGCGAAGGCACACATTCGACGATCTAGGCCTTTTTCAATTTTGAGGTCCTGCAATATCGAGATGTTCGTCCTGTGCGCCGTCCAGGAGATACGCAGCATCTTCCTGTAACACCACATCTCAAAAGCCACGATGCGTTTGCGATCAGCGACTTTTAGAGTCCACGTCTCCGCTCCGTACAAGAAAATAGAGAAAACAAGGGAGCTGACTAGTGACAGTTTCGTCTTGTTCGAAATGTTGCGGTCCTTCCATAATCTCTCGAGTTGCGACATGGCACTCTTTGCCATTCCAATGCGCCTGCGAATCTCATCTTCACACGATCCATTGTTACTTATACTAGAGCCCAGGTAAATAAAATGATTAACTGTTTCGACGTCGAAAGTACCACTGAGCCCTAGTTTGGACGTGCGGTCCACCACCATGATCTTCGTTTTGGACCGGTTTATGGATAGCCTCATCTCACCACAGTATCTTTCCATCCTGTTGAAGAGAGAACTCATCTCGGATTCGTCTGCTGCAAACAAGATGGTGTCGTCAGCGTAGCGCAAATTGGTGATTTTATTGCCATTGATGTTAACACCCCTGCCGTTCCAGTCCTCACAGGTTTTACGGATTATGTACTCCCCATAAATGTTGGTAGTATGGGATGTCAGGTAGTATATGATTCGGCTGTTTAGAATGTGGAGGAGAATCTTACTGGCGAGTGATATAAGTGATAAAGATCCCTTTTTGTGCAAGGGGACGACTATTGACTTTGTCCAGTCCAGGGGCCATTTACCTGTGTTCCAAACGCTATTGCAATTTGCAATAAATTAAAATTCTGTGCGATATATCGACACCAGCATCACCTAGCGCCTGCAAAATTTCTCCTGTGATCTCGTCACAGGAGAAATTTGAATTTACTTCTCGGCCGGGGCCCGTCCTGCATTTCAAGCTACATATGGCTGAAATCACTTCGGATCTCAGAATGGAAGGTTCACGGTCTAGTCTTTCAAAGATAAGGGGCTTCATCGTAGGCGATGGGTTACTGTACAGGTCCTCGCAGTATTCACGCCATCTGTCGCCCACCCTTTCCTAATCGTGCAGGGGCTTTGCGTCTCTCGTCTTCAAGTACCCAACTTTTCGGTTTGAATTGCCTTGAGAGTAAACGGACTTTTTTATAGAGCTCAGAGGTCTGCAGTTTGTTCGCATGAGACTCAACTTCACGACATATGTTTAGTATGAAGTTGTTTTTGTCATTCCTGCTACTGCGTTTGATCCTTTTACATAGGCCAGAAAACTCTTTCATAACCTCGTTGTTTTGGAGACCGTGAAACTTTATCTCTTTTCTCTTCTGGACTAGTTCCCAAGTTTTATTAGAGAGACAGATTATTGATCTGCATTCCTTGTGTTGAGGTTGGCATTTTACTAGAGCGTCAATCACTGTAGATTTCAAAGATTCCCATTAAGCGTTAGTGTCTTGAGAGTCGGTTGGGATTGATTCGATTCTTGACTCTACAGCTTCTCTGAATTTTGGGCGGAAGAATGGATCCAGTTGTCTGGATTTCGGTGGTGACGTTTTCTTTATCCTCTTGAGTCTCAAGGCAAACCAGGCAACCAGCAAGTTGTGATCAGAGCCGCATTCTGCGCCAGGGAAAGTTTTGACATTAGGGATAGTGGAGCGCCATTGATTATTTATGATTATGTAATCGATTTGATTCCTGTAGCGATCGCCAGGTGACCTCCAGGTGAGCATACGGCGAGGATGGTGCTGAAAGTAGGTGTTCATCACACTAAGTCCCCTGTCAATACACAACCCCTATAATTTCAACCCCTAGTCCGTGCTTCACCACCACGTAACTGATGTGATCGTCGGCATTTTTACTACCGATTTTTGCGTTCCAATCGCCGATTATCATAGTTATTTCTCGATTTGGTATTCAAATAAGTGTATCCATTAGAGTGGCATAAATCCCATCGATAGTGCTTTCATCACATTGCTTAGTGGGGGCATAAACCTGGAACAATGAAAGGCTTGGTGTTCAGCTTCAGCGTTATGATCCTGTCCGATACAGGGTTGTACACAAGGACGAATCTATTGATATTTGGTGTCAAGATAAAGGCAACACCGTTTAGGCTCTCATTCACATGTCCTGAGAAGAACATGGTGTTACCAGAGCTGGTCTTGAAGTGCCCTTGTGCTCTCATGTGGGTCTCGCAGACACCAAGGAGATTCAGCTGGTGTGCCTTCATGTCACTCTCCACGATAGTCAGCTTCCCATGTGCAAGCAGTCCTCTCACTTTCCAGGTGCCCACTCTATGTTAAGTGGATGCGGATCGTCATGTTCTCAGCGGGCCATTTGTTGCTAGTAGAAAGCTTCTCCACATCGCACGATCCTTCGCATCGGTATCGGGACGATATACGAATAAAAATAAAAATTTTCTTCGAAATTGGTCTTATGTAAAATATGTTTTCCAAATAATTACGTTTAGACGTGATTCTCATTTTAAAATCAGCTACTCAGGGGCGTCTGCGCCTAACCTTATGTTTCTGGGACTGCAAAGACCTGCGTGGAGCTATATTACCTATACGTAGTAGGCTCGCAACTCGGCGGCCGCAGCCGTGGGTCGATGCATTGGGAAGAAGTTTGTGGGCACCAGTTATTAATAGTGGAACACTGCACTAATCCGCGCTTCATCGACGCGATTTCTCTTCTGCCTTAGAAAATTACTGTAGCGGTGATGTACATAATAAGTAAAAACATTTTAGGTATCATTATCATTAAAAAAAATCAATTATTAAAAAAAAAAACAAAAAATAGGACGGCGTACCGAAACAACTGAACTTTTTTATTTTTCACTTTTTAGTTGTATACCTAGACTTGCCTTTAGTAAGGTAGGTACTTATAATGTCAGAATATATTACACGAATAGAATGTAACTTGAACATAACCAGTGGAATGAGAATGTAGTAGGGTGAACTGTACACATCTGCGTATCCATTTAGAGCATACTGGCGTGATGGTATGTTTTGAAATGGTGTAAACAATAAACGGACGTGCGATTGCAGCAGTCCCGAGAAATTTGCCGTCATTTATTGAAGAGTTCTGCTGTTTATCTCCGAAGTTCTTAATCAGATCTTGACCAAATTTAAATGATACCATTTCGGAATAAAATTCTTTTCAAAAAAAAAGGATTTGGTAAATCCGTTTATATATGACGGAGTTATTATGCCCGAACATAAATTAAAAAAAAACCTTCGAATTGAGAACCGCCTCCTTTTTGGGAAGTGGGTGACCACGTGGGACTCCCCTTGCAACATGTTTGCAAATTAGACATTCTTTATTATTATCGTGAACGTAGTTTTTGAGTGACGCAATAGCTACTACCTAGGTTTGTTGTTGATTTCATTGATAATAAGCAGAAAAAACTTAGTAATATTATTTAATTGTTTCTGTCCATAGCAATTAAGTGGCGACCTATACATATGGCTACATGATGTTTAGCAGTAGGTAAATAATCTCGCGTACTGACTGACATACTAGTTGGTACTCGTTCTAGCTGAGCATGCTCTCGATGGATGAGCTCTCCACAGTGGAGCGATGGACAGACTAAATCCAATGCCAATACCACGTAAAAATAAAGTATGTATACAACAAAAAAACATGTGCGGTTAAACAACAACTAAACAGCGACAAACAAGCAACAAATAAGCAAGCAAGCAGATACGCCTGAAAGTATGAGTTACTCGGGATCAATGTTGACGGCTCCCATTAACGCACTGCAAACACATCAGAAGACTTAAAACAATGACAAGCGACCTGGCAACGGCAAACGTGAAGGTGAGATTAAAACTTAACCCGGAAAAAGCAAATGTGATGACATTTAATGGTGAGGAAAACCCCATAATTGTAAGTGGGAAATACCCAAACTGACTACGCAGATGAGTACATATATCTGGGCAAGATAATGACATAAAATGATCCGTCCGAGTACGCAAAGAAGTTGAGAGAAGGTTAACTAATGACTGCAGGAGATAAGGAGTGGGGTATGAATGAAAGAGGCTGAAGGATAAAAAAATACATATAAAACTAAAAAGAAAATTATTTAACACCTAAACATGGGCTTTAAAACAGGAAACCAAAAGCAAACTTGCGACCTGCCCGTACGCGGTGGAAAGGAGTTTGTTAAATGTGAAGAAGTCATACAGATTGAAAAACTGTGTCATCAGAAGCAAGACAAAAGTCCCAGATATAACATATACAATCAGAAAGCTCAAATGGGCAGGGCACAGGATAAGATGACAGGACAAATGGAGTAAAAAAATGAAAAGAAAAAGGATAGATCACTGAAAAGGCGGGACGATGACATATTTTTTTCTTTATATTTATTCATAAAACAATTTACATTGTGTTGAACTTAAACACATGCAATTTACATACAAAGAACTATGAATTAACATTCCCAGTGAAATTCAAGTAAGATTGAAGTAGAATTCATAAGACAAGTGGCAGGAGTGATGTGGAAAAGTCAAGATAGACACAAATGGAAAAGGTTGGAGGAGGCCTATGCCGACTGGCAAACAGATCTGCAGAAAATAACCAAGAAACAAATTTTAGACTATAATTTAGTGACGATCATCCCCTTCGAATCAAACCTGTCCGACAGTCCGTATTGGATCGCCCTTAGTTTTCTCTCTTCTCTCTCTTAGCTCGCTCTTGGACTAATTAGTTCATAAACTATCGGGATCGAGTTATCACAGTATCAACGTTCAACGAAGATATAATGTGGTATATCAGGAACTAGCTGTTGCCTGCGACTTCGTTTGCGCAGTATAGTACTTCGAATAGTCTATTTTAACACGCTTTTATTAGCTTGGTATGTATGTATCTATGTAAAGGAATCTTTGAACGTGATTTTTACCTCCTTCAAAACGTCGGCTTAATTTGAAACTTTGCAAACATCATGGACCGATGGCAATGCAATAATTTAAATAGTTTGCCCCATTAACCTTACTAGGATCTTCAGGATTTTGAAGATATTTTCAAAATGACTCTACAACAATTGACATCAAGCACCCCACGAGTACGACTGCTGGAGAAGGGTTGCTGTTTATCAGTCTATGTATGTATATATGTATGTTTGTTCCTATGTGGCGTTCTAGAGACCAAACGCGTTGGCCGATTTTGATGATTCTTACGTCAATCGATTCGTCTTAACCTTGTGAGTGTCACTGGCTACATTAAAAATTAAAATAAAAAAACGACCATTTTTTTTTTCTTCCATACCCATCGTGTGGGGTATCAAAATAAAGGGTTTCAAAAGTTGATTTCAAAAATATAAAACACTTATATGTTTAAATGAACCCAATTCTAAAAAAAATAACTAAAAAGTTATAAATAAAAACTTAAAAACTCAGAAAACCCGACCGCTTCAAAAGCAAACTAAAAAGACGTAAACAAGAAGAAAATTATGCTGTGCAGTCGGAGGATACATCTGGTTTTGTTTACGGCTTTTTAGCCTGCTTTTGAAGCAGTCGAGTTTTCTGATTTTTTGAATTAACTTTTTTTATTACAATAAAATATTTTTTTTGTTAATCACACTATTCTTAATTTAAATTGATTGAAAATTATTTTCTACTTCTTGTTTGGTTTTCTTTTAAAGCGTGTCTTTGAGTTTTTTAAACTATTATTTATTTATATCGCGCCATTATATTGTAAGTGAAATTATTAATTCACCTTACAAATTTCCCCCTTTCCACCCCCTTAATGATGATTGCCGTGATAAAAACCATCCTATTTCCAGCTCAAGGTCTTAAACTATCTCCATACCAAATTTCATCTAAATCAATGCAGCGGTTTAAGTGTGAAAAGGTAACAGACAGACCGACAGATAGAGTTAGTTTCGCATTTATAATATTATATTAAGTATGGTAAACTATGGATGAAATCGAATGAATAAACTAACTGAGGTCTGATTGGACGATCAAATCATAGTTTGCCCAGACGTGGTCTTATTGAGTTTCAGCATTTGTTGCAATTTGGTCACTTCTAGGATTAGACATGAATTCGTTAGGACAAGGCCGAAACACGCTACAGGTTTGGGCTTTGACTAATAGTCTAAGATCCGAACTAGAACGACCTTCACCCATGTATTTAATGGATGAAATTTATTTTATATAAAATTTAATATATTAGAAAATATATCTCGAGTGGGTTGTCTAAAAAATTCCTGGCCAGACTATGATTGATAAAAAAAATTAAAAATACATTTTATTAAACATTGTACTCACGAGTTTAACGAATTAATTTAATACCGGCCGAAAGTATGAAGCATATCTATACTAATAATAATATTATAAAGAGGCCGGATTTGTGTCTTTGTATTTTTATATGTAACGAATAAACATAAAAACTACTGGACCGTTTTCAAAAATTCCTTCACCTTTGGGAAGCTACACTATCCCCGGGTGACATAGGCTACTTTTTATCCCTGTATTCCCATGGGAACGGGCATTACGCGGGTGAAACCGCGAGTCGTCCGCCGTCGTCGGTAGAATATACAAACGTTGGGTTGTCCATTGTTTTCCTGGCGTAACCACTGGGTTGGACTTGGCAGGTATGAACAGGTAAATCGATAATAGTTATTTTCACTTATTTCCAAATAATAAATAAACCGTAAATCAAAATTAAGGGCCTACATACGCTTTAGTGCCGTAAAACGGTATCTTTCTAAAGCATAGGTACTCCTCAGTAACGGCTAGGTTAAAAGGTTTGCAAAAAATATATATTTATTATTGATTTATGTACATAATTTTGAACACAAGGTTTTTTCGTGTAACTAATAGTTTTGCTTTAAAAAAATAATTAACAATACGATATTTTTTCGCAACTTTTGGAAACTCCTCCAAAACGACTTGGATGTTTAAAAATAATTTTATATCAAGCAAAAGCAAAATATTATTTGATTTACATATGCTATGTTAGGTATGAAGTAATTCCAGCCATCAATTTTTCTGTACAAAAATATTTTTTACATTAATATTTAATTAACATTTAATATTTTTTGCCTACATACGCTTTAGTTACCGTTTTACGGCACTAAAGCGTATGTAGGCCCTTAACGCTATTTAAATCCGAAAGGGTTGTCTATAAAAATCTGGCCTGAATAACGGTTGTCGAGTTTTAAAGGTGAACA
This sequence comes from Orthosia cruda, assembly GCA_964057195.1. Lineage (NCBI taxonomy): Eukaryota > Metazoa > Arthropoda > Insecta > Lepidoptera > Noctuidae > Orthosia > Orthosia cruda. Next base: position 41,838,263 of record OZ059836.1, read on the forward strand.
TTTTATGCGTGTGGAAACTTGTGACAAAGAGGTCCGAGCTAAATATCCCTAATATATGAAGGTCGTTTCTAGTACTCATCCTCTACTATAAGACTTCATGTAGACTTCATGTTCTAGGAGCGTCGGAGCTTCGAGGTTTGATTATAACATAATAATATGTATTTATTTTATTGTCTTTTAAAACCTGATAACCAAAATTGATACTACATACTCCTTGGGCTTGGAAGATTTTTTTTGGATATATAGCGCCCAAGTACCGCCATTTTGATATAAAAAAAATAAAGTACCCAGTGACTCTCATGCACATAAAATAATATCGAAATCGGTTAATCCGTTTAGAAGTTACAAAGGAACATAGAAAAGGACATACGTGCATTCGTACAAGTCAAATACATAACCCTACTTTTAGACTTTGCCGTAGTCGGGTGATGAGACTCTCATAATGTTATGTAGTAAAAAAGTTAATTTAAAAAATCAAAAAACCCGACTGTTTAAAAATCGAACTAAAAAGACGTAAACAAGAAGAAAATCATGCTGTGCAGTCGGAGGATACTGGTAATGGTCAGCCAGCTCGCGAATATGTTCTTCGCTTTTTAAACAGTCGGGTTTTTGATTTTTTGAATTAACTTTTTAGGGTTCCGTACCCAAAGGGTAAAAACGGGACCCTATTACTAAGACTCCGCGGTCTGTCTGTCTGTCACCAGACTGTATCTCATGAACCGTGATAGCTAGACCGTTGAAATTTTCACAGATGATGTATTTCTATTGCAGCTATAACAACACATACTATAAATTAAAAAAAACCCGCGTCTCATTTTTATTTCATGCTTCATAATTTATCTAGTACGTAGTAGATACGCTTCGTTCGGTAATCTATTGAACACGTAATTATGACACGATATCTTGCGAAAACACCCCGAGTCAAACAGTAAAACGTCCATAACTTTTGAACGGCTGAACCGATTTTATTCAAACATAGCTAAGAACACTCTCGACAAAATCACCTTTCAAAAAAAAAAACTAAATCCAAATCGGTTCTTCCGTTGAGGCGCTATGGTGCCACAGACAGACACACAGATACACAGCAACACACGTCAAACTTATAACACCCCTCTTTTTCCGTCGGGGGTTAAAAACAGAATAAAATTAATATAGCTCCGTGGCAACAAACGTGATTTTTGCGATAATGGTACGGAACCCTTTGTGCGCCAGTCCGACTCGCACTCGGCCGGTTTTTTTTATTTATAAATTTTTAGTTATCATGTTTTTGCGAATTAGGTACATTTAAACATATAAGTGTTATATATTTTTGAAATCTGTTGTATATCTTCTTGTATATCTTCTTCTTGTTATATATCTTCAAACCCTTTATTTTAACCCCACACGGAAAGGTTTGGAAGAAAAAAAAATTGGGACCCCACAATATGGCGCCATTTTTCTATTTTCCCATTTTAATGTAGCCAGTGACACTCGCAAGGTTAAGACAAATCGATTGACGTAAGAATCATGAAAATCGGCCAACGCGTTTGGTCTATGGAACGCCACATAGGAACAAACATACATACATACATAGACTGATAAACACATTACCCTCCTTCGGAAGTCGGGTAAAAAACACAAAATAACTTTACACCGGTCTTTCGTAGGTACCAATGTTATGCGTTATGGACACCGATTTCCAAAAACAAAGTTATTTTTCGATTTGTAGTTTTTTATTGAGAACTCCTTGTCAGTAGAATAATTTTGTAAAAAGTTTTAAATTTTTTTACATTTTAGCGCCAGATATCGCCAGAATAGGTTACCCGAATATCATGAAACTGGAACGTAACCGGTGAAATGAGAGATCTGCGTATCCTTTAAGAGCGTACTGGCGTGATGTTGTGTTATGAAATGGTATAGACAATGAACAGAAATGCGATTGCAGCAATCCCGAGGGGTTTGCCGTTATTTATTGAAGAGTTATTCTGTTGTATATCTTCGAAGTTCTTCATCAGATCTTCACCAAATTAAAATGGGACCAACTTCGGAACATACTTATTCAAAAAAAAAATTTTCGAAATCGGACGCAGATATCGGTAAAAAAAACCGGCCAAGTGCGAGTCGGATTCACGCACGAAGGGCTCCGTGCAATTATCGCAAAAATACGCCAAAAAAATCACGTTTGTTGTATGGGAGCCCCCCTTAAATATTTATTTTATACTGTTTGTAGTATTTGTTGTTATAGCGGCAACAGAAATACATCATCTGTGAAAATTTCAACTGTCTAGCTATCACGGTTCATGAGATACAGCCTGGTGACAGACAGACAGACAGACGGACCGCGGAGTCTTAGTAATAGGGTCCCGTTTTTACCCTTTGTGTACGGAACCCTATGAAACACACGTAATGTCGAACATATAACCTCCTCCTTTTTGGAAAATTGGTTAAAAAGCATTATATATTAAAGAAAAAGCTGAAACACATTTCATATGCGTATAATATGAGAACTCACAAGAACACTATCATGCTTTCATTGTTTTTTTATTATATTTTGCACTATGCATTTTGTTATTATAAATATTATTTTTATTTTTTTTGGTTTTCTTGCAATGACAAGAATATTTACTTTTTAAAGTATTATATTATTTTATTTTAATTACTAGCACTCTGCCCGCGACTTCGTTCGCGTGATTTCGTTTATGCTATAAATGATATTCTTATATGCAGTTAGTGGAGGCGACCAAAAATTACCATTATTATTAAAACAATAAAAAATGGGTATCGTAGATATTCAGGGTTTATTGGATTGGGACGATTCGTTATTTGACTTAAAGAATAATAAATTTTAGGTTACCGCCACAAAGTAAAATCCTCCCCTAAAAACTTATCAACCCCTTTATGCCTCGTTGGGGGTCGAGTTTTGAAAAACCTAAATATGCTATTCACTCTTTTCTTCTCTGTTTTATTTATCGTTTATGTTAGTCAGATAGCGCAGTGAGATTACTCAAAAAAATCTTTAAAAACCGTAACCCTATCTGGGAGAGGGTTTTAAAAAAGTTTTATGTAAATTTTGAGTATCAACCTGGATAAGGTTTGATTTTACATACAAACAAATTTTTACCCTTTTCAGCTCCTTAAAGGTTGAATGGCCGCAAGATTGCGCCTTAGTGTTCCCCAAGAATCCCACGTCAAAAACGAAACCCTGTCCAGTAAGATTCTTAGCTTGAGTTAGTTTCGAAAAACTGTATTTGCGCCAAGATTTAAATTTATTTTTTTGAAGAAATAAGATTCTTCAGAAAAACTTTAACACCCCTAAACCGTATTTTGGGAGTAGATAAGTAAAACTAATAATGACAACCTTTATTGTTTATTTAGGTTGGTATTTATGTCAAGTTTCATGTTTATTTACCCAAGAAATCAGATTCTTCCATACAAACTTCAACACCCCCTAAATCATCATTTGGGCATAGTTTCGAAAAATTAATAAAGACAACCTTTATTGTTTACTTAGGATGGTGTTTATGTCAACTTCCAAATGTATTAACCCAATAAATAAGATTCTTCAAAAACACTGTAATACCCCCTAAATCGTCTTTTGGGGGTAGTTGCAAAAAACTTATAACGAAACCTTTATTGTTTATTGAGGTTGGTGTTTATGTCAAGTTTCCAGCTTAATAACCGAAGATATAAGATTCTGCAAAACAATTAACTTACCCTAAATCATCTTTTGGGGGTAGTTTTGAAAAACTAAAAATGAAAGCCTTTATTGTTTATTTATGTCAAGTTTCATGTTTATTAACTGAAGTAATAAAAAAAATCTTCAAAAAAGATTTAACACCCCTTAATCGTCTTTTGAGGGTAGTTTCACATAATAATAATAACGACCTTTATTATTCATATAGGTTAGTATTTGTAGCAAGTTTCAAGTTTATTGACCCAAGAAATCAGATTTTTCCATACAAACTTCAACACCCCCTAAATCGACTTTGGGGGTTGTTTCAAAAGACTAATAATGATAACCTTTATTGTTTATTGAGGTTAGTATTTATGTCAAGTTTCATGTTTATTAACCCAAGATATAAGATTCTTCAAAAAAAATAATATCCCCTAAATCATGCTTTGGGGGTAGTTTCGAAAACTAACAATGAAATTCTTTATTGTTTATTTAGCTTGGTATTTATGTCAAGTTTCATGTTTATTGACCCAAGAAATCAGATTTTTTCATACAAACTTCAACACCCCCTAAATCATCATTTGGGGGTAGTTTCGAAATACTAATAAATTCAACCTTTATCATTTACAAATAATACTATTTTTGCTAAGTTTCAAGAATTTTGGCCGAAGGAATTAGATTTTTTATACAAACTTTCAACCCCCTTTTTACCCCCTTGGGGGTGGAATTTCCAAAAATCCTTTCTTAGTGCACACTTACGTCACTTGAGGAACCTTTCTGCCAAATTTCTTGTTTCTAGGCGTAGCAGTTTTGGCTGTGCGTTGATTTATCAGTCAGTGAGTCAGTCAGTCACCTTCTCTTTTATATATATAGATTGTGTGGATATTTTTTTTTTGTTTTTATTTAAATTTATCTTAGTTTTTAATCATGGTCTGGCAGTTTGAGTAGTTTATGCGGCCTACCCGAATGTCCTTTCTTTGGTATTGTTCGTCGAATCGTTGAGCTCCTTAAATTCTGAGTTGAGCTGCTCGGTTATTGACAAATGCGTGCACTGACTGGACAGGTCCACTCAATCTGGCTGGTTCTTTCCTCAAAAGACCATTTCAGACATCAGTCTACATGGTCTTCACATGATCTAACCAAGATTTTGTCAGGACTTTAAAAGAGACTGTGACCTCTGAGTTTGTTTCTGCCTTTCTTCTCAGAGTAGTCAGATAGGAAACGCCGACCTCATCTAGTTTTAAAAAAAATATGTTCGACATGTAAAAGTGTTTGTACAAACCAACTTACAGAAATAAAATCATTTATCATTTATGCCGGAAATGTATTATATCAATATTGTATTTAGAATAACTTACTTAATGCAAACACCACAAAAGCGGCACAGTGAGCACAGTCAGCATTCAGTGAACACCTGCTCATTGGGCTCGGCGCGCGGCGGCAACAACGAACCATTCACCGCAGTCAAATAGAGTCGTGTCATAATGCCATGTGACATGTGCTCAATGTGCGCCTGTCGCGATAACGCAACTATTTCACGTTCGACAGATTCCGTCCCGCGTCCGTGAATGAATCAACCCTCCTGTGCTCCTGTAAACTGTATCTATCAACTGTGTGCAACATGCACTAAGTATGTCGCGAGAGTCGTCGGAACTCAGAGACAGTGGTGAACAACGGCTGTTATACGCTTCCACTGTCGAGCGGTCCGATAACGTGCCGTGTCGACGACTCGAGGGTCATCTCATGACCGCCGTTCACAACGACTACTTCTGTACCGTCCTAATTAACAATTTACATTCCATCCTTATCACTTGACTGATTTCATCAAAGAATCTTTGTTTCCCTGCAAATCGTATCTGCCGATAAGAACTAGGAGTGACTGTATCTTACTGTACCTTGATGTATTTGATATGCGAGGCGAGGTCACCCGGGTTATCTCCTTATCTGCATATTATGTTTTAAGGACGCTATTACATTTTTCTACAAATAACAGTGCTTTTCAGGTACAATTTTAATGTATATGCAATCACAGATGTGAAGATATCATGGTCTTAATTTAAATATAATATATTCAACTCCAGATTGGCATCAGAAAAATTGCATGTCATCATACAAAATTTTCGCACAAATACGTTTTGCCCATCGCGATAATCGCAAAAATATTAAAAAAGTAGGGTCCGAATAGGTCCCAGTTTAGTTAATTTTACAGCATTTTTTATCTTCAAAATTATAAAAATATTGCGGTATATATAGTTCTTTACAGGTTCAGATAATTATTTTTTACCCAAATCAATATATATTTTAATTATTAGCTAAAATAAAAACACTTGCCGACTTCTTCATACATTTTGCACTCGAAGCTTATCATTCCGCGCTCAGAAGCGCTCGTGGAAGGACGAGCGTATCGCTTTTTTTGCAAAAAATAAATACGATAAAAGTAATAGAAAAGATTGTAGTGTGCATGCGTGAGTCGTATGTCGTGATCGAAAGGAGTTGATATTTTACCGGACCGAAATAAAAGTATGTTTGAGTTTCCTTTTATTATTAGAATGTGATTTAGAAATTATGTTGGGTATGATCAGGATTTGGATAGGTATTGTTAAGCAGTTGTTGACAAGGTTGAGAAATGGATGGGTGGGTTTAAGCAGCTCTTAGTAAGGTTAGGATATGGTTGGGTAAGGTTAAGCTGGCGGCGGTGAAGGTTAGAAGTGGATGGGTGGGAGGAGATTTATGATTTGAACCGGTTTGTATGTATGTATGTATGACGAATACGGGGTCAAACCAAAATACAAGATGGCGGCGACGAAAATTTGGCATCTTTTCGTCACAGGTGTCATTGTCATGTTTTTTGGGGTCGCTTAAATTGAATATGGGGTCAAAACCAAAATACAAGATGGCGCCGACGAAAATTTGACCGCTTTTCGATATGGGTGTCATTTTCATGGTTTTTGGCGTAGTTTATATCTAATATGGGGTCAAAACCAAAATACTAGATGGCGCCGACGAAAATTTGACATCTTTGCGTCATGGGTGTCATTGTCATGGATTTTGGGGTCGCTCATATCGAATACGGGGTCAAAACCAAAATACAAGATGGCGCCGACAAAAATTTGACATCTTTTCGTCATGGGTGACATTTTCATGGTTTTTGGGTAGTATGTCATTAGCTGATGCTCATTATGTAATACTCCAAAAAATTTTGATGGTAATATTTTATATAATATGTAATGCAAAATGTTCAAGTCATTTTTAGGTTTTTCCCTATTACTAAGACTCCGCGGTCCGTCTGTCTGTCTGTCTTGGTACCCCATATTGGGTAGGTATACTAAATAAATCTGTTAACCCCCTAAAAACGTACAAGCGTGATTTTATATTATGGTATGGTGAAAACAAAACATAACTATACGATCACACTAATCGCAGGTCATTTGCTATTTGTTATTGAAGAGTTCCATTGTCTATCTCCGAAGATCTTTATCATATCCTAATATATTATACAATAAAACCTTCCGTGAAAACACATACATTAATCGACGTAAACCCGATAGTATCGGATGAGTAGTTTTAAGGAAAATCGCGTATACATACGGGTCGAATAGATAGAGCACCTCCTTTTTTTGGAGTCGGTTGAAAATAATAACCTATTTTTTACGACGACGGTTTGTAACAGTTACCAAATGCATTTTCAAAGTGCCAACCTTCCTGAATCAACTTCAATAAAATTAAAAAATAATAACAAGGACCAATATTATTTGAGTGATGTATAAAATCGAGCGCTCAGTAGTTTCAATGAGTGCGTGCGCGTAATGTTGTTGTGTGCTACTAGATACCTAAATTTGAGTTCGTCGAAAATGTAACAGCGTCCTTAAATAGGTTACCATTATACTGCACTCGGATTACTGTTGTATTATATTAGCTGTGAACGTGTTGAATAGACTATGAAGTGGTGAGTGGATGCGTGTTGCAGATGTACAGCGGCGCGCTGCTGGCGACTGCGGCGCGGCTGGCCTGGGACCCCAGCACGTACACGTGGTTCCGCTTCCTGTGCGCGGCGCAGTACCGCGTGTCGGCGGCCTACGTGTTCGCGGCGGGCGTGTGGCTGGCCGCTCTCGTGTACCTGGCTGCCGCCGCCGCGCAGCGTCGCGCTCCCAACTGTCTGCACCTGGTGAGTGTATCCAGCACACACAGCGCACACCCAGCGGTCGGCCACCTACGTGTTCGCGGCGGGCGTGTGGCGGGCCGCTCTCGTGTACCTGGCTGCCGCCATCGCGCAGCGACGCGCTCCCAACTGTCTGCACCTGGTGAGTGAATCCAGCACACACCCAGCGGTCGGCCGCCTACGTGTTCGCGGCGGGCGTGTGGCTGGCCGCTCTCATGTACCTGGCCGCCGCCGCCGCGCAGCGTCGCGCTCCCAACTGTCTGCACCTGGTGAGTGTATCCAGCACACACAGCACACACCCAGCGGTCGGCCGCCCACGTGTTCGCGGTGGGCATGTGGTTGGCCGCGCTCGTGTACCTGGCTGTACCGTTGTCTGTGCCCAGCTATCCCTCGCCCTGTTGTTAAAATGCTCTGGTTCTCTGACCAACCAGAAGGGTTGATACAACCAGGGCTTTGGTTTTTAGGGTTCAAAACGGGACCCTATTACTAAGACTCCGCGGTCCGTCTGTCTTTCTGTCTGTCTGTCAACAGGCTCTCATGAACCGTGGTAGCTAGACAGTTGAAATTTTCACAGATGATGTATTTCTGTTGCCGCTATAACAACAAATACTAAAAACAGAATAAAATAAATATTTAAGTGGGGCTCCCATACAACAATAGTGTTTTATTTGCCGTTTTTTGCGATAATGGTACGGAACCCTTTGTGCGCGAGTCCGACTCGCACTTGGCCGGTTTTTGGTAAATGTTGCGTCCCTTAGTTGTAATTGAAAGTTATAAATACAATCATGTTTGAAGGTAATTGTTTAATTTAGGAAGTTGCAAACATTGGACCACTTTAAATTTTTTGCTGACAAAATTATCTTCCGTTCAAACCCGGCCATTGATCCGTACAAAAACTGTTTCGGAGCGGCGGTGGAGAGTGCGCTGACTCGTGAGTCATGTCTCCTGACTGGTTTTTGTGTGTGTGTTGCAGTACGCGGCGGGCGTGGTGTGCCTGGCGCTGAGTGAGGTGGGCTACGGCGCGTGGATGGGTGCGTCGCTGGCGGCGTGGTGGCGCTCCGCCCCACAGGCCGAGCTGGCGCGCCGCGGCATGGACCTGCTGCACGACCTCAAGCCGGCGCTGCTGGCCGTGGAGCGCTACCGCGACGTGGCGCGCCCGCTCTACGACATGATCGAGGTGCGTCACAGCTCACGTCACACGCCATGCACTGACTGACTGTGTCTCGTGTGCCTGTCTACTTATACGAATCTTGTGTCGCAGGAGGTGGAGCGCGAGGCGCCCAACAACGCGTTCGTCATCATCGTGTTCGGAGTGCTGGGCATGGTGTTACAGGTACGTGCACACACATACTGTCCCTAACTTTGACTGATTTTGTAGTTTCATTCTCTGTTAATGACATTGCCGAGTCAAGCCAATGTGGAGGCCTCTAGCAAATTCTACAATAGTTTGTTTTGGGTTCAAAACAGTACTTTTACGAAATCGTTTTTATCGATATAACACTAGCCAAAACTATGTTTCTGCTCTTAAGGTGATATATACGCCCCAATGTAACGCAGTACTGGCCGTGCGCCCGCTCGATGCCAAAATATCAAAATTGAACCTCCTTTTGAACAGTTTTGTTTGCAAAATATTATTTGATTTACATATGCTATGTTAGGTATGAAGAAATAAAAGCCATCAATTTTTCTGTATAAAAATATTTTTAAACATCCAAGTCGTTTTGGAGGAGTTTCCAAAAGTTGCGAAAAAATATCGTGTTGTTAATTATTTTTTTAAAGCAAAACTATTAGTTACACGAAAAAACCTTGTGTTCAAAATTATGTACATGAATCAATAATATTTTTTTTATTTTTTCAAACCTTTTAACCTAGCTGTTACTGAGGAGTATGCTTTAGAAAGTTACCGTTTTACGGCACTAAAGCGTATGTAGGCCCTTAAGTTACTTGAACTAAAATACTTTACAAAAATACCGGCCAAGTGCGTGTCAGGCCACGCGCAGTAATAGGGTTCCGTAGTTGCATAGTCGGTTTCAGCGGCACCCAGTGTCTAAAAACGGGCCCACATAGGACGATAGTAACTGAAAAAGGAGTTATAAAATCTAAATTCACAAGTGAAGTTAGAAAATATATTAAGCCACGGGGCACGGGGGTATTATAGTACATTATGGTACAAGTGTGTAATGTTGGTGATTACCGCTGAGGCGCCATTGAGACCCGAGCCGTTAGGTGAGGGTCTTAAGCATAGGAATCTGGTCTTAAGAGAGCCGAGGACGGTAATCATCAATAGACACGTTTATCATACGACGTTTTTCAACACACTTGTGAAGAAAATAATACTAAAAAATCATTTCCAACAGTGAAAACGAGTCGGGATTTTTTTTTCGCAATGGTGGGCAAAATTATTCAGTTTTCCTATGCGCGCGCATCTAACAATAAATTATTATTATTATTTATTTATTTCAGATAAGAAATCCATAGTTTTGTTAGTATGTACAAATTCTTATATACTATGTTAGTCACATAAAATTACATACACTTACAATACATACACATCATGTCAAAAGTAAAGTACACTAAAATCAAAACAAAAAGAAAAATCAATTTATGCATTTTGGTACACTGTATGTAATATCATTTAAAATTAATGTCAATAAAATAAAACAAAATGCTTTGTAAAATCCAAAAAAATAAACAATTAAAATAAATTAAGAAAAATTTTAAATTAAATAAAGTTCAGCAAAATTTATAAATTAAAAGTCTGTGTTCAGTAGAGGTGAAATTGGAAATTTACAAAATTTATTTATTACTTCTCGACATGTAATCGAACACAATGCCACAATATTGGGCAGTCTGTTCGGCCCGCTATAACGCTAAGAATGCTGTTGCCACTGCCGCGGACACGACTTAGCAGCGAGGCGGCTCTTTTTCTAAGGATGGCATGAAAGCCATCGACATGTGCGTCTGAAAACATGCCCGATGCGCTACAGTGCCGCGGCAGCCCCATCAGCATCCTAAAAGCGTTATTATACTGAACGCGCAGGGCGCTGATTGTCCTCTGCGTATAGTTGACCCATAGACTGCACGTGTAAAAAGATTGGCAAAAAGCCCGAAACAATGTCACCTTTACTGCCTTGGTGCAGCGTGCAAATCTACGAGCCAACATATTGCATCGAACAGCCAACGCCCGGCGCTCCCTCTAAATGTCCTCGTGGTCTGAGAGGTCATCCGAGACCCAGTGGCCCAGGTACTTGAATCATGAAACTCTGGTTAACGGAACGCCATCTATGAAGACGGGTGGTACGTGCGTGACCTTATAGCCAGCAGATTGAAACACCAAGAGTTCACTTTTCTTCACATTATACCTGAGCCCATGAGCCCCGGCATAATCCACACATACTGTTCGCGACGGGGCATCACAAACAATAGTAGTATAGTTTGTTGTAAATATAAAATGTTATGAACAAACATACGTCTGCTTACCCCAGCGCGCTAGCTCGTACTAAACAGTTTTAGACGAGAATTTTTCTTTTATAGTTTTTTCAAACATAAAATTTCGACCACTTTTTGAGGCACTAAACATTAAGTTTTAGTGTATATGAGTATGTATTAAGTAAATATGGGGTCTAAAGAGTAAATTAGAATCGTTACATACATACTAAATGCGGTAGTTACGGAAAGAAAGCAAAATCAAAACAAGTCAAATTCCGTAAACACGACCTACCGCCATGACAGTTTAGTTCGAAATGAGCAGTCAGATGGCGGTGCACGATATATATAGTCTGGCGCGTAAGCAGACAAATTTGGTATTTTAGAATAGCGTTTTGAGGGCTTTATAATAGCCTATAGTACCTAAAATACGGTTATCTAGTATAATTAGAATTAATATACTATAGATAAAATGTGTAAGTAGTATTTTAAGCAAATAAAAAATATTTGTTTACGTTTTTTGGACCCCCCGAAAATGGCCGGGTCGCAAGTATCGATAGGTGCGCTCTGCCCACCTACCAATCGTATTATTTACCTTACACATTTATTTTGTTAGGAAACACCACCTAGGTGTTCTAGATAGTATACCTTGGTGCTATGACTGAAAAACTGTACATAATAACAGTACATAGCCAGGTTTAAAACAGTTTCACTCTGAGATGGTAAATACATGCATTTTTGCTCAAGTAAGTAAATAGAATTTTGGTTATAAGCGTTTTAGCGCTTCTAGGTGACCTGGAACTGTGTCCAGGCCCTATATATAGATGGCATCTATGTAATTCTAGTACATAGATCTTACTTACTTGAAATAATGTGTCTGTATGTGCCAGCATGGACGTTTCTACGCGTCTGCCAGAGGACCCACTACCTTCAGACACACTTGGTGCCTGAAGGATTATTGATATGCTATCTGAAGCATTACCTTTGGGGACCCTCGGGCACACGCCTGGACTCAGTCACAACACATAGCTAATATATAGCTACACATACACACACAGAGGCGTTAAAGCCGTGGAACAACACGATATTTGCTATTTCGGCCGCTTCCCGGCAACAGAAGTCTCAGAAGGGCTGGTGGTACACCTATCAGGGTACCACCATTCGATAGCCCAATTCTCCAGCTTCCCAACCACATTTTTGGAAGGAGCCTAGCTCTGGTGGTTAGGGAACTAACCGACTTAATATAGTAAGAGGTTCCATGGTTTTCTCGCATCGTCGACCACATCAGAGTGAATACTGGATCGAGGGTTGGAGCTGTATCCACCGGACTTCCACCATGGGGTAGCCCATCGCGAGGGCTATCCGATGACGGTTGGTGAATGCGGATCCGCCCACCAGCTCGAGTACAAACTCGCTAAATATGCCGAAAACAGGCACAGAAGCTATGTTTTCGCACTTTCACGTGGCTGTGCCCGTGAAGGTGACAGATGAAGCTGTTGAACTGTCACAGATCGATGGTCCAGGAGTAGGGCTACAAGTCCCTCGCTGGTACCCTGGCACTAAAGTGCACCATTGTATTTTAAAGTAGCATATAAAGCTACAAACTGACAGAACTTCCCCTTATTAGGCGTTCTCCACGCAAGGGCTCCGTGAAGGTAGCAGATATGGACCTGGACCAAGGTACGGAGGGAAGGTCTTCTCGAGACCTATCCAGAGACACAAGTCTCATCAAAATCGGTTCAGTAGAAGGGGGGTTTCTGTTGGTTTTCAGCGACTAGCCATAAGGTATTAATTTTATAATTAAAGTTTATGCGCGGTCGTTGTTTCGAGGTCCTCGTTACGGTCAAGTGTGTTAGTAGGATAGTGCGCTGAGACACCGTCCTAATCGTAGCCATTATTTCTAAATTTTAAATCCACGTCACTTTGCGTAACGGAGACCATGAAGAGACGTCGCTTTTGGACATGAAAACCTGACTTTTTTTCTGAACTGGACATCACGCCTTCCCCTCAACATCCTTGGCAGCCTTCCAACCACTGCAGGGTCAATACTTGCTCGAAGACAACTGAACAATAGGTGCAAGGGGCGTCAACGCGTTCAAGCTGAAGCCTTACAACCTTCAGTCAGCCTGGGGCCTTGATCGATCACGTCCGTCCCGCACATTTGCTGGTCCTGTCGAGCCGGATTTTTGAGCAAATGACCTACGCAGCGTTCCAGTGAAGATACAGGCCAATAGGAAGAGCCTAGTTCCAGTGAACAAAGAAGCCTGGCGTCCTGGGTTCCAGCGAAAATACAGGCCAACATTGAAGAGCCTAGTTCCTGAGAACAAAGAAAACCGTTGTCCCGTTCCTGAGAACAAAGAAAACCGTTGTCCCGTTCCTGAGAACAAAGAAGATAGACGTCCCGTAACCTTGTTAAGTGGGGTTACATTCCTATTTCTTTATCGAAAGTCAAACGTATCGTTCCTGTGAAGCTTGTGCCTGAGAACAAAGAAAACCGAGGCCCAAGCCAGTGAAAATTCCTGAGAACAAAGAAGCCTGACGACCATTGCTGAGAACGTATGTACCCTCAATATAAATCTGGTAAGAGTACACACCTACACAAAGTACCGACCGAGGTACGTAACGTTACGTGCGTGAGAAAAGTTCCAGTGAATAAAGAAACCTGACGTCCCCCTCGTAAACCTTACAAGTGTCGAGGTTAAGATCATATTTCTTTAACAGTCAAAAACAGTATAGAAACCCAGTAACTGGGAGATTAGCGTCGTCAAAAGGCGCGCGTACGTTTGACCTTGGTTAGTAGAAGCTTCTAGAGCGACTACCGGAGTGAAAAGTGCACGTGTGGTTTGGGACCCACGCGTGGACTAGCTCTAGAACATAACCATTTTGCTGGGACGCAACTGCCTTTCCTGAGCCGTTTCCTGTGGTGCCTAGCTGCTTCCAGAGAAGCATTTCGTTCCGATCAGATTACCGTCGCAAAAAGACGGAATTTTGAGTTGCCTCTGTTGTGTAACCTGCATACTGAGAAACAGTAGTATCTGAGAATACATAGAAACTGTATCCTGAAGGAACAAGTAGATTGCCTGAAGAGTTATCGCTGAAATTTCAGAATCGGAAATTTCATATACAGCGTGTCGAAAGCTTGTTTAGGAGATAGAACGAACATACAAACGTTCATAGAATTCCTGAAGGATTACGGCTGAAGGATTATCGCTGAAGCGCTATCCTAGAGGAGGCTTACACACAGAGGCATATTGTATAGTCGTGTGGGCGACTTGTTCTATAAAAAATAGAACGAAAAATAGTTCCTGTAAATTTCCTGAAGCGTTATAGCTGAAGACTTATTATTGACTTAGAATTTGTTTGGAAACAAATAGTCATATAAGAGACAGAAGTTCTCAATCGAAGCTTGGACCTTCGATAGCTGGAGTCTGGACTGACTACTAACGTCAAGTGTTAGACAGAAGTTTCTGCGAGTGGTATCAGACCAGCTGGTCATCCTTGAAGGCTGCTGGACAGGTTGACACGTATAAAACAGTAAGTACAGTGAAAACTTACTCAAGTGCTTACCCCTTGTGGGTCGATAGTAATATAGTGAACCTGTGTCGTGTCAACATAGCAGTTTTGAAGCTGATTTGGGACTTATAGTTTTGAAGACTGAATAAAAACTTATAGTCTGAAGGATAACCCGGAGTCAAGAGGGCCAGAGTTAACCCGGAGTTAAAAGTTAACCCGGAGTTTAAAAATATTTTTTCAATTTTGAAAAAGGAAGCGAACCCTCTTCGAGTCAACGATTTAAATTGGACTTAACCCGGAGTTACGACTTGGGTTTTTCGAGAGAAAACTTGAAGTTTGGACTTAGCTGTTTCGAGTCGACGTCTTGAAGCGAAGACTGGACTTGGACATAGCCGTTTGGAAGCTCGAAAATAGACTTAACCCAATCGTACTGAAGTTTAGAGTTGGACTTAACCCGTACGAGTTGACGTTTTGAACTGAAGTCTAGAGTTGGACTTAACCGTTTCGAGCTGACATTTTGGACCAGTCAGAATGCCGATAACCAGATCGCAGGACAAGAGACCTGAGGCGTGGACGGTCGCCATGGAGCGACCGGGTGCAGGCATACACCATCAATTGCCCCCACGCTCGCCGACAACGACTGATGGGACTGAACAGTCCGTACCGAACAGGAGCCCAACCGTGTCACAGATAGGTGACAATACGCCCACACACCAAGAGGAGGAACCACAGGAACCGAGCACATGCAGGAAGGCATCGAGAGAAGAAGGATCTTCAGAAGAAACACTGAAGCCTTCTGATGAAAAACAAAGGATCCAAGACAAGACCTTTGTACATAAGGAAATAATGGCTACCCGGGGTGACGCCCGTAATGAACATAGGAGACCGCCGTCTACAAGCAAGACGACCCGGTCACAGAGAAAAATCTCTAAGGCACGCGAAGACTTACTAAAGATTAAGTTGGAGCTTGCACAGTTAGCCCTTCAGAGAGCAGAAGAAGAACCTTCTGAAGCGGAATATATGGATGACAGAGACTCGAATGAAGAGTACGTGCGTTCCTGGCTCGAAGAGGCGCCAGAGCCCACACCGTTGAGGGAGGACGACGTCGCCAATGGGAAGCAAGATAGGCCTCCACCTGCGAGCGGCGACGCTGTAGCGGACTCCCAGACCCATATAGACCAACCAAAGACGAGGGCTAACATCGAACCGTCCAAGACGGAGCCACCAGGGCAAATAGAAGCGAAAGAGTCACTCCGTCCGTTTCTAACGGAGTTGACAACCGCTATAGCGTCGCTAGCCGACAGAAAAATCGAACCATGGACGCCTAACCGAACGGCGTCGCAGGTTATGTTGACTCTGCCGAACTTCGGTGGAGCTCACACAGAATGGCTGACTTTTCGAGCCATTTACGAGGCAACTGTTGCCTACTTCAGCGACATTGAAAACACAGCAAGACTCAGAAGGAGCTTGCGTGGTCGCGCACTGGAGACAGTGAGCTCAGAACTCATCGGGAACGCGAAACCGGATGAGATCATGAGAGAATTGGAGCTACAATTTGGACGTCCCGACTCAATAGCTCAGGCTGAAACCGACCGACTCAGAGGGCTGCCACGCTGCAGCGAACAGCCCAAAGATATATGCACCTTTGCAAGTCGGATCAGGAGCGGAGTCGTCACCTTGAGGGCCCTCAAGAAGGGACACTACTTACTCAACGCTGAGCTGATGCGCCAGCTAACTGAGAAGCTGCCCAATTCTCTACGTGTACAATGGTATAGAACGTACACAGAAAAGTACCAGTCGCTGCCAGACTTGTCACTCTTCAGCGACTTTATAACAGAGCAAGCTCACTTCTGCAGTGCATTCGCACCGCCCGAGAACATTAAAGAAACGGACTCGGTGGCGGGAAAACGCGTCATATAGAGGACGCACATAGTTACCGACAAGCCGGTAAACAAATGTCGAATTTACGACAAAGAGGGTCACTACGCGTCTGACTGCTCAAAGTACAGAGACGCAGCAAGTGACAAAAAATGGGAGCTAGCCAAGCATACAACTTGTGCTATCGCTGCCTTAGATACCGTCGTAAGAACCACAGCTGCAGCAAGAAGCAGTGTGGCCTCAAGGGGTGCACCGCCACGCACAATCGACTTCCTTACAACAGGAAGCCTCAGACAGAGAAGTCGCAGGAAACGGTGGCTAGTTCGCGAACTAATTCGAGTCAAGCTCTCCTGAAGATGATACCGGTCCGGGTCATAGGACCGGCGGGAGAGGCAGACACATACGCACTCCTTGACGACGGACCTACCGTCTCGCTGATCGACGAAGCAATCGCTCAGCGAATAGGAGCAGTGGGCCCAATTGAGCCACTGAAGATCGATGCCATAGGAAACAACAGGATCGATACTCCACAATCGAGACGAATAACAGTCGTTCGCACAAGCCAGTTGAATAATCGGGTGCCCTTCAATGCGCGCACCATTTCGAAGCTCAACCTGTCTTCACAGGCAGTCAATCATAAGGACCTGGCACGATGCAGGTACCTTCAAGACTTGACGTCTGAGCTTATATATCCGGCGGGAGTACCGAAGACACTCGTCGGACAAGACAACTGGCATTTGCTGCTGGCCACAACCCATCGCGTCAAGGACCATGATGGGCTGGACATTGCATGGTGCACACACCAGAACACTGGGCCAGCAGGTGCATTATGTCAACGGCACGCAGTCCGTTGTAGGGCGAGACACGGAACCACACCGGCGGTCCCGTGAAATCTCTGCCATAGCATAGCTGTATAGCCGATTTCTGACCCTCAGAAGAGGGCAGCAGGCATCCTGAACCGCGACATAAGGCGGTTGGATCGTGTCAACGGAACTCGGAACGTTGACGCGGGGCAAGATGCGGAACTGAACGAGCAGCTCCGTGAATTCTTCGCCAGCGAAATCTATGTACAGCCGGTTTCTGACCCTCAGAAGAAGGCAGAAGACATTCCAACCGCGACATAAGGCGGTTGGATCATATCAACGGGATGCAGTCCGTTGAAGGGCGAGACACGGAACCGAACCGGCGGCTCCGTGAAATCTTTGCCACAGAATCGTTGGCTATCAAGCCAAATAAGCCAGCTTCTGACCCTCAGAAGAGGGCAGAAGACATCCTGAACCGCGACATAAGGCGGCTAAAGAGCGGGCACAAAGAGACCCCTATGCTATGGCGGGAAGAAGCCATAGAAGTACCCGACAGTAACGAGACAGCTCTTACAAAGCTAGTCTCCATCGAGAAGAAGCCGGGTAGGAAACCGGATCTTCAGAGAAATATAGAGGGCGTGAATGACGCCATCACACGGCGCTTTCACCGACCATATAGAGGGCGTGAATGACGCCATCATACGGCGCTTTCACCGACCAACAGATAGACCAATAGAGGTCGTGAATATCGCCATCACACGGCGTTTTCACCACGAACGAGACACAGACAGAGCTCCGAGAGGCCTTCCGAGAGGAGGCCAGTCGCCGAGGCTGCCTGCCGGTGCTCCAAAACCGGCGGGAGCCCATAGCTGCGGGCCTGGCCTGCAGGAGGCCACCCCGCCCCCGTCGCCGACGGCCAGCCGCCACGCAACCCGTGGCCGCGAGGCCGCATCCAGGCCATATACCCTGGGCCTGATAGAGAAGTCCGGATCGCTGAGGTGCGCACCACTGGCGGCACTCTAAAGCGTCCGGTGAAGAAGCTCATTCGTCACTACCGAAATGAGCGTAGCAGAGTTCCCGCGGCGAGAGCAGAGCGACGTGTCGCTGAGCGTCGTGGCACGCGCGCTGCCGACGTGCGTCGCTCACTATGCGTGATGCAGCGCCGCGTCAACACATCGGGTCGACGCGACACTGCACGGCGGGAGAGATGTTCGCGACGGGGCATCACAAACAATAGTAGTATAGTTTGTTGTAAATATAAAATGTTATGAACAAACATACGTCTGCTTACCCCAGCGCGCTAGCTCGTACTAAACAGTTTTAGACGAGAATTTTTCTTTTATAGTTTTTTCAAACATAAAATTTCGACCACTTTTTGAGGCACTAAACATTAAGTTTTAGTGTATATGAGTATGTATTAAGTAAATATGGGGTCTAAAGAGTAAATTAGAATCGTTACATACATACTAAATGCGGTAGTTACGGAAAGAAAGCAAAATCAAAACAAGTCAAATTCCGTAAACACGACCTACCGCCATGACAGTTTAGTTCGAAATGAGCAGTCAGATGGCGGTGCACGATATATATAGTCTGGCGCGTAAGCAGACAAATTTGGTATTTTAGAATAGCGTTTTGAGGGCTTTATAATAGCCTATAGTACCTAAAATACGGTTATCTAGTATAATTAGAATTAATATACTATAGATAAAATGTGTAAGTAGTATTTTAAGCAAATAAAAAATATTTGTTTACGTTTTTTGGACCCCCCGAAAATGGCCGGGTCGCAAGTATCGATAGGTGCGCTCTGCCCACCTACCAATCGTATTATTTACCTTACACATTTATTTTGTTAGGAAACACCACCTAGGTGTTCTAGATAGTATACCTTGGTGCTATGACTGAAAAACTGTACATAATAACAGTACATAGCCAGGTTTAAAACAGTTTCACTCTGAGATGGTAAATACATGCATTTTTGCTCAAGTAAGTAAATAGAATTTTGGTTATAAGCGTTTTAGCGCTTCTAGGTGACCTGGAACTGTGTCCAGGCCCTATATATAGATGGCATCTATGTAATTCTAGTACATAGATCTTACTTACTTGAAATAATGTGTCTGTATGTGCCAGCATGGACGTTTCTACGCGTCTGCCAGAGGACCCACTACCTTCAGACACACTTGGTGCCTGAAGGATTATTGATATGCTATCTGAAGCATTACCTTTGGGGACCCTCGGGCACACGCCTGGACTCAGTCACAACACATAGCTAATATATAGCTACACATACACACACAGAGGCGTTAAAGCCGTGGAACAACACGATATTTGCTATTTCGGCCGCTTCCCGGCAACAGAAGTCTCAGAAGGGCTGGTGGTACACCTATCAGGGTACCACCATTCGATAGCCCAATTCTCCAGCTTCCCAACCACATTTTTGGAAGGAGCCTAGCTCTGGTGGTTAGGGAACTAACCGACTTAATATAGTAAGAGGTTCCATGGTTTTCTCGCATCGTCGACCACATCAGAGTGAATACTGGATCGAGGGTTGGAGCTGTATCCACCGGACTTCCACCATGGGGTAGCCCATCGCGAGGGCTATCCGATGACGGTTGGTGAATGCGGATCCGCCCACCAGCTCGAGTACAAACTCGCTAAATATGCCGAAAACAGGCACAGAAGCTATGTTTTCGCACTTTCACGTGGCTGTGCCCGTGAAGGTGACAGATGAAGCTGTTGAACTGTCACAGATCGATGGTCCAGGAGTAGGGCTACAAGTCCCTCGCTGGTACCCTGGCACTAAAGTGCACCATTGTATTTTAAAGTAGCATATAAAGCTACAAACTGACAGAACTTCCCCTTATTAGGCGTTCTCCACGCAAGGGCTCCGTGAAGGTAGCAGATATGGACCTGGACCAAGGTACGGAGGGAAGGTCTTCTCGAGACCTATCCAGAGACACAAGTCTCATCAAAATCGGTTCAGTAGAAGGGGGGTTTCTGTTGGTTTTCAGCGACTAGCCATAAGGTATTAATTTTATAATTAAAGTTTATGCGCGGTCGTTGTTTCGAGGTCCTCGTTACGGTCAAGTGTGTTAGTAGGATAGTGCGCTGAGACACCGTCCTAATCGTAGCCATTATTTCTAAATTTTAAATCCACGTCACTTTGCGTAACGGAGACCATGAAGAGACGTCGCTTTTGGACATGAAAACCTGACTTTTTTTCTGAACTGGACATCACGCCTTCCCCTCAACATCCTTGGCAGCCTTCCAACCACTGCAGGGTCAATACTTGCTCGAAGACAACTGAACAATAGGTGCAAGGGGCGTCAACGCGTTCAAGCTGAAGCCTTACAACCTTCAGTCAGCCTGGGGCCTTGATCGATCACGTCCGTCCCGCACACATACAGTGAGCAGTTTTCGAATGGCGCTAATGGAGGGACCCAGCAACACCATATCGTCCGCGTAACTGATGTTATTAATGAATTTTCCATCTATCGAACATCCGACATTGGTGCTGCTGAGCCCCTCGATCAGTCCGTTCACGTACAGATTGAAGAGACGAGGCGAGGTTAAACCGCCTTGCCTAACTCCACACCTCAACCTGTACGCGTCGGAGGTCACGCCAGCCCATCTTATTGCATTAACCTGGTTGTTGTACCAATAATCAAAAATGTTAATTACCTCTTCAGGGAGGCTGGTTTCCGTCCTCATTTTGTGCCAAAGCAAATCATAGGACACCAAATCGAAAGCTTTAGAAAGATCTAAAAAACAGGCATATACAGGAGTCTTCCTGTCAGTGTAGTACCGGACAGTATGCTATGCATATGTACATGCTATAAAAAAACATTATTTTTAGTCTAAGGCGATCGGCCATAGACTAAAAATAATGGTTTTTTTATGGCTTTTCGCGGATTGCGTTTTAGCCATAACCACGTAAAAAATGGGGAATTTCAAGTTTTCTTTATTACAGACATAAACAAAATTTATATTTGAGTGAAAATTTTATTTATTAAACACGTAAAAGTTGAAATTATCTATTTAAATACGAAGTTGCATGAAATGTGTTGTTTTTGTACTATTGATCACGACCTTTTTTGTATCGAAACTTTTTTAAGAACAAAGCAACTCAATCAATAAATTAAAAAAAAACTCTATAACTCACTTGTGAATAATAGTAATGAAAAAGTCACAGTTTGATAACAGGTGTCATTATGTGCCTAATTGCGGTGAAATTAGAGCCACTTTATGAGCAAGTGTGTTGAAAAATATGTTGCATCATTCATCAAGGCTGGCCGATAGATGCAAACCATCGGGAAGTCAGAAAAGCCCTTAGGTTAAGAAACCGTGTGTGGGCAGGTCGGTGGGTATAATCGTGCAAATGAAATCACAGAAATTATTCGATACACTGGGTTTATTTTAAATAGTCACAGTTACAATCCTGCTTACTAATATTACGATGGACACTGATTCTACGACGTGTTAGCTCTGAGGCTGTCGGTACTTGACCGCTCTATTCCACTGTCCCCACCGCGCAAGCGCTTAGTAAAAGCGCGGCAATGCGTAGTTGTTCTTGCTTTGCCGCCAGATGGCGTGCTTGCGATTTGTTTTGACGTCCGTACTATTGACTAAACCCGACAAATATGTTAATCTATTCACTATTTCGTTCTCGAAAGTTCTTAGCTACTTGTGATTTAGTCGGTTCGGATATTGACTTAATAGATGGACATCGACAAAAGAAAATAAATACTTTAATATTTCTCTAAGATAATACTATAAAGAGGCCCGCCCTGCGTTATTCGAGCTTAAATATTATTAATTTAGAGATCATTATAATTACGGATGTTATGATTTTATTTTTATATATTTTTACATGGTTCATAAACTTATATTTATTATCTGTTTTACACAGCTGACTACGTTATTTAAACAATTTTTAATGGCATTTGTACAAAAATTTTACTGTTCCAAGTATATTTTATAAGTTGGTCGACTTTTACTCGTAAAGCTGTAAAGCCTACTTGTGCTGTGCTAGTTTTCCTTTTAATTTCGTTATATATACTACGTCCGTGATTTTTTCACATAGCCAAAATCAACCATTTCGCTGGCAGGGGGGAGGGGACACTCTAACAAAAAAAAAAACAATATACAGCTTAATTTTACACAAACGGATCTCTGAATCGAAAAATGGCTTTAACAGACCCGTAATACTTTGAATGGCCTATCCAACGATACGACACACCATGGGATAGACGAGAAAAAAACATACCCACTTTATGTCTATGGGAGGTACCCGAAAAAATATCAATATTTTATTTTACCACTTGGAATTATTAATATGTATATCCATGCCAAATTATAGCTTTCTAGTACTAAGAGCACAGTTTAAATATACAAACAGTTTGGAAACTATATACCTACAAACGCTCGAAACGGCACACTAACACAAAAATACGTGACCACTCGTCGCGACGCGGCACTTAGTACTGACATTACCTAGAAAGTGCACGAACGGTCTCGTCGGTGCGTACGTTTGTGTAAGTGTGCCTTTTCGAGCGTTTACAGGTAGTTTCCATACTGTTTGTATTATTTATACTGTGCTAAGAGTCTCTGAGCTAAGCTGCGGACGGACAGAGGGACATAGCGAAACTATACGGGTTCCTTGTTGACTTCAGAACCCTAAAAAGTACTAAATACAGGTTAGCACTTTTGTGAAAACCTTACATACTTACTTGAAAGTGCTTAGTCGCAAATCGTCTCTTTCACAAAATGTCTACTGGTCGTAAAATGTATTTTTCTCGTAATGTCGCTTTCGCAGAATGTCTGTTTCGCAAAAGGTCGCTGGCTCACAATGCTTCTTTCGCAAAATGTTGCGTTATTAACTTAGAATGAATTAGGAAAAAGCATCCTTTTCTTAAACCTGGTTATACACACATCAACACGGTCTAGGCATATTTCATACTCAATTAAATAACTCGAAAAGTACTGGCCGCATTGGAATCTTTTATACACCGATTTGTTTGTAATTTATCTCAGACTAATTCCAAATTCAAGCTCTAATTTCACCGCAATTAGGCACATAATGACACCTGTTATCAAACTGTGACGTTTTCATTACTATTATTCACAAGTGAGATAAAGAGTATTTTTTTTTAATGTATTGGTTGAGTTGCTTTGTTCATAAAAAAGTTTCGATACAAAAAATATCGTGCTCAATAGTACAAATGCAACACATTTCATGCAACTTCGTATTTAAATAGATAATTTCAACTTGTACGTGATTATTAAATAAAACTTTCACTTAAATATAACTTTTGTTTTTGTCTGTAATAAAGAAAACTTGAAATTCCCCATTTTGTACGTGGCTAAAACGCTATCCGCGAAAAGCAAAAAAAAAGATATCTCATTATTTTTAGTCTATGGCCGATCGCCATTGTTAGATACGCGCGCATAGGAAAACTGATTAATTTTGCCCGCCATTGCGAAAAAATTTCACAACTCGTTTTCACTGTTGGAAATGATTTTTTAGTATTATTTTCTTCACAAGTGTGTTGAAAAACGTCGTATGATTCACGTGTGTATTGATGATTACCGTCCTCGGCTCTCTTAAGACCCTCACCTAACGGCTCGGGTCTCAATGGCGCCTCAGCGGTAATCACCAACATTACACACTTAGTTATAGTATTTTT
The DNA here is from genome assembly GCA_964057195.1 of Orthosia cruda. Lineage (NCBI taxonomy): Eukaryota > Metazoa > Arthropoda > Insecta > Lepidoptera > Noctuidae > Orthosia > Orthosia cruda. Next base: position 41,862,377 of record OZ059836.1, read on the forward strand.
TCATTTTTAAACGAAAGATAAAGTTAAAATTGAGGTATTGTAGCCATGCAACGCCAACACTTGACGAGGGCGGAGATGTTACGAGCTGTGGGAATGCTGGAAGCTGGGTCTGTTCAGCGTAATGTTGCTGAGGCCATAGGGACCCACCAAAATGTAATTTCAAGATTGTGGACACGCTATCGTGCCACAGGTGAAGTAGCGGAGAGGCACCGGGGGCCAAGTCGCATTACTACCCCCAGACAAGACCTATTTTTGCAAATTACTGCGCGAGCTCAACCAAATGCAACGGCGACTCAATTGGTCCAAAGGCTGCGAGTGGAACACCAAGTGCTTGTGAGTGACCAAACTGTAAGAAGGCGACTGCATGAAAGCAATCTACGCTCTCGTAGACCACTCCGGGTCCCACCTTTACGGAGAGGCAATCGTGGACGACGATTAGAATGGGTTCGGAACCACGTGGACTGGGGCCGTGAGCAATGGTCCAATGTGCTGTTCACGGATGAATCCAGGTTCGGCTTCCATCCAGATTCACGAAGGACGCGTGTTTGGCGAGTTCCTGGACGATGGAGCCGTCTTCAGAACCCTCAGGAAATTCACCCATACCAAGGAGGAACAATTATTGTTTGGGCAGGAATTCGTCTTGGAGGACGGACGGATCTCGTTTGGGTGCGGGGCAATATGACGGCAGAACGATACGTCCAACAGGTGCTGGGGCCCGTAATCTTGCCCCACAGAACACAAATGGGGCAAGATTTCCTGCTCATGCACGACAACGCCCGGGCACACACGGCGAGAACGGTAGCAGCTTGGTTACATACACACAATGTTAGGGCCTTAGACTGCCCTGCTCAATCGCCAGATCTAAATCCCATTGAGCATGCGTGGGATATGCTGCAAAGAAGAGCTCTGAAGGAAGTTCCTGAAAATCTGGCTACAGAAGATCAACTTTTTGCGCACCTCAGAAGGACATGGGACAATATTCCGCAGCGAGACATTGACAATCATGTTCTGAGCATGCCGAATCGTTGCCGATGTGTTATAAACATCATGGGCGCTTTCTCAGACTACTAACTTCAAGTTTATAAACACAAATTAAATGTATTTTTTTTATATTTTTCAGTTTTTACTCATAAATTAAAAGTTAATTCATATACGGTTTCCGTCTATTCTTCATTTTTTTCCATAAAATCCTGAAATTTTAATCGAAGTACCTTAACCATTATTAAAAAATGGTAGAATATTAAATAACGTATGTTTTAAATAATACATGTCATATAAATAATTAACACATTGATAGTAATTCGCTTTTTTTAAAATATCCCTAATGATGATGTGTTTATTTTATTCGCTACGCTTCGATCGACAATCTATTGATCACGTAATTATGACACAATATCTTACGAATACATCCCGATTCAAACAGTAAAATGTCAATAAACTTTTGAACGGCTGAACCGATTTTCATCAAACATAGTCAAGAACACTCGATAAAATCACCTTTCTAACAAAAAAAATACGAAGAAAAAATCGTTTCATCCGTTTAGGAGCTATGATACCACAGGCAGATACACAAATACACTTATACAAAAACTCAAAGGTACACACGTTAAACTTATAACACCCCTCTTTTTACCCGGCTGCCGAAGGAGGGTAATGGGTTTATCAGTCTATGTATGTATTTTTGTTCCTATGTGGCGTTCCAGAGACCGTTGGCCGATTTTGATGATTCTTACGTCAATCGATCCGTCTTAACCCTGCGAGTGTCACTGGCTACATTAAAATTGAATAAAAAACTTTTTACTAACTAATACTACCGGCTTCCAAATAAGAAAACTACAAAGTGAAAAAAAAGTCTAAGGTAGTCTAAAAGGTAGTAAGGTACTTATAATGCCAGAATAGATTACCCGAATATCATGAAACGGTACACAACCGGTGAAATAAGAGTGTACCAAGGCGAACTATACACATCTGCGTACCCCTTTAGAACATGCTGGCGTGATGTTATGTTATGAAATAGTATAAACAATAAACAGACATGCGAATGCAGCAATCCCGAGACACTTGCCTTTATTTATTGAAGAGTTCTGTTGTATATCTCCGAAGTTCGAAAAATATATAACACTTACATGTTTAAATGTACCTAATTCTAAAAAAAAACTTAAATAAAAAGTAATAAATAAAAAAGTTAATTAAAAAAATCAAAAACCCTACTGCTTAAAAAGCGAACTGAAAAGACATCAACAAGAAGAAAATCATGCTGTGCAGTCGGAGGATACATATTCGCGAGCTGACTGACCGAAACCAGATAAGTAGTACAGTTAAGCAGTCGGGTTTTTGATTTTTTGAATTAACTTTTTTTCCAAAAATGTGTCGGGGTTTTTAAAATTTTACTTGTATTTATATTATGTATACGTAGTACCGAGTACGTAGTAGGAGAGACCGCATCATATCCCGCAAGTCAAAGATGACGCTGGTGAACTCTCTTTTGTTCTGTAACTTGCACCTACTTTCTGTGCAAATAAAGATTTGTTCTATTCTATTCTATTCCATCTTTAGTTACGGCTCGGAAACGTGAACGCTAAGGAAGGCTGATCGTGATCGCATTGACGCTTTCGAGATGTGGTGTTGGCGAAAGATGCTGCAAATTCCAAGGACTGCGTTCCACACAAACGAGTCTATCCTTCGACAACTGAACGTCAAGGCCAGGCTCTCCACCACCTGCCTGCGAAGAATCTTGGAGTGTTTTGGTCACATTGCCCGAAAGGATGGTCATAACCTCGAGCAGCTGATGATGACTGGCAAGGTCGAAGGCAAGAGCCCGAGGGGCCGCAGCCCGATCAGATAGTCTGAACAAATACGTGCAACGCTGAAGACCAAGCTGGACGATGCACTCCACGTCGCCAAGGACAGACACAGATGGAGAATCATCGTCAGAGAAAAGTTGTACTCCTGTCGGGGGAATCACGACCCTCAGTAATGAGGAACACGACGCGAGGAGGAAGGACGTAGTATTTAGTTTGTACGTTTAACAACTGACATAAAGTTCATTATAATAATAATATAAAAATAAGACTCTGTGGCTCGACTTGACAGACGGATGCCAAAATTTTACTCTACCAAATTTATTACAAAATATATAATTTCAACCATCTAAATTGATATATATATCTGCCAAACCAAGAAAAAAAAACCATAAAACAATAACATTATCAAAATTATGACCGATTTATACATTGAATTACAAAATATGAGAAAAATGAATACTACGTCATGTTAACGAGAGCTGCCGCTGCAAGACAAGCACGCCCACCACCTCCGGCCTCGTCGCCCAGCTCCACCTCGCCGCCGCCGGAAACCAGCCCCACCGTGAGTGCTGTAAGTTGTGACACCGGCTGTGGCAGTTGCGTCGAGCTCGAGCGACGAGTACTTCTATCCGCAGACGACACCACCACCTGCGCGTCGACGGGGAGGACGCCGGCCACCGGACCGCTTAGGACCTCGAGGCTTACCGGTCTCTGATAGGGTGCCAGCACCCGGCGGAAGTGTGCAGCGCATGAGATGGACACAATCCATTAATGAAAATGTCATGCGCGCATACTTTGGGGCTACAAAGGGCGGAAACAACCTGACCGCGTACCGTGTCCGGATACTCTCTTTGTTTCAGGTGCTTGAGCCAGCCGTCAACGTTTCGGCCCAACGACTTTCGGATCAGGTGCGGGTCATCCAGCGTAATCGTATGTTGGATGATACTGTACTTGATCGCCTCCGAACGGAAATGGGTAACCGTGTCACTGCCCCATCGTCGTAGGCTGTGGTGCTACCACAGTCCAACCACGCTGACGAGGAGAGTAGTGACAGGGTTACGAACGTAAGTACCTAGTGCAATGAGGAATTGAGGAGTGCTTTGGGTGTGCTATTCGGGAGTATAGCAACATGCTACCCGAACTTAGGCCACGATTACCTCGTATGGCCATGCATAACAAGAATAGGGCGCTGGTGGCTGTTCTGGATCCGCAGTTGTCAAACTATTTTGATGACTGCAAAGACCTCACTGATACACATTCGATCATGTACTGCGCGGCTGTAGCGGCATGTCGTGTAGCTCATGTCAAATTTGCAGATGACAGAGCTACACGACCGAAACCAGCCGTACCGGCTTGGCAGTGCAGGATCGAACGTCGTATTGGTGGGGCCAGAGCACTCATCGGCAAACTAATTTGTTTCAGGGAGGGCAATAGCCGCCCAGGAGTGATGCGCTTTGTGAGACGGGCGTTTTCGGGGACTGATGTCAGCCCCCGAGACTATATATCCCATGTCACAGAGCGCATCGACTTCCTGAAACAAAAAGTGTATGCATGGGCAAACCGTATTCGTAGGTACAGGCGGAGAGTGGAGCGATACACCCAGAATCGCACATTCCAAAGTAATGAAAGGTGGGTTTATCGGGCTTGGGAGCGACCCGACCAAGGTGTGACTGATACGCACCTGCCGGATGATGACGCTATGTGTTCATTCTGGCGCAGCATCTGGTCGGTGCCTGTCAGTCACACCGAAGGTGAATGGACTCGGGAGATCGAACGAGCGTGAGATCCAATACAAGAAATGGGGGCTATCACGAACTTTTGGATCAAGTGGCTACAAAGGTCGCACGCTCGTTTGGCATCTCAGTACCAGGCAGCCTTAGAGTCTGGTTCGCTACCCAAGTTCCTTACAACAGGAATAACCCACCTGCTCCACAAGTCTGGTATACCGCGGAAGCCAAAAATTATAGACCAATTACATGTTTACCAACGGTCTATAAGGTTCTTACATCCATTTTGAGAGTTAAAATTAATAAACACGTCGACGATAACTCCATCATGTCGGTCTCTCAGAATGAATGTAGGAACGGGTCTCGCAGTACTAAGGAGCTACTCCTTATTGATATGGCCATTAGCCAACAGGTTCGGCGTTCCCGAAAGGATCTGTCGACATGTTGGATAGATTATAAGAAGGCCTATGACTCGGTGCCTCATACATGGCTCATGAGGGTGCTAGAATTGTATAAAATAGATACAACTCTACGCACCTTCCTCATGTCGTGTATGAGGCAATGGAGCACAGTCCTTCGCGATCCAGGATGTCGAAATATCCAGAGGAATAGCGAACCTGTAAGGATAGAGCGAGGTATATTCCAGGGCGATAGTTTGAGTCCACTTTGGTTTTGCCTAGCCTTAAATCCTCTAAGCATGATGCTGGAGAATTCAGGGCTAGCCTATCGGATGAAGAGAGGTGGTCAGATTATATCTCACCTCCTTTACATGGATGACTTGAAGCTCTTTGCTCCCAGTAATCTTCAGCTGATGGAGCTACTAAAGGTAACTGAAACTTTTAGTAGCGCCATCAGGATGGAGTTTGGTGTGGACAAATGTGCGGTCATGCATGTAAAGCGAGGGGAGATTGTGGAATCCGTAGGAATTCAACTTGCGGATTCCATAAACCTGAGATCCCTCTCTCCAAACGAAACCTATAAGTATTTGGGTATGTCGGAAGCGTTAGGTATCAGTACTACTGACATGAAGCAATCGTTGAAGGAACGCTTCTTTGGCCGCCTGAAGAAGGTATTCAATAGCCTTCTTTCGGGCGGAAACAAGGTGCGCGCCTTCAACGGTTGGGTCATGCGTCATGTCATGTCATGAGTGACTGATGTACTTTTTCGGCATACTCAAATGGAGTCAAACGGAACTTGATGCCCTGGATAGGCGGGTCCGTACACTGCTGACTGCATATCGAATGCATCACCCACGATCGTCAGTCATGAGATTGTATATCCCGCGGAAGTGTGGAGGCCGAGGCTTTTTAAATGCCAAAAACCTCCACAACCGCGAGATATGCAATCTCAGAGAATATTTTCTAAACACCGACGTGGGTATTCATCGAGATGTAGTAGCAGTGGACAAGGGACTCACCCCGCTCTCCTTGGCGAATGAGAACTGGCGCAAGCCTGTAGTGCTTGACACTAACGACCGCAAGGAGGTATGGCAGAGTAAGGAGCTTCACGGACGCTTTTTTCGGGCCCTACATGGGTCCGATGTAGACCAATCAGCGTCCGTGGCCTGGCTGCGATTCGGCTTCGATATTTCCAAAAACATAGCCAGGGTGTTAAAGGAGAACCAACAGAACCCATTTCCAGCATTTTTGAAATTTTTATCTGTTTGTCTGTTTATCTGAGTGTCTGTTTATTTTCGGTCTCTAATCATACTAATAATGTCAATAATGACGTTGACGTGCGTGCAATGTGGTTCGTAATTTCGCTGCCGCTATTGCCTGTCTGAATAGCCTAACGATAAAAGTCCTACTATACTTAAGGTTGCGAGTTCCAGTCCCAGCTATGGAAAGATATTTTAACCGAATTTCCAAAAAGGAGGAGGTTCTATGTTCGACATTAATGTTTATTTTGTTTATGTTCACCGATATCTCCGTCAATTGTCAAAATCAGTCATTTTGAAAATTCTTTTTTGTTATAAGAGTATGTTTCCAAATTAGTCCCATTTTAATTTGGTGAAGATTTGATGTAGAACTTTGGAGATATACAATAGAACTCTTTAATAAATGACGGAAAATCTCTCGGGATTGCTACAATTGCATGTCTGTTTATTGTTTATACCATTTCATAACATAACATCACGCCAGTACGCTCTGAAAGGGTACGCAGATGTGTACAGTTCACCTTGGTACACCTTCATTTCACCGGTTATGTTCAAGTTTCATGACATTCGGGTAATCTATTCTGGCATTATGGGTAGCTTACTAAAGAACTTGCCTATTAGGTACAACAAAAAAGTGAAAAATAACTTTATTTTTGGAAGTCGGTGTCCATAACGCAAAAAAAATGGTACCTACCAAAGAAACATCCATTTGTTAAAAAGTTTTTTTGCTTTGTATTATGCTATGTACAATTTCGCCGCAAAAATTCGCTTCTATTCCATTCCGCGGCAATGTAACGTTAATCTTTGCCTGTTATGGCAGTACAAACACATACTCACGTCTGTCTGTATGTTACGTTACAGGTAGCGGCGTTCATAATGGCGCGTCGCCTGGCGCGGCGCGCGGCGTGCGGTGGCGTGGGAGAGGGCGAGCGCGCACTGGCCCCGGCCGGCGAGAAGGAGGGCGGCGTGTGCGCCTGCGCCGTGCCCGCCGCCGACGACGACAGCGACTCCGCGGACGCCGAGCGCGTGCCGCCCGGCTGGCGCAAGAAGGCCAACCTGCGCATGTACACCATACTCGACAAGATTTTCTAGCAGGTCAGTTCCAGACTCATACATAAACTCACGCCTTTTTCCTGTAGAGGCTGGCAGTAATTATAGAACGCCACCTGCTACGATCCTTACATAAGTATTTATTTCGCTTTATTTATTTTCCTACTAGCTCTTTATTATTACTATTAACTATCTAGTTGAAGTCATCTTTGCGCGCGGCGCCAAATGTGGGTAAGCTTGTGTGGGTGGTTGTTTGCTCGCGACAGCGACCACACAGGGCTGTGTTGTCGATGACTCGCGACGACGACTGCCGCGTCACTGCCACACAAATGCATAATGTATAATAGGAACGCCCGCACACATGGCGCCGCGCACACAGATGACTTGAAGTATCTATTACCCGCGGCTTCGCTCCCGGGGCCCTCCTCACAGAACCTGTTGATTTTTTTGGGGTTAATTAAAAAAATCATCAAACATCTGGTTTTGATCAGCCAGCTCGCGAACATGTATCCTCCGACTGCACAGCATGATTTTCTTCTTGTTTACGTCATTTTAGTTCGCTTTTTAAGCAGTCGGGTTTTTTGTTTTTTTTATTTATAACTTTCTAGTTGCTTTTTTTTTAGAATTAGGTACATTTAAACATACAAGTGTAGTATTTTGATGCCCTACAGGATGGGTTTGGAGTAAAAAAATTGTGCTCCACGATATGGCGCCATTTTATTATTTTCCTATTTCAATGTAGCCAGTGATACTCGCACGGTTATAACGAATCGATTGACGTAAGAATCATCAAAATCGGCCAACACGTTTGGTCTCTAGCACGCCACATAGGAACAAACATACATACATAGACTGATAAACGCATTACCCTCCTTCGGCAGTCGGGTACAAAGAAGCCTATGTCACTCCGGAAAAATGTAGTTTTCCATAGGCAAAATGTAGTTTGTACCCTACTCCCCGACGCAAAGGAGGATAATGTGTTTTACTATATATGTACTATGGGCCAAAGCTATATCTGATCACTTTGAAAACAAAATCCCATGCACAAGATGACCACAGCTGCGTCGGCCTTTTTTACGTTGACCATAGCCAAATGATTTGTTTGTTTTTTTCCGTCTTTTTTAATTACAAAAACAAGGGGCTGACAGGTACTAGAGAAACAGTCACCCGATGCTGCGATGCTATTGGTTGATGAGTATAAGTCGGCGTTAATTTAGCGGGCGAGCCCTGCAAGCAGAAATATTCCTTACGGTGATCAGATATAGCTTTGGCCGATTGTACCTATGTATGTTTGTGGCGTTCTAGAGAGCAAACTTGCAGTCAGATTGTGATAACATGATCTTACGTCAGTCGATTAGTCTGAGCCATGCGAGTGTCACTGCTAACATTCAATATAAGAAAAAAAACTTTTTAACAATAAAAAAAGCAGAGCTTATTAAGCAGTCGGATTTTTGTTTTTTTTATAATTGCCTTTTTATATTTATAACTTTTTAGTTATTTTTTTAGAATTTTTTACATTAAAACATGCAATTGTTATATATTTTTGATAACACCGCTTAAAACCCTTTATTTTGATACCCCACACGATGGGTTTGGAAAAAAAAACAATAATTGGACCCCTCACAATATAGCACCCAAAATCCGCCATTTTTCTGTTTTCCAATTTTAATGTAGCCAGTGACACTCGCAAGGTTAAGACAAATCGATTGACGTAAAAAATCATCAAAATCGGACAACGCGTTTGGTCTCTGGAATGCCACATAGGAACAAACATACATACATACATAGACTGATAGGGACTCTCTACTAAAAGAACATCTTATCTGTACACCTACATTTAGCAAATAAACGATTTCATTTCGATAAACACATTACCCTCCTTCGGCGGTCGTGTAAAAAATTAGAAAACCGACTTCTAAAACAAAACACTACAAAGCGAAAAATAACTTTCTTTCCGAAGTCGGTGTCTTTGATACCTATTGTTTTCCGTTTTTCGACATCGACTTCGGAAAAGAAAGTTATTTTGCGCTTTGTCGTGTTTTGTTTTGGAAGTCGGTTTGATTTATTTATTAAATAGTTTTTTATTTATCTCTTTTTAGTTTTGGTAGGTACCTCCAAATACCATGAAAATCATTTACAGCCAAAGTAAATCTCATAACGATTCCAATAAGCCCAAAAACGACTAGGATCCATTGTTTTATTTCGGCGTTCCAGTGCCTACCTTCCGGCTTCATCATCAGATCAGTTCAATGTTACCATTTCCATTATTGTATATTTATCATTAAGGAGTTCCAGTGGACACTGTGGGTTTCTTCATCAGTTCCATTTCGCCAAATGACACTTTCTGAGTGTAAATGATTGCATTGTTGATAAAAATACCAAAATCGCTATATATATGCCTATAATATTTAAGGGGTTCCTCGATTTCTCGGGGATGCCATCATCAGATCCTGGTTTCCTTATCATGGTACCACCCTTGGGATATCTCCTTTCCAAAAAAAATAATCATCAAAATCGGCTCATAAACGACGAAGTTATCCGAAAAAAAAAGGTATACGGTCGAATTGAGAAACCTCCGACTTTTTGGGAAATCAGTTAAAAAAAGAAAATTGGCGCCTTTTGGGCGCCAATTGTGGTGTTCCAATTTTTTATTACTTTCAAACCCATCGTGCGCGATTGCAAAATAATGTTTTTAAGAGGTGATTACCAAATTATATACTACAGTATTTATGTTTATTAAAAAAATATTATAGATATAAGAAAAACCGGCCAAGTGCGAGTCGGACTCGCACAACGGATTCTGTACCATTATCGCAAAAACGGCAAAAAGATCACGTTTGTTGTATGGGAGCCCCACTTAAATATTTATTTTATTCTGTTTTTAGTATTTGTTGTTATAGTGGCAACAGAAATACATCATCTGTGAAAATTTTAACTGCCTAGCTATCACGGTTCATGAGATACAGCCTGGTGACAGACGGACAGACAGACAGACAGACGGACCGCGGAGTCTTAGTAATAGGGTCCGTTTTAACCATTTGGGTACGGAACCCTAAAAACCGCCGATACAAATACCTCTTTAAACTACATAATTTATCTAGTAGTAAACACGCTTCAATCGACAATCTATCGAAAAACGTAATTAGAACACGATATCTTGCAAAAATACCAGTATTCGAAAAAAACAAAAACCCGACTGCTTAAGGACGCTGTTACATTTTCGACGAACTCAAATTTAGGTATCTAGTAGCACACAACAACATTACGCGCACGCACTCATTGAAACTACTGAGCGCTCGATTTTATACATCACTCAAATAATATTGGTCCTTGTTATTATTTTTTAATTTTATTGAAGTTGATTCAGGAAGGTTGGCACTTTGAAAATGCATTTGGTAACTGTTACAAACCGTCGTCGTAAAAAATAGGTTATTATTTTCAACCGACTCCAAAAAAAGGAGGTGCTCTATCTATTCGACCCGTATGTATACGCGATTTTCCTTAAAACTACTCATCCGATACTATCGGGTTTACGTCGATTAATGTATGTGTTTTCACGGAAGGTTTTATTGTATAATATATTAGGATATGATAAAGATCTTCGGAGATAGACAATGGAACTCTTCAATAACAAATAGCAAATGACCTGCGATTAGTGTGATCGTATAGTTATGTTTTGTTTTCACCATACCATAATATAAAATCACGCTTGTACGTTTTTAGGGGGTTAACAGATTTATTTAGTATACCTACCCAATATGGGGTACCAAGACAGACAGACAGACGGACCGCGGAGTCTTAGTAATAGGGAAAAACCTAAAAATGACTTGAACATTTTGCATTACATATTATATAAAATATTACCATCAAAATTTTTTGGAGTATTACATAATGAGCATCAGCTAATGACATACTACCCAAAAACCATGAAAATGTCACCCATGACGAAAAGATGTCAAATTTTTGTCGGCGCCATCTTGTATTTTGGTTTTGACCCCGTATTCGATATGAGCGACCCCAAAATCCATGACAATGACACCCATGACGCAAAGATGTCAAATTTTCGTCGGCGCCATCTAGTATTTTGGTTTTGACCCCATATTAGATATAAACTACGCCAAAAACCATGAAAATGACACCCATATCGAAAAGCGGTCAAATTTTCGTCGGCGCCATCTTGTATTTTGGTTTTGACCCCATATTCAATTTAAGCGACCCCAAAAAACATGACAATGACACCTGTGACGAAAAGATGCCAAATTTTCGTCGCCGCCATCTTGTATTTTGGTTTGACCCCGTATTCGTCATACATACATACATACAAACCGGTTCAAATCATAAATCTCCTCCCACCCATCCACTTCTAACCTTCACCGCCGCCAGCTTAACCTTACCCAACCATATCCTAACCTTACTAAGAGCTGCTTAAACCCACCCATCCATTTCTCAACCTTGTCAACAACTGCTTAACAATACCTATCCAAATCCTGATCATACCCAACATAATTTCTAAATCACATTCTAATAATAAAAGGAAACTCAAACATACTTTTATTTCGGTCCGGTAAAATATCAACTCCTTTCGATCACGACATACGACTCACGCATGCACACTACAATCTTTTCTATTACTTTTATCGTATTTATTTTTTGCAAAAAAAGCGATACGCTCGTCCTTCCACGAGCGCTTCTGAGCGCGGAATGATAAGCTTCGAGTGCAAAATGTATGAAGAAGTCGGCAAGTGTTTTTATTTTAGCTAATAATTAAAATATATATTGATTTGGGTAAAAAATAATTATCTGAACCTGTAAAGAACTATATATACCGCAATATTTTTATAATTTTGAAGATAAAAAATGCTGTAAAATTAACTAAACTGGGACCTATTCGGACCCTACTTTTTTAATATTTTTGCGATTATCGCGATGGGCAAAACGTATTTGTGCGAAAATTTTGTATGATGACATGCAATTTTTCTGATGCCAATCTGGAGTTGAATATATTATATTTAAATTAAGACCATGATATCTTCACATCTGTGATTGCATATACATTAAAATTGTACCTGAAAAGCACTGTTATTTGTAGAAAAATGTAATAGCGTCCTTAAAAAGCGAACTAAAAAGACATAAACAAGAAGAAACAAGTAAATTTTCAAAATTTAAAAAACCCCTGTCACATTTTTATTTCATGCTACATATTTTATCTAGAACATAGTAGATACGCTTCGATCGGCACCCCTTTGATCGGCACCCCAAGAAGGTAGTATTTTTTTGTAAAAATGATTTTTTTATTAGAAAACGTCGGTTTTTCTATTTTCACCCGAGGAGAGCTCGGTCACCCAGGTACTTTATCTAATAGTAGACACGCTTTTGACTCATTCGAAACCTGCTCTGTTTTAGAGTCTATGCAACGGTGCCAAGTGCACTGGCGATACATCAAAGTGCTGAGATGTCTTTATGCAAACGCAACAATGACCGTCCAAAGTCAGGACCGGCAAACTAAGCATATCTCACTGCATCGAGGACTTAGACAAAGGGACGTAATTAGCCCCTTAATTGTTTAGCAACGCGTTGGAGGATATGTTTAAGACGCTGGACTGGAAAGGACGTGGCATTAATATAAACTGCGAGTACATCTCACACTTGAGATTTGCGGATGACATCGTTATAATGGCAGAGTAGCTGCGCGAGCTATGGAAAGGGCTATGCTCGAAGTCTTTCTATGGCATCGAATCCGAAACGAGGTGATCCGTCAGAGAACCAAAGTTGCCGGCATAGCTCACAGAATAAGTACGATGAAGTGGCAATGGGCCAGCCATATAAGTCGTAGAACCGATGACCGTTGGGTTAAAAAGTGTTTTTGAGTGGAGACCGCGAACTGTTAAAGGTAAGGTAGGAAGCCCTCAGGCTAGGTGGAGCGACGCCCTTCGCAGGATGGCTGGTAGCATCTGGATGAAAATCGAACCAAAGGGCTTGCGATTGAATAGGCCTATGTCCAGCAGTGTACTGCTATAGGCTGAAGATGACGAAGAAGATGAAGAAGTGTGATGTGACACACTACGATCGACAATCTATACGGTGAGTGTGCGGACTTCAAGACGTACGGCGATGCGCCATCGGTACATGGTGGACATCCCACCCATACGCACAAAACGTTTTAGCAATACTTTCATTAAGCGTATAGCTAAGGAGTGGAATGCCCTGTGTTTCCCGATAGCTACAACCTCGGGGTCTTTAAGTCAGGAGTGAATAGGTAACTTATAGGCAAGCGTGCTTCACCGTCGACCACATCGTCAAGCGTGATACTATACATATATAAAATAATAAAAATCTATTTTGCAAAAAAATACTACCTATTTCCAAATAAAAAACTACAAAGTGAAATATAACTTTATTTTTGGAAGTTGGTGTATTTCGTAGGTACCAATTTTTTGCGATATGGGTTCAGCCGTTCAAAAGTTATGGGCGTTTTACTGTTCGAATCGGGGTGTTTTCGCAAGATATGGTGTCATAATTACGTATTCAATAGATTGCCGATCGAAGCGTATCTACTATGTACTAGATAAATTATGTAACATGAAATAAAAATAAGTCGGGGGCTTATTAAATTTTTAAATTTTACTTTTAAACAAATCAAACTCGATATTCCAATAAAGCTCTTATCATAATTTACGAGTTTTGTCTGTCTATGGTTCTTACTTTTGGTCCTTGAAAATATAAATAAATGGTTTAACTCTCACTTTTCCAGGACGAGACAGGCGCGAGCGGTGCGCCTGCGCCGGTAGCGCGGGGAGGGGGCGCGGGCGGGGCTGGGGGCGCAGGGAGAGCGCGCGTGCCCCGGCGCCGCACGCGAGCCGCGCCGCGCCGGGCTCGTGCCGCCTGCGCGCCCCCGCCGCGTGACCCCGCGTGGGACGCCGTGCACGCCCAGCTGCGCGCGCGCACGCCACGCCACGCGCCGCCCTCCGCGCCCGCCGCCGCGCTGCTCATCCTGCACAGCGACCTCTAGCGCCACCCAGCGAGCTGATGTGCACCTGCGGCGGGGTAACGACATGTATGCCCGACTTGATCATATCGACAATATATTATTATATAACGAATCAAGAACGATGTGATTATATTTGTAGAGAGTCGATTAGACTAGCCTTCCACTTGTAATGGTCTGCCCGTATCTCATAAGTTTCTATATTATTTTCTATTAAACTGATTAACGAACACAGACTGGCATATTAAGTAGTAGTTAACAGTAATGTTAAGTGATAGGTGAGTGAGAGTATGAATGTACCGCGTACTGTACGTGTGACGTGTGCGAGCTCATGCCTGTCCGCCGCACGGCGCGCACCACACGTGTTGCGTGTTGCGCGCTACAGGTCGCATGTTGCGCGTTGCGCAACGTACGCTGTTGAAATGTTGTTGTTCCATTTATATTCCTATACTTGTAGTTAGATAGAGTAGAGTTATTATGAGACGGTGCGTAGTAAGTATATCTGTAACAGACTATATTTTATAAAAGTAATGTTTTCTAGCATTTGGAGTAGTGACTTCTTGCCTTGTAGCGAACTTATCGAGAGACGCGGTGCTATGAACACAAGTAACAAACACACGCCCACCACTAACGATCTGTTCTGCGGAACACTTCGCTCGACGGACGTCTGTCGCACGAGGAGCGAGGAGCGTGTGCCATTCTCGAGTGTACCGCTCCTGAACATGTTACGTCTAGTGCAGCGGTACTCCGTGCTGACTGGAGCCTCTTGTACTTGCGCACTACTATTTAGTTTAGTTCGATATATTCCTTCCGGTAAGACTTGCCTCCTGCGCGGGTACGGGCACGCACCGGTCGCAGCTCGAGTATCGCTGGACTAGTTGCTAATAACTTACATCACAATGATATCTACGATGTGAGTAATTTTTACTTAACACGTATACTGTTATTTCATATCCGATTATTGTGATACCATTTTGCTGTGATTTGAGTTAAAACTACAAGAGCGAAGCGAATCACGATAGTGTAGAAGGAGGTGTCGGGGGGGGGGGGGGGGACCTGGTGCCAAATAGTTTAAGAGAGTATCATATTACGAGCTGTTCACTGTTGTATTGTAGACGTAAGCGTTAAGCCGGAGCTCAGAGGAGACTAGACAATAAGCCGCGATACGCACACGTACACGGCGCCCGCTCGTGCTCGGGCGGCGCGCTACCCAACTATGTTGACACGTTACTATTAAAGCAATAAAGTGATATTTTTGTACACAAGCTGTTTTCTTTTTATTGACTGTCAATACAATACTACTACTTCTGATGGTTGGGCTTTTTACACGACTGCCCTGCGGACAAAGCTGCTTTTTTCGTTGACCTTCTTAAACTGGTGATCATACCAAATCCAGATACTATGCTCCTCTAAAATCTATGGAACAAACCCACTAACTAACCTAATATAGCTCTATTAGTTTCTAGGACTTTAATAGCTGTTTTTGAAAGAATGTCAATGAGTGCCAATGAGCCCGCTTGATTGCTATGCCACTGGTATCCAATCGAATTTGTTACTGAATTTCAGGTTAATTTCAAATTTTCAATGGGTTCTCATTGAGTCTTTTTACTGGACTACGCAAGTCAATAGATAGCCTCGCTTCGTCATCGAGACGAAAACCTTAAAGGCTTTTCATGAAAATACATCGATACACCAAGTAAACTAATAGCGTTTCAAAGCGTCGGAACGAATACGCTAGTAGTAGGTAGGTACTTAATATTAACATTAAGCGTTTTGTCCTACTTGAATATATCGCGAGTCTTTGATCGTATATCTCATAATGGACTACTTTTCAAAACAATAGAAAATACCTGCCTATTAACTTCTACAATCTTGTAATGTCATATTTTAAACGACAAACATGATTGTATCTAAAACGCGGGAAGAGTCAACGTCTTCAAATGTTGCCTTCGCTGGAGTCCCGCAAGGCAGTGTAATGGGTCCCACACAACCCAAGATTGACCTGCTATTCAGAGCTGCTGACGATCCAACGACCGACGGAGTAGTGAATGACAGAATTGGTTACGACACAGCAATTCTTACAGTAGACACTTCATCGCGACCGGTCTTTAACTTCACGCTTCACCTCACTCCACGTCATTCCAATGCTCGTCGCTTCTAGCCTTTTAACCGACTTTCTAAAAAGGAGGAGGTTCTATGTTCGACTTTTATTTTATTATTTTGTGTATTTTCACCAATTTATCCGTCAATTGTGGACTGACTTTGATTTTTACCCGACTGCCGAAGCAGGGTAATGTTTTTATCAGTCTATGTATGTATATATGTATGTTTGTTCCTATGTGGTGTACCAAAGACCAAACGCGTTGGCCGATTTTGGTGATTCGTACGTCAATCGTAAGATTAAGACGAATAATCTTGCAAGTGTCACTGGCTGCATTAAAATTGGAAAATATTAGGTCATTACATATGAAATTGGCGTTTTGTAAGGGAGGAAAATAAAGTCGTTTTTTTTTTAAATATGATATATTTATTTAATCAAAGTATGTACCATTGATATCTATGCACTTTTGCCATCACATAGGTAGTTCATTGATCCCTTTACTAAAAAAACTTTCGGACGGGAATCAATAAAATCTTTGAAGGCGCTTTGGACTGCCCCATCGGAGTTGAATTTTTGCCCTTGCAAGAAGTTATCCAAATTTCGAAAAAAATGGTAATCTGTTGGAGCAAGGTCCGGGGAGTACGGTGGATGTCTTTGACATTCCAATTGAAGCTCCTCTAATTTGGTAGCCGTCTGTTGTGCAGTGTGTGGTCTAGCGTTGTACTGAAGCAGCAGTGGCCTGGAGCGATTGACCAGCCTCGGCTGTTTAGCAGCTAGCTTTTCCATCATGGTTTGCAGTTGCTGACAATAGACATCCGCCGTAATCGTCTGGCCAGATTTAAGAAAGCTGTAGTAAACGACACCGGCACTAGTACACCAAACGCTCACAAGTAATTTTTTTTGAGTAATTTTTCGCTTGGGGCAGGATTTGGCTGGTTCGCCAGGGTTGAGCCATTGCGATGAGCGTTTCCGATTATTGTACACATGTAATGATTCGATTTAAAATCCCTTCATTATTGTGCCGTTTGAGTAATGTAACGCAGCAGCCGACGCGCGTTTCAAGCTTCACCTTTCAAGCTTTTTGACCTTCCCAATTTGCTTCAAGTGGATTAAAACAGTTTTGTCACTAACACCGCAGCCTGCAGCTAACTCGGACGTGGATCGCTCCGCTTTTTGCGATGGATCCGCTTCCACAATAGCCTTAAATTTTTAATAATCAACTTTGGTCTCTGGCCGTCCACGGGGCTTGTTCAGCAGGTCGAAATTTCCAGAACGAAAACGTTGGAACCAAAAACACACTGTTTTTTTTTGCGACATCGTCGCCATACCTGCAGCATTGGTGTCACGATGGAATTCTTACTCGGAGCACTCTTACAAGGATTCTTACTCGTAAATAACGCGATATTTCAAGTTTTCCATTTTGTAAACTGACTGGCGCAAAGAAAAAAACAAAAAAGGAAAAAACAAATGAATTACGGATCCAAAGAGGAGATATTTGAGATCAAAGTCCAGTACGACAAAACGCCAATTTCATAGGTAAGGATCTAATAGAAATATGGTGGCTTTTTGGGGCCATATTGTGGGGGCCCAATTTTTCTTCCATTTCCATCGTGTGGGGTATGAAAATAAAGGGTTTTAAGAGGTGATTTGAAAAATATAACACTTATATGTTTAAATGTACCAAATTCGAATAATATGTTACCTAAAAAGTGTTAAATAAAAAATTAATATAAAAGTCTAAAAACCGGACTGCTTCAAAAGCGAACTTTGCTTTTTAAGCAGTCGGGTTTTTTGATTTATTTTATTTAAAGAGTGTTTTCCCAAATTGGTCCCATTTTAATTTGGTGAAGATATGATGAAGAATTTCGGAGATATACAACAGAAATCTTCAATAAATGAAAGCAAATCTCTCGGGATTGCTGCAATCGCATGTCTGTTTATTGTTTATACCATTTCATAACTAAACATCACAGTACGTTCTAAAGGGGTACGTGGGTATGTAAAGTTCACTTTGGTACACTCTCATTTCACCGGTTATGTTCAGGTTTCATGATATTCGGGTAATCTATTCAGGCATTATAGGTACCTTAATAAATAAATTACCCTATTAGGTAGAACCTATTAGGTACAACTAAAAAGTGGAAAATAAAAACAGTTTTTTACAAGAAATACTACTGACTTCCAAATAAAAACTCTACAAAGTGAAAAACTAAGTTCAAAAACTAAAACCCGACAACTGATAAATAATGCTCTTAAAAGTTCGAAACAAGAAAATATTACCGTGGTCGTATGCCACCTACCGTAACAAAACAATACATTCTGCAAAGAAGCTACCACGGTAAATTAACGGTAATATTTTCTTGTTTCGTACTTTTAAGAGCATTATTTATCAGTTGTTTATCTTTTAAGAGCGTTATATTTTATTAGTCGGGTTTTAGTTTTTGAATTTATTTTTTATTTATAATATTTTGGGGTTTTTGCAGAGCCTGAGGGAACAAATAAACATAAATGCATACATGCATACTTAAATACCAATCAACAAACACTGTGACGCCGCGCCGCAGTCGGGTAAAAAATATATTTCATGACTTTGACGGGATATGTCTCGCAAACGGTACGCTTGACAACACATTTTAAAATACCTGTTCAAGGATACCACACATGATGAGGTGGGACTATTTTCCTTTTGGTCTTGATTTCGGGCCACCTAGAGGGCTCCATATTCAAATTAATGTGACTGATTGTTTGTGTCTTGTTTGTCCGCTGGTTGTATGCTATGCGATAGCATATAACTAGCGGACAACCAAGACGCTTCCAACAACACCTCATTTATCAAACTATAATGAGTAGTTTAGAAGTTATGAGGAACACATGAACATACATTCATACATACATACCCACCCACATACCGGTCAAAAACGTAACCCTCCCTTTTGCTTCCCCGTAGTCGGGTAAAATAACTTTGTTTTTGGAAGTCGGTGTCCATAACGAATAAAATTGGAACCTACCACAGACACAGACTTCCAAAAAGAAAGATTATTTTTTACTTTGTAGTGTTTTTATTTGGAAATCGGTAGTATTTTGTTGAAAAAATATTTTTTTGTCTCGTCGCGTCGTTTGTCTTGGGGATTCCAATCCAACGCCTGTTTGATTATATGATCAGAATCCCTTCGGAGCGTGTGGACAATCTAACTCCACTTGCGGCGCTTGATCTGGCGGTCGATCGGGCTCTCGTGGCATTTCTCCAGTAGCTCTATGTTGGTGATAGTCTCGGGCCGGTACGAGTAGATGCCGGGTATGCGGCGAAGACAGCGGTTAACGAAAACTATGATCTGGCGTGAGATGTCTTTTGTGATCTCCCATGTTTCGCACGGATTTGACATTTGATCCGAAGATTATGAGTTTAATCCTTATGTCCTTTCTTTGGTATTGTTCGTGTAAAGTATATAATATGTGTATAATCTATGGTGTGGCCATCGAGTAAAAGACATGTCATCTGTGGTCGCCATCTAGAACTAGACTATGATTCAAGATGCCATTAAAAGCCGCTTACTTATGTCTAATAAAGTTTTATTAAAGAACCCGACGTTACATGGTGTCAGAAGTGATAATAAAGTATCGAAGAATAGGAAATAAGTGAGAAAGACGTAAAATGGCTACGAACGACGCAGTATCTGGTATAAAGCCACCAGCTTACCTACAAATTGACTCGGACAAAGCAACGTGCTGGAAAAAATGGTTACAACAATTTGAGTGGTATGCCATTGCTATTCAACTAGATAAAAAGCCAGCCGTGGTCCAAGCAGCAACATTTATGGCTGTGATAGGCCCAGACGCGATCGACATATACAACAGTTTCAATCTCAGCGACGAAGACAGAAATAACCTACAAAACATCATAAAAAAGTTTAAAGAGTATTTTGCGCCAAAGACCAACGTATCGTTTGAAAGATATATATTTTTCAAGATTGAACAAAACGAAGATGAACAATTTAACGAGTTTTTGACCAGAATAAAAACTCAAGCAAGTAAATGCGAATTTGACAATTTACTTGATGAAATGCTAAAGGACAAGATAGTATTCGGAATTAGATCTAGTCAAGTAAGAGAAAAATTATTGACTGAAGATAAACTAGATTTGACAAAAGCAGTAACTATCTGTAAAACAAGTGAACAAGCTTCAAAACAACTGAATGAGTTTGAAGGTAAAAATAAAATAGATAAAGTGTCATTGGTGAAAAATATAAATGCAAAACAAGATCAAAACAAGTATTTTGACTGCAGAAGGTGTGGTACAAACCATAAACAAAGAGAATGCCCAGCTTTCAACAAACCGTGTACTAAGTGCAAGAAAAATGGTCATTTCGCTAGAATGTGCAAAACTAAAAAGAAATACGACACAAAACATAAAAATAGAGTGAATGCATTAGAAGAAAGCTCAAATTCTGAAGATGATGTATACATATCTGCTATAAGTACCGGCGAGAAGAAAAACTGGACGGAAAAAATACACGTTGGTAATGTGACGTTTACTGTTAAACTAGACACAGGTGCAGAATGCAATGTGTTACCAAGATATTTGATGGACAAAACGAAGACGAGACTGAAAGCAAGCCGAACAAGAAATTTAATAAGCTATACGGAGGATAAAATGGTAGTTCTAGGCGAAGCAGAGTTACTTTGTAAACTAAAAAATGAAGAAACAAAAATTTTATTCAAAGTAGTTGAAGAAAAAGTCACACCAATCCTAGGACTAGAAACATGTGAGAAGCTAGGTTTAGTTGCAAGAGTAAAAACATTGACGGAAAGTCAGTGCAATGAAGAAGTATTTAATGGGTTAGGCTGTTATAAAAATTACCAATACGACATAGACCTAATCGAAAACCCCAGACTCGAAATTAAACCAGCAAGAAGGATTCCACATGCTATAAGAGACGAGGTAAAGCAAGAACTTGACCGAATGGTGAAGTTAGATGTCATAAAACCAGAAACAGAGCCAACTCCTGCCGTGAGTCCTATGGTAATAGTAAGACAAAAAGGTAAAATAAGAATTTGTATAGATCCATCAGATGTAAACAAGAACATTCTGAGACGTCATTACCCACTAACCACCATAGAAGAGATTTCAGCTGACATAAAAGGTTCTAAATTCTTTGCACTATTAGATTGTACAAAAGGTTTCTGGCAAATCAAGCTATCAGAAAGAACACAGAAAATATTGACATTTGCTACCCCTTGGGGAAGATAATCCTTCAAGAGACTTCCATTCGGTGTATCATCAGCTCCTGAAATATTTCAAGAAATATTGTCAAATTTGCTCAGCAAATTCAAAAATGTAAGAGTATCCATTGATGACATTTTTATTCATGCTAAAACTATAGAAGATCTACGCAAAACTGTTCGTGAAGTAATCGAAACACTCAATAAATCAGGCTTCAAACTCAACAAAAACAAGTGTATTCTTGAAGCACAAAGAATAAAATTCTTAGGACACATTGTCTCAGCTAGTGGATTAGAAGCAGATCCAGACAAAGTGGAAGCCATAAGGGCAATGAAAACACCAACAAATAAAACAGAGCTACAGAGACTACTAGGTATGATCACTTACTTAAACAAATTTATTCCCAACATGTCAGACCTAACAAATCCACTAAGAGATTTATTACATAAAAATACAAGTTTTACATGGGAAAGTCATCATGTAGAAGCCCTCAACAAAATAAAACAAGTACTTCAGAGTCCTCCAGTGCTGAGACTATATGATGTAAACAAACCTGTAACTCTAACTGTAGATGCAAGTTCAAAAAATTTTGGAGCTGCACTTCTTCAAGATGGACAACCAATAGCCTATGGAGCAAGAACATTATCCAAATCTGAACAGAATTATCCACAGATAGAGAAAGAAGCACTTGCTATACTGTTTGGATGTAAGAAGTTCCATGAATATGTTTATGGCAAAGAACTGACGGTGGAATCAGATCATAAACCACTTGAGACAATTTTCAAGAAAAACATACAATGTGCTCCAGCAAGGTTACAACGCATAATGTTTAATCTTTCACAATACTCACCAAAAGTCATATTTAAAAAGGGCACAGAAATACCCTTAGCAGACTTTCTTAGTCGAGATTGTGATGCATCTAACTTGAAATATGAACAAGAAGAAAATTTAAAGATTTCTGTCATACTACCTATGTCATTAAATGCTAAAGAAGATTTAATTAATGCTACAAAAGAAGATCCCCATTTACAGTTACTTCTTAAGATAATAATGCAAGGATTTCCAGAAAATGTCAAAGAACTTCCTACAGAGCTACAACACTATTTTAACTTTAAAGAAGAATTAAGTTACTTTAAAGGAGTTATTTACAAAGGTGACAAAATTGTAGTGCCAAAATCACAAATTCCTAAAATGTTAAAGAGTATTCATCAAGGACATCTAGGAATACAAAGCTGCTTAAGAAGAGCCAGACAATTTCTTTACTGGAAAGGACAATATGATGATATTATAAAACTAGTCAGAGGTTGCTCGGTCTGTGAACAAACACAAAGAAACAATATTAAGGATACAGTGCTAGTTAAAAAGATTCCTACACTTCCATGGCAACTAGTCGCATCTGATCTATTTGAGTTAAAAGGAAAAACTTACTTAGTAATATGTGACAGCTACTCTGGATATTTGGATTTTCAACAGCTAAAAGGTCAGTCATCATATGAAGTAATTGAACAACTTAAAAGATGGTTTTCCGTACATGGAGTACCAGAAGAGCTACAAACCGACAATGGAACACAATATATGTCTAGAGAATTTAAAAACTTTCAAAAAGAGTGGAGATTTAATCATGTGACATCCAGTCCGCATCACCATCAAGGCAATGGACTTGCTGAGAAGGCAGTTCAAACAGCTAAGAACATATTAAGAAAATGCAGCATTGACAAGTCAGATGTTCAACTTGCCTTATTAAATTGGAGAAATACACCAAGAAATGATCATTTAGGTTCATCTAACCAACGGCTTTTCAGCAGAATTACCAGATCTCCAATACCTACAAGTGACAATAATCTAAAACCAAAAATAATACAAGGTGTTACAGCTGAACTACAAAGATTAAGGGAGAAACAAGTTAACTACAGTAATCAGCATACTGCAAAACCAGTCAATTTTGAAATAAATGATAAAGTCAGACACAAAGTTGCTCATCTACAATGGGAAGGGGCAAGAGTGGTAGAAAAGCCTGAAGGTCTACCAAGATCAGTAATAATTCAAACTGATCAAGGCCAAATCTTTAGAAGAAACTTCTGTCATCTGCACAAGACACAAGCAGACATTACCAGCAACAGAGTGGTAGTACCGGAAAATAAATACTCAGATGAACCAGCAGTACAACAAGTTCCAACACAAGCTCAATCACCAGCCATTCCTAAATTACTCCTACCTTCAACACATTCCTCACCAAGCACTCCCAATCATGTGCAGTCATCAAACCAAGTTCAACCAGCGATAGCACCACGGGTATCTAGATTCGGTAGAACAATTAAACCCATAAATAGACTTGATCTCTAGTATTATGTACCTAAATTAATGATCATATTATGTTGTGCTGTGTATTATTATCTTATCCTATGACTATACTATTATAACATTAAGCTAATTTGGTTCAGTGAAAGTAAAAGTAAGTTAGTTAATAATTAATAAATATTCATTTAAATGTTGATTTAAAATGTAAGTTAATTTTGTATAATCATGTTTTCATTTTGTCTTCAAAGAAAGGGAGATGTAAAGTATATAATATGTGTATAATCTATGGTGTGGCCATCGAGTAAAAGACATGTCATCTGTGGTCGCCATCTAGAACTAGACTATGATTCAAGATGCCATTAAAAGCCGCTTACTTATATCTAATAAAGTTTTATTAAAGAACCCGACGTTACAGTTCGTCGAATCGTTGAGCTCCTTAAATTCTGAGTTGAGCTGCTCGGTTATTGACAAATACGTGCACTGACTGGACAGGTCTACTCAATCTGGCTGGTTCTTTCCTCAAAGAGTAGTCAGATAGAAAACGCCGACCTCATCTAGTTTTAAAAAATATGTTCGACATGTAAAAGTGTTTGTACAAACCAACTTACAACAATAAAATCATTTATCATTTAATCCTTCCGGTCAGTTTCCGTGATTACCAAACAGGTCTCAGCTGCGCGAAAGTAGCTCGTGCTTTGGCGATCCGTGAAGCGATCTTCTCTACCTCCAGTTTCTGACACGACGCTCCCGTGGTAAGTAAATTTGTGGACGCGTTTCAGTATCTCTGTGCTAATCAGCAATGGTTTAGTATTCTTCACACCTATTTTAAGTCACGTTTCTGCCGCTTCCTGCCTTAAATCGTTCAATTTTCCTTGCATGTCAGCGTGAGTATGACTCAGCAGGCATAGATCATCGGCGTAATAAAAGTCTTCCAATACGTCGAATAATCCCCATTCTATCCCGCGGCGCTTGTTATGAAAAATGCGAAGCAAAATTCCGTCAAGAACGTCTAGAAAGAGGAGGGGCGAAAGTAGGCAGCCTTGACGGACACCTGCGTGTACTGCTATATAGATACACTGATAGTGGAGGCCATCGTGGAGGCTGTCGTGAGTTACTTTACAGGAATAATTCTTGTAAGCACTCTCCAAGAGACGGATAATTTTCGAGGGCACTCCGATTTCCAGTAGGCGTGACCAGGTGCTGGACTACTTCAGCGTATGAAATGCTTTCCGAAATCGAAAAAGGTTAGATAGATTTCCCTCTGCCCTTCTGATGCCTCTTAATCCTTGCAAATTCTTCTCCGCTGAGACCTACTGACGCTTGCGAATTTGCTACAAAAGTCATCTTTGTTTTTTGATTGACAGTTCAAAAGTACCTCTAAGGTTTATTAGAAATAAACCATATGATTTTAATATAATGATACGAAGAGTGTTGATCTGGCGCGTGTACGAGCGGTTTGAGCGGCAACCAGCCTCAGCCTCAGTGCCGGTCAGAGAAGTAGCCAAGTTCTTGATAAAGTTTCGCTGATATAAGAATTGAGATCTAATTGTAAATCATTTTCTCTAGAAGTTCCTTCTGCTCCTATTATGCACAACATTGGTCAGTTGCTTTTCAATTTTTTTTATAATCTTTGCCAGTTAATAGTGGCACTTGGCTTGGCTTGTTTCGAAATTGGTCGCATTTTAATTTGGTGAAGATCTGATGACGAACTTCGGATATATCTCCGAAGGTCGTAACAGAACTCTTCAATAAATAACGGCAAATCTCTCGGGATTGCTGCAATCGCATGTCTGTTTATTGTTTATGCTCTAAAGTGGTACGCAGATGTGTACAGTTCACCTTGGTACACTCTCATTTCACCGATTATGTTGATGATATTCGGGTTATCTATTCTGGCGTTATAGTACCTCACTAAACAACTTACCTATTAGGTAGATAAAACTAAAATGTAAAATACTACCGACTTCCAAATAAAAAAATACAAAGTGAAAATAACTTTTATTTTGGAAGTCGATGTCCGTAACGCATAAAATTGGTACCAACCAAAGACACCGACTTCCAAAAAAGTAGTAGGTAGTATTTTTTTGTAAAAACTTTTTTTTTGGCCCATGAATTGACAAAAAGGATGTTTTTGTGCACGGACCGGAACACGATGATGTCGTAGAGCGGCCGAGCACGCAGCGTAGCGCTACGGCGTAGAGGGACGAACACGTGTCTACTGCGTAGCGCGGACCACAATCCACACAACGTAGGTAATGTGTTGCATTTGTGTAGTCAAGTTACCTAATATGGTCTCTATTCCTACCGCTGAAGGAAGGTAAATGGAAAATGATTAATTCATTTAAAACAACATCTTGAAGTATTTGTGACCAAATATGTAGTTGATAAATTAGCAGGTAATAGGTAGAAATGATTCTACGTAACATGTAATCAATGTGGTGATGATACATTGTTCCATGAATTACTACAATGCTATATAAAAGTGGAATAACAAAAGATAAGGAACGTAACGAGTGCGGCAAGTGAGACGTGGCGGACGCTCTCAGCTGAGTAAGCTGACTGCCGACCCACCTGCGGAGATAGCGCGCTGATAAGATATCGCGTGTTATCACTGCAGCGTGCTATCGCGCTATCACAAACACACCGTTCTATACATGCCACATTATTGTGGAGTGAGATAAGCTCTGTGATCGTTTGTGGTGGCAGTGTTGTTTGTTGGTGGCGGAGGTGCTTGTGCAGTGTTTGTGCTGCTGGCGGCGAAGAGCGGAGCGGATCTGTGCTGTGCGAGATGTGCGTGCGCGCGGCGCCGGCGCTGCTGGCGCACGTTAACCTGATGCTCACCGTGAGTCACCCACACCCCACTCCCCACGCCTCACACGTACAAACACACGTTGTCAGTGGAGGTAGTCTTATTGTTGAGTTGAGAGAAGTGTGTCAGGCATAAAAATACGTCAAAACATATTTATTTTAGTTCTTACTTCCCCAATAATTAGTCTTATAAATATCAAAAAAAGTAGATAAGTTTCTGGTTACGAATGCGAGTGGTGTAATCACGCCACTCGCGATGTGAACTCGCTGTGCTTGCAGCTGTACGGCGGCGCGGCGCTGGCGACGGCGGCGCGCCTGAAGTGGGACCCCAGCACGTACCTGGTGCTGCGCGAGCTGTTCCCGGCGGAGTACCGCGTGGCGGCGGCGTCGCTGGCGGCGGGCGGCTTCACGCTGCTGCTGCTGCCGCACGTATCCGCAGCCGCGCTGCACGCCCAGCGCCCGCGCGTGCGCGCCGTCCTGCTCTATGTGGTGAGTACGCACAATACGGTCTGATAAATTTGGGGTGTCTGTAAACCCCTCAAAATGTCAGGCTATTGTGATTGGAAGCTCGCGCATGATAGGTCGATTGGGGATTAGCTCTTTTCCTCTCATAATTTTTAACCGACTGCCCAAAAAGGAGGTGGTTTTCAATTCGATTGGTATTTTTTTTATGTATGTACACCGATCACTCAAAGACGCCTGGACCGATTTGGAAAATTATTCTTTTGTTTGAAACGGTATGATACTTCCTATTTGGTCCTGTAGTCATCAGGTCAGGATTTGATGTTGGGATCATAGAGAAATCGAGTGAACTCCTCAAATATTATAGACATACATATAGCGATTTTGGCATTTTCATCAACAATGCAATCATTTGCACTCAGAAAGTATCATTTAATGAAGTGGAACTGGTGAAGAAGACCACAGATGGCCAATGGAACTCCTTAATGCTAAGTATGTCACGGGTCTACGATATCTCTAATAGTTAAACGATAACTCTAGTTGTTGAAGCAAATACTTATAAATAAATAGTACTGATGAAAATGGTGCCATCGAACTGATCTGATGATGAAGCCGGCAGGTAGGCACTAGAACTCCGAAATAAAACAAAGTATCCTAGTCATGTTTGGGCTTATTGGAATCGTCATGAGATGTAATTTTGCTTTAATTATATGATTTTAATGGCAATTGGAGGTACCTATCAAATTTAAAAAGAGATAAATAAAAACTTTTAACAAAAAACAAAACAATCCGGCTTCCATAAAAAAAAACCCTACAAAGTGAAAAATAACTTCCTTTGCCGAAGTCTGTACCTATTTATTAAAAAGATTTTTTTTAATAGTACTGTAATTCCCATCAGCCCTAATGTAAAAGATATTGGTCTACATCTTGATTCGACGCTTAACTGGCAAAGTCAGGTTTCTAGTGTCAACCAAAGAGTGAATGGGACCTTGCGATGCCTGTATCATTTGAGAAACTTTCTACCTGCAAAACGAAGACTGTGCTTGTGCAGACTTTAATTTTCCCTTTAATCGACTATGGTGACTTGTGCTATTTTGACTTGAACGCGGTATTCCTGGATAAGCTTGCATCCGGTTCATATTCAACCTCCGGAAACGTGTCGAGCTGCAGAACTGAACTCAAATGGAAGAACTCATTCGGCAGAGAAGAAATTTGCGCGTCTTGACTGCGCTTTTCTATATACTCAACTCTCGCACACCTCCTTCTTATCTCATACCTCAGACGCTAGGAATCTGCGTTTATGTAACAATCTTCTCTTGCTCTGTCCTTCTCATACTTCATAATTTGTTTATTCTTCCTTTCATATTTAATCCATTCTTCTCTGGATTGCGCTCGGGATCTCGATATCAGGACAGCCACTAGTCAGTATGCATTTAAGCGGAAGTTATGACATTATTTTCTAAACGAATAGCAGAGAATCGTCTTAATATGCGCCTTTCTATTATTTTATATATGGTATTTATTATAGTAAATATGTAAGTATGTCTATTTTAACTATGTACTTTTGTACTCATTTTACGTTTATAATAAATTAGTACCTGGGTGACCGAGCTCTGCTCGGGTGAAAATAAAGAAAACGACGTTTTATAAAAATGAGACCTAGCTAGATAGATTTATCGTCCTCGAAACCCCCTGCATACTAAATTTCATTATAATCGTTAGAACGGTTTCCGAGATTCTGATTATATATGTACAAAGTGCGTGACACTTCATTTAGTTTGTACATTTGAATTTGCCGCATAATAACTTTGATGTATCCTGTTCTCTGGGAGAACTCCAGAAGCGTGGCAAAGGAGCGTGGTCATTCTGTTCTTCAAAAAGGGTGACAAGACCCTTTTGAAGAATTGTAGACACATTTCGCTTCTTAGCCACGTATATAAGGTGTTTTCGAGAGTCGTCACGAATCGTCTAGCGCGAAGATTCGACGAGTTTCAACCACCGGAGCAGGCCGGGTTCCGAGGTGCATACAGCAACATAGACCACATCCACACAGTGCGGCAAATTATACAGAAGTCCGAAGAATATAATCGGCCCCTGTGTTTTGCTTTTGTGGACTATGAGAAGGCTTTTGACTCTATCGAAACCTGGTCTGTTTTGGAGTCTATGCAGCGGTGCCAAGTGGACTGGCGATACATCCAAGTGCTGAGATGTCTTTATGCAAATGCCACAATGACCGTCCAAAGTCAGGACCGGCAAACCAAGCATATCTCACTGCGTCGAGGGGTTAGACAAGGGGACGTTATTTCCCCGAAATTGTTTAGCAACGCGGTGGAGGATATGTTTAAGACACTGGACTGGGAAGGACGCGGCATTAATATAAACGGCAAGTACATCTCACACCTGCGATTCGCGGATGACATCGTCGTAATAGCAGAGTCACTGCATGACTTGCAGCTGATGCTGAACGGCTTAGCTGGTTCTTCTGCACGCATCGGGCTCCGGATGAACTTGGACAAAACCCAGGTTATGTTCAATTCACACGTCACTCCGGGACCGATTGTGGTCAATGGCGGTGCTCTCAAAGTTGTTCGAGAATACGTTTACCTCGGGCAAACTCTGCAGTTTGGTAAGAACAACTTTGAGAAGGAGGATAATAGAAGAATACAGCTGGGCTGGGCGGCGTTTGGGAAACTTCGTCGAGTCTTCTCGTCACGTATCCCACAGAGCCTGAAGACCAAAGTCTTCAACCAGTGCGTTCTACCTGTTATGACTTACGGCGCCGAGACGTGGACACTCACAATACGGCTGGTTCATCGGTTCAAAGTTGCTCAGCGAGCTATGGAAAGGGCTATGCTCGGAGTCTCTCTAAGAGATCGAATCCGAAACGAGGTGATCCGGCAGAGAACCAAAGTTGTCGACATAGCTCACAGAATAAGTAAGCTGAAGTGGCAATGGGCCGGCCATATAAGTCGTAGAACCAATGACCGTTGGGGTAGACGTGTTCTTGAGTGGAGACCGCGAATTGGTAAACGTAAGGTGGGACGCCCTCAGGCTAGGTGGAGTGATGATCTTCGCGGGGTGGCTGGTAGCAGCTGGCTAAGAGTTGCCGAAAATCGAAGCAAATGGCGTGCAATTGGAGAGGCCTATGTCCAGCAGTGGACTGCTATAGGCTGATGACGATGATGATGATGAGAGAATGTTTTGTAAAAGTGTTAAAACTAGTTTATGTAATAAAACAAAATTTGCGCTTTTCAGAGCAACTCAATTTTGGTTATAGTTTTACTTTTCATCATAATATCCAAGAATATTTATAAATTAAAACGAGGCCCTTGGTTGACTGGTAGAGAATGCCTCAGGCATTATGTCCGCCTATGTACTTTTATGTTGCATGAAGTTTTAATCAATATATATAATAAATCTGTAGAAAAGTCGTTTTTGTACATCGAAAATATTGGCAAACAAATCTTTTTTACAAAAAAATACTACCGACTTCCAAATAAGAAAACTACAAAGTGAAAAATAACTTTATCTGAATAACGGCTTAAATTATTATTATTAGTATTTTTTTGTAAAAAAGTTTTTTATTTACACTTTTAGTTTTACCTACATAATAGGTAAGTTGTTAAGTAAGGAACCTATAATGCCAGAATAGATTACCCGGAAATCATGAAACTGAACATAACCGGTGAAATGAGAGTGCACCAAGGTGAACTGTACACATCTGCGTAACCCTTTAGAGCGTAATGGCGTGATGTTATATTATGAAATGAGATCTTCACCAAATTAAAATAGAACCAATGGATGGATTGATTGATGAATTGGATGTCGGTAATATTTTTTTTTTAGGTTTTAATGTTTTCGTTTCGGTGTGGTGTTCTGGAGTGCTACTAGGCTATGCTACTGGCAGCAAATCTGCCCTTACTTTTTTGTATGAAGTCGATATTCTTCTCCCTAGAGTAAATAGTATTCTGTGCAGCGTGTAATTCTTTCACCGTTGGGAAGCTATCCCCGGGTGACATAGGCTACTTTTTATCCCTGTATTCCCACGGGAACGGGAACTACGCGAGTGCAAACCGCGAGGCGTCCTCTAGTAAATAAATAAATACTCGCTTTGAACGGCATCTCTCTTAGAACTGGTCACCTAGAAGAGATTGTATCTTTTCACTTCGGTGACACTGTAAAGTCATGACTGCCTCGTTGGTCTAGTCATTTATGCATCGCTAGATGACCATGGAGCACTGCGTTCCTCAGGTCGGCCATATCTCAATCAATAGCAACACGGGTTTTGAAACTGTGCCCGGTCGATGGCAGGATCGTCCTATTTCATGGGCATTAGACATAACTAGCGAAATGCCTGTACATTATATAAAAATAAGCATCTATGCCTAATCTCCTGAGAAAAAAAGCACTTGCTTTTGAAAGAAAGAAAGAAAACATTTATTGCCACTAAGAATTGTTACAACATAAATAACACCCCTCTTTTTCCGTCGGGGGTTAACAAAACACAAGATAGTTCCAAAGCACAGTATTCCCAGTATGGCAAAAGGAGCGGGCTCAGCCGATGTTGAACAGTGTGCAGTATGGCTACGGCGCTGGTCAACGCTGATTGCCAGCCCGCCCCCTTTCTCACAGCACTTAATAAGTGACTTGATAAATACCCAACTCACCCTTAATTAATACCCTTAACTACACTAAATACTAAATTGCAGTACGCGGTGCTGATGACGCTGCTGATCGTTGGCGAGCTGGTGTTCAGTGGCTGGCTGGTGGCGCAGGCGCTGGCGTGGCAGCACTCGGCGGCGGCGCAACAGCTGGGCGAGGCGCTGGAGCTCAGCGAGCACCTGCGCCCCGTGCTGCAGTACTTCGGGCGCTGGCACCCGCTGCCGCACCGCATCGAGGAGCTCATACAGGTCACCACACACTAACAAACACTATGCATCGTCTCGGGAACTTTTCAGATATCCAGTAGGTAATCAGTTTGGGTTCCGATCGGAAGTCGCTATTGATTGAGTGATTTTTAGATCTGTCTCAGGTATTGAAAATATCTTTTAGTCGATCCACGTATAAAAATGCAAACTTTTAAGGACTACTTAAGCGACCCTTATTGAATAAAACTTAGAGACTATGCCAGCAAAGTAAAATCTTTGACTTAAGAGGGTTCCCAGGGCAGTAATTTGGGGCCAACCCTCTTCCAGGTGATCGCAAACCAACTCTGCGAGCTAAAATTATAAATTGCAAGATTTGGTCAGGACTATCATCGGACATATAGTTAACGGATTCCGCTTTGCTGACTTTTTAACGAAGGATGAAGAGTTTTAAAGAGGCAGAGTCGGTGTGGAAGACTGTAGCGTATGATGGTGTGTGCAGGAGGCGCAGGAGGACGCGCCACGCAATGCGTACGCGGCCCTGGCGCTGGCGGCGCTGCTGGCGCTGCTGCAGCTGGCGGGCGTGGTGGCGGCGCTGCTGGCCACGCGGCGGCACGCCCGCGCGCGCTCCTCCTCGCTTGCCGGCTCCGATTCGGAGATGCCGCTGCAGCCGAGGCCTCCCTCATATAACAGGTAGTAATCAGCCTTCACCTTGTGCTGTGTTACCTTCTTGCATTTTTCTCCCAACGATCTGAACTTGAGTAATTGTTTATCCTTCTCCATTGTTTGGAACATGTTCTGCTCATCGACGACTTCTGTGCGGCTCTGCCGTCACACCGAGAGCCTCTATAAGTAATCAGCGATAACGAGGAAGAACATCACGTGTGTGTGTGTGTGTGTGTGTGCGTAGCTGCTGGAGAGGTCCTGGGTTCGATCCCTAGCCGGGTATTGATGGTCAGTTCTTAATATGTTAGGAATATTTTCAAGCTCCCGTACCGTATCGTCTAGTGATGAGGTGGGCGCTGCACGCAGTAACTTGTGTGTTTGCAGCGGCTGGGCACAGGGCTGGGCTTGCTGGCGTGGCCGGCGCGCGGGCCACGTGGTCGCGTCTTGCGTTACCTACGTGGTCAAGATCTATTATAGGGAGAAAGATGTGAGAAGGAAACAAATCGACAGCAGTTGAGTGTTTCGCAGTTCGTCGAGCTTCGACTACCAGAAGATGCCGCGCACCGCCTTCCGGAATGGCCGCATCGTTATCCTGGAGCCGCGCCGCGCGTGACATCACACCAGCCTCGTCCAGGCTTCCAGGCCTCTAGGGGTTCCCGACGTGCTCGACAATCGACAATTTGAGGACTGACTTCTACTCGAACTTTTGATAATACAGTTTTAAGTATCTACCAATTTAGCTTTAAGTATCTATACCTAGTATTATTATTAGGAAGTAATTAAGGATAAGATATACAGGACGACCGGTAATTAAGTGCATTTCTTAAAATGGATTGTACTAGAGCTAATTTGCAACTATTCTGATCCGATAACATGGGTATAAGTGGTTTTCGAGATACTTTTTCTACCAACTACTAACTTTTTCTTAATTGTGACAAATCTGAATAATAAAACTATGGATGATAAACTGATAGTCAATCTGATACATTTCTAATATATATTGTATACAAAAAAAGTGACTACTTTGCTGTCTGATAGCATCATCATATAAGCCGAATGACGACCACTGCTGGACATAGGCCTGCCACAAGTGTCGCCATATTGGCCGGTCCCGTGCGTCTCGCATCCAGCAGAGCCCCGCAACATTCACCTGGTCATCGGTCCACCTACTGGGAGGCCTTCTAACAATGTGTCCTGGTTCACGGGCGCCGCTCCAGAACTTTTCTGCCCCATCGACCAACCGTTCTGCGAGCTATGTGCCCTGCCCACTGCCACTTAAGTTTGGCAATTCTTCGGGTTATGTGCGGTAATCCAGGTTCTCTGGCGGATCTCTACATTTCTGATTCGATCACGCAAGGAAACTCCGAGCAAAGCCCTCTCCATTGCCATTAGGGTGGCTGTAAGCTTTCTGATGAGGCCCATTGTGAGAGACCACGTCTCAGAGCCATAGGTCATCACACAATCACTGGTGATAAACTTTCGTCTTGAGACTGGTTAGTTGGACGAGAAGATACCGCGCAACTTCCCGAACGCTGATCGCATAGGTGAAAATAAATCTAGAAATTACAGGGCTTTCCACCAGAACCCATTACAGGGCTTGCCACCAGAACCCATTACAGAGCTTGCCACCAGAACCCATTACAGACCTTGCCACCAGAAACCGTCGCAGTAAGACAACAAACGGTCACCCTGTATTTAAAGAAATAACAAAGTGGACTTTATTGTTGTCCGAAATGAATAAAATTAATTTGAAATTGATAGTCGCTTTACTGCAACATACATTCGCGGCCCAACAGTCATCTATCCATGAAAGGTGATGGAAGGTAGGAAGTGGTCCGAAATGAGTGATGAATGGTTTCCCTTCTCTGAAAGAGAAGCGAAAGATCATTGCAGGCCGCTTGTTTGTTTTCTATGTTTAAGTAAGTACGTAATTTTATAAAAACTTTTTTTTCATACGAATTTGCTAGTACTATAAACCTACCTGGGTTTGTATATCTAGTTATGTGATGGTCTATCGCACCTTCACCATGACGCCATGGAGTTATCAGTACGTCTGTAGGGAGGCTGTACATCAGGCTGTACTCAGCACTTTAGCGAATGTCCCATATTTTATACAAAACATCATGGTCGGTAGTTATTTTAAACTGCGTTTGACGATACATGTGGCAAAAAAGGTTTTGATTGCAGCAGCAGTAGAGATCAGTTGAGGTACAGAGGTGGATAATGTGAGTAAATTACTAAATGTACTGGATTTCTAACATTTTGCATATTTGTCTGTAGCGGTATCGCGGTATTGTACCTGTTATGTTGTGGCTGTGTGAGCTGTAGGTTAGGTTAGAAACGGTAATTAAGTACCACGTATAAGTCCCCGACCCGTGGTGTAAAGAGAGCTTTCATTGTGATTTGGTATTATGAATTAGTTTAAGAATAAACAAATAAATTGTAAGAAACTGATATGTTGTGTGTTTATTTTACTACATGATTGTTTAGCGATGGGACGCAGGTTGGTGGCAATAATAATGATTCCAGATTGTAGAAAATAATAAGGACTTCTTTGTCTGCGAATTGTGCTGGTCTCTTTTTTGCTCTATTGGAGCAGGGTAGTGGCGTCATCGGGGATAGAGAGAGTGAACCTTGGTCGGCGAATTCTAGAGATTTGGGAAGGTTCATAGCGGGAGACCGCTTGAATTAGTGGGTTGCTGTGATTGACAGCAGAGTCGAAGAAACGCTTGGTAATGCGTTTCATGAATTGTTGGATTGTGGGGATTCTCAGATCGACGTGGAGTTCCTGATTACGACGTCTTTAAATCTATAATTAGACTTTGGGTCAGGCCTCGAGAAGAGGACAGCCTGGCTCTTATCGGGATTGACTTCTATTCCCCAGAGGCAGAACCATTTAGCCAAAGCGTTGGCGGCTCTCTAGAGCTTTAGGGCTATGGCATTGGGTACTGTACCTGTGCAATAGAGGGCCGTGTCGTCAGCGAATAGTGCCAACTGGCCTTCTTTAGTTTCTGGGATATCGCTGGTGTACAGCGTGAAAGATAAAGGGGATAGTACGCAGCCTTGAGGGACTCCGGCTCGTATGGGGAGGGGAGGAGAGTTCTCCCTCGACATGATAGCGGTAAGTTCTGTCCGACAACCAGTCTCGTAAGATGAGCACGAGATCATTATCATATCAGCCGAAAGACGTCCACTGCTGGACATAGGCCTCCCCCAAGCGTCGCCACTTTGACCGGTCCCGTGCGTCTCGCAACCAGCAGATCCCCGCAACCTTCACCAGGTCATCGGTCCACCTGGTGGGAGGCCTTCCAACGCAACGTCTTCCGGTTCGCGGTCGCCACTCCAGAACCTTTCTGCCCCATCGGCCATCCGTTCTGCGAGCAATGTGCCCTGCTCACTGCCACTTAAGTTTGGCAATTCTTCGGGCTATGTCGGTAACCCTGGTTCTCTTGCGGATCTCTACATTTCTGATTCGACCACGCAAGGAAACTCCGAGCATAGCCCTCTCCATTGCCCTTTGAGTGACTGTAAGCTTTCTGATGAGGCCCATTGTAAGCGACCACGTCTCAGAGCCATATGTCATCACTGGCAACACACACTGGTCATAGACTTTTGTCTTGAGACACTGTGGTAAGTTGGACGAGAAGATACCGCGCAACTTCCCAAACGCTGCCCATCCGAGTCGGATTCGACGATTGACCTCTTTCTCAAAGTTGGCCCTACCCAACTGAATCGTTTGTCCCAGGTAGACATAGTCGCCCACAACTTCGAGTGTAGAGTCTCCGACCTTGATAGGAGTGGGTGTAACATGGGCATTCAACATCACCTTGGTTTTGTCCATGTTCATCCTTAGACCCACTCGTTCGGCAGCTCTACTGAGGTCATCGAGCATTGTACTGAGGTCCTCCATGGTCTCAGCCATAACCACTATATCATCGGCAAACCGAAGGTGAGTGATGTACTGAAAAGAGTAACCATGGAGTTTCTTGCCGGTTCTTCTCCATAGGAAACGACCAACCCGAACCGTGCACCTTTTGTCGACGTTTTATAAGTGCCCATGTAGGCCTATGTGAAATAAAAAATATTGATTTTGATTTTGATTTTGTACTCGCCATTGACGTTGATGCCTAGCCCGCTCCAGTCCAGAACCTTGAAGACGTCCTCCAGTGCAGCGGTAAACAGCTTCGGAGATATGACGTCTACCTGTCTCACACCTCGCTGCAAATGTACGGGTTCCGAGGTCTGATCCTGAAGTCGAACTGACATGGTGGCGTTTTTTTATAAAAACTTCAACACCTCGATGTACCGGTAGTCAATTTGGCACCGTTGGAGAGACTGCAGCACAGCCCAAGTCTCGATCGAATCGAAGGCTTTCTCGTAGTCCACAAACGCTAAACAGAGAGGCAGGTTGTACTCTTCGGTCTTCTGTATAACCTGCCGCAGCGTATGTATGTGGTCTACGGTGCTGAAGCCTTTACGGAATCCGGCTTGTTCGGGAGGCTGGAAATCGTCAAACCTGCGCGTGAGACAATTCGTGATGACTCTTGAAAACAGCTTGTAGACATGGCTAAGAATTGAGATGGGCCTATAGTTCTTCAGTAAGGCATTGTCACCCTTCTTGAAGAAGAGTACCACCACACCCCTGCACCATGGCTGTGGCGTCCTCCCCTCGAGTATGACGGAATCAAACAGCTTCTGAAGGGCCTTAAGTACTGGTTTTCCACCCGCCTTCAGGAGTTCGGCCGTAATTCCGTTATCACCTGGTGCCTTGTTGTTCTTTAGCTGTTTCAGAGCCATCCTAATCTCATACAGGCTGACGTCCGGAATGTCTTCGGTATAGTGTCGGGTCAATCTAGCTCTAGGGTCATTCGCTAGATTCGCGACGGGTTTACTGGTTGACGTGTACAACTGCCCATAGAATCTCTCGATCTCCCTCAGAAGCTCCGGTTTGGCGGATACGATCCTGCCATCATCGGTCTTCAGTTTCGCGAGCTGGCTCTGCCCAATAGACAGATTTCTTGCAAATACCTTTGGAGCCCTTGTTCCGCTCAATCGCGTCTTTAATACGCTCGGTATTAAAGCGGCGGAGGTCGCTTTTCAAGGACTTTGAGATCCGTCTATTTAGCTGCCGGTATTTCAGCGCATCGTCTGAATACTGCAGGATTATCTCACGCCTCTCCTTCATGAGCTTGAGAGTAGGATCAGAGAGCTTTTTGTTCCTATCTGTACGGCGGGTCTTGAAAAACTTAGACCCGACCGTATGGACAGCTTCCACGAACCCATCACTGTATTCGTCCACGGAGCTCCCTAGGCACTCGAAATGGATCTGGAGTTCGAGTTGAAAGGTCTCAGGGTTTTGGACCTGGATCTGCGCTGGACGGAGCGTGGACTTCAACAGTCGAGACCTTTCAAGCTTGACATTAATGTTCAATGTGCCTCTTACCATGCGGTGATCGCTCCCGGTTTTTAACGAGTTGATCACAGAGACATCATTGAACATTTGCTTCTTGGTTGACATGATGAAGTCGATCTCGTTTTTAGTTGCACCATCGGGGCTTTGCCAGGTCCACTTCCTGTGCTCACGCTTTCTGAAGAAGGAGTTTATCATGTAGAGGCCCTCCTTCACCATAAAACTGGCCAGTAGGTGACCCCGGTGGTTCCGACGTCCAACTCCAAATTGCCCTACTTGCAGCTCATCCTCGTCTCGTTTGCCCAGTTTCGCGTTGAAGTCCGCCATGACAACGGTGAAGTAAGTATTGGAACCATGCATGGCTCTAGAGATATCCTCATACATGATCTCTACCTCGTCGTCGGGGGGGTGCCGAGGTCGGGGCGTAGACCTGTATGACCTTCAGCGAATATCTTGCGGATATTCTGAGTATAAGGTACGCCACCCTGGTCGACACACTCTCGATCTTCACCACGTTGTTCACAAGGGACTTGTGGACGATACAGCCGACACCACCCTGGGACTGCCGGTCACCCTCTCGGAAATAGAGCAGGTTACCGAATTTGAGGATTATCGAGCCCTCTTCCTCTCTTCGGACTTCAGATAGCCCTATAATGCTCCATCGTAACCTGCTCAACTCTTCCTCGAGTTAGGCTATCTTCTCGTCGGTCCGGAGTGTTCGCGTGTTATATGTGCCCAGGTCCAGTCGTCGGTGTTTATTGGGGTAGCCGGGTCCACTCCGGGGATTCTTTGCACCCCTTGCCACGCCATCGCCTCGACCGCTACCGTAGCCGAGGGTAGACGGGCTGACGGGCACTCGAGGCCTTTTATTTTGTGTGCTATTCATTTTGGTTTGGGGGGGTTTGCCATAATCGCCACGCTTGGCAGGCGGGTTGGCGATCGCAGTTTGTTGGTAAAGTCCACAGAGAACGCTGCTGCCCATTCTCTGGTGTGTCTCTTAGTCGCCTCTTACGACACCCACGGGAAGATATGGGATGGTGAAATTCTTTATGTCCGTCACCATACGGTACAAGTTTGTATAGCTTATAAATTAAGCCATTGTGCCAGAATTTGTCAAACGCTTTCGCTATGTCTAAGAACAAGGCACCCGTTAGCACACCACGCTGGAACCCAGCACTAGTGTGTTCAACGATACGGTGAACTTGTTGGACACAAGAGTGTTCAGCACGAAAGCCGAATTGCTCATGGGAGATAAGACTCTTTCGCTCGACAAAGTCTTTGAGCCGCTTTTAAATAAGCCGCTCATAGACTTTTCCGAGAGAATTTACCAGACTAATGGGACGATAACTGGTAGGCTCCGATTTCGGTTTACCCGGTTTAGGGATGCCTATCACAGTGGCTTGTTTCCAAGCTTGTGGGAAGATATTTTTGCTTAATGCAGCGTTGAAAATGGCTGTCATTATCAATATTATTTGGGGAGGGAGGAGTTTCAACACCTTATTGGTGATGCCATCTAGGCCTGGGGCTTTGTTGGGGTGAAGCCTTTTGATAACCTCCACTACTTCGTCTGGGGTGACGGGAGGTAGTGGGTCATCAGGGTCTTCAACGGGAGGAAGGGAAGTCCTACGTTCGACTTCAGCGTCCACCATGTCTAGGTGAGCTTGGTCAACTGGTTGGGAGCTGGGTGTGCATTGAAGTTCGAGGCTGTCAGCCAGACATTCGGCTTTTTCAGTGTTTTCAAATGCAACACTCTTATCAGGGCGAATAAGCGGGGGTATGGCAGAGTCTTCAGTGGAGCGTAACTTCCTCTGAAGGTGCCAGAAGGCGTGGTGGGTGGGCTCTAGTTCGCTCAGCATCTTATTCCATGTCGCAGAACGGTGATCAGCAATACGTCCCTTTACAGCACGCCGTAAGTTACGCATGTGAACTCTGTTTGCGACACAGCGAAAGTTACTGTAGTCACGGATAGCTGCGTTCTTCTCGGTTATCAGCTTCCGCACATCATCCGGGAGTTTCCCTTGCAGGATGTCTAGCACTGGAACCTCCCTTGAACATTCGTTCAGGACGGACTGTACGTGAGTTGTAATCGAGTCGATCGCCACTGTCGTGTCAGCGACTGAGTTTATAAGATTGGGGATTGAGTCTAACTGGGGTGACTTGGTGGATTTCAGTTTTGCACTTACTTTCCTCCAGTTGGTGACTATTTTAGTGGGGGGCGACTGTCCTGGATCTGGGAGGCATGAGCGGCTACCTAGGTGCAAGATCACAGGGCGGTGATCGGAAGTTAATTCGTTTAGCGTTCCTATAGAGCGTAACTGAAGGTTAAAGTTCTTAACCAACGCTACGACAAGGACATCCGGTTTGTGAGTGTCATTCTGAATTTCGACAGTTAATTATTTCGACAGAGTCTCAATTTCGAAAAACAATAGTTCGACAACTCGTTGCTTCGACAAAACATATATTCGACTAGCATTAGTTCGACAGATTATACTTCGACAACACACATCTTCGAAAAACACTACTTCGACTAAACCCATCCTAGCTGATGATCGCGAAGAAACGTGGCAATATCATCACGCTGGGTACTAATGCCATTGGCATTGAAGAAACCTAACCTAAGGGGTCTGGGCTTAAGGCAATTGTTTCTCAATTTCGTACCCATTGTCCATTGACAAAGACAAGGCTATCTAGTTCCTTAGTGATTGAGGGACACCTCGAGAAATCTCAAGGCATGAGATTGGATTTACTGGATTGGCTAAATTTGTTAGTTAGTGAAGGGCTCGGGCCGTGGCGCGCGGGCCACGTGGTCGCGTCTTGCGTTACCTACGTGGTCAAGATCTATTATAGGGAGAAAGATGTGAGAAGGAAACAAATCGACAGCAGTTGAGTGTTTCGCAGTTCGTCGAGCTTCGACTACCAGAAGATGCCGCGCACCGCCTTCCGGAATGGCCGCATCGTTATCCTGGAGCCGCGCCGCGCGTGACATCACACCAGCCTCGTCCAGGCTTCCAGGCCTCTAGGGGTTCCCGACGTGCTCGACAATCGACAATTTGAGGACTGACTTCTACTCGAACTTTTGATAATACAGTTTTAAGTATCTACCAATTTAGCTTTAAGTATCTATACCTAGTATTATTATTAGGAAGTAATTAAGGATAAGATATACAGGACGACCGGTAATTAAGTGCATTTCTTAAAATGGATTGTACTAGAGCTAATTTGCAACTATTCTGATCCGATAACATGGGTATAAGTGGTTTTCGAGATACTTTTTCTACCAACTACTAACTTTTTCTTAATTGTGACAAATCTGAATAATAAAACTATGGATGATAAACTGATAGTCAATCTGATACATTTCTAATATATATTGTATACAAAAAAAGTGACTACTTTGCTGTCTGATAGCATCATCATATAAGCCGAATGACGACCACTGCTGGACATAGGCCTGCCACAAGTGTCGCCATATTGGCCGGTCCCGTGCGTCTCGCATCCAGCAGAGCCCCGCAACATTCACCTGGTCATCGGTCCACCTACTGGGAGGCCTTCTAACAATGTGTCCTGGTTCACGGGCGCCGCTCCAGAACTTTTCTGCCCCATCGACCAACCGTTCTGCGAGCTATGTGCCCTGCCCACTGCCACTTAAGTTTGGCAATTCTTCGGGTTATGTGCGGTAATCCAGGTTCTCTGGCGGATCTCTACATTTCTGATTCGATCACGCAAGGAAACTCCGAGCAAAGCCCTCTCCATTGCCATTAGGGTGGCTGTAAGCTTTCTGATGAGGCCCATTGTGAGAGACCACGTCTCAGAGCCATAGGTCATCACACAATCACTGGTGATAAACTTTCGTCTTGAGACTGGTTAGTTGGACGAGAAGATACCGCGCAACTTCCCGAACGCTGATCGCATAGGTGAAAATAAATCTAGAAATTACAGGGCTTTCCACCAGAACCCATTACAGGGCTTGCCACCAGAACCCATTACAGAGCTTGCCACCAGAACCCATTACAGACCTTGCCACCAGAAACCGTCGCAGTAAGACAACAAACGGTCACCCTGTATTTAAAGAAATAACAAAGTGGACTTTATTGTTGTCCGAAATGAATAAAATTAATTTGAAATTGATAGTCGCTTTACTGCAACATACATTCGCGGCCCAACAGTCATCTATCCATGAAAGGTGATGGAAGGTAGGAAGTGGTCCAAAATGAGTGATGAATGGTTTCCCTTCTCTGAAAGAGAAGCGAAAGATCATTGCAGGCCGCTTGTTTGTTTTCTATGTTTAAGTAAGTACGTAATTTTATAAAAACTTTTTTTTCATACGAATTTGCTAGTACTATAAACCTACCTGGGTTTGTATATCTAGTTATGTGATGGTCTATCGCACCTTCACCATGACGCCATGGAGTTATCAGTACGTCTGTAGGGAGGCTGTACATCAGGCTGTACTCAGCACTTTAGCGAATGTCCCATATTTTATACAAAACATCATGGTCGGTAGTTATTTTAAACTGCGTTTGACGATACATGTGGCAAAAAAGGTTTTGATTGCAGCAGCAGTAGAGATCAGTTGAGGTACAGAGGTGGATAATGTGAGTAAATTACTAAATGTACTGGATTTCTAACATTTTGCATATTTGTCTGTAGCGGTATCGCGGTATTGTACCTGTTATGTTGTGGCTGTGTGAGCTGTAGGTTAGGTTAGAAACGGTAATTAAGTACCACGTATAAGTCCCCGACCCGTGGTGTAAAGAGAGCTTTCATTGTGATTTGGTATTATGAATTAGTTTAAGAATAAACAAATAAATTGTAAGAAACTGATATGTTGTGTGTTTATTTTACTACATGATTGTTTAGCGATGGGACGCAGGTTGGTGGCAATAATAATGATTCCAGATTGTAGAAAATAATAAGGACTTCTTTGTCTGCGAATTGTGCTGGTCTCTTTTTTGCTCTCTTGGAGCAGGGTAGTGGCGTCATCGGGGATAGAGAGAGTGAACCTTGGTCGGCGAATTCTAGAGATTTGGGAAGGTTCATAGCGGGAGACCGCTTGAATTAGTGGGTTGCTGTGATTGACAGCAGAGTCGAAGAAACGCTTGGTAATGCGTTTCATGAATTGTTGGATTGTGGGGATTCTCAGATCGACGTGGAGTTCCTGATTACGACGTCTTTAAATCTATAATTAGACTTTGGGTCAGGCCTCGAGAAGAGGACAGCCTGGCTCTTATCGGGATTGACTTCTATTCCCCAGAGGCAGAACCATTTAGCCAAAGCGTTGGCGGCTCTCTAGAGCTTTAGGGCTATGGCATTGGGTACTGTACCTGTGCAATAGAGGGCCGTGTCGTCAGCGAATAGTGCCAACTGGCCTTCTTTAGTTTCTGGGATATCGCTGGTGTACAGCGTGAAAGATAAAGGGGATAGTACGCAGCCTTGAGGGACTCCGGCTCGTATGGGGAGGGGAGGAGAGTTCTCCCTCGACATGATAGCGGTAAGTTCTGTCCGACAACCAGTCTCGTAAGATGAGCACGAGATCATTATCATATCAGCCGAAAGACGTCCACTGCTGGACATAGGCCTCCCCCAAGCGTCGCCACTTTGACCGGTCCCGTGCGTCTCGCAACCAGCAGATCCCCGCAACCTTCACCAGGTCATCGGTCCACCTGGTGGGAGGCCTTCCAACGCAACGTCTTCCGGTTCGCGGTCGCCACTCCAGAACCTTTCTGCCCCATCGGCCATCCGTTCTGCGAGCAATGTGCCCTGCTCACTGCCACTTAAGTTTGGCAATTCTTCGGGCTATGTCGGTAACCCTGGTTCTCTTGCGGATCTCTACATTTCTGATTCGACCACGCAAGGAAACTCCGAGCATAGCCCTCTCCATTGCCCTTTGAGTGACTGTAAGCTTTCTGATGAGGCCCATTGTAAGCGACCACGTCTCAGAGCCATATGTCATCACTGGCAACACACACTGGTCATAGACTTTTGTCTTGAGACACTGTGGTAAGTTGGACGAGAAGATACCGCGCAACTTCCCAAACGCTGCCCATCCGAGTCGGATTCGACGATTGACCTCTTTCTCAAAGTTGGCCCTACCCAACTGAATCGTTTGTCCCAGGTAGACATAGTCGCCCACAACTTCGAGTGTAGAGTCTCCGACCTTGATAGGAGTGGGTGTAACATGGGCATTCAACATCACCTTGGTTTTGTCCATGTTCATCCTTAGACCCACTCGTTCGGCAGCTCTACTGAGGTCATCGAGCATTGTACTGAGGTCCTCCATGGTCTCAGCCATAACCACTATATCATCGGCAAACCGAAGGTGAGTGATGTACTCGCCATTGACGTTGATGCCTAGCCCGCTCCAGTCCAGAACCTTGAAGACGTCCTCCAGTGCAGCGGTAAACAGCTTCGGAGATATGACGTCTACCTGTCTCACACCTCGCTGCAAATGTACGGGTTCCGAGGTCTGATCCTGAAGTCGAACTGACATGGTGGCGTTTTTTTATAAAAACTTCAACACCTCGATGTACCGGTAGTCAATTTGGCACCGTTGGAGAGACTGCAGCACAGCCCAAGTCTCGATCGAATCGAAGGCTTTCTCGTAGTCCACAAACGCTAAACAGAGAGGCAGGTTGTACTCTTCGGTCTTCTGTATAACCTGCCGCAGCGTATGTATGTGGTCTACGGTGCTGAAGCCTTTACGGAATCCGGCTTGTTCGGGAGGCTGGAAATCGTCAAACCTGCGCGTGAGACAATTCGTGATGACTCTTGAAAACAGCTTGTAGACATGGCTAAGA
The DNA here is from genome assembly GCA_964057195.1 of Orthosia cruda. NCBI lineage: Eukaryota > Metazoa > Arthropoda > Insecta > Lepidoptera > Noctuidae > Orthosia > Orthosia cruda. The sequence goes on from OZ059836.1 coordinate 41,907,228, forward strand.
ATTGAGATGGGCCTATAGTTCTTCAGTAAGGCATTGTCACCCTTCTTGAAGAAGAGTACCACCACACCCCTGCACCATGGCTGTGGCGTCCTCCCCTCGAGTATGACGGAATCAAACAGCTTCTGAAGGGCCTTAAGTACTGGTTTTCCACCCGCCTTCAGGAGTTCGGCCGTAATTCCGTTATCACCTGGTGCCTTGTTGTTCTTTAGCTGTTTCAGAGCCATCCTAATCTCATACAGGCTGACGTCCGGAATGTCTTCGGTATAGTGTCGGGTCAATCTAGCTCTAGGGTCATTCGCTAGATTCGCGACGGGTTTACTGGTTGACGTGTACAACTGCCCATAGAATCTCTCGATCTCCCTCAGAAGCTCCGGTTTGGCGGATACGATCCTGCCATCATCGGTCTTCAGTTTCGCGAGCTGGCTCTGCCCAATAGACAGATTTCTTGCAAATACCTTTGGAGCCCTTGTTCCGCTCAATCGCGTCTTTAATACGCTCGGTATTAAAGCGGCGGAGGTCGCTTTTCAAGGACTTTGAGATCCGTCTATTTAGCTGCCGGTATTTCAGCGCATCGTCTGAATACTGCAGGATTATCTCACGCCTCTCCTTCATGAGCTTGAGAGTAGGATCAGAGAGCTTTTTGTTCCTATCTGTACGGCGGGTCTTGAAAAACTTAGACCCGACCGTATGGACAGCTTCCACGAACCCATCACTGTATTCGTCCACGGAGCTCCCTAGGCACTCGAAATGGATCTGGAGTTCGAGTTGAAAGGTCTCAGGGTTTTGGACCTGGATCTGCGCTGGACGGAGCGTGGACTTCAACAGTCGAGACCTTTCAAGCTTGACATTAATGTTCAATGTGCCTCTTACCATGCGGTGATCGCTCCCGGTTTTTAACGAGTTGATCACAGAGACATCATTGAACATTTGCTTCTTGGTTGACATGATGAAGTCGATCTCGTTTTTAGTTGCACCATCGGGGCTTTGCCAGGTCCACTTCCTGTGCTCACGCTTTCTGAAGAAGGAGTTTATCATGTAGAGGCCCTCCTTCACCATAAAACTGGCCAGTAGGTGACCCCGGTGGTTCCGACGTCCAACTCCAAATTGCCCTACTTGCAGCTCATCCTCGTCTCGTTTGCCCAGTTTCGCGTTGAAGTCCGCCATGACAACGGTGAAGTAAGTATTGGAACCATGCATGGCTCTAGAGATATCCTCATACATGATCTCTACCTCGTCGTCGGGGGGGTGCCGAGGTCGGGGCGTAGACCTGTATGACCTTCAGCGAATATCTTGCGGATATTCTGAGTATAAGGTACGCCACCCTGGTCGACACACTCTCGATCTTCACCACGTTGTTCACAAGGGACTTGTGGACGATACAGCCGACACCACCCTGGGACTGCCGGTCACCCTCTCGGAAATAGAGCAGGTTACCGAATTTGAGGATTATCGAGCCCTCTTCCTCTCTTCGGACTTCAGATAGCCCTATAATGCTCCATCGTAACCTGCTCAACTCTTCCTCGAGTTAGGCTATCTTCTCGTCGGTCCGGAGTGTTCGCGTGTTATATGTGCCCAGGTCCAGTCGTCGGTGTTTATTGGGGTAGCCGGGTCCACTCCGGGGATTCTTTGCACCCCTTGCCACGCCATCGCCTCGACCGCTACCGTAGCCGAGGGTAGACGGGCTGACGGGCACTCGAGGCCTTTTATTTTGTGTGCTATTCATTTTGGTTTGGGGGGGTTTGCCATAATCGCCACGCTTGGCAGGCGGGTTGGCGATCGCAGTTTGTTGGTAAAGTCCACAGAGAACGCTGCTGCCCATTCTCTGGTGTGTCTCTTAGTCGCCTCTTACGACACCCACGGGAAGATATGGGATGGTGAAATTCTTTATGTCCGTCACCATACGGTACAAGTTTGTATAGCTTATAAATTAAGCCATTGTGCCAGAATTTGTCAAACGCTTTCGCTATGTCTAAGAACAAGGCACCCGTTAGCACACCACGCTGGAACCCAGCACTAGTGTGTTCAACGATACGGTGAACTTGTTGGACACAAGAGTGTTCAGCACGAAAGCCGAATTGCTCATGGGAGATAAGACTCTTTCGCTCGACAAAGTCTTTGAGCCGCTTTTAAATAAGCCGCTCATAGACTTTTCCGAGAGAATTTACCAGACTAATGGGACGATAACTGGTAGGCTCCGATTTCGGTTTACCCGGTTTAGGGATGCCTATCACAGTGGCTTGTTTCCAAGCTTGTGGGAAGATATTTTTGCTTAATGCAGCGTTGAAAATGGCTGTCATTATCAATATTATTTGGGGAGGGAGGAGTTTCAACACCTTATTGGTGATGCCATCTAGGCCTGGGGCTTTGTTGGGGTGAAGCCTTTTGATAACCTCCACTACTTCGTCTGGGGTGACGGGAGGTAGTGGGTCATCAGGGTCTTCAACGGGAGGAAGGGAAGTCCTACGTTCGACTTCAGCGTCCACCATGTCTAGGTGAGCTTGGTCAACTGGTTGGGAGCTGGGTGTGCATTGAAGTTCGAGGCTGTCAGCCAGACATTCGGCTTTTTCAGTGTTTTCAAATGCAACACTCTTATCAGGGCGAATAAGCGGGGGTATGGCAGAGTCTTCAGTGGAGCGTAACTTCCTCTGAAGGTGCCAGAAGGCGTGGTGGGTGGGCTCTAGTTCGCTCAGCATCTTATTCCATGTCGCAGAACGGTGATCAGCAATACGTCCCTTTACAGCACGCCGTAAGTTACGCATGTGAACTCTGTTTGCGACACAGCGAAAGTTACTGTAGTCACGGATAGCTGCGTTCTTCTCGGTTATCAGCTTCCGCACATCATCCGGGAGTTTCCCTTGCAGGATGTCTAGCACTGGAACCTCCCTTGAACATTCGTTCAGGACGGACTGTACGTGAGTTGTAATCGAGTCGATCGCCACTGTCGTGTCAGCGACTGAGTTTATAAGATTGGGGATTGAGTCTAACTGGGGTGACTTGGTGGATTTCAGTTTTGCACTTACTTTCCTCCAGTTGGTGACTATTTTAGTGGGGGGCGACTGTCCTGGATCTGGGAGGCATGAGCGGCTACCTAGGTGCAAGATCACAGGGCGGTGATCGGAAGTTAATTCGTTTAGCGTTCCTATAGAGCGTAACTGAAGGTTAAAGTTCTTAACCAACGCTACGACAAGGACATCCGGTTTGTGAGTGTCATTCTGAATTTCGACAGTTAATTATTTCGACAGAGTCTCAATTTCGAAAAACAATAGTTCGACAACTCGTTGCTTCGACAAAACATATATTCGACTAGCATTAGTTCGACAGATTATACTTCGACAACACACATCTTCGAAAAACACTACTTCGACTAAACCCATCCTAGCTGATGATCGCGAAGAAACGTGGCAATATCATCACGCTGGGTACTAATGCCATTGGCATTGAAGAAACCTAACCTAAGGGGTCTGGGCTTAAGGCAATTGTTTCTCAATTTCGTACCCATTGTCCATTGACAAAGACAAGGCTATCTAGTTCCTTAGTGATTGAGGGACACCTCGAGAAATCTCAAGGCATGAGATTGGATTTACTGGATTGGCTAAATTTGTTAGTTAGTGAAGGGCTCGGGCCTCTGGAGTCATCCAGATCGCGTATGCACTGAATATAGTTTCAGCGACACACCGATAGAAGCTCTGATTGGGTTGGGCTATAGGGGTTGGGCGCGCGCCAGCGGTGGTGGTGGGAGCCACCTTGCTGGTTTTCACTGGGGCCACTGTGGCTGGGGTTGTGCTAGGCACTGGGATCCTAAGATCCATCAGCGCTGGAATGGGCTGGGAGTAAGTCTGGGGCGCCACACTTTGGTGGTTCAGCTTACCCCATGGAGAATCCCTCTGAGGGGCTAGACGTGGGCGGGCTTGGGATGTGGGAACTACGCGTGCTTGGCGCGCATCATTACGTTTGGCCACTTTAGGCGCTAGTTTTGGGGCTTTGGGGCAGCCACGGTAACTGGTGGGGTGCCCTACCTGGCCACAGAGCACGCAGCTGGGAGGCTCCGTGGACTCTGAGCGGTCTTTAGGACGGGGACAGTCTTTTGTGCCATGTTCCCCCAAGCATTTAACACACCTGGGGGTGGCAAAACAGTTGGCCTGGGAGTGACCCAGTTGGCAGTTGTGACACTGACCAACTATAGTGGGTCGGTACGGTCTCTCGATTGAGATGCCGGTGAGAGAACAGATGGATTTTATCCCGAAAATGGGATTGTGGGATTCGGCAGGGCTGCACTCAACCACTACCATGTCATACAGCTGTCCACCTCTCGCTTTGTGTAAGCGATGCACAGTAATGACGGGGATTTTTTTGCCAGGAGGTCCAAGCGGACGTCCTCCGTCGAGATCTCTTTCGGGATTCTTCGGATGACTACCCTGGTGGACTTCTCCTCGGGGAGGGAGTAAGTGTGGAAGGAAGTATCTTCTCTTGCTCTGTCCTTCTCATACTTCTGATTTTGTTCATTCTTCCTTTCATATTCAATCCATTCTTCTTTGGAATGCGCTTCCTCTTGATATCAGGACGGCCACCAGTCAGTATGCATTTAAGCGGAAGTTGCGGCATTTTTTTCTAAACGAATAGCAGAATCGTCTCATTTTGCGCCTTTCTATTAATTTATATATATATTATTTTATATATAGTATTTATTATAGGAAATATTTAAGTATATTTATTTTAACTATATACTTTTGTACTAATTTTGCATTTATAATATTATTATTTCTATTTTTATGCACCTGCCATGCTATCTCTTCACCGCCCTTGGTTGACTGGTAGAGAATGCCTAAGGCATTAAGTCCGCCTATGTACTTTTATGTTGCATGAAGTTTTAATAAATAAATAAATAAATACTTCCTCACTTTGAGCAGGCGTGTTAAATCCCGGCAATCTTTGGAGGTGGGGACAAGGATTTTGATGCCCTGCTGGCAGGCACGGGCACTATTAAAATTAATTTTGTTTTCAGTACAAAGATTGGACACATCAGTCCACTTCGTCTTATCCTGAAGGTATATCGGCGGCGGGGGTTTGGTCTTATTGACAGTAGTGACAGTGGGGCTGGAGGGGCGACTAGTCCGCTGGGAAGCGGTAGTGGGGGCGGGCTGGGTGCCTGTCGGCTCGGGAGAGGGGCAAGGGGAGGCGACGGGTGACGCAAACGGATTTGCGACAAATGTCTTTTTGGCCTTGGAGGTCTGGGCTGAGGCTTTATTCTTTTTCCTCTTGCCTCCTACGACTTGGAAGTCGTCCTCCTCTGAGGAGGTGGAGGGAGGGGAGGAGTCCCGTGAATCATCATCATGATGACCCTCGGGGAAAGGGGTTTGCTCCATAGGGGAGTCCGGACGAGAAATAGGCTCAGTGGCCTGAGAGGGGGTGGGTGCTCTAGGCTCATGGCTAGGCGAGTCCTGGTCAGGGAATGGCTTGTGAGTCATAGGGCCAGGGCACTGTATTGTGCCCGAATTTGGTTTGGGGGCGGTAGTAGCTTGGAAAGCTGCACCATATTTCTTTTTTTATTTGGGGTCGGTGAGGAGGGTCTCCTGGAGGAGGTCGACTAATGCCGCAAAAGACATTGTCGGAGAAATTCTAATACTAATATTGCCGGTAAGGTGTATCTTGGGTGGATGGGCCCGGGGGTGTGTGCAATCCTACCCTCCCAGTCGGGTTAGACTGGGAGGTGTGTACCTGGGTGAGCCCTAAGCTTGTACACCTATCACCAATCTTATTGGGTGACAGGGGCCCTAAGGTACCGGTAAACCCACCGAAGGTGGGCCACCCACCACTTGTGTACCAGAAGTCTGGCACGTCGGGGTAGACACACCCGACCGTGCCAGGTGAATGCTGTGGGGCAGAGACAGGGGTTCACTAGGCTATCTACCAAGGCCAACTACCCTGCTCCCGACTCCTTCTAACTGCCGTGTCCTGAAGGGACTTGGCGAGTGTGCGGGTCACCACTCCACTAGGTTTCGTTAACACCGTTAGGTATCCACCAAGGACCACTAAGTCTTGGATTTAACCCTGAAGGGGCCAAAAAAGATGTCCCTACTAGCAACCGAAGTTACTAGTAGCGACACCTGTGGGCGGCGTGCGGAGACGCAGTGACCGCAGTGACGTCACGCAGAGCGCGACGAGGCAGGAGAGTGGGGCGCGGCGGGGCGTGCGGAGGGGGCAGCGAGAGCGGCGGGCGGCAACGAGACGACCGCTCGGTGGCGATGGCAGGCGAAGAGTGGGCTTAAATTTAAAAATACTATTTTACACTTATACTCTAACCAATGAAAATACAGAAACAGGTTTACAAATATAAAAATAAAATCTAAACCAATAAGGTTGCATAATTCTTGTGACCAATAGGGTTGAAGCATAGTTCGGTGTTTGTTCCGTTCGTGTCTCCACAATCGACGCACGTGGTCGTTTTGGCGCGCATTCTACGAGGCATTCTGCGCGCTGAAGTTATAAATATAGGTGGCGCGTAGTTTCGGCCTCGGACACTTGCCGCCAGCCGTCGCCCCATGCAGACGTCTCGCTGCCCTGCTGCCTCGCCGCACCCACCGCGCACCCAGCGCCCCCACGCTGACGCTCGCACCCCCCACCACGCGCCCCGCTGCGCCCCGCTGCGCCCCACAACCTTACGTGGTCCCTGGCGGAAAGTAACGGTGATAACAAAGCCAGCTGAAAAAAAAAAAAACTCGCTCGCACTATGCGTCGACCTCCTCCAAGAGATTCTCTTGAGTGACCCCAAACTCAAAAAGAAGTTTGCCGCAGCATTCAAAGCTGCCCACACCCCACCCGATTCGGGTCCGATTGTGGCCCTACTTAAGGCTTGCAAGCCATTCCCAGGGGAAGACTCACCAATGTCGCCCTCACCTATCCCCCCAGTTAGGTCTACTCAAATACCTAAGTCTCCGATCCCTGCTCTGGACGCTCCATCGTCCAACAGCCAGGCCGATGAGCCAAACTCCCGCCCGGACTCCCCTATGGAGCTTACCCCCTTCCCCGACGATCTCTTTTCTGACCTGAATGATTCACGGGACTCTTCCGCTCCCTCCACCTCCTCAGAGGAGGATGACTTTTCCAAGTCGTAGGAAGTAAAAGGAAGAAGAAACCCTCAGCTCAGGCCTCTAAGGCCAAAAAGACATTCATCGCAACCCTGTTTGCGTCACCTGTCGCCTCCCCTTGCACTTCTCCTGTGCCGACAGATACCCAACCCGCCCCCACTACCGCTTACCAGCGGACTAGTCGCCCCACTAGCCCCACTGCTTCTATGAAGAAGACAAAGCCCCCGCCGCCGATATTCCTTCAGGATAAGGCGAAGTGGACTGATGTGTCCAATCTTTGTTCAGAGAACAAGATAAATTTCAATAGTGCCCGTGCCTGCCAGAACGGCATTAAAATTCTAGTCCCAACCTCCAGGGACTACCGGGAGTTGACCCGCCTTCTCAAAGTGAGGAAGTATTCCTTCCACACTTACTCCCTCCAGAGAAGTCCACTAGGGTAGTTATCCGTCGGATCCCTAAGGAGATCCCGACGGAAGACGTCCGCTTGGACCTCCTGGCCCAAAATATCCCACTCATAGCGGTTCACCGCTTGCACAAAGCAAGAGGTGGACAGCTATACGACATGGTAGTGGTTGAATGCAGCACTACCGAATCCCATAATCCCATCTTCGGGATTAAAACTGTTTGCTCCCTTACATCTCGATTGAGAAGCCTTACCGCCCCACTATAGTTGGTCAGTGTCACAACTGCCAACTCTATGGCCACTCACAGGCCAATTGTTTCGCCATTCCCAGGTTTGTTAAATGCTTGGGGGATCACGGCACCAAGGACTGCCCCCGTCCTAAAGACCGCTCAGATTGCACGGAGCCTCCCAGCTGCGTGCTCTGTGGCCAAGAAGGGCACCCGAACCGGGGTTGCCCAAAAGCCCCCAAACTTGCGCCTAAAATGGCCAAGGAATTCAATTCTCGCCTTCAGCGCGTAACCCCCTCAGCGAGCTTAACCTCCTCGCAAATGCCTCAAAGACTCGCCCCTCAACAGCCCTTCAACCTTGGGAAAAACTGAATGCCACCCTGGCACCGGCGACCTCTCAACCCCAGCCCATTCCAGCACTGATGGTTTTTTTTTAATTTATTTTTTATAATCTATTGGCTCGCGTTTGACCACCATCTCGCCTGATGTGAAGCGATGATGTGGTCAACGGTGAAGCACGCTTGCCTAGAAGAAACCTATTCACTCTTGATTTAAAGACCCCTAGGTTGTAGCTATCAGGGAACAAAGACTCCGGAAGGGAATTCCACTCCTTACCTGTGCGCACAATGAAAGTATTAGCAAAACGCTTTGTGCGTATGGGAGGGATGTCAACCATGTACCGATGGCGCATGGCCGTACGACTTGTAGTCCGATGATGGAAAGGGCTAGGCGGAATTAAATTGTGCAGTTCCGTCGCACACTCCCCGAAATGTAACCGATAAAAAACCGATAGACTGGCGACTCGGCGTCGATGTTCGAGGCTCTGGAGCTTTGATGCGACCAGTGCATCGTAGCCAATAAGCCTTTTGGCCCGTCTGTCAATCGACTCAAGTGCATCAAGCTGGTATTTGGCAGATCCATCCCAGAGGTGAGAGCAGTACTCCATGCATGACCGAACTTGCGCTTTATACAAGTTGAGAAGCTGTTCTGGCGTGAAGTACCGTCTCACCCTTGCAAGAATCCCCAACTTTTTTGCAGGTAACTGAGCTTTCGCCTCAATGTAAGGACCGAAGTTGAGAGTCGATGTCAACGTAACACCAAGCAGTTCGAGGTGGTCCGTTAACGGCACGGTTACACCACGGAAAAAAGAAGCCGGGTAGAATTGGCTCTTTTTAGCGGAAAAAAGACACGCCTGGGTCTTAGACGCATTGAAGCTGACCAGATTGGCATCACCCCATTCGGAGACCACCTTCAAGGACAGGTTCAAGCGTTCAACCATGGCCTCCCGGAGAGACTGAATCTGAGGCCCAGTAGCCCGTGCGCCGGACACGTATCTCTCAGCAACAGTGCTGTCGTCTGCGTACCCAAAGGTTCCGGGTTTTAGCAGATCATTAATGTACAGCAAGAATAATGTTGCCGAGAGCACTGACCCCTGAGGGACTCCGGCGTTGATATCTAACTGACCGGACCGAACTCAACATCCCAGTGCCTAGCCCACTCCCAGCCACAGCGGCCCCGGCGCAGACCAACACGGTAGCCTCCACCACCGTCGTTGGCACGCGCCCACTCCCTGTAGTTCAACCCGGCCAGGGCTCCTATCGTTGTGTCGCTGAGACCATCTTCAGCGCATACGCGTATGGATGATCCCAGTGGCCCGAGCCCTTCACGCTGAGTTAAAAAATCCAGCAAATCCCTTAAACCCCATCTCATGCCTCGAAATCTTTTCGAGGTATCCCTCCATTACTAAGGAGCTTGACAGCCTTGTGTTTGTCAGTGGAAAATGGATACGCAATTGCCTGAAGCCCAGATCCCTTAGGTTAGGTTTCTTCAATGCCAATGGCATTACCACCCAGCGTGATGAGATTGCCACGTTCCTTCGCGATCATCAGTTGGATATCTTCCTCATCCAGGAGACCTTTTTAAAGTCTCACCGCCGCGACCCTAAAGTTGCGAACTGTCGTATAGTTCACAACGATAGGACGCACTCCCACGGTGGTGGCACTCTCATTTACTATAAAAATGAGCTCCACTGTAGCGTAGTCAGCCCACCCGACCTCACTTCGTACCTAGAGTACTCAGCCTGTCGGCTAGGAATGACTGGTCATCAGTCTATCACCATAATCTCCGCCTATTGCCCTCCCCACACCAGGCGTCATCGGTAGATAACCCAAACGGTCTCAAAAAAGACCTTACTGCCTTCTTCAGCTTGAGTGACTCTGTTATCCTAGCAGGTGATCTCAATGCTAAACATCCAGCCTGGAACAGTACCGTTACTAACCCTAGAGGAAAGTTGGTGCTGAACCTAGGCACAACCCTCCATTATGATGTCATTAGCTTCACTCACTGCCCGGATAATGTTACCCATAGACTGGATGTCCTCGATGTAGCGTTGCTTAAGAACGTTAACCTTCAGTTACGCTCTATAGAAACGATAGACGCACTAGATTCTGATCACCACCCTGTGATCTTGCACCTAGGTAGTCGCTCAGGCCTCCCAGATCCAGGACAGCCACCCCTTACTAAAAAGATTACCGACTGGAGGAAAGTAAGTGCGAAACTGAAATCCACCAAGTCCTTAGACTCAATCCCCAATGTCCTAAACTCAGTCGCTGACACGACAGCGGCGATCGACTCGCTTACAGCTCACGTACAATCTGTTCTGAACGAATGTTCAAGGGAGGTTCCAGTGATGGACATCCAGCAAGGGAAACTCCCGGACGATGTACGGAAGCTTATCAGCTTCCGTACATCGAACCAAGAAGAACGCAGCTATCCGTCATTGCAGGAACTTTCCCTGTGTCGCAAACAGAACTCACATGCGTAACTAGCAGCTTGCTGTAAGGGACCGTACTGTTGAGCACCGTTCTGCGACATGGAATAAGATGCTGAACGAACAAGAGCACACCCACCATGCCTTCTGGCAACTTCAGAGGAGGTTACGCTCCACTGAAGACCAAGCCATGCCCCTGATTATTCGCCCCGATAAGAGTGTAGCATTTGAAAACTCTGAAAAAGCCGAATGCCTGGCTGACAGCCTCGAATTTAAATGCACACCCAACTCCCAACCAGTAGACCAAGCTCACCTAGACATAGTGGACGCTGAAGTCGAATGTAGGACCTCCCTTCCCCCGTTGAAGACCCTGATGACCCGCTACCTCCCGTCACCCCAGACGAAGTAGAGGAGGTCATCAAAAGGCTTCACTCTAACAAAGCCCCGGGCTTAGATGGCATCACCAATAAGGTGTTGAAACTCCTCCCTCACCAAATAATACTGCTAATGACGGCCATATTCAACTCTGCATTAAGCAAAAATATCTTCCCCCAAGCCAGGAAACAGGCCACTGTGATAGGCATCCCTAAACCGGGTAAACCCAAATCGGAGCCTACCAGTTATCGTCCCATCAGCCTACTCAACTCCCACGGAAAAGTCTATGAGCGGCTTATTTATAAGCGGCTCAAAGACTTTGTCGAGCGAAAGAGCCTTATCTTCCACGAGCAATTCGGCTTTCGTTCCGAACACCGTTCTTGCCCCCAAAAAGTTCACCGCATCGTTGAACACACTAGTGCTGGTTTCCAGCTTGGTCTGATGACGGGTGCCTTGTTCTTCGACATAGCGAAAGCGTTCGACAAAGCCTGGCACAATGGCTTAATTTATAAGCTTTACAAACTCGAAGTGCCAGATCATCTCGTGCTCATCTTAGGAGACTGGATATCAGACCGAACTTTCCGCTATCGTGTCGAGGGAGAACTCTCCTCCCCTCACCCCATACGAGCCGGAGTCCCCCAAGGCTCAGTATTATCCCCCATTGCTTTCACGCTGTACACCAGCTTTATCCAAAAAACCAAAGAGAGCCAGTGTAAATAGAGGGCCGTATCGTCAGCGAATAGTGCCACGCTGATGACACGGCCCTCTATTACACTGGCTTAAGACCCAATGCCATCGCCTTAAAACTCCAGAGAGCCGCCAACACACTGGCCAAGTGGTTCCGCCTCTGGAGAATAGAAGTCAACCCAGACAAAAGCCAGGCTGTCCTCTTCTCGAGGCCTGACCGAAAATACAGTAACAGACATAAAAACCCCCGCCCCCTTAAACCCATCACCGTGTACGGCAAGCCGATCCCTTGGGAGTGGCAAGCCAAATACCTAGGTGTCACCCTTGATAACCTCCTCACTTTCGCCAAGAACAGCGGCGCGCTCGCAGACTTCATGGGATGGTGAACGCAAGCAGCGGCTTGTCACTTAGGTGCAAGCTGCGCATTTTCACTGCGGTCATCCGTCCCGTCATGACCTATACATGCGCTGTCTTCGCACACGCTAAGCCCCGTCACATTCACAAGCTTCAGGTTATACAAAACCGATTCCTCCGTAAAATCACTACTCTCCTGCTAACTAACTACAATCCTGTTTAACTAAGAGTAAAATTTCGAAAATCAAAGTTTTGAACCTTCCACGACAAGATTGGATAAAAAAAGAAATTATACATGACTAGAGGACGCCTCGCGGTTTCACCCGCGTAGAGCCCGTTCCCGTAGGAATACAGGGATAAAAAGTAGCCTATGTCACCCGGGGATAGAGTAGCTTCCCAACGGTGAAAGAATTTTTGAAATCGGTCCAGTAGTTTTGGAGCCTATTCGGTACAAACAAACAAACAAACAAAAAAATCTTTCCTCTTTATAATATTGGTATAGATATTAACAATCGAAACTTACTATGGCAAAAATATAAATCAAACACCTCAGACACGACATTAAAAACAGAATTTGAGAAGACAAAAGCTAGAGTAGCGTACAACATACAAAAAACGAAAAATACGTAAAGATAAAGATAAAGATAAAGATATATTTATTTGCTCAAACACGTGTATGCATGCAAGAATAAACAATACGTGCATGCAGGACATTAAAAAAGATACTAAAAGTTCGGACATGTTTGCCACATACTATAGCGTGCAAATATTTTAGAATTGAATATCAATGAACAATTACGAAAATCAATTTAATCACAATAATTACAAAATGTCAAACAATAAAAAATAAAAAAACTGCATAAAAATAATAATAATGTCAAAAAAAGAACTAATGTCAAATAAAGATGTACGTCAAATCTATGTAAAATATCAATCAAATTTAATGAACAATTACTAAAATGAATTCAAACGCAACTAATAATAAAAAACAAATAATAACAGAACGTCAACACTAAAAATTATAAAATATCAAACAAATGTCGTACAAAAATGCATGTCCGATCTGTGGTAAATTATCAAATAAATGACAGATAACAATGTAGGTAAGTATGTCAAATTTAAATACAGTAAAAAATATCAATTAATTCAAATACGTCATTACAGTTAATAAAATCAATAAGGCCAAAAAAGCAATAAAATTAATAAGGTCATAAAAACCCATCACAAAATCAATACAATTTAAATTCAAAATTTGTCATTCAAAAATTCTGTAACATTATAGTATCCCTTACTAATAAACTTTTTTTTAAGTTCTGTCTTGAATGAATTTATATTCATTATCTTAATGGAATTTGGAATTGTATTGTATATTAATGGGGCCATGCATATTACACTTTTTGTTAGAAATGCTGTTTTAGCGGAGTGTGATTGCACCCAAAGTCTATACTTCTCACGTCTTGTTCTACCTGTATTATTAATCATAAGGGGAAACAAATGAGGATTGGTTTTTACAAATATTGAAATTTCCAATATGTAAAGTGACGGAAGTGTTAGAATTCTGTGCTGTATAAATATTGGTTTGCAACTGTCAACAGTTTGCAACCCAAACATAGCCCGTAAACAACGCTTTTGTGCTTTGAACGCAATTTCCTTTAGAGTTGAATTGCCCAAGAAAATTATTCCAAATCTTAACACTGATTCAGCAAGCCCGTAATATGCTGTAAGCAAAGTGTCTGTGTTGACAGTCGGTGCCAACTTATAAAGAGCGTATGACGAAATACTAATCTTTTTACAAAGTTCATTAATGTGAGTTTTCCAATTCAATTGTTTGTCAATGATTAAGCCTAAAAATCGGGTTGTTTCAACTTCTTGTATTATATTATCTTTGTATACTAAATTAAATTTTGATGTATTACGTAATTTTTCTCGTTGTCTAAAATGCATTATGTTTGTTTTACTAATATTTACTTTCAAATTATTATTACTAAGCCAGGTAATTATAGAATTCAATGAATCATTAGAATCAGACTGATAGTTAACCATATCTTTAGGTGCTATGGTTACAGTACTGTCGTCAGCGAACAATGACATGGGTTCCGTAGTCGCATTTGGTAGATCATTAATGTATAGTAGGAACAAAGGAGGGCCTAATACAGTTCCCTGGGGAACACCATATGTGATGTATCGCTTATCAGAGGTAAAAATCAGTTCTCTTTTAGCTTTAACATTAAATTTTGATATTTGGGTTATTTGTTGGCGTTCTGATAAATATGAACTTATCAGTTCCAGGACATTACCCCTTATACCATAAGCCTGAAGTTTATCTAGCAAAATATTGTGGTCCACATAGTCGAACGCTTGTGACATGTCACAATAAATAGAACAAACGGGTAAAGATTTGTCTACTTGCGAAGAAACTACGTATAAAAAGTCGTACACCGCCATATTTATATTTTTATTCTTTCTAAAGCCTTTTTGCTCATCACATAGGATTTGATTTATAGGTCTATAGTTCTCCATTAAGTATTTATTATCTTTTTTAAATATGGGTTTAATAATTGTCAATTTAAGGTCTTTTGGAAATGTCCCACTCTGTATACAAAGATTCAGAATATGGCTTAAGTGGTGAGAGATATCTTCATTTACTGCTTTGATTACCTTAGTCGAAATACCGTCATAACCCACACTGTTAGTATTTTTTAGATTTCTTATAATTTTCTGCATATGATAAAGCAAACAGGGTGATAAAAACATTGAGTTTGGTTGGGGATTAATTAGTGCTGTGGATTTTTTGCCGGCACCTGGAATAGGAATTACTTTTTCAATGAAATAATTATTAAATGCATTGGCAATTTCTGTAGGATTTCTTGTTAATGTATTGTCAATTTTAAGTTCAGTTATTGATTCTTTTGGTATATTCAATTTATTATTATTTATAATTTGCCATGCCGTTTTACTTTTATTAGTCGATGTTTTTATTTTGTAATTATTTTGAGCACGTTTAGTAAGGTTTATAATTCTTTAAGTAAGTGGGTAGTTGTAACAGTTGGTAGAAAATAAAATCGCTCCAAATTTAAATTTTAATTAAAAATATAAATACAGTTTAATTAAGTTATTAAATGTATGCATTCACATGCTAATATATAATACCCACCAGTTTAGTGTTATCTCCAATATTGATTAATCCTAAAACACAAAAAAAAAAACACACTCAGAAGCACATCATGGAAGCACTGAAAGTCTCATTGTCCGATATGATGACACTGTTCCAAAACAGGATGTCCAATTTTGAGGCGGAGCTAAGGAAAAACCCTGCAAGCTCATCATCTAGCGACACGGACGGGCTGGTTGAAGACTACACTTCGTTCAAGAAGTTCATCCTGGATGCGTTGAGCTGTCTTCAGCGTCAGTTGGAGGCACTAGAACAGGGGCTGGACAACTTTGAGATGCGGAGTCGGCGGAAGGTGGTTCTACTGCATGGTGTTACAGAACAGGCCAAAGAGGATACTGCGCAGGTAGTTGCCGAAGTTGTGCGTTGCCACCTCAAGCTGCCAGATTTTACAGTTGCTGACATCAGACGCTGCCATCGGATGGGTAGAGCGACAGGTACAAGCAAGCCTAGGCCTATTCTTTGCAAACTGCGGGACATCAACAACCGGGATAGTATCTGGTTTGCGAAGACTAAATTGAAAGGCACTGGTATCACGCTATCAGAGTTCCTGACAAGATCTCGGCATCAGCTCTTCATGTCGGCGAGGGATAAGCTCGGTGAGACCAATTGCTGGACCAAGCAGGGTCTCATCTATGTTCTTAATTCAGACGGCAAACGGCATAGAATAAATTCCATTGCTGACCTAAATGGAATCGAGCCAGCCAGGAAAAAACCCGAATCCCCCGTCAAATCGCCGAATCCGTTGTCGTCACCATCACCAACTCCGGCACCGAAGAAGGCCCGGCGTGCTGCGAAGAAGTGATTCGTGATTTTGCTCCAACTTCTCATTAATTTTATTGGTATACCGGGTAGCAGTCATTTCACTTGTTGTGAGTACCACTCTCCAATTTTATTGCTTCTTGATTTCTTCTACCCTTCACCTTTTATTTGTCTAACCCGCAATCTAATTCGCTTTTTTTCATAAAATTTCTCAATGTTTTCAAATTTCATATTGCACTGGCAGCTGTCAACTTGACATTTCATTTCTTTTCATTGTCATTAGATTATTTTTCGTTTAGAAACAGGTTGACAGTGCGCCCAGTATATTAGCTTTGTGCAGTAGTTTTGACTATTTATTATTTTTCTTTAATCTTCGCTTTATTTTTTTTATTTTTTTTATAGTATGCTGCTGCTTACCCGGGCGATGAGATTATTTGAGCTTGTTGCTTATTTGTGTTGTAATTTTTTTCTTATATGTTTTAACACACAACTGGCGGGTGGATATAAATTGGCCTCCGCTTAAATATTTTTTTATTTTTTAGTAATTTTTGTTTTCATATTTTTGGTATTCTATCATATATATATTTTATTTATTTATACATTTTCGATGTTAAGCAATAATGACAGCAGCGACGCCGAAAGCTTTGTTACTGCAAGTAGTGATGACAGTTTTGTTAGCATTCCGACCCTTGCTGACACACTTGAATCCCAATTTTCCGATGTTCCGAAGAATTTTAATGTAGTCCATATAAATGCCCAAAGTATTCCGGCACACCACTCTGACATGCTAGCCTCTCTTGACTGTAAGAACATCCACGCCATCCTTATCTCCGAGTCTTGGCTAAAACCATGTCTCCCATCCACATCCTATTCCTTGCCGGGGTTTCAACTGATAAGAAATGACCGTGCGCGTGGCGGTGGAGGTGGTGTTGCTATTTACCTTCGCCCACACATTCCTTTTTCAATTATTGATATGTCAGCACAGCCTCCCCCGTCAAACGCGGGCGAGCATCTCTTTGTAGAAGTCACCCTAAACCTTACAAAAATCCTTCTAGGCGTTTATTACAGCCCTTCATCTCGAATAAATTTCTTCTCTTCTTTTGAAACTATCCTAGAAAACCTGTTGCCTTCTTACAGTCATACAATCATTATGGGGGACTTCAATACTTGCTTATTGAAGAACGATGTCCGCTCCTCTTCTTTTCAATCAGTCCTTCAATCTTTGAACCTATCCTTACTTCCCTTAAGTGCCACACACCATTTTCCTAATTGTAACCCGTCACTCTTAGACCTTGTTATTGTTTCCTCTTTACAACATGTCGGCAAGCACGGCCAGTGCCCTGCTGACATGTTTTCCTATCATGACCTCATTTTCCTCTCATACAAAGTTCAACCTCCTAAGCCAAAACCTAAAATTCTCCTGCAGCGCAATTTTGGTGGAATGAATATAGAAGATCTCCGAAGGGATGCCAGCAACATTGACTGGGAACCCCTGGTCAGCCTTGAGTCAATTGATGACAAAGTGAACGTGTTGACGGACAACCTTTTGCAGCTGTATGATGTTCACGCTCCCATACGTGAAATAAGAATTAAACATCTTCCGGCGCCATGGCTAACAGGCGAAATAAAAGAGTTAATCCACAGGAAAGCTGTTGCCAAAACCAAATTTAAATGTCGTCCCACGTCGCCGAACCGGGAGAAACTTTTGGACGCACGAAATCGATGCAATAAGGTGTGTAGAGACGCTCAACGACGCCATATCCACACCTCGGTTGAAAATGGAGACCCAGCTAAAGTCTGGAAATTTCTTAAATCCATAGGAGTTGGGAAATCTCGCCAAGAATCGATTCCTAAAGACCTTGATCTTGATCAACTAAATCAGCACTTCTCGTCTTCATCCTCATGTAATGGGACCTTGAAAGCAACTACTTTGAGCTATCTTTCAAACCTTCCAACTCCGGATCGTCCCCTATTTATTTTTAGTCAATTCTCTGATTGTGATGTTAAGAAGAGCATAGTGTCAATTACCTCTAACGCAGTTGGCAGTGATTGTGTCAGTCGAAAAATGATACTCCCTGTCCTCGACGAAATCCTTCCTGTCCTTTGCTATATCCTTAACTACTCAATATCCCATGGGGTCTTTCCATCAGCTTGGAAAGAGGCCAAAATCACTCCTTTACCCAAAAAGGTCAATCCTACTTCCTTTTCCGAATACCGTCCTATCTCCATCTTGCCGTTCCTCTCCAAAGTCCTTGAACGCCTTGTCCACAATCAGCTTAGTGCTTTTCTTTGTAAGAATAGTCTGCTGAATCCTTTTCAATCCGGTTTTCGTCCTGGTCACAGCACAGCTACTGCCTTAGTGAACGTTACGGATGACATACGGCTAGGCATGGAACGAGGACATCTGACGGTTCTTTGCTTGCTAGATTTTAGTAATGCATTTAATGCTGTCGATTTCGATATCCTGCTTGGCATACTTCGGTCGCTTAACATATCTCCAACGGCGATTGATTGGTTTCGTAGTTACCTGTATGGCCGCCGGCAACGTATATGCATAGAAGAATCTAACTCTTCTTGGTGTTATACAACTGCCGGTGTACCTCAGGGTGGCGTTTTATCTCCTTTACTCTTCGCAATATTTATAAACGCTATCTCCAAAAAGCTTCTCTCCTCCTACCACCTGTATGCAGACGATTTACAAATCTACAAACAAGCTGCCCTTGCAGAGTTAGCTGATGCAATTAATACATTAAATAAGGATTTGGCAACAATTTGTGAATGGACTGAAGCAAATGGGCTTCAGGTAAATCCGTCGAAGACCCAGGTCATAGTTGTTGGCAGCTCTGGGATGATTCCAAAAGTAAATTGGACACAACTTCCTCTGGTACAATTTAACGGAACTACTATTCCAATAAGTGAGAAGGTTAAGAACCTTGGGGTTTGGATCGACAGATATCTGTCTTGGGGTCCGCAGCTTCAGGACGTAAGCCGCAAAATGTTTGCATCTGCCAGGTCCCTTAGACGATTGCGGAACTTTCTTCCCACAGCAACTAAAATTGCGCTTGCACAGTCCCTTCTGCTTCCAATCCTTGACTATGCTGATGTCAGTTATCTCGATCTCACCCAGGCACAACTAGATAAACTTGAGCGTCTTCAAAACCTTTGCATAAGATTTATATTTGGCTTGCGCAAATATGATCACATTTCTGAATTTCGGACAAAGCTCAAGTGGCTTCCCATACGTCTTCGCCGGGATTCTCATATTTTATTTCTGCTTTACAGTATTCTATACAATCCTACAGCCCCCTCTTATCTCAAAGAACGTTTCAAGTTCCTTCATGACACACATAATAGATACCTGAGGTCATCGGAAAACTTGGGACTAAAGATGCCGATGCATTCCACCAGATTTTACGACAAATCCTTTACGGTTCAAGCGGTGCGATTGTGGAATGCTTTGCCTGTGTCAATAAGGCGAGCTCAATCTCTGCCCATTTTTAAAACTATGGTAAAGAATCACTATCTCTCTCTTTAGTAGTTGTTTTCTTGATTTCTATGTTTTTGTTCCATACTTATAACTGTATATATTTTTATATATAGTATGTTTATATATATGTATTTATTTTATATGTAAATAGTACACCAATAGACTACCTACAGTACTTTCTTTCCTTTCTTTTTTAAAATCCATCCAAAGGTTGTCTTGAAAAGATCGCTTTTAGCGATAAGGCCGCCCATTGTGTCACCCATGTTTTTTTTTTTCTTTATCTATGCTTTCTGTAACATATTTGGTGTACATAATAAAGAGTATTCTATTCTATTCTATTCTATTCTTTTTAATAGTTTCGAATATTTTGAGTATTTTTGTTTGTTACTTAATGTTGGTTTCCGTCTGAAATTCCAGAGTAATTCTCTTTTTTTCTTGCTACAGGTCTTAATTCCACGTGATATCCATCTTAGCTTGGTATTTACGTGCACAGTAATTTCAGTTAGCGGAAAACACAAATCATAAAATAATTTAAATGTTTCTATAAAAAAATGATATGCTGCTGTTGGATCACTTGTATTATATATTTCACAAAACGAAAGGTTTTTTATATATTTTTTGAATTTATGAATATTTTCTGAGCTATAGTCACGCTTCGTTTTATGCCAATACTTAAACTTCAATATTTTTTGAACTGGAAGTTTAATTAATTGGGCAGTATGATCCGATAAGCCAAATTCTAACACATCAGTCTTACACTGTTTTTTAAAGTCATGTGCAAAGTTGTCTATACAAGTCTTACTTGATAGTCTTGTGGGCTGTTTTAGTGCTAATGTGAGATTATAATTTAATAATAAACATTCGAATTCTAATGTGGCATTATTGCACTTCAGTGTATCTATGTTAAAGTCACCAGCTATAACAGCATTATGATTATTAATTTTTGAAATGTAATTTAGGACCTTGTCAAGTCTCTCGAAAAACAAATTGATATTGCATTGTCCAGGAACACGGTAAGCACAAACTATTATGACTTTAAAATCAAGTAATTCTACTGCACAGCATTCAATTACATTATTTATGGATAATTTACTGATTTGAGTAAGTTCCTTGAATTTATGTAACTTGTTTACTAGGATACATGCGCCACCTCTTTTATTGCAAGTACGACTAAAACATGCCGCTAGTGCGTAATTAGGTAAGCTCAGGTTTTGCTCATAACCTGCCAACATAAAATGCTCAGTGATACATATTACATCAATGTCAATATTTTTGTCTTTAAGCTCTTCTATATTTACTAACAGTGGGTCAGATTTGCTCAGTAGTCCCGCTATATTTTGATGCAAAACATTGAGATATTTAGTGTCGAAAAAACAATGACGATGTATTTACAATATTTTCTGAAGAGGAAGTCTTGTTACTTACAATAATATCATTAATTAAATGCAATAGGTTTTCAAAAATATTGTATAAGCCGTAGTTATTTATACGGCCTGTTGATAAGTTAAACATTGTGTGATCATAAGTCAGCTTATAATTAGAATCAAAAGAATATGCATGTTCATGAGTTAATAAATCCAAATACAATAAATTATTAAATGTTTCAATTCTCGAGTTATAAATATTGTCGAAGTCTCTAAGTTTAAAGGTAGGAACACAGATTATCACATTAGTGTAA
Organism: Orthosia cruda; assembly: GCA_964057195.1. Lineage (NCBI taxonomy): Eukaryota > Metazoa > Arthropoda > Insecta > Lepidoptera > Noctuidae > Orthosia > Orthosia cruda. The sequence continues at coordinate 41,928,225 of OZ059836.1, forward strand.
GTAATTTGTTTTAGAGTATCCCGAAGGTATACAATAGTATTGAAATAGTTGTTAGTAATTTTAAAGTCCTCTTCTCCAATTAATAATATACAAAAGTCATTTAGGGTATAGTCACATAATTTAGTTTGAATTCCGCTAAGAAGCTGCTGCAGTGATCCGTATGGTGTAACATAATGACATATATCGTACTTGTCATTAAGTAAATCTTGAGCTATTGGCAATACCTTATTTTTATTATTTGCGCTCAGTATACATATCTTGTTTTTTCTGGATGGTACAGGGCACAGGGTTTGTCTCTGTTCTTTTATAATCTCAGTACTCTTAGATATATTTTCTGGAGATTGGATACTATGGGAAGCTGTTGATGGCTCACTATATTGCTGTTTTATAGTTTTGGTTTGAGTTTGTTTTACAGCTTTATTTGACTTCTTCATCGGAGATGAGGTTTTATGCTTGACTGGACTAAGCGTTATCTTTTTGTATAATGTATTCTTCTTTAACAATTCTTCATTTGTTTGTCTGAGTTTGTAATTCTCTGACGATAACAATTCAATCTCTCTGTGAGCGCTTTGTAGTTGAGCCTCTAGATCTTGTAACTTGTTATTAAGAATGTTTAACTGGTCGTCTTCATGGTCAGATAAGTCGGGCATACTGCTTACCGTATTCTCTAGGGTTTTTGAGATACTGTCACTGTCATCGTCAGTCGTTACTGAACGAGTTCTATTACGACGAAACGTGATGTTTTCCAGAAAGTTCATGGCTAATCTTTTTGAATGTTTTTAAATGCCCACTGCATCTTGCAATTACAACCTGCCCGAAACACAAAAAGACTACCGCGTAGCACTCGGGTTCGAACTTGGGACCCCTTGAATCACAGTTCAATGACGCGTCCGTAGCCGCCACGCCAACTGGTATCTTACGGAAGCGGTTGAAGTTATGGACCTGGTTCCAAAGTGTTTTTAAGAGAAGTATAGCTGACTGAGGGTATTATGAAATCATAATAAATAACGAACTCAAAACCGTATTACTATAAATGTCTTAAGGACACATACTGTTACGGGGTTTTGTCATACACAAAACCCCGGCAAATGTGAATTAATAAACGATCTTTCCAAAACTAAAATTAGAGAAAGGACTGGGCCAGAAAAACTCGAGACTGACAATGGTCCTATTACAGATCAATAGGAAATATGTGAAAGGTTCAACGCTTACTTTTCAACTATTGGGTCATCACTAGCAAATCTCATCACTGATAAATTAAACGGAAACCTAACTCAAGAACCTGCAACAAGTGATTCAACGGAACTAAATTAATAACTAATTAATTATAATTATTAATACCAGCAAACACGGATGAAGTTATAAAAATTATTGACGATTTAGACCCAAATACTAGTTCTGTCATTGATGGTATAAGTACAAAATCTTTAAAATGTGTAAAAAAAAATCGCTAATGAACTTACAGCATGTTTGAATCTTTGTTTAGATCGAGGTATTTTTCCCGATGACTTAAAAATTGCTAATGTTATCCCTATTTACAAATCTGGAAGTAAGTCCGATCCTTGTAACTACCGTCCTATATCCGTCCTTCCTGTTATCTCAAAAAATTTCGAGAAAATCCTTTATAACCGTTTGGAATCATTTCTTAAATCAAAAAACTTTTTATATCTAAAACATTACGGATTTCGACCTCACTCGAATACTCTCTCGGCAACTGTTGATCTTATAACTAAAATAAAAAACAAAATCGATCAAAAGCAAACAGCTTTAGGTGTTTTTATCGACCTCAAAAAGGCTTTTGATACAATTAGTCCCGATCTGTTAATACAAAAACTCGTCGGTATCACAGGTAAAGCACTACAGATTTTTAAGTCATACCTGCAAAATCGTAAGCAAATTATCAAAATAGGTCAATATCAAAGTAACTCACATTCTGTCACTTTCGGTGTACCTCAAGGAACAATTTTGGGACCACTGTTGTTCCTAATTTATATTAATAACATATCCCAGATTGGCCTCAAAGGAGACATCTCGCTTTACGCAGAAGATACAAGTCTTTTCTACTTTGGCCATTCCATCGAAGCTATGATACCTTATATCCAAAACGATCTTAATACACTTAATGACTGGTTCCAATCTAACCTCCTCACCATTAATACTACAAAAACAAATTTTGTTGAAATTTCCCCCAAAAATAAAAAAATAAGCGATAATATACAACTTAAAATAAATGATCAATTAATCAAAAGGAAAACTAAAGAGAAGTATTTAGGTTTAATTTTGGATAACTACCTGAGGTGGAAGCCTCACATAGAGAAAATAAGATGTAAACTCTTATCACTTACAGGAGCACTTCACAATATTAAACAAATGTCTTCCTCGGAAAGTTCGATACATAATTTATAATTCTTTAGTTAAACCACATATACACTACCTAATAGAAATCTGGGGTACTGCAGCTAAATCTAATCTAGAAATATTACAAACAGCACAAAATAGATTAATCAAAATATTATTTAATTACAAATTTCGAACGTCAACTCAGAAAATATATGAAGATACAAAAATAATGAATATCTCCCAAACATACTCGTATATGTACTATACATGTATATTAATACGCAAAATATTACATAAAGATATTCACACTAAACTAAGTTTTAAAAAAAAACTTCAAGTCCAAAAAATTAAATTACGCAACTCCAATTACTTAGTAACACGTCCTCCCAGAACAGTTAATTACGGGAAAAGAAATATTGAATTTGAAGGTGTTAACATGTACAATAAAATACCCATGGAAATAAAAGAAGCAAAAAGTATGCCTTCTTTTAAAAATAAACTTTAATCATATATAATGTGTCAATAATAAAAAAAAACAAAATAAAACAAAAAAAAAGATAATTATTAGTCAGTACGCCATGTATGCCACATCTAGTAATACATCCACTTTTACTTTGTATCCGTGTTTGCTCGGTTGGTGATGAGATAAAGATACAAGATATTTTATTTCAACTAGGCCACAAAGCGGCACTTTTGAACGTTAGATACATTAAAATTTACAAGGAATAAAAATTGATTCTACCGTGCATTCGGAAAGTAGCTTGTTATGGAGAAGAACGCACAAGAAACTCCATACATAATATTAATTTTTTTTTCAATATTTATGTACATAAGTACATACATTAATAAATTTATATGTGTGAGGACAATGCTCCCAGAATCACTACATACTATACTACTTACAGGTACAAAGTATTAAAAGTACTCACACATGTACTGTGCAGTTACATAATAGGTACTAGAAAAACACTAGCATCCGAAGCAGTTAAGTTAAGACCAATCCCAACTGACGGCGCCCGTTCACGAACATGACGCATGAATCGGCACCACCCAGCTCAACCATCATGAAGGGAACCGAATGATCCAACACACGCGCCACCATCAGAGAGACATTTGAGAGAGCATGACACACTCAACTGCCAGGGCAAACACAAGTCAACGAACGACACCAAGGTACAGAAAATGGTAGATTTACAGTTGGGTACATAGTACTCACACACGTGCTGCGCAGTTATACAATACTAAAAGAAATTGAGTCTATATAATACAAATATATTCATACAGTCTTCAGCAGGTCCAACAATTCTACAAAACAATAATGTTCTGCATATCACTTGTTTTTGCGCCCTAGTGGTTGTCGCGCAAGACTAGCATTGAGCCAAGCATTTTTATCAGTGATGTAATCCCCCAACTTATAATATGCCTGCCTGCATAGTGTGCGTTTTATACAAGTTTTAAATTTCGTCTCATTCAGTTCTAGAATGTGGGGAGGAATTTTATTGTAACATTTTGTACAGTATCCCATGAAAGAAGAGGCTACTTTAGCCAGTCTGAAACCTGGTTGAGCTAATTGGTCCCTATTTCTAGTAATGTAATTATGTCTATCTCCGTTTTTACTAAAAAGATGTAAATTCTTTCTCACGTACATGATGTTTTCATAAATATATTGACAAGGAACCGTCATGATGTTAATGACCTTAAACAGTTCCCTTAGAGAATCGCGCCGGCGAAGATTGTATATCGCTCTGATGGCTCGTTTTTGCAGAATAAAAAATGACTCAATGTATGCAGCCCTTCCCCATAGTAAAATACTGTAAGACATTATACTATGAAAGTAACTAAAATAGACCAGCCTCGCGGTATCTACATCACTAAATTGATGAATCTTTCTAACAGCATAAGCTGCCGAACTTAGCCGCCCTGCAAGTGATATTAAATGAGGACCCCATTGTAACGTTGAGTCTAGCGTGATCCCCAGGAAAACCGTTTTATCGACGAATTCTAGCTTCTCCTTGTTTAATATAATGTCACAATCAGTACTTTTTACATTCGGCAAGGAAAATTTTACGCACTTGGTTTTTTTACCATTTAAAACTAAATTATTGGCAGTGAACCAATCCTGAACCTGCCGTAACGCGTTATTTACGTCGTCAACCTGACAAGTACGTCTATTTATTTAAAAAATTAATGATGTGTCATCAGCAAATAGCACCATGTTTAGTTTGTTTTTCAATAAACGGGGTAAATCGTTTATGTATATTAAAAATAAGAAAGGACCTAAAATTGAGCCCTGGGGTACCCCCATTTGCACGTTTAACCCCGACGAATTCACACCGTTTATTTGAACTAATTGCTGTCTATCACTTAAATAAGATTCAACCAAACTTAACGCTGATTGACCTAGCCCGTAATGCTCAAGTTTCAGAAGTAATGTTTCATGATTAACGCAATCAAACGCCTTCGACAGGTCGCAGAAGATATCTATGGCATCCTGCGACTCTTCCCACGCATTAAAGATGTGTTTTAATAGGGTGACACCAGCGTCGGTTGTACAACGTCCTTTGGTGAAACCATACTGTTTCTCGTGTAGGATGTTTTTCGTATTAAAATAAATGAGCATTTGATTTCGCATTATCTTTTCAAATACCTTGCTGAAAACCAGCAACACGGATACTGGTCTATAATTATTTGTGTCTTTACTGTCCCCGGATTTAAAAAGTGGTATAACCTTACTATATTTCATTAGATCCGGAAAGACTCCTTGATCCACACACAAATTGAAAATTACAGCCAAGTACGGCGCTATAGTCTGAATAATGGAGGTACAAGCTTTGATGGACATTCCCCACAGATCTTCAGTCGGTTTGGTATTGATTTGTTTAAAAGGTTTTATTACTGTTATGGGGTTTATATGTGAAAAGTTAAATACATTCGGGCAGGCTGAAACGTTCGCGTTTAATAATCCAAAAGCAAGCGCGGGCGAAGAATTTAAGGTTTCAGTAGTTTTAATTGGGATGTTGGTAAAGAAATTTACAAATTCTTGAGCAACTTTTTTGTTATCTCTCATAAGTCCGTGTGTGGTCTCAAGCGTGTAATCAGTATTATTATTTTTATTCCTGTTCGTTTCATTATTTATAATTTTCCAAACCGTCTTGATTTTATTTTCTGCTAATTTAACCTTATTTTTAATGTACAAGGCCTTAGCTGCCTTACATGTATTTTTTTAAATTCTCGAGTAAGTAGCAACATACTTATTAAACGTTTCAGTGTTAATACAAGGCTTAAGGCCATATAGCTCGTAAAGTCTTTCCCTACTTTTTCTAAGTCCTGTAGTCGCCCAGTCACTTAATAAAAACTTAGGGCATACAGTTTTAGTTATCTTCTTAAAAGTGTTATCGAACTCTTTTTGAACCACTGAAAAAACTTCATCATACAAAATATTACCATCATTCACTGTGAGGTCCTGATCGCTTAACTTACCGATTAAAGTGCTGTTAAATTTATTTAATTTACCGGATGTTATTGGTTTGGATTCAATCTGCACTTGTTTTATTAGCATATTGGACTCAAATGTCACAAGTAGCCCATTATGATCCGAAGGCAGATAATTTATAATGGCCTTGTCCAAGTAGTTGCAGCAACAAAAAAAATATCAATACATGTAGCAGAAGTCAGTGTAGTTCGGGTTGGTTCCGTAAACACATGTGACAAATTAAATGATTTAAAGAGATTTAATAACCTACTGCTATCTGAATTATCTTCTAGAATATTAATATTAAAGTCACCACAGACAATTACTAGTTTATTACCCATTGCGAGTTTTGCCAAAACATCTTCCATCACTGACTCGAATATAGAGTAGTTCTTATAATTAGGGGGTCTGTAGACGCACACTATGACATTGCTTATCTAGCTCAACACAGTAAAGTTCAACACTTTGTTCAACTGAGAGGTCTACTATATCTTTACGAGGTTTTGATTTAATACCATTTTTAATTAATATAAGTGAACCCCTCGCAACATAATATATCTGTTAAAACAACTGCTCACAGTATAATTTTCATAATTGATTAGCATTGCATAATCTTTCAGCCAATGCTCAGTGAAACAAACAATTTTAACAAAAGGGAGCCCCCTGGTTCGCTCAGAACCAGGAACTCCATGGCGATCTCAGAATCCCCACAATCCAGCAGTTTATGAAACGCATTACCGCTTTTTCGACTCTGCTGTCAATCATAGTAACCCCCTAATACAAGCGGCCTCCCGCTATGAACTCTCCCAAATATCTAAAGTTCGCCGACCAAGGCTCACTCTCTCCACCCCCGATGACGCCACTACCCTGTTCCAAGAGAGCAACCCAAAGACCAGCACAATTCGCAAACACAGACCGCTTTCGTTCCGCTCTCGCCGCCGAGGCCCGCCGCGACGTCCCCGACAAGATATACAAGCCAGCCCGCGAAACGCTGTGCCACAGTTACATTCTAGTAAGTTAATTGGAGTTTCTTGTCCGTTCTTCTCCACGTTGACTTTTTCCGAACGGATGGTAGAACGGTTGTTCGTGTCCTGTTTCTTTACAAATGAGTTTCTTCGGGATCTCAGATGAGTGTTCTTTTCAGAACTGGTGATTGACAAAACGTAAACTAAAACGGTTCTTTTGTCGTGTCCTGATCGTTGAATTAAATGGCGTCTTTTCATGAAATCTGATAGAGATCTGTTGGAGCTCATTAAGTGATATAAATATAAACACCAACCGGGTGTATTTCATGATATGACCAAATATTGGATGATCATCATAATATCGTTAGATAATAGTTACGCTTTTCCCCGCTAGTAGCGCTGAGACCACGTTGTATATGTTGAAAAATAATCGTAAAAAAGTTACACTACTCACCGCTAGTGGCGCTGATAGCGTGCTGCTTACATTGCTTTCAAGTCATCATGGCATCATGATATACAACCTGATGTCCTGGAAGGTACATATTGGGAGAACGTCTTGCAGATTGAGGAAAATCATAGCGATTTTCAAGAACTTACGACATAGTGCTGACTTAATACGCTCCGTACGGTGTACTTTTCACTCTGCCAGTCGGTACTCTCATTTAGGATAACCGCTTGGGGTGGCGCTCAAAAAACATACATGCTGCACTTGGAAAGGGCACATAGGGCTGTTCTTAAAGTTATGGCTTTTAAACATTTCCGGTATACGAGTATCACCATGCAATTGTATAAAGACTGCAACGTTATGATCGTCAGACAGTTCTTTGTTCTCAGCATCATTTTGCGAAAACATGGTTCACTGGATTAAGGAGAATGTGCGGGTTTTCGGGCTAATAGGAGAACTAAATATGTCTGTCCTAGTAGCTTGGTATGGAGTCAAACTGGCTGAGAGACACTTTAAGGACATTGGTGGTCGAGTTTGTAATGCAGTTAACAAAAAATCAACATGCATGGGATTACAAAATTTTAATGTAAAATCACCTCTTAAAACCCTTTATTTTGATACCCCACACGATGGGTTTGGAAGGAAAAAAATATTTTTCCCCCACAAAATGGCGTCCAAAAGCCGCCATTTTTTCTATTCCAATTTTAATGTAGCCAGTAACACTCGCAGGATTAAGACGATTCGATTGACGTAAGAATCATCAAAATCAGGCAACGCGTTTGGTTTCTAGAACGCCACAAAGGAACAAACATACATACATACATACATACATACACACATACATACATACATAGACTGATAAACACATTACCCTCCTTCGGCAGTCGGGTAAAAAGAGGGTGAGTCAATGGCTCACGACTCTTACTTACCAGGAGATTGAGAAGTTGTTAGGCAAGCTTTTCTGATTCTTCATACAATACAACCATTCACCATCCATACACACAACACATACAGAGGCTATACATTATTTTTCGTAATTCTTGGTGACATTATTTTTTTGTTAGTCAATGAATCGAGAGAGCTCTGGCACTCGGATCACAAGTCTTAGCTTGCGTGCCAGAGGTCAAGAATCTATAATCTATGCAATTTTTTAATGATGTTTTTTTACTTGTAAATTGAATTTTAAAATTGTATTTGTGTCATATTTATTATATATACTGTCATGCTCAGCTAAATTGGCAGTATAATACTAACAAACATCCTTTGGTGCCAGAAAGAGGATTCTCAGAAAGCTATTCTCGATACCCTTACTACACGTGGATGATATTCTCGATTTCCTACAAAATCATAACGACTGCTTCTTCATATCGTTGCCATGTTTTCGAAGACATAATATTGTAAGAATAATTAGATAACTATAAACCATTTTTTAAAAGGAATGGAATAACATTAAAACTGGCATTAATAATAACAAATACCGTACCGCGCCATAATACCGTAATAGTAATTGGCTGTAACATTAGTTAATTTATTTTAAGTAAACTGCGCAAAGATTGCTGTGGATTGTGTGAATAAATAAATAAATAATAAAACCTTTCTGTACTACAGTCGATTTATCACATATTATCAAAAATAATCTATTTTCACGAGCGTCTCCAATGACGTTCTAAATTCAAAATGCATACAGCCAATCATCCAAAACCATTCTACCAGCCCTGTATAAAGCTTAGTTTACACAAACGCCACTTCCATGAGAGTGATATCAATAGACACACACGACAAAACCGTAGAAGAGACTTTTTTATTTGAAAATCTTATTGATCGTGTCTTGGCTACTTATTGGTAGACGCAATAAAGGCGCGAACTTTTGGCATTTAAACTTTAAATTTATCAACAAAGTATTATAAAATGTCGAGTGATGAAAGTGATTGTACTCCTGAATTCATTACAACCGAAGCTAATAATATTTCCAATGATTTACTGCCGGAAAAGTCAAAGGAAACTTATATAAAAGGAAACTTAAATTGTCGTAATTTCCAAAAATGGAAAAGTACGAAAGGCGTCAAGTCCATTTCGGAACCAGTTCTATTAGTGTATTTTCAGCATTTATCTTGTACTCAGAAGTCAAGTAGCCTATGGTGTACTTATTCAATGCTTAGGTCAACAATAAGCATGAAACACAATATAGACATCAAGACATACGCTAAGCTATAGCTATTAGCATTTCTAAAGAGGAAATCGAAAAGTCTCCAATCAAAGAAATCGAAAGTTTTCACACCTTTGAATGTTGAAACTTTTTTAAATGAAGCTCCTGATCATAGTTATCTTGCCGTAAAAGTAAGTACATCATTTTATTTTAAACTAAATAAAATACAGCATGGTAGCAAATATCAACAAGAACGCTTATGTATACTTACTGAATTTACGTATGTTGTTAGTAAAATTTATTTTTATTTTTGTTACAGGTGGCTTTAATTATTGGAGTGAATGGGGCTTGTCGTTGTCAAGAAATGGTAAACATGAAGGTCCAAGATATAGAAAAACACTCAGAAGAGTTGTTATTGATTAAGTTGCCAGACACTAAACCAAAAGGGAAACGTAATTTTTTTATCTTTTTATCAGTTTGGTTCTCGACTAAGTTTTTAAATTCGCGAAACTTTCCTACAACTTCTGATTTTTGTTTTATTAGGTAGGTAAATGTTTTTCTAGAAAAATCGTCAGTGAAAGTAACGAAATATGAAGCAGCTCCCAAATATTGAGTACTCATAGGTCCGCTAACGTCACTGTGAATAATTTCCAGTAAATTTGACGATTTTGAATCCGACATTTTGAAAGGTTGCTTTGAAAGTTTACCTTCCAAGCAAGCAATGCAGTTATCTTTAATAGATCCAGCAGGTTTTGGATACTTGACCCCATAAGCTAAGAGTAATCTTAGTAATTGTATGGAATTACTAAGATTACACTTCTGAATCTGAAATTACACTCTATCTGAAGTTCAGATGACCAAGACGTTTCTGCCATAAATCAGCTGAATTATCTTTAACTTCCGTTAAATTCGCTTGAGCAATAGGTAAATCAAGTTTGTACATACCATTGACATTTGAGGCTGTGTATAAAACTTTTCCGTATACCTTACACGTTTTACCATCAATAATTTTTCCTCCAGATTTCGAAAAAAGTACGACATTTCCTTTCTTTACCAATGAGTTCACTGAAAGCATTATTTTATTTTTTACACTCCGTCATGGCTATATACCTACGTAAGTATTTGTCCTTAACGTTTTTGAACGAAACATTTGTATAATCTGTGGTGTGGGCAAAACGCGCGCCATCCGCTTAAAAAAAAGTTCACGTATTTCGTAATAAGTTGTGCTGATTTGTTTATTAAAGCTATAATTCATAATTATTATATACATTCATTAATTATATACATTTTGTATTTGAGGCCAATTAAAAAACTTATAAAAAATGTCGTCATAGTCGTCCGATGAGTGTGATTTAAATACAACACCGCCAGATATTATCCATGCAGCAAAAACAATTAATGAAAATATTTTACCGGAGAAGTCTAAGGAGCGGTATATAGCTGCATACGACTAATTTATAAAATGGAGACACGAAAAGAAAACAAGTTCGTGTTCTGAAAATGTTTTGCTGGCGTATTTTGGAGAATTGGCGAATAAATACAAACCGTCTTCATTGTGGTCCACTTACTCTATGCTGAAAACCACTCTCCAACCTAAGGATTGTATCAACATTAACGAATATACAAAGTAGACGGCAATTTTGTTTATTTACTCGCAAATGTCATGAAAACATTGTATGTTTCACGGGCGGTACCTGTCCCAGAAGCTATGAAGGAGGAGTCGCAGGAGACGGTGGCTAGTTCGCGAACGAATTCGAGTCAAGCTTTCCTGAAGATGATACCGGTCCGGGTAATAGGACCGGTGGGAGAGGCAGACACCTACGCACTCCTAGACGACGGATCTACCGTTTCGCTGATCGACAAAGAGATCGCTCAGCGAGTGGGAGCAGTACCATTGACCCACTGAAGATCGGTGCCATAGGTGACACCATGATAGACACTCCCACATCGAGACGAATCACAGTCGCTCTCACAAGCCAATCGAAAAATCGGGTGCCCTTCAAGGCGCGCACCATTCCGAAGCTCAATCTGTCACCACAGGCAGTCAGTCAAGAAGACGTAGCACGCTGTAGGCACCTTCAAGACTTGACGTCGCAGCTTATTTACCCCACTGGCATGACAAAGATAATCGTCGGCCAGGACAACTGGCATCTGTTGCTGGCCACCAAGGTCCGCAGAGGACCAAGAAACCAACCCATCGCGTCAAGAACCATGATGGGCTGGACATTGCACGGCGCGCACACCAGAACACTGGGCCATCAGGTACATTATGTCAAAGGGTGTCAGTCCGTTGACGCAAGGCAAGATGCGGAACTGAACGAGCAGCTCCGTGAATGCTTTGCCATCGAGTCGTTGGCTATCAATCATAATCAGCCAGCTTCTGACCCCCAGAAGAGGGCAGAAGACATCCTGAACCGTCACAAAAGACAGTTAGGAAGCGGGCACACAGAAACCGCTATGTTATGGCGAGACGAGGCCATAGAAATACCCGACACCAACGAGACAGCTCTTACAAGGCTAGTCTCCATCGAGAAGAAGCCGGGTAGGAAACCGGATCTTTATAGAAACATAGAGGTCGTGAATAACGCCATCACACGGCGTTTTCACCGACCAAGAAACAGACAGAGCTCCAACACCGGCGGGAGCCCCATAGCTGCGGGCCTCGCCTGCAGGAGGGCGACCCCGTCCGTCGCCGACGGCCAGCTGCCACGCAACACGTGGCCGCGAGGCCGAATCGAGGCCATATACTCTGGCCCTGACGGAGAGGTTTTTTGAGTGAGGGTAGTCCTAAGTGACACACAAAAATTTTGGAGCTCATATATTTTTTTTTGTTTTAAAAATATTAAAAGCAGTTTTTAAATGCAGGAACTCGATTAACATTGTACATTAACCTCTGGTGCACTCACTCACCTAATAAACTCTCCTTTACAACAATTCTTTACCTGTTCTTTTGTGTAGCACACATCATATACACATCAACTATGGATCTTTATTCCAAACTGTCAGGCTGTGTGGAAGAACTGTCATCAACATTTTCTTCAAGAATGGCACAATATGAGGAGGACTTGAAGAATGCCAGTGGTGAAGCTCCGCACAAGACGATTGCCAGTCTGTCCAAGGACTTTACAGAGTTCAAAAGTCTAGTCTGGAAAACCCTAGGTTCACTTAAAACCCAGATGGAGTTGCTTGTGGTGGGCCTGGACAGGCATGAGATGGCATCCCGTGCAAAAGTCCTATTACTGCATGGTTTGTCTGAGGACAGGGAAACCGATCAAAGTTTCCTCAGCATTTTATCGGAACGTATGGAAATGGGACACGTCACACCAAAAGACATAACAGCCTGTCATCGACTCTGAAGCAACACCAGCAAGCCTCGTCCCCTCTTAGTTCGATTTGAGAGCCGTATCGTGCGGAGTGAGGTGTGGCGAAACAAGACCAAGCTTAAAGGGTCTGGTCTTACGCTTTCTGAGTTTCTCACCAAGCCCCGACACGAGATATTTATGAATGCTCGTAAGTACTACGGCATACGCAAGTGTTGGACGTCTGAGGGGAAAATTGTAATCCAAGTCTCTGAAAAAACACGTCGGAAGATTGAGTCTGCATTGGAGTACCGAGAGATCGTCGCTCAGTTCCCTGTAGCAGAGTCGTCGCAGCATACAACGAAGTCCGTGCCCGAAAAAAGAACACGCAAGCCAGCGAAGTGATGGTACCTAATATTTCACGATTCATTCTATTGTTTTCATACTTATGTCGGTAAATAATTTTTGTTTCTTTTTTGTTTAGTTTTTAGTAACAATACTGCTTTGTTTTTATTGTGCCGTGACATTGTCATTAATGTCACTCATGACATGTATTGCGTTTCTCTAACGTTCGGAAACACACAAACTGATTTCTGTAATATTTGACTTATTGGCTTTTGATCAATTTTATTTTTCAACAAAATTAATGTAACCAGCGAGTGCATCGAGGTTTGGGTGCTTTGATTTAGTTTTTGTTTATATTATTAGGTTAGTTTACCTTAAATTTTAGTGTATTTATTTATATATACGTAATATTTATATTTTTGTTATGTTAAATGACAGTTTTTTTTCATGCTCTTCCTCTTGTGCGTCGGATGAGAGCTGCGCTAGTGTTTTTGGCGACGATAATTCTCTAAATCTTAAAGACCTCCTATCTTCTACACTTTTAAATTGTACCAAATTCTTTAATGCTGTTCACATTAATGCTCAAAGCATTCCTGCTCATTATTCTGATCTGCTGTCGTCCTTCGACTCAGATCTTGTTCACGCTGTCCTTGTATCCGAAACTTTTCTCAAACCTGCACTTCCTTCCACGCAGTATTCTCTGCCTGGATTCAAGATTGTGCGCAATGACAGAACGGGCAAGGGATGTGGAGGGGTTGCCATTTATCTCCGAGGAGATATAAGTTACAAGATAGTTGACCAGTCTCCGAGTGTCTACACAAAATTTGCTGAACATCTTTTTGTTGAAATAAACTTCCAACATACTAAGCTACTTTTAGGAGTCTATTATAGTCCCTCTTGCCAAATTGATTACTTTTCCTCCTTCGAAGCCAGTTTGGAAAATCTTTCCGCACAATTTGAGCATACGATTATTCTCGGAGACTTCAACACTTGTCTGCTAAAGGGCGATACGCGCAGCCGTAAACTCCAATCTCTTGTCTCTTCTGTTAATATGCACATACTTCCGTTAAATGCTACTCACAGGGCTCCTCACTGTTCTCCTTCTCTATTAGATCTCATCCTAGTTTCTGACCCTAACAAAGTAGCCACACATGGACAGCTTTCTGCTCCTTTTTCCTACCATGACCTCATTTATCTCTCCTATAAGATTCGACCTCCTAAACGCAAGGCCAAATTTCTATCTCTTCGTAGTTTTAAAAACATTGATTTGGAGCGTTTGAGAGCTGATGCGGGTAGCATTGACTGGTCTCCTGTGTTGGCCTGCGAGGATATGGACACCATGGTGTCAGTTTTCACCAGGATATTGTTGGACTTACATGATGCACACGCCCCCCTAAAAAAGGTGAGAGTCAAACACCTTCCTGCGCCATGGCTATCTCCAGCAATAAAAAAACAAATGGCTAAGCGAGACAAGGCCAAGCGCTTGTACAGGAAGCAGCCGACTGAGGAAAACTGGAACATTTATAAAGGGATGCGAAATCGCTGCAGTCGTTTGTGTAGGAATGCGAAAAGGCGCCACATTCACAGCTCAATTGACAACTTCAACCCAACACAAGTATGGCAGTTTTTAAAGACTCTCGGTATTGGCAAAGCCTCTAGCAAGAGTTCTTCTGATAAAATGGACCTAAATGCACTTAATGCTCATTTTTCTAAGTCACCAATTACCCTCGACGACCATGTTAAATCTTCCACTCTCAACGAACTCTGTAATCTTCAATTGCCAGCAAATACTTCTTTCTCTTTCCACTCAATTACTGAACTAGACATTAAGAAATGTATCCAATCCATCTCCACTAAGGCGGTAGGTGACGATGGCCTTCAACTGCAAATGTTCCTACCTATTTTGGGTGAAATAGTTCCTGTTGTAACTCATATTGTTAATTTTTCTCTTTTCAATAACTCCTTTCCTTCAGCTTGGAAGAGGGCACACGTCCTACCGCTTCCCAAAGTTACAAATCCCTCCTTACCATCCCAATTCCGTCCAATATCCATCCTCCCAATCCTCTCCAAAGTCCTCGAGAGTATTGTTCAGAAGCAACTATCCTGTTACTTATCCTCTAATAGCCTGCTGAGTCCTTACCAATCTGGTTTCAGACCAGGCCATAGCACCGTTACGACTCTAGTCAAAATTTCCGATGACATACGACTGGCTATGGACAATAAATGTCTAACTATATTGGTTCTACTGGACTTCAGCAGTGCTTTTAACTCAGTTGACTTTGACATTCTCTTAGGCATCCTTTCCTCCCTTAATGTCTCTGCTCCGGTAATTGAATGGTTCAAATCTTATCTCCGGGGTCGCTCGCAGTCTGTTCGATCTGATGAGGATTCCTCTGAATGGTGTGACTTGGCTGCGGGCGTTCCTCAAGGTGGTGTTCTCTCTCCTCTTCTCTTCTCAATTTTTATAAATGCTATCACTAAGGTCCTAACTTCTAACTTTCATCTCTATGCAGACGACTTGCAGTTATATCGACATTTTAAGGTGGGTGAACTCGCCGAGTCTGTGGCTGCCATCAATGATGACCTTGAAAATATCAACAAGTGGACTCAATCCTTTGGACTCCTCCTGAACCCAACTAAATCTCAAGCGCTCATTATTGGTGGCAAATACATGCTCAATCTATTGGATCCCCAGCCTCTTCGCCAGTAATGTATAACTCAGTGCCGATATACTACTCCAAAAGCGCAAAAAACTTGGGCGTCCATATAGACACTAACCTCTCTTGGGAGGTTCATATTGCTGATGTGAGTAAGAAGGTCTTCTACTCCTTTCAGTCTCTTAAACGTCTCCAAAAATTCTTACCATTTCACACTAAGGTCACTCTTGCTCAATCTCTTCTTTTACCGATCATAGACTATGCGGATGTCTGTTTTCTAGATGCAACGGAGGTACTCCTAAACAAACTCGAGCGATTGCAGAACTTGTGCATCCGCTTTATTTTCGGCCTCCGCAAGTACGACCATGTGTCGGAATTTCGGACCAGATTGAAGTGGCTGCCGATTCGGCGTCGACGAGATACCCGTATCCTATCCCTTCTCTATAATATCCTGCACAATCCTACTTCACCCCAATACCTTCGCGAACGGTTTGAGTACCTCGTCCCGAGGGGCAAACTTTGTCGCACGGCTACTTCGCTTCTCCTACGTACTCCACGTCACACTTCCAGCCGTTATGATGGCTCCTTCTCTGTAACTGCAGTGCACCTCTGGAACTCTCTCCCACACTCCCTACGCGATAGTCCTTCTCTCGATGTCTTCAAGAGTAAAATTAAAGAGCATTTCCTTTTAACGCAATGTTAGTAGATATATATATTATATATATTTGTATTTACGTATGTATATATTTATGATTATAACTTTGTTATTTTAAAATTGTACACTGGATCCTACCCTCTTTTGTCATCATTCTCTGTCACTATAGGGTTTGCTGTAAGAGAACTCAACATTGAGTTAAGCTCGCCTTTGTACAAGTACTTTATTATCACATTGTATTAAATATTGTTTTTGGTGTACAATAAAGAAAAAAAAAAAAAAAAAAAAAAAATGAGGTCCGGACCGCTAAGGTGCGCACCACTGGCGGCACTCTAAAGCGTCCGGTGAAGAAGCTCATTCCACTACCGAAATGAGCGTAGCAGAGTTCCCGCGGCGAGAGCTGAGCGACGTGTCGCTGAGCGTCGTGGCACGCGCGCTGCCGACGTGCGTCGCTCACTATGCTGATGCAGCGCCGCGCCAACACACATCGGGTCGACACGACACTGCACGGCGGGAAAGATGTTCGCGACGAGGCGTCACAAAACAATATTGTATAGTTTGTAAATAGAAAACTATATCAACAGACATACGTCTGCTTACCCCAGCGCGCTATCTCGTACTAAACAATTTTAGACGAGAAAAATGCTTTTATAGTTTTTTCGCACATAGAATTTCGTTCGCATTTTTAAGGCACTAAATATTATGTTTTAGTGTATATCAGTACAGATGAGGATTCAACCAATAAAACCAGGTCAACTACTGAGGAAATATTCTTCTATACGAGTATTTCGATATTCTGTAGACGTGTTGCTTGCGCCGCTGCTCGCAGTAAAAAGAATGGGCTTTTTCCAACAATGGTCCCTTACTTATACAATTGTTGCTAACGCCTCGCCCCTCTACAAATTACCTACACCGCGTGAAGCAACTTCACGTCGGTCGAGCGTCGACCAATCATAGCGAAGCAGTTACTCGACCAATCGGCGCAAAGTAGTCACAATTCGGGCACGGCGCTATTCCATGACAAAACGTTACTGTAACGAGGCCCGTTTGGCTACATCGAATTAATTTTACTTTAAATTAGGGGCCTTGCTACAATAAGTTAACAAAACATATTAGGTACGAGTATATAATGAGGTTTACATATAAAGCAAAAACATATCACTTAACTGTTCCAAACACTTACATAAGTCCATATTCACTATTACTGTCCTAAACACTTTATAAGTCCATAGTCATTATCACTTATGAGTCTATATACACCATCACAAATCACACGATGGCTTAGCAGGCTGCGTCACCAACAGTCTCCCCCTCGGTGCCTTGCACCTCAGCTTGCAGGGGTGACGATGCTGGCACTATCACGACCAGCCGGGATGCTGGCCGACGCAGTACGCCAGCCGGGGTGCGGACGTCGACAATCCGAGTTCTTCCATCTGGCCCGGGGTAGGTCGCGCTGATCATACCGCGTGGCCACGAGCAGCGTGGCAGTTTGTGGTCCACCAGCAGGACGAGGTCGCCAACGGTGGGATCCCGATAATGGGGACCCTGGAAGTACCGGGGCGAGAGCGTTGGTAGGTACTCGCGCACCCATCTGGCCCAGAAGTGGTCGGCCAGGCGCTGGGATGTCCTCCACGATGGAGAACCGATGAGCTAAGCGTCGTCGAATGAGCCAAACATGTGAGCTCCGCTGGACCTGCCGATAAGAAAATGGTTAGGGGTACGGGTTTTTTTCAAGATGAACGGCGTCTTGCTGACTTTCTTTATGTTGAATGGCGTCTTGGCTTTCTTTTGTGACTTCTTCCAAGCCGGATCACGTTCCTTCTTTGTGATTTTTCTGGTAATCAGTGTTTTGTGGACGATGCTTTGCTTGAAAGCATCCACAACTTGCAGGAATCTTGCCGCCGCGTGCAACAATCTTGTCCATCGCGAGAACCTCTCTGGCTCTGGGACGATGGTGGGCGCGATTCTTCTCACGCTCAACGTGACGGCATTTGGCTTTTCTTCCCCTGTGTCCTTGGTGAAATCCTTTTCATCCCGCGGCCACTCTTCTTGGTCTTTATAGAGGAATGACGGCCCCGTGAACCACCGGTGTTCCTTGCTAAAGTCCTTGGGTGATTCTCGCGTGGCGTCGTCCGCGACATTGTGCTTTGTAGGCACCCATCGCCACTCTCTATGTCTAGTCAACTCTTCAATCTCAGCGAGTCGATGCGCGACGAATGGCTTGTATCTTCTGGGGTCCGACTTGATCCACGCTAGCGCCGTCTTCGAGTCTGTCCAGAAGCATCATTCTGTGATGCGCAGATCCATTTCTTGCTGTGCGTTCGTGGCGAGGCGACTGCCCAAGAGACATGCTTGCAGCTCCAACCTTGGGATTGACGTGGGTTTCAGTGGCGTCACTCTTGCCTTCGCCGCCAGGAGCTTCACTTCTAATCGACCGTCGGTATGCCGCGCGTGCCAATACACCGCGCACGCGTACGCCTTCTCGCTAGCGTCACAGAAGGTGTGGAGCTCCCCCTCGTCGACGTCTCTCGCCAGACAGCGTGGGATACCCAGATTCATCAATTTCTTGAGGTCTTGTAGCCATCTGGACCATTCTTCCTCTCGGGCAGGCGGTTTCTTCTCATCCCATTCCACGCCGCTTCTCCAGAGGTTCTGCAGCATGATCTTGCCTTGGATCGTGATGGGAGCGGCCAGATCAAGCGGGTCAAACACTGTCTTGACCGAGCTCGTCGCTTCCCTCTTCGTGGGAGCGCGTTTGCCGTCGATGGCTTCCTCTGGGGTGTTTCTTAACGTCAGCGTGAAATATAGATTATCATCTTTCACGTTCCAGTTCAGCCCAAGGGTCTTCTCCACCTGGTCCTTTTGTTTGCCGCCTTATATAACGTAAAGT
The DNA here is from genome assembly GCA_964057195.1 of Orthosia cruda. NCBI lineage: Eukaryota > Metazoa > Arthropoda > Insecta > Lepidoptera > Noctuidae > Orthosia > Orthosia cruda. Next base: position 41,947,439 of record OZ059836.1, read on the forward strand.
TGGTGAAGGTGGCCACTATAGAAAATCTAAGTACTTTAAAGGGGTGGTGGTCCTTTTGTTCACCCAGGCGAACCGTGCCCGTGCTGTCTCCGGAGTGAAGCTCTTCTATCACTTCAGGGTGATTGCTCGCCCAGCCTCTTAGGAAGAACCCTCCTTTTTTGTGCACTGTGTCGACGTCATTTGCTATTCTTCTTGCTGTCGCCACGTCTGGATAGCTTGCCAAGTAGTCGTCCTTGTAATGGTTGCGCGTAATTGCCCTTGCCGCCTCTGGGTACTGTTCTTGAAACTCGCTGGCGTTCTTGTTCTTGATATATATTGCCGCACATGGAGAACACGCAGCTCCAACTATCAGGACGTCATCCTATATTCCTTATCTGCTTACAGGAATCGAAGACTGTCTCTGTCTTCCTCGTTGATTTTCACGCGCAGGAACATTTCTTTTATATCCGCTACCACAGCTACTGCACTTTGACGAAACCGTAGTAATACTCCGAACAATGATTGAAGTAGGTCGGGTCCGGCTAGCAGCGTGTCGTTAAGTGATCGTCCATTCGATTTAGCCGCGGCGTCGAATACCAATCTCATCTTTTTCTTCTGTGGGTGGACTACTGCGAAGTGTGGCAAGTACCAAGTCCTTGCAGAGGTAGGTTCTTCCTTAGCTTCCTCTGCATACTCGCTGACGATGTTGATCTGCTCTTCGTATTTTTCTGAAATGCCCCATCTTTCAGGAATCTCTTCTGAATTCCCTTCAAGCGCCGCGCAGCTGTCGTCTTGCTTTCAGGTAGGTGCTCGCCTTCTGTCTTCCAGATGAGCCCCGTGCTGAATCTCCCGTCGGTCAACCTCTTCGTGGTGGCGTCCAGGACTTGTAGCGCCCGCTGATCTATGTCGTTCGACGGCTTCTTGGCGACGATTCCTAACGCCTCAATGTCGAAATGTTCCCTGATCAGCTTTTCCAGGTGATCGTCCTTGGAGCTGGGTTGCGTAACAAGGTGATTCACGACCCTGACTGGAGCGCTGCTGCTTGTCCGCACTTCGTGTAGCACCCATCCCAGCTGCGTTCTTGACGCGACTGGCTTGCAGCGGTGGCCATGCTTGACTTCTTGCGAGACTATGAGATGCCAGTTGTCTTGACCAATGAGCACCGACGGCTTGGCATTGGGGTACTTTAACTGATCCCGAATATCTTCCAGGTGCTCGCATCCTTCTAAGTCTTTTTCGTTGACCTCTTGAGGCGTCAAGTGCAGGTTTTTTATTGAGTACCCGGATAACTTCTCAGTATTACGGCCGAACATCCCGCGGGTCTTGACGTCAATTTTCCTAGACTTCTGGTCCATGCGGTGGCCGCCTACACCTTTATGCGCAGCTCCTCATCTGGCCCTTGTGCCCCGATCTTCTCGACTACTGAGTCTTCTATCAGCGTGACCGTAGAGCCTTCGTCCATGAGAGCGTAGACGCAGGCGTACCCCTCTGGCCCCATTAACTACACAGGAACAATCTTGAGATACGCCCTTGATACCGCTCGCGCCGCGTTGACCATAGAAGCTATCGTCGGGGCGGTCGTTTCTTGAGTCGTCGGCTTCTTTGCTTCTTCATAATGCAACAGCAAATGATGACCCTTCTAGCACTTTCCACATGGCTTCGCTTTACAGCTGAAGCCCCGATGCCTTCCTTCTAGGCACTTGTAGCACAACCCAGACTTCTTGGCTTGCTCTCACTTGTCTTTAATTGATGCTTCACTAAACTTCTTGCATTTCGGAAGTGTGCTCACCTTTACACTGCGGGCAGTTAACCTTTTCGCGTTCCTTCCTATTATCTTCTTTGCAGGAAAACACCGTAGCTGACTTCGTCCTGCACTCATGTTCGCCTTCTGAATCTTCTTCTGACGTGTGGTCTTCTTGGTTCCTAGCAGCTCGAGTGGTATGCACGCCACGAGAGCCCGCGGTTCGCGTTCGGAACCTCATGCTTTCTTTCTTCATTCTGGATCCCACGAACTCGTGCATCTCAAATTGATCCACCATATCGTTGAAGAACTGCATGAGGCTCAGGAGTATGGGCTCATCTTCATCTTCTTTCTTTGCTCGATACTCGTACCACTTGAAACGCACCAATGTACACATTTTCTCGATGATTCTGCTTGAAATATCACTCGAGTGCAGGTAACTTTGTCGCTTCATTTGTTTCACGACGCTAACGGTGTTTGACACTGCCCCGGCGTAACGCACCAACTCTCTCGCATCTTCTGACATCGGAGGAAGCTTCTCGATGTTTTCTATCTCGCTTCTAATGAGATAAGTGGGGCGTCCGAAGCGGCGCTCCAAGGCGGTAATTACTTGTTGCGGGTCGATCTGGGTGAACAATAACGATTTCACCGCTTCTTTCGCTTTGCCCTTGACGGCTCTTCTCAGTCTTCCCATGTTCTCTATATCTGAGAAGAGCTCGCGGGTATCTTCGTAAGTCGCCTTGAATGCCATCCAATCGCAGGCGTCGCCTTCAAACTGGTGCAGCTCGACTACGTACTTCGGTGCGCGCTGCATGACAGCTTGAAGGATTGCTGCTGCCAGCTGGTTGGTGTGACTTGGTGCGGCGATCGCGACCTCTGGGGCGGGCAACTCACTTGGCGGCTCCCCCTCGTTGCGTTCCACACTCTTCGTCGTTGACACCTATGCCGCAGTTGCTTGCGCTGCGGCGGCTTCGACTTCAGCCTCTTCTTCTCCTTCCTGGTCACTCAGGTCCGTATCATCTGCGCGCGCTAGTTCCAGCTTGGTGTAAGCAAGCTTGGCCCTTATTCTTATTTCTTCTAATTGCAACTTTTCTAGCTCCAATCTTGCTTCTAATTCTTTCTTCTTTTGGGAATTATTTTTAGAAACTGACTTGGGCTGCTTCTTCTTGCGTTTCTCAACCATGGTGATGTCGGCGTCCTCGACCACAGTCGAGTGTTCGGTCGCTGCGGTGCTGTCGGTAACTGTTTCCGACGTGGCACACGAAGTCGTCCCCGTCGCCATCTTATCACCACCGCTGGTTTCTTCCTCGGTAGTTGACTTCGTGCTATCTCCTTTGCGGCTTCGCGTCATCATATCAGGCTTCGAGATAAGTGACTTCTTCAAATATTACTCTTCCCAGCGTAAATCCCGACGAATCTTCAATAGGAAATCTTCCTGTTTCCAAGTTGCGACGTAAGTAGGTACTTATTCTTCGTGGCGCAAGTAGCGCTTGGCTCAACCTTGTTGCCGCTAAGTACTTCACTCCGATGTCGTTCTTGAGCGTAGATTCGACGTGGAATTCCAAGTTGATATGATGAACGCAGCGATAATTCTTCACGGTCGGTATCCTTTGATGTCTTCACGTTATGGCGTCTTGAAGTCTTCACGTTCCGTACGATTGTCTCGAAAAGACCACGTTTATGATCGTCTCGAAAAAGACCACGTGTTGACCATCTGCTACAAACTACACGTTTTCGACCCTGTTAAGGACCACGTGTTTCACTATCCTCTTGAAAAGACGATTGGTTGTGATCGTCCCGAAAAAGGACCACGTTTATGATCGGCTTGAGAAAGACCACGTGTTTTTCAATTATCTTGATAAATATAGCACGATTTGTTTCACAGTATCTGCAAAAATCTTCAATTCTTCAGCGGCGGAACTGTATTTCTTCTGGCATCAGTCTTGAATCCGGCTTTCGAAGGACCATGGTATTGTTGAGGATTCAACCAATAAAACCAGGTCAACTACTGAGGAAATATTCTTCTATATTTCGATATTCTGTAGACGTGTTGCTTGCGCCGCTGCTCGTAGTAAAAAGAAAGGGCTTTTTCCAACAATGGTCCCTTACTTATACAATTGTTGCTAACGCCGCGCCCCTCTACAAATTACCTACACCGCGTCAAGCAACTTCACGTCGGTCGAGCGTCGACCAATCATAGCGAACCAGTTACTTGACCAATCGGCGCAAAGTAGTCACAATTCGGGCACGGCGCTATTCCATGACAAAACGTTACTGTAACGAGGCTCGTTTGGCTATATTGAATTAATTTTACTTTAAATTAGGGGCCTTGCTACAATAAGTTAACAAAACATATTAGGTATATAATGAGGTTTACATATAAAGCAAAAACATATCAATTAACTGTTCCAAACACTTACATAAGTCCATATTCACTATTACTGTCCTAAACACTTTATAAGTCCATAGTCACTATCACTTATGAGTCTATATACACCATCACAAATCACACGATGGCTTCGCAGGCTGCGTCACCAACAAGTACGTAATAGGTTAATATGGGGTTTAACAAGTAAATTAGAATCATTACATACATACTGAGTGCGGTAGTTACGGAAAGAAAAATAAATTCAATCTCCGTAAAAACGACCGGTCGCCATGACGGTTTAGTACGCAATGAGCAGCCAGATTTTTTTTTTTTCTTTGTGGCTTCTCGCAACTCGGTCAGAGTGACCGGCTATTGCTTAACCGGGCTTTCCTGTGAAGACTAAGCTATATAGCCTCCAGCCAGGCACAAAAATACTAAAACTAAGCGACCACGCTAAGGGCTACCCCCTGTGGGGTCGAACCTCGGCTCAGGGCGTCGCTGGGGGGACAGCTAGGGCTGGATCTAGTAAAAGTGATTCTACCATCCGTTCGGAAAAAGCCTACGTGGAGAAGAACGGACAAGAAACTCCAATTAACTAATTAGAATTTAACTATGGCCAGCGTTACGCGGGCTGGCTTGTATATCTTGTTGGAGAAGTCGCGGCGGGCCTCGGCGGCGAGGGCGGAACGAGGGCGGTCTTTGTTTGCGAATTGTGCTGGTCTTTGGGTTGCTCTCTTGGAACAGGGTAGTGGCGTCATCGGGGGTGGAGAGAGTGAGCCTTGGTCGACGAACTTTAGATATTTGGGAGAGTTCGTAGCGGGAGGCCGCTTGTATTAGGGGGTTACTATGGTTGACAGCAGAGTCGAAAAAGCGTATGGTAATGCGTTTCATAAACTGCTGTATTGTGGAGATTCTGAGATCGACATGGAGTTCCTGGTTCCGAGCGAACCAGGGGGCTCCAGTGATTTTTCGGAGGAATCGGTTTTGTATAACCTGAAGCTTGTGAATGTGACGGGGCTTAGCGTGTGCGAAGACAGCGCATGCATAGGTCATGATGGGACGGATGACCGCAGTGAAAATGCGCAGCTAGCACCTAAGTGACAAGCCGCTGCTTGCGTTCACCATTCCATGAAGTCTGCCCATAGCGAAGGCGGCTCGCGAGCGCGCCGCCTTTATGTGCTTGGTGAAAGTGAGGTGGTTGTCAAGGGTGACACCTAGGTATTAGGCTTGCCATACCCAAGGGATCGGCTTGCCGTACATGGTTATGGGTTTGGGGGGGTGGGGGTTTTCATATCTATTATTGTATTTTCGGGCAGGCCTCGAGAAGAGGACAGCCTGGCTGTTGTCTGGATTGACTTCTATTCTCCAGAGGCGAAACCACTTGGCCAGTGTGTTGGCGGCTCTCTGGAGTTTTAGGGCTATGGTATTGGGTCTTAGGCCAGTGTAATAAATGGCCGTGTCGAATAGTGCCAACTGGCTCGTTTTGGTTTTTGGGATATCGCTTGTGTACAGCGTGAAGGCAATGGGGGATAATACGCAGCCTTGGGGGACTCCAGCTCGTATGGGTGAGGGGAGGAGAGTTCTCCCTCGACACGATAGCGGAAAGTTCGGTCCGACATCCAGTCTCGTAAGATGAGCACGAGACGATCTGGCACTTTGAGTTTGTATAGCTTATAAATTAAGCCATTGTGCCAGACTTTGTCGAACGCTTTCGCTATGTCGAAGAACAAGGCACCCGTCATCAGACCAAGCTGGAAACCAGCACTAGTGTGTTCAACGATGCGGTGAACTTGTTGGGGGCAAGAACGGTGTTCGGAACGAAAGCCGAATTGCTCGTGGGGATAAGGCTCTTTCGCTCGACAAAGTCTTTGAGCCGCTTATAAATAAGCCGCTCAAAGAACCTTTCCGAGGGAGTTGAGTAGGCTGATGGGACGATAACTGGTAGGCTCTGATTTGGGTTTACCCGGTTTAGAGATGCCTATCACAGTGGCCTGTTTCCAGGCTTGGGGGAAGATATTTTTGCTTAATGCAGCGTTGAATATGGCCGTCATTAGCAGTATTATATGGTGAGGGAGGAGTTTCAACACCTTGGTGATGCCATCTAAGCCCGAGGCTTTGTTAGAGTGAAGCCTTTTGATGACCTCCTCTACTTCGTCTGGGGTGACGGGAGGTAGCGGGTCAGCAGGGTCTTCAACGGGTGGAAGGGAGGTCCTACGTTCGACTTCAGCGTCTACCATGTCTAGGTGAGCTTGGTCTACTGGTTGGGAGCTGGGTGTGCATTGAAATTCGAGGCTGTCAGCCAGGCATTCGGCTTTTTCAGAGTTTTTGAATGCTACACTCTTATCGGGGCGAATAATCGGGGGCATGGCTTGGTCTTCAGTGGAGCGTAATCTCCTCTGAAGCTGCCAGAAGGCATGGAGGGTGGGCTTTAGTTCGCTCAAAATCTTATTCCATGTCGCAGAACGGTGCTCAGCAGTACGTTCCTTTACAGCTTGCTGCAAGTTACGCATGCGAGTTCTGTTTGCGACACAGGGAAAGTTCCTGTAATGACGGATAGTTGCGTTCTTCTTGGTTATCAGCCTGCGTAGATAGATAGATAGATAGATTCATTTATTTGTCTGAAATATGGTATTGTACAGATCTTATAATACACACATAATAGTTCTTCATATTCCGCTTACTAAATTCGGCATGCAAATTTTGTGATCATAATAATTATTCTAATTTCCTCGATTTAAACAAAACAATTAAACTCCAATGTCAAAAAATACTAAATCAAAAATTATAATACAATAAAATTTAAATTACAAATGTCAAAGAGAAATAATTAAATTACATTAATAAATTATAATTCACTCAATTTAAATACAATTAAATTCCAATGTCAAAAAAATACTAAATCAATAATTATAAATAAATTATATAAATCAAATTACAAATGTCAAAAAAAAAAAAAAAACAAATTGTATAGATGTCAACATGAGAACCAAATCATTAAATCGATTAAAATAAACATGACAAATTTATTTTTCATGTCATGTAATTTTCCCATTTGTCCTATAGTTCATAAATTCCTTAATAGTATAAAAACAACCTTCGACAAGCCATGCTCTAAGATGCTTTTGAAATAAGCTAGTTCGCATTTCTCTAATAACCTTCGGTATATTATTAAATATCTTCATTGCCATTCGACTAGTGTTTTTTAGGCAGTACGCGGTTCTGCATCTCGGTATTGCCAATTTTGTTGGATCCCTTGAGATTTTACCCATCTTATAAATATTTTCGCTATCAGCTTTATTGAATAGGTGAGGATGTTTCTTTACAAATACTCCCATTTCCATTATATATAAGCATGCTAATGTTAATAATTTATGTTTCTTAAAAATAGGTCTGCACGAATCCAATGGGTCTACACCAAACACCGCGCGTAAGCACTTTTTTTGCACAATGAATGCCTTTTTGATGTCAGTGGAACTACCCCATATGTTTAAACCGTATCTTAGCACAGATGAGACATATCCATGATAAGCCAATAGAGCAGCATTATGTCCAACAGTTTTCCTGAGATTTCTCAGTGCAAATGCAAAGCTGTTTAGCCTATTACATAAATTTTCAATATGTTTTTTCCAATTACAATTTTGATCAATGCCTCTATGCCTAAAAATTTCGTATGGTCTACTTTTTCAATTTTATTATCACGTCCAGTAATTTTCATTGCTTCATTTGTCATTTTGTAATTGCAGAAATTAATGTATTTTGTTTTGGAAACATTAACACATAAATTATTTTGTTCCAGCCATTCTATAATAGCTTCTACGGCAGCATTTATTTTATCCTCAAATTGTTCATTTTTATTGTCATTAGTTATTATCAATGAGATGTCATCTGCAAACAACACGCACTTATACTTCGTGACTGTGGGCAAATCATTTATGTATAGAAGAAAGAGCAATGGCCCCAAAATACTACCTTTAGGCACGCCATAAGTATTTGTCCTTTATTGCGATTTATAGTTTAATAATTCCCTGTCTTTATTAACGCCTAAGATTTCAACCCGTTGTTGTCTATTAGTTAGGTAATCTTTTAGCCAATTCAACGCTTTTCCTCTTATCCCGTAACCCTCACATTTTTCCAAAAGTATATCAGGTTTTACGAAGTCAAAAGCTTTGCTCATGTCAAAAAATATTGCGGTGACCGGTATCTTCTTATCTATATTCTCTGTAATCGATTTTATTAGTTGATAACAAGCTAGTGCGGTTGACTTTCCTCTTTGAAAACCATTTTGTTCCGGACTTATTATATTGTATTTGGATATAAATGAGACAATCCTACTATACATTGCTTTTTCGTATATTTTTGAAAATATAGATATTAAGGTCACTGGACGATAATTGTTCAAATCCTGTTTACTATTTGTTTTATATAATGGTTTTACAACTGAGAACTTTAATTTGTCCGAGTACTTTTCTTCATAAAAACTTAAATTAATCAAGTGAGCTATAATAGGAGACAATATGTCTGCACATGATTTTATAATGTGGGTGGAAATGTCATCATATCCCACTGCGTTCGTATCATTTAGTGATGCAATTATTTTCTGGATTTCACTGGGCGTGCAAGGTTCAAGATATAAACTATTACTTCCATTGCTAGTGTTCTTTGTGATATTGTTTTATTATTAGTTATGTTTATATTTGTAGTATCAATAAAGTGATTATTAAAAGCTTCCGCTATTTCTTCAGGTTTTTCTATCGTAGCTCCATTCAGTTTAACGGCCTCTATATATTGTGAATTTCTACATTTTGGTTTGTTTTTAATTAATTTCCATGTAGCGCTACATTTGTTTTTTGCTCTCAAAATAAATTTGTTGGAAGATTGTCTTCTGGACAAGTTAATACATTTTTTTAATATTTTAGCGTATTTATTCCACACCAATTTATTTTCCTTAGATTTATTTTCATGATATTTCGATTTTAGATATCTTTTAGAGAGGCAAGATTTTTTTATACCTTTAGTTAACCATCTTAAACCTTTACGTACCTAAACGTTTACCTTTATTCTTTGCAAAGGGAAATTTAATTTATAAAATAGGCAAAAAGTTTCATGAAAATTGTTAAAAGCCGTATTAGGATCTATCTCATCATAAATATCTTGCCATTTCAGGCTCAAGAGACATTCTCTAAATTTTCCAATGTACTCTTCGTTATAATTTCTCTTGTACATAAAACAATGGTATGGAGCAAGCTTGTTCGATGATATTTTTGATGTGAATGTCAATATCTGAGCAGTATTATGGTCCGATAGATGTAGTTCACATGTTTCACCTGACGAGTCTGATATATTAGTGAAGATGTGGTCAATGCAAGAAGAATGTCGAGTCGGAGTATTTATCTTTAAAGTCATGTTGCAGTTTAAAAGTATTGATTTTAGTGTAGTGGCATTTTTGTTAGTAGTAAGGGTATTTATGTTTAGATCACCGGCCAGTATAATTCTTTTATTTTTCCTGTCACTTAGTTTATGCAATAGAGACTCGAGTTTATTAAAAAATATTGCGATGTTCGAATTAGGTGTCCTATAAACACATACAACAATACAGTTATAAAGTGGTATTTCTATGCCACAACACTCGAATATTTTATCTAATGCCATTTCTTTACATAATTGAATTATTTTGTATTCTAAGAACTGTTTAATTAAAATACACACCCCACCCCTATTTTCCGTATTTCGTGAGTATGAAGTTGCCAGTTTGAACTCGTTAATACATGCATTTAATTCGTTATTATTACTAATAAATGTTTCTGAAAAACATAATATATCTAGCTCTTTATGACTGTCCTTAAACTCAGTTAAACATATTTCAATCGAAGAAAGTTTGTTCAATAACCATGCAACATTTTGGTGCAGTAGTCGTATAATGTTATGGTTAGGAGTTTCAACCTCACTATTATATTCCCTCTTACTGCTCACTGTGCTAGGAACGAAAAATCTTATCCTTTCTTAACTCAGTACAGTTTTCTGAATTTGGATCCCCAATATTTATAGGGCAAGGGTCTGTATGAATGTCAAGATAGCACTTCAGATTGTCAAAAATATTTTTCATTCCATAGTTATTGAGAACTCCACGGCGCTTATAAAACATTGTCTCATCGTATGTCAGATTTAAATTCGAATCAAATAACATCGCATAGTCATGAGTACAAATATCATGGTATAATAAATTACTAAATGTTTCCATTCTGGAGTTAAACATAGAAGAACATCCATCAAATTTGTAGGTCGGTAAGCAGAGTAAAATGTTAGTATGTTTTATTGTCATTAATATATTCCTTAAACTAATAATTAAATTAAAGTAATTGACAGTTTTTCTAAAATCTTTCTCGCCTATAAAAATCAAACAATAATCATTCTTTGTATAGTTTAACAATTTTTGCTCCAGATGATCTATCAACTGTATAATTCCACAATTTGTTGATAAATAATGACATATATTATGATTTGGGAATGTACTCTGTGCTATAGCTAATACCTTATTTGTTTTATTACTACTTATTACACAAAGTCTGCGCTGCTGACGTACCGTTATAGGTGGTACCAATAAGGTACTGGTAACGCCATCTATTTGCTGGTTTTCCTCTTCAAGTTCCTTGTAAGTAGTAGTGTCACTGCAAATTAGTCCTGGTACACCATCCAGTGTTGATATGTTGTTGGTGGTGCCATCTATTATCGCTTCACTAGTTTCATTGAGCCCAAGATCTATGCAACTATTGTTGATTGCCTCATTAAGGGCGAGTTTCTGAAGTCGACGTCACATCTCAAATCAGCTGACAATTTGTCACAAATTAACCAGCCGTCAGTTGTCAGTGAGTTTCTCAACTCTGCATCATCGAGAAATTACGTAATCGCTTGTTACATTTAATAATTTATTTCGGTTGGCTACCCTAGCTAGTATTCATTCAATTCCTTCACTACTATAACGTAATAGTATTTTATCTTGAGCGGCTGGGTTGGTGTAGCCCGCAAGTTAAGCAAACCTTACCAGGGACGATTTTTGGATGGGTAACCACGTTTTTTTTTGGTATGCTTTTTTTTGGATAGGTGACCCCACACAGGTTAAGCAACACTGACCAAGGTTTTTTTTGGATGGGTGACCGCTTTTTTTTGGTTCGTTTGTTTTGGATGGCTGACCCCGCCAGGGTAAGCAACACTTACCAAGGTCAGTGTTTGGATGGGTGACCACTTTTTTTGGGTTCGCTTGTTTTTGGATGGGTGACCATGCCAGGGTAAGCAACACTTACCAAGGTCAGTGTTTGGATGGGTGACCACTTTTTTTGGGTTCGCTTGTTTTTGGTTGGGTGACCTTGGTAATGTTAATTAATAATTAAATTTTTGTGGTGATGGTCACCCATCCAAACACTGACCTTGGTTAGTGTTGCTTACCCTGGCGGAGTCACCTATCCATAAAAAAGCGACCCAAAAAAAAGTGGTCACCCATCCCAAGACTGACCTTGGCAAGTGTTGCTTACCCTGGCGCGGTCACCACCCCAGCCGCTTCAAGCTAAACACAAATCTATCCAGAAACTGACCTCGATAAGTACTAAATACAGGGTACAGTTAAAATTAATGCGCGCGAGGAAGGTTCGATTCCCAGGTCAGTAATTTATTTTATTTTATTTTTATTTACCTAAATACAAAATAACTATTTTTGATAATTGTGTCAAGTTTTTATAATGAAATTAATTTAAAAAATTTGTAACATCCTATTTTTTTTAAATCTTGCTAATTAATAATTGATCTAAATTAACATATTTTTTATAGTTCAACCCATACCACAGTTTTCGACGACCCCTATTATCTTTTTTATCGTAATATAAGCCTTTAAAATCATAATATTAATTTTAATCTGCGAATAATCGACCAATTTCCAACAATTATAAATTAGGCTCATTGACAAGAGATTAACATTGAAAATGGTTCTCAGAAACCCAAAACTGCTGTAACATGTGGTTAATTCGAGATTTTTGTCAAATGTGACAAATTGTTAAACGCTTGTCACAGTTGGGTGTTGAGAAACTGAAAGTAGAATTAACAGGCGATTAATCGTCGATTACGTTAACAGCCCGATAATTGAGACGTGGGAAACTGGCAGTAAAAGATTGATGTTGATTTCTTGACATCCTTTTCTTTCTTTTACTTTCACTCTTTTTACTATTTATTACCTTAGTTTTTGCTTCCGAGTAGATTTCTCGTAAATTTTTGGATTTGTTCCTTTCTTTATTCAAAGCCATTTTTAGCGTCATGTTTTCTATGTTAAGTTTTTCTATTTCCGTGTGTGCACTTTCTAACTCGCTTTTAATCTGGATTATTTTCCCTTTTAAATCTTCTATGTCACTGTCATATATTGTAGACAAGTCCGGTAAACTATATCTTCTAATAATTTCAGAATTTGTTGACTCGAAAGAAATGTCCAGTGAGTCATTCGCAGTAGTTTTTTGCCGACGAATCGTTACATTTTCTTCTTCCATTGTACAATTTATAATATTGAGTAAATAGACAAATTATTTTCTTGTCCTGTCGAAGATATTTTAAGAAAGCTCCCTCTGTTGATATCGTGTGGAAACAAATTGACAGATCGAAATCTTGAATATCTATTAGTTACTCTACTCGCCGCTAGAGGGCAATACAGAATCTTTAGTGTCACTGATTTATTACTTTTAGTCAAAATTTGCATTCACTTCACTCATCGTTGTTATTGGTATTGTTATAGTTTTGGTATTGTTCTTAAAGTTAATTTAATCATCAGTATGATATTTATTGCAGTTTTAAACTGTTAGTTTTGCACTGTCACTGTTCCTGGGACTTTTAACCATTTCGTAGAATTCTTTTCACTGTTTCCGTGGATAACACTTGATGTGTACATCGTCCGGGAGTTTCCCTTGCTGGGGGTCCAGCACTGGAACCTCCCTTGAACATTCGTTCAGGACAGATTGTACGTGAGCTGTAAGCGAGTAGATCGCCGCTGTCGTGTCAGCGACTGAGTTTAGGACATTGGGGATTGAGTCTAACTGGGGGGACTTGTCGGATTTCAGTTTAGTACTTACTTTCCTCCAGTCGGTGATCTTTTTAGTAGGGGGTGGCTGTCCTGGATCTGGGAGGCCTGAGCGACTACCTAGGTGTAAGATCACGGGACGGTAATCTGAATCTAGTTCGTCTATCGCTTCTATAGAGCGTAACTGAAGGTTAACGTTCTTAAGCAGAGCTACATCGAGGACATCCGGTCTATGGTTAACATTATCCGGGAAATGAGTGAAGCTCATCGGGGCAAGGACATCATAATGGAGAGTTGAGCATAGGCTCCGTACCAACTTTCCTCTAGGGTTAGTAATGGTACTGTTCCAGGATGGGTCTTTAGCATTGAGATCACCTGCTAGGATAACAGAGTCACTCATGCCGAAGAGGGTAGTAAGGTCTTGTTTGAGACCGTTTGGGTTATCTCCCGATGACGCCTGGTGTGGAGGGCAATAGGCGGAGATTATGGTGATAGACTGATGACCAGTCATTCCAAGCCGACAGGCTGAGTACTCTAGGTACGAAGTGGGGTCGGGTGGGGTGACTATACTACAATGGAGATCATTTTTGTAGTAAATGAGAGTGCCACCACCGTGGCAGCGCGTCTTATCGTTGCGAACTATGCGATAGTTGGCAATTTTAGGATCGCGGCGGTGGGGCTTTAAAAGGGTCTCCTGAACGAGGAAGATATCCAGCTGATGATCGCGAAGGAACGTGGCAATCTCATCACGTTGGGTAGTAATGCCATTGGCATTGAAGAAACCTAACCTAAGGGATCTGGGCTTCAGGCAATTGTTTCTCAATTGCGTACCCATGTTCCGTTGACAAACACAAGGCTGTCAAGCTCCTTGGTAATGGAGGAATACCTCGAGAAGATTGCGAGGCAAGAGATGGGGTCTACGGGGGTTGTTGGGTTTGTTAACTCAGCGTGAAGGGCTCGGACCTCTGGGGTCATCCATATCACGTATGCGTTGAAGATGGTCTCAGCGACACAACGATAGGAGCCCTGGCCGGGTTCAACTACAGGGCGAGGACGCTTGCCAACGACGGTGGTGGAGGCCACCTTGTTGGTTTGCGCCGGGGCCGCTGTGGCCGAGAGTGGGCTAGGGACTGGAACGTTAAGTTCCATCAGTGCTGGAATGGGCTGGGGTTGAGAGGTCGCTGGTGCCAGAGTGGCATTCAGCTTTCCCCAAGGGAGGCCCTTTGAGGGGCGAGTCTTTGGGGGATTTGCGAGGAGGGTAGGCTCGCAGAGGGGGTTACACGCTGAAGGCGAGAGTTGAATTCCTTGGCCATTTTAGGCGCAAGTTTGGGGGCTTTTGGGCAACCCCGGTAACTGGCGGTGTGCCCATTTTGGCCACAGAGCACGCAGCTGGGAGGCTCCGTGCAGTCTGAGCGGTCCTTAGGACGGGGACAGTCCTTGGTGCCATGATCCCCCAAGCATTTAGCACACCTGGGGGTGGCGAAACAGTTGGCCTGAGAGTGGCCATAGAGTTGGCAGTTGTGACACTGCCCGACAATGGTGGGACGGGTGGGAAGGCACCATTGTCGGGCAGTGTGCAAGGGAGCATACAGTTTTAATCCCGAAGATGGGATTATGGGATTCGGTAGGGCTACACTCCACCACTACCATGTCGTACAGTTGTCCACCTCTTGCTTTGTGCAAACGGTGGACCGCTATGACTGGGATGTTTTGGGCCAGGAGGTCCAAGCGGACGTCCTCCGTCGAGATCTCCTTAGGGATCCGACGGATAACTACCCTAGTGGTCTTCTCCTCGGGGAGAGAGTACGTGTGGAAGGATTTAATTTGACTCTTTTCGTATTTCATTCTCTTTATCTTTAACCAGTTTACTCATGTCTCCTATGCTTTTATTTTTGTTTATCACTATGATGCCTGCCAAAGATTTTAAATCCAGCGGCACGGAAACTTGGCCACTTGCGGATTTATCGATAAGTCGTATATAAATTATTTTTTTACACTGAATTATGAGCACTAAATAAGTGTTTTTTTATTTATGTGTGGTTTCTCATGCGACCAGTGCTGCTTTTCGATGTTGGTTGAGAGTTTCTGGCGGGTTGGAGGTGGACATGGTATTTCTTTTGAGCAAGTCCCAGAACATGTCTATTGTCTATTGGTTTTAGGTCCGGACTACGAGCTGGACACTGCAATTTTGAAAAACCGACGTCTTGAAGATGAGTATACATTACTACTCATCAACGCAATGTGCAGCGTATGGGCGTGGATTATAGTGCATTAGGAGAAACTCATCGTGCCCAATGAACCGCGAATATGGCAACAGTAACCGGTTATCAACAATAACCAGCTCCGTACGAGCATCGGTACTTATTCGTCCCCAAACCATAAAAGAACCTCCATGAAAACTCACAGTTTGTAATTAGTAGAAACCTCTCTCCTCTTCTTCTCCACACTTACTTCCGACCATCCCGTGCGCGTAAAGCGATTCGACACTCATCTCTGAACAGAACTCGAGCCTATGGGTCCAGCTGGCGTGTTTACGTGCGAACTGAAGTCGAGCTACTTGGTGATGTCTAAGAAGTTCTGGACCGCGTGCTGGTCTACGGGCTTTTAAGTTTTCTTAGACCATTCTTCTTCTCAAGGATCAACATCACAAGAATCCATTTTAGTACAAAAACACCACAAACACCTTACAATCATTTAGAACTGATTCTTTTCGCCGCCACAAAATGAATCAAGATGTCATCGGGGCGAGAGTAACAACTACTTTGACGCATGCGTGGTCAGAAATTGCAGAATTTAAAGCAACTACCCGCAATTAATCGGTTTTACTTCTCAAAAATTTGTTAGGATCATGATAAGAATTCACAAAATTATAGAAGTAAAACCTACTAAACCTAGCAATGACATCTTGATTTTGTGTCAAGAATGAATGAATAATCAACAAGTAATAAGCTATTATCCTTTAATAACTGTTATTATCATTGAATATTAACGCTATTTCCTGTTAATCTAAGTACTAAAACCATATATTTGCATGTGACCGACTTCCCAAAAAGGAGGAGGTTGTATGTTCGACATTGTTTGTTTTTTTTCACCGATATCTCCGTCAATTGTGGACCGATTTTGAAAATTATTTTTGGTCCCATTTTAATTTGGTGAAGATCTGATGAAGAACTTCGGAGATATACAACAGAACTCTTCAATAAATAACGGCAAATCTCTCAGGATTGCTGCAATCGCATGTCTGTTTATTGTTTATACCATTTTATAACATACATCACGCCAGTACGCTCTTAAGGGGTACGCAGATCTCTTATTTCACCGGTTATGTTTAAGTTTCATGAAATCTATTTTGGCGTTATAGTTACCTTACTAACTTGCCTATTAGGTAGGTACAACTAAAAAGTGTCAAATAAAAAAACTTTTTTGCAAAAAATTACTACCGGCTTCCAAATACAACACTACAAACTGAAAGAAGGTTGCAGGGATACGCTGGTTGCGAGACGCACGGGACCCGTCAAAGTGGCGACGCTTGGGGAAGGCCTATGTCCAGCAGTAGACGTCTTTCGGCTGATATGATGATGATGATGATGAAGTGAAAAATAAATTTATTTTTTGAAGTCGGTGTCCATAACGCAAAAAAGGTACCTACTACACCGACTTCAGAGTTTAGAGTGTTGTATTTGGAAGTCGGTAGTATTTTTTTGCAAAAAAGTTTTTTTATCTTTCCAAAAAATCCGTATATTTTGCAGGTATTTTTAATTTTGAAAACTGATTAAATTTGAGTTTCTTGTTTGACTTCGATACAAAAAATAATTTTGCTGATTAACAAGGAATACTTGTTTTGCATATAAACGGTATCGTTAGATAGTTGGTTTCACCATTCAGTATCTCCGAAACAAAGCATCGCACGGCTTAGTATGTTTTACCAGTAGAAAGAGAATACAATTTTGAATCGGTGGGTATATTTAACTCAAAATCCTAAAATCACCGATTTAGTTGGTTTTTGAATTAACCCGGTGAATTTTGTCTTGCTCGTGTTTATCTTTAAATTTTTTTTATCTAGCCAGTCAATTACATCATCAAATGCTTTACTTGAGATATTTGTCGCGTTTTCAGTAGTTTTGCTTTAGTTAAAATTACCATCTGCAAACAATATAGTGAATTCATCTGTCGAGTTTGGTAATTCATTAATGTAGATGATAAACAATATGGGGCCGAGGACACTACCTTGGGGAACTCTATATTGATTTTCTAAGTATTTTGACATAGAATTTGTTTGCGTTTTAGTTTGGTACATATTTTCTTTATTTCCGTGCATTGCTGTCGACCTGTCAAGTAAATTTGGACCCAATTATAGGCTGGTCCTCTTATACTATATTGATCCAAGTTTTATTAATTAATTTTTGTAGCATACCATGTTGAAAGCTTTGCTCATGTCTAAGAATATTGCTACTGGAATTTCTCTTTTATCTATTGAATTCATCATTTCTTTCACTAATTTAAAACATGCCAGACAGTTGATCTTTTCTTAATGAAACCGTGTTGTTTCTCACTTATGACCTCAGTTCTCTCAAAAACCGCATAACTCTGGTGCTCATAACCTTCTCAAATATCTTTGAGCATATTGGAACCAGGTTAATTGTTCGATAGTTTCCTGGCTTAGTTCTAGATTCCTTCTTGTGAATTGGTTTTACTACTAAAAATTTTAGTTAATCAGGGCATATCCCATTTTACAAAGATAGGTTTAAAATATGTGTTAAAGGCTCAGTGATAGTTAGTGCGTTTTGTTTCAACATTTTCGTAGTGATGTTGTGATAGCCAGCGGAGTTTGTATTCAACTCTGTTTGAACTACTAAGAAAACATTTTTATTTAAAATATTACCATCATTCACTGTTCGGTCTTGATCACTTAACTTACTAATTAAAGTGCTGTTCTATTTTCACCCGATTAAAGAAGTGCAAGACACAGCAGTCATGCGATTGCTGCAATCCGAGACAAGAGCGAGCAAATCAAACGAGCAAGATTTGCCGTTATTTATTCTTCTTCAGATCTTCACCAAATTAAAATGGGACCAATTTCAGAACATATTATTTCAAACAAATAAAGATTTTTTTAAATGGGTCCACAATTAACGGAGATATCAGAACATACAAAACAAAAAAACTCGTCAAAGAACATTACCTATCGCTGTGATTGTGCTCTTGGTTTTTTTTTTTGATATAATGTCCTATGAATGTCGTAATTAAATTTTTCTTTTTTTTTTTTCATTGCTTATATATTATGTATATATTTATGTTTATATTATTTAGCATATGTAGGTATGTATTTTTGTTACTAGTGAGTATTGTTGTATGTTTATTATGTTCATTGTTGGTATTGTCGCACCACTGACAACCCCATGTCATGTCCAGGTAATCTCTGTCCATTCCAGGTTGCCTGGAAGAGATCGCGGAAAGCGATAAGGCCGCCTATTGTATTTTGTTTTAGTATTAAGTTTCTTTTTCTTGTTTATTATGGTGTACAATAAAGTGTATATAAATAAATAAACATACCAAAAAAAAACAAACTAAAGGAAAGCGGTTGAAAATCACAATTCCAAGCCGGAACATTGAAATTCGATAACTTTGACAGTTCAAATCGATATGAAGACGTTACTTCTGCCGACTGGAATTTAGTGTCGGTAGCAAATAAAACAAAAGTCCATGGTATGGACGGTTTTTAGTAACAAAAAACACGGTTTGCAGCATTAGCTTCTAAAACCTGTCACAAACAGAATTTATTAATTTATCTAATAACAATTTATTTGAAGTTACTAAATAATAATATGTCAACATTTAATTTTCTTTTGACTACTACCTCCATCTATAAAATTGTATTTATATAATTAATTTTCAGTAGGTTTGTCAAAGTCGACCTTAAAAACCGGCCAAGTGCGTATCGGACTTCAAACATTTAGGGTTCCCTACCAAATGTAGAATATGTTGGTATTTTTTAGTAAAATATACGTGTAGAAAGTAGTGCTTGGTGCTATGGTGACCTAACACACCTTTCTTGTAATGATAGGATATGGTAAAGTTAAAGTCTTGGATTATAAGGGAAACAACTATATTGAATCACTATATAACACTTAAATACACGAACTGGTAAATTATGGTAAACTATGTAACTAAATTAATGGTAAAAAGGATGGTAAAATGGTTATGGTTTGGTTATGAGTACGTGGTGTCTCTGACGAGATCTAAACGCGAACTGGCCCACATTTTGGTAATCGAGCGAATGTGCATACTTGCGTTTGATGCAATTATGCATTTTCGCTGAGTGTTCGGTTAAAACTCGAACATATTCCCAAGAGCGAGAAGAAATGCGGGATGATGATATGGTGTGTATATAACATTAAATTACTTAAACATATTAGTTTCTAGTAATCTTATCTGGTAAGCTTAACAACATTGATAATATTAAAAGCAAAAATTGAAAGCATATTGGTTTACTTAAATAACTATCATTAAAAACATTAATGGTGGTTTAAAATTAAACTATAGAGTCTTCCACAGTAAAAGCAATATTTTGATTGCCTGTGTTCATATATTTTTTGTCCCGTTTTAGCGAACTATAGTTCGCGCTAGGCCAGCGTTTGGCATAATTATGTAAACGAAAACCGATTTCACTTTTATTCTTTAGATCACTGGCACTGAGCACTTCACTATATGATTGACGTCTTCTGGTTGGTTTCGGAGTCAGCGGAGTCGCTGCTAACTCCTGTTGGCAGCGACTCTCGCTGCGGCGTCGAGGTCTCGGAGTCGGTGGAGTCACCGCGGTCTGCTGCCGGCGGGATCCCTCGCCACGATGCCCAGCGGAAGCCTTCCGGCCTGTGCCGGAAGCGACATAGCCCCGTGCGCCACATCCATTGCGATGTATGGTTTCAATGTCCTTTTCATACTGGTCTGGAAAAAGCGAGTGCAACACTCCGAATACGTCATTCGCTAGATACCCGATACCGTTGATTAGGCCTCGTCGGCGCCGACCCGTCTTCCCCGTAGCGCGTCGCCGTCTAGCGTGGATATCAAAATGCTGTGTTAGCAAAAGTTCATTGTAGTATTCGAGTTCCTGGTAATCGTGCCGGGCTTGCTGCACGATCGTATTACAATGGTTTTGTGTTTCTATGGTTGCGCACAAGTTTTCTTGGTAATTGGCTAGTTTGTTGTAAGTGTTTATGCCTGTCCAATAGGGTCCCATGTCGTAGTACATGACTAACGTCCATTTATCCCTGATTAATTGTACTTTTGAAATAGGGTCAAAATAAAGCGTTTGGTTGTTTGGAAATGGTTTCACGGCGTCTAAACCGTAAGATGGTAAGATCAGCGTAAAAAAACTCAGTAAAACAGTTGCTATAGTTGCGATTTTTGACCTTGGTTTTCTTTTTCCTTCTGATAATTTGGTTGTTGGTTTTATATCTGGTTCTGTTATATTTTCGTTATTCTGGTCAACGGGCAAAACTGAGAGTTTCACAATAGGGCGTTTCATGACCCCATTTTTGGTTTTTAATGAAACTGCTCTGGTTAGACCATCATTTCCTGGATGTGTGTCGACCACACGTCCAAGAGCCCATTTTCCTGGAGGCAGATTCTCATCATGAATAACTACTAGATCTCCAATTACGATGTTTTTCTGTGGTTCCATCCATTTACTTCTAGATGATAGTTGTACCAAGTATTCAGTCTTCCATCGTTTCCAAAGATCTTGGAATAATTTGTTGGTTAGATGCCACCTGGTTCTGGCATCTTGCTCGGTTTCTATTACAGTTGTTCCTGGTCTTCCTGATAAGAAATGAGCTGGTGTAAGGAAGTTTATATCATCGGGATCCTCTGATATCGCGCAAAGAGGTCGTGAGTTGAGGCACGCTTCTAGTCTAGCTAACAGTGTGGCGTACTCCTCGAATGTTAGTCTTTGTTGACCGATGACCCTCTTGAGATGATGTTTCAGACTGCGTACTGCTCGCTCCCATAGACCGCCGGCATTAGGCCAGCTAAGCACGTTAAAGTGCCATTCTATGCCCATCTCTGCTATCTCGTTTATAAAATTTTCACTGAATACTTCACGAAGCTGGTTAAATTCTTCCTGTATCATCCTGTTTGCTCCCACAAAGTTAGTGCCGTTGTCACTGTACATATGTCGTGGTGCCCCTTTTCTGGCAGCCATTCTGGTTAGAGCTGCCAAAAAGGCGGAGCTGCTCAGGTCTGACACGAGCTCTAAGTGAACCGCTTTCGTGACCATACATATAAAAACTGCTATGTACCCCTTCGTAGTTTTAATTCCCCGTCCTTTATTAGCCTTGACCTCTACAAAGCCTGTGTAGTCTACGCCGCAGTGATAAAACGAATGTTCGGGATTCACTCTTGGTTCTGGTAAATCTCCCATGAGCTGGTGCTGCCGCACGGGATTTTGTTTTCTGCATATGACACATTTTCTTATAAACTTTTTAGTTGCCATGTATCCGACGACAATCCAATACTGTTGTCGAAGGTTTGCTAGCGTTAGACGCGCTCCGCCATGGAAAATTAATTTATGAGCTTGATCGATAAGTAATGTGGTTAACGGGTGGTCGTGAGGTAAGATGATGGGATGTTTCATCTCAAGACTCATGTGGGCGTTTTCTAATCTCCCACCCACACGTAAAATGCCACGTTCATCTATGGTAGGATTCAAACTCAAAATCTTGCTTTTGGAGTGCACTCTTCCGTGTTTGTTTATTGAATCTAGGTCGTTTGCAAATTCTGCCAGCTGAACGTTTTTGATTATCAGCTGTTTAGCCCGGCGAAGCTCGTGTAATTCGAGGTAGGGTCGGCGAACTTGTTTGTTCAAGGTAGGTAATCGCAGTATCCACGCAAAAATACGTATGATTTTTGTAATGGAGCTATATTTGTTTATCAAATGTTTAGTAATTTCGGTAGTCAGCGATTCTCTTGGTTGTCCAATGACTACCGCGTTGGTTTGGTTTAAAATAGACGGCTTTACTTCTAAATTCGTCTCGTAAATGGTTTGGTGATTTTCTTGATTGGTGTATGATGGTAGCCATGACGGCCCTTGCCACCATATCTTGTGGTCTTTGAGTTGCCTGACAGTCAAACCACGACTTGCACAGTCAGCTGGATTATCTGTCGTCTTCACATATTGCCAATGTTTTGATGGTATGGTTTTGGTGATGGTTATTACCCGATTTGCTACAAATGGTTTCCATCGGGCTGGATCTCCTTGTATCCATCCTAGTACTGCAGTTGAATCAGTCCAACAGTAGACATCCGTCGGGTATTCTGACAAGAAATTTTGTACTTTTTGCATTAGCTGAGCTAAAAGATGAGCGCCCATTAGCTCTAGTCTTGGTATTGATATGACTTTGCTTATGGGTGCTAACCTAGCCTTTCCCGCAACTAATGTAATGGTTGTCCCTTCCTTCTTTACTACCTTGCAGTAGATTACACATGCGTATGCCTTGTTTGATGCGTCGCAGAATCCATACAATGCAATATTTTGGTTCTCTCCCATTCCCAGCCATCTGTTGACTTCTATAGTGTTTATGTCCGGCAATTCTTGTTTTAATTTTGTCCATTCGGAGTTCATTGCCTCGGATAGGTGGTCATCCCATTTTATGTCAGACAACCAGACATTTTGAAACAGTAGTTTCATGGTAGTACTCAGGGGGGTTAACCACCCTAATGGATCGAACAGCTTCGAAATATCCGAAAGTAGAGCTCTTTTGGTAATAATTGCTGGTGATTCGGGTTCCATTTTCGAGTTGAAAATGAAATTATCTTTCTGTGGGTTCCAACAGAGACCCAAAGTTTTGGTCGAATCGCTCTGCTTGAACTCGTATGTTGACAGGTCACATTGCTCTCTCTCTAAATCGGTTAATAGCTCTGGTTTGTTTGAGGTCCATTTTCTTAGATTAAATCCTCCCAATCGGCATAATTTTATGAGATCTGATTTCAGTTTATTTGCTGCTTCCATTGAGTGACGCCCTCCGCAAAAATCGTCCATATAGAAGCTGTCCTCTAATTCTTTTGCTGCATCAGGAAACTTCTGTCTTTCATCGGACGCCAATTGTTTCAAGCACATCATCGCTAAAAATCCTGCTGGTTTGGTTCCGTATGTAAGTGTGACGAGCTGGAATGATTGTATTGGTTGCTTATTTGATTCTCGCCATAGCACCTTTTGGTAAGCTTGATCTTCTTGGTGCACTCGGATCATTCTGTACATCTTCTCGATGTCCGAAGTATATACAAATTGAAATTGTCTCCATTTCAGGATAAGCTCTTGAAGATTCTTCTGTATATTAGGGCCCCTGTACATGACGTCATTTAGACTGTATCCTGATGAAGACTTTGCTGAGGCGTTAAAAACTACTCTCAACTTGGTAGTGGTAGATTCAGCCCGAATGACTGCATGGTGTGGTAAGTAGCATTCGGGCGCCTGGTTAATGTTGCATGGTATCATGTGGTTTAATGCAAAATATTCGTCCATGAACCTTTTGTAATCTTTCTTCAATGCGCTGTTCCTCTCAAATTTCTTCTCCAAGTTTCTAAATTGAGCTAATGCTTGCGGTTTGGTTGCGCTCAACTTGTCCTTGTATTCCGGCTTGAGTGGCAGTCGGACTTCGTACCTTCCGTCCTCAAGCCTCTTAGTGGTTTTTATAAAATACTGTAAACACTCATGGTCATCCCTGGGGTCATCTCTATCTTCTGGTGTATGTCTTCATTCTCCCAATATTTCAGAAGATCTTCTGTGTTGTTAAGAACCACGTTGCACTGGTAGTGTGGTATCATGGATCCACAGAGTAGCCATCCTATTTGCGTCTGTTGAGCTATTGTTTGCTTGTCGTTGTCTCCTCTCAAGATACCTCCTAACATTATTTTGCTGTAAACATCTGCGCCTAGGAGTATATCTACGGGTCTGCTTACGTAAGACTCTGGATCAGCCAATTGTATCCCTTGGATATGGTTCCATGTTGTTGGTTTGGTAAACGTTTTATTTGGCAATCGCTTGATCAAGTTATTCATAATAATAACGTTCGTGTCGCAGGTAAATTCACTATTTGCAGACTGGAGTGTTACCTGTAACATTCCTTTCGCGTTATTTTCTTTTTCACCGACGCCGAATATTTGACCTTTGAAATGAGCCCTCTTTAATCCCAAGATCTGGGCTGCGTTTTCAGTTATTAACAATAGTTGAGAACCCTGGTCAATTAAAGCCCTCATCTTGTGTTGTGTTCCATTAGCTCCCTTGACTTTTATAATAGCGGTGGCTAAAAGTATTTCCGATATATCATCCCATGACGCGTGAGATGACCTAGATGTGCTCTTTTTGGTTGCAACATTGTTGGTGGTTCCTTCTGCTGACGCAGTTGGACTTTGTTTTTCCACTGCTTCGTGAAGTAGTGTGTTGTGTGTAGCTAAGCATTTACGACATCGTTTGTTCGATTGACATGGTTTTTTGTTATGACTGCATAGACAGTTTTGGCAGTAATTTAATTGCTCAATCTTATTTAATTTTTGCTCGTGCGTCATTTGCAAAAAATCAGGGCGACGCCACAATCCGTGGTCAGAATTGCACAATGCACAGGTTATCGACCGCGACACGTGTAAAGCATTTGATTTTGTGTTTTCTTTGTTGCCTGATTGATGGTTATTTCGTTGAAAAATTTTCATCTGGTTTTGGTTGTGGTTGCTGTATGGGAATGGTTGATGCGGCGTGGTTTTTTGGTTGCCTGGTTCTTGCTTGCGACGAGACGCTTCTAGCGCTGTGAATTTTTTCTCCAAGAATTCCAGGAACTCCTGCAGATCGGGTAGCTCTCTAGGATTCTTGACCGATTCTATGTATTCGGTGAAGGTATCATTATCCAGCTTTTGCGCTAGTAGGTGCACTAGAAGTGGATCCCAAGTTGCTATATCCACTCCCAGATTCTGTATAGCGTGTAACGTCTCCTTGGTTACGTCATGCAGCTTCTTAATCGTAGCCAGCGATTGCTGTTGTATATTGGGAAGCCCAAGTAGGATATTAATATGGGACGTGAAAATCAATTTCTTGTTACCATATCTATGGCTTAAAATTTCCCAGCATACCTGATAATTGTCAGAGCTAATATGTAAATGGTGAATCAGACGCTCTGCTTCCCCATTCACCTTACTCTTCAAGAACTGCACTTTTTGCGCATTAGACATCGACGGGTTTTTATCGATCGCTTCGCTAAATAAGTCTTTGAACGGAACCCACTGGTTGTAAGTTCCATTGAACACGGGGATGTCCATCGTCGGAGCTGACTTCTCTCGGTGCTTCACTGCCCACATCTTTTTGTTGATATCGTTTGTCAACTCACTGTACTTTTCCTCATGCTTGCAGAATTCCATTTGGTACGTAATATCGTCGCCTCCATCCTCACCTTCAATTTCCCAATGAAGTCTGTCAATCTCACCCCATCGGCTATCCAGTGATTTTAGAGCATTTTCGAATTGCCATTGATTCTCGAACTTGTCTACTTCTATACTACTCACGGTTCTCATGAACGCCTTGAAATTGATAATCTGCTTCTTTACCAACCCGTTCAGCTTGCTGGACCCTCTCTCTGTATGCGGAAAGTTCTCTCGCTGCGTGGACTCCTTATTGCGAGACGACGTACCTGGTGGTGGCTGCGCCGTCTCATCTTCCGGCCGAAGATGGTCAGCGCCTAGCTGTGACCTAGCCCGGACACCTGGTAATGGCTGTACCTCCTCCGCTTTTGGTCTACGGGGGCTTTCTTCCTGCAGCTGCGTTGTGCCTAACTGCCTCATGGTTTTATCAATTATCTCCTTTATTTTGAAATAAACTTCCTGGACTGTTTCGAAACATCCCTTTTTGAAGTAAATGTGCTCAACATCCGCAAACTGACACATTTTCTTATGGTTTTGTTGGTAAGTGTGCCAGTATGCTTCCAACATATCAGCCTTACGCTTGTAATTTTCTATGGTCTTCCTCTCGGATCCATCCTTCTTTATGTTGGTTAAGAACTTGTCCAGGATTTCATAGAGCTCCGTTTGGTTGATGAACAGAGTATCGGAATCCATGTTAAGAGTTGGTTTGAGAAAAAAATTGGTAATGATTAGTTAATATAACTGGTTTGATCTGACCTTTATGCTCCAACCGACCGTCTCTGCAATCCGTGGTTCTCCCAATTGCAGCGATCTCCTGGTTTGCGTGGCACTGTATCACTTGGTAGTCACTGGTAGTTAAATGCTCGAAGGACCATGTAGAAAGTAGTGCTTGGCGCTATGGTGACCTAACACACCTTTCTTGTAATGATAGGATATGGTAAAGTTAAAGTCTAGGATTATAAGGTAAACAACTATATTGAATCACTATATAACACTTAGATACACGAAATGGTAAATTATGCTAAACTATGTAACTAATTTAATGGTAAAAAGGATGGTAAAATGGTTATGGTTTGGTTATGAGTACGTGGTGTCTCTGACGAGATCTGAACGCGAACTGGCCCACATTTTGGTAATCGAGCGAATGTGCATACTTGCGTTTGATGCAATTATGCATTTTCGCTGAGTGTTCGGTTAAAACTCGAACAATACGTAATAATCAACATTGTCACCAAATTTCAAGTTCATAGGTAGGTCAGTTAAAAAATTCTTCGGTACAAAATTTTATGACAGACAGCGGACAGACAGATGGACGAACAGATAATCAGACAAACGAACACGTGTGTGACAGCAAAATGGCTCCGTTTTGACCCTTCGAGTACGGCAACCTAAAATTCAAATAAACAATTTTGTACTTAGGTAAATTAAATAGATTGACGATTGGCGTTTGACAGACTGTTTATCTGCTCGTCACACAAGTACAAATTGGAAAAAGGAAAAATATTTGATTGAGTTTTGTAATAATTACTGATCGTTTCTTTTTATAATTTACATTTTCTATATTTTCCCGCGGCTTCGTTCCCGTGGCTCGCCTCGCAGGATCGTTATTTTCGGCATAAAAAGTAGGCTTAACACTCAGGAATAATGTAGCGTTCTGCTGTTGAAAGAATTTACAAAATCGGTTCAGTATTTCCAGAGATTACTTCCTACAAACAATTTTCTTCTTTATAATATTAATATAGATAAATATTTAGCACTTAGGGCATTACGACCGTCCGTCACTTATAAGTACCTATTTAATAAAATAATATTTTTATGTAGGTAGGTATATCATGATTGTCAAAAGCAAACCTGCACTTGAGGGTGTCGTGCCACTTCTTATTCTTCTTATTCTTATCTTCTTCTTATTTCTTGTCGATTCGCTTACCATCAGGTGAGATAGTGGTCAAGCGCGAGCCTTTAAATAAAAACTATATTCTCGACAGTATACTCGGACAGCTCTGTCATTTGCTGCGTTCAAATCCCGTAAGTCGTAAGTATTCGGGCCACTTGAAACATAATTATGAGGTTCGTATTTTATCACTGATACGCTACCTACCCTTAATAATAATAATAAAGCCCATTTATTTCCAACATTTTCATCACACTTGCACGTAAAAAGTATCGAAACATACATGTTAACTTGGCCGTAATGCCCCATATAAAACCCTCGGGCTTTCTTTTTGTCATGAAACCCTAGGGCGGTAAGTAATATTTTTTAATTTATGGCACAGCACACAGGTCATGCAAGTTCAAGCAAGGAGTTTACACGCAATTGAAAAATTGACTTAAAATGTTATCTAAACAGGAATTTCTTTGAAATCACGCTACATGTTACTTAAATACTCAACTAATGTTCTTAATAATCGATTTTAATAGTTATACGAAAACGTCTAAATTATTTAATTCTTTTTACACTCCGTCATGGCTGTATACCTACGTAAGTATTTCCCCTTAAAGTTTCTGAACGAAACACTGTATAATCTGTGATGTTGGCAAAAATTCGCCAACCGCTTAAAAAAAAGTTCACGCATTTCGTAATAACAGCTGTGCTGACTTGTGTATTAAAGCTATAATTCATAATTATTACTCGCAATAATAATAGAATACATATATCCATTATAGTGCTTACACACGTTCGGATTTGGTCCGGCCGGACCACGGATTTGTGGGCGGGGTGGTCCGGCCGGACCATATCCGAGCGTGTGTAGAGTGGTCCGCCGGACATTATTATTATTAATTGAGTCCGTCTCGGTCTGCTTGTTTTCCCATCGGATATGGTCTGCTCCGGACCAAATCCGGACGTGTGTAGGGTTGTCGGCTGGTTTGGCCGTACAAACTACGACTAGTCGTCAGTGTTGCCGATGTTCGTGGTCTGGATTACCCAAAATTATGACTGAAAAGATTAGTAAAAAATTAGTATCTCGTTTTACTAAGGTAAATAAAATATAACTTAGATTTAATTACTGTTTATTACAACTTTAAATATTTATATAGTTATTAATTGTTATTAAATCGTTTTAGTTCCGACTTGGCATTTCGTTTGAGTTTTCGGAATTCTTGAGGTCATACATGTTTACAATAAACAACTTTCTGAAATGGGGTAAATGTTCAAATGATCCACCATCTCGTTTTAGAATGAATTGTGTCTTCAAAAACAGCAAAATTTGCAGCATTACAAGGGACAATCGTTTCGTTAGGAATGCATGAAATATTATTTATGTCCCTAAAAAAACCCAACGTGGAATTTTTTACCCTAAATTTGGACCCAATATCCCTAAGTTCGCAACCCTGTGCCGTCCGGTCGGTCTGCCGAACCAGGTTCGAGCGTGTGTAAGCGAGGACGGATTTGTAGGCGGAGTCAGTCCGGGCGGACCAAATCCGGACGTGTGTTAGCACTATTACAGTCTTCTTCAGGTGAAGGGGGAAAGTGCCTTTTAGAATTTCCTTTAGACTCCAGTATTTTTCCACCCATTGTTCACTCGCCGTTAAGATAAGATAAGATACATTTATTAGGACACCTTTCTTTAGATACATTAAGCACAACAACAAAATAAAATAGTAAAAAATTATAGAACAGGTGTGTACCTGTTCTATAACTTTTTGTAGAACAGGTACAAGTAAGAAAATACAAATATTTAGTGCATTCAAGAAACCTAGACCCCACACTAGGATACCCTGTGTCGTGGGATCTAGTTTTTTCGTCGTTAATGACACATTATTTTAAGTCTACTTGTTAAGTTTAATTATTGTTTGGTGTTGTAGCCGGATATTTGCTAACTACCTCTTAGCAAATATCCGGCTACAACACCAAACAATAATTAAACTTAACTAATGGTAACATCACAACTCATGGTATTTCTACTTCCTCATTATTGTTACTGAAAGAAACTTGTTAGCCGAGGTATATATAGTTGCTTACGTATTCTAGTGGCTTGCCATACAAGTCGATGTTGGTGGTTTTGCTGTTTGTCATTAGCTTGGTTTTATCTTAGTTCATCATGAGCCCAACCTT
The DNA here is from genome assembly GCA_964057195.1 of Orthosia cruda. Classification (NCBI taxonomy): domain Eukaryota; kingdom Metazoa; phylum Arthropoda; class Insecta; order Lepidoptera; family Noctuidae; genus Orthosia; species Orthosia cruda. The sequence goes on from OZ059836.1 coordinate 41,977,032, forward strand.
TTCGCTTTCTTCTCTCAGTGTGCTTATCATTTCGTCTAGTTTGTCACTGGCGAATCTTAAGTGAGTTAGCCTCCTCCCATTTACTCTGATTCCGTTTGTTGGCCAGTGCAAATTCTCAAAGATAAGCTGCAGTACTGCTATAAAAAGTTTTGGTGAAAGAGGATCTCCTTGTCTTACTCCCCGACAGATTGGTATATTTGTTCCTCTTTTTTCCAGTTTTACCCTGCTGGTACTTCCGTTGTAGATGTTCTTTAATACTTTTATGTATTTATCTTGGATTTTGCAGTGATCCAGGGCTTCCCTTAGTAACAACAAAACATTCCATTCATTTTAAAAATATGTTTTATGGGAAACAAAGGTGCCTTATCTTATTTGCCGGCAAAATGCTTAAATAAAATATTTACAAATACAATTAATCGAATGAAATATAACAAACAATATACAAATAGATTAAAGCCCGGGTGGTGGCCGAAAGAACAATAGATAAGAAAGTATTAGTACAATAACTGATTAAAACCGATTTTCCGAAAGTGTGGAGACATCGAGGTTTAACACAGCCTTTGTTAGAGCTAACAAGAAGTGTAAAATCTCTTCTATATAGCACATAAAGACGTATAAATAAATACAATAGGACAGATTATGTAGGTACCCAGATAAGCTCACCTTTGTTCAAAGGCGAGAACTATGGAATTAGGAACACAGCTTTTGATTTAGTAAGATAATACTTGAAAGACAGGTAGGTTAAAGTTCAGGTAAACGGCGTAAACACACTAGGGTCTCAAATGACAATGGGCGTTTCTCAAGGTTCTATATTCGGTACATTCCTTCTTTTAGTTTAGATAGATTGTCGATCATATCAACATATTACATAGATATAACATTCAAAGAGAAAATGCCACGGTACCTCCCATAATTTTAACTGGTTGAATGCCGTAATTACTGTAAGCCGTTATGTCTCGCGTGGATCCAAGTTTTAGGCGTAAAAGGAAACAAAAGTACTAATAAAATATAAAATATTGTATTATTTATAAATTCAAATTCGTTTTTAATTTATCTTACAAATGGTATGTATGAATAAAGTATATATTTAATAAAAAGAATGCCTCTAAATGTTAAATATTAATACATGATTGAAATTGTCAAGCACGCGTTATCTGCTGTGATTGGCTGTTGAAAATTAATTCAACCAATCACAGCAGATAACGCGTGCTTGACAATTTGTCACATTAATTCTGCGATAATTTAGAGGTGAGAAACTCGGCCTTAGGCTGCCTGGGACAACAAAATAAGTGAAATATGCCAGAGTCGGTAATGCTGAAATGCATAAAACTACTACTAATCACATCCAACTTAAGCACTATGGTTCCTAAAGACACTGATACTTAAATTAGTAAACGCTAATGACAACCCATTACACTAATGCACCATATTTAAGTTATTAACATAAAACTTATGAGAAGTAAAAACATCATCATCTTGAAACACATGATACACTCCTAGGAGGTGATACACTTTCATCTAGAACCTATTTTAAGAAACCAAAATTTGAATTGTACCACACAATGCATCCTGATGTATGTTAAAGATAATGTTTGTATGTTTGTACTGCACCCACTAACTAGATTAAGAAATTAAATGCCTGTATCACCTTGCAATGTAAATCTAGTCCTAGCCCGAGTTTCTCACTTCTAAATATCGCAGAATTATTGTGACTAATTGACCGGCGACGCGTCATCTGCTGTGATTGACTGTTGATAATGCATTTAAACTCTGCCTTAAGTTCATCAATAAAAGTTCAACTTGCAATGTAAATCTAGTCCTAGCCCGAGTTTCTCACCTCTAAATATCGCAGAATTATTGTGACTAATTGGCCGGCGACGCGTCATCTGCTGTGATTGACTGTTGAAAATTCATTTAAACTCGGCCTTAAGTTCATCAATAAAATTTATTATTACTGCTGCAGATTTCCATTAGTTGTACTTTTTTTATACAACTTCCAATCAGCAAAATAGGTGTCCTTATTTCGCTGATTGGAAGCGAAGCTAAGCGCGTGCGGCAATATTCGTTTAAGTTATGTGTGTACCAAATTTCAACGGTGGAAAAAAATATTCTGCATAACTTTGCGCTTCTTTGTAGCTTTCCAGAGTAAGGAAACAATGGCTTTTGTCAAGATTTTAACAATATTTTTGAATTTCACTGGTGTAAGGAAACTATTTAGTTTTCTAACAAAATAAATAAAGTCATTGTATAAACCTTACCTCGGGCATTCGTTATCTAGTAGGTAGTCCTAATTCACCCGGATTAGAGGGAGACAGCGTGAAGTTGTTTCATTCGCACCCGCACGCCGAACATATTTGCTGTTATTATTATTATTCCTCGCGGCGCCACGACTATACCGCTCGAGGTAATGAGAACGCCGAACGCGGTACAGACACTCAGTCAAGTCCCGAACTCCAATGCGAAAAGACGTAATAATCGTGTTTCTGTGCAAATAAATATCTGTGTTGTGTTTAATTAAAAGGTAAGTGTTTATATGTTTCAATAACTTCCATGCCCTATTTTAAATTGTTTCTATTTTGAGTAAGGGGTTCATTAGGCTGGTACTTATTTAATTTTGTTTTGTGCCTAGGATCATTTGTGGACTGTCATAGTTATCTAGCTTAACGCTTCTCTTTTATCATTCATATTTTCTCCAGATACAAACCAGTTTTAAGGACTGTAGTTACCGCCCATGCAGCTTGCTATACGGTAGGATCAGAAAGCTCGACAGCGTCCATTATATCATAATTTGAATTAAGGGACAGTATAGTTTACAGTCTAGTCATCTTGTGAGTTGTCAACCAGTTCTACATCTTTTTGGGGTGCAGCTTACATTCGATTGTGATCTTTTTCAGCTTTCTAGTATTTAACGTATATTCAAAGCAGGGGCTACATACCGCATATATAGGGGGTACTAGGCAGCCTCGTAGTTATAAAATAAACCGGATCTAGTTATTCTTGTGGTCTGATAGCCAATAAGTCGGCCCTCTAGTTGATTCGGATTCGGCTTGTTTTAAGAGTTCGCAACCTTTAGGTGTCGTCATATTTAGTAAAATAATCAATTTAGTCAGACATAAAACGCTAGCTACGACGCTCGGTACGATTTCTGTGTATATGTATACCACAGTTTTTTTTTTTTAATCTTTGTTTATTTAAAGAGGGTTTAATCTAAACAGATTATGCCACCCTCATCGTTACAAATCAACTTACAAACTAAAACAACTAAGATAAATTATTATTTATTTATCGCAAATTACCCCTGCGTTTAATCCCAATGATAACGAGTCTGTACAGCATCCTGGCTGCTTTCGATGTAGGAGCAGCCAGGACGCTGTTACATACCCCAGTCTCGTTCATATTATTAAATACCATCCACAAATCTTGTCTCTCCGCCTCGTTCCGGACACATTCCATCATGATATGGTAAACATCTTCAACAAGGTTGCATTCTACACAGTTTGGAGATGCCACTTTACGCATTAAAAAAGCAAATTTATTTAAGGGTATGTGTCCGGAGCGAAGGCGGAGGGCTGTTATGATCGTTTGCCTTCCCATGTTGGCACTGTCTAACCACGTATTTTTAGGAACGCTTGGCTGTATAGTGGCATACCATATCCCTTTACTACGACTTCTTTCATTAAAATATTCTTGCCACCCGTCATAACAATGGTTTTTTAGTTCAAAGTAACGTTCCGTATAATAAGGCAAACAGGAATACTGTTCACCATCTGTTATAGCCTCTTTAGCTAATTGGTCCACCATCTCGTTACCTACAATGCCAACATGAGAGGGCACCCATTGTATTATAACATTTTTATTCTTACTTTTAAGTTTACAGATCAAGTCCAATATGCTATAGGCAACTGGAATCCCACGTTTGGACGCCATGCATCGAATTAATAACTGTAGCGCACTCCGACAATCGCTTATGATTAAAAAATTAGAACAAACAATTGAGTCAATATATGACAAAGCCTCTAAAATTGCTATTAATTCCGCATGCATTATTGAGATCACAGAATCAATTTTCATTTTCATAGATACATTTGCCGAGGAATCCAAAAATGCAACCCCTACTTCATTATTAGAAATGGACGCATCAGTGTAAATTGTATAATGACCGGCGTAATTTATTTGTATATATCTATCACAAATAACTTTTAATTGGCTAGCATTGTAATCTTTCTTGGCTTTGTCGACACCATCAATAATTGAAACTATATTGCTGTCTAGATCCACGTTGCTGACCCAAGTGCGTAAACTAAACATATCTAAGTTCTCACAACAGTAAATACGTTCGTGCTTAAGTGAGTCATGAATCGCAACCAAAACGGGTTTTTGTTTAGTCCTCCAGTAGCGGTGCGAACTCACTTGCGCGGACAAATGTTCGAGTACATCAAGTGTGACATTGCTTTTGATAGATTTGCATTTCAACCAAAATTTACCACCCAGATATTGCCGACGGATATGCAAAGGCGCAATGCACAATTCATTTTCCATGATATGTATGGGTGTAGTCCGTATGAAACCTCCTATTGTACGTAAGCATGTATTTTGTATTCTCTCTAACGTTAATAAATGCGTACGACTGGCATTGCCATAAAGGAAACTCCCATAATCTATTCGGCTTCTTATTGTGGCGATATACAGGCGTCTCAGGTGTGTAGGATGTACTCCCCAGCCAGAACCAGCCAACATTCTAAAAATATTTACGAATTTTAGGAGTTTTTCTCTTAATTCATTGACATGCTTCCTCCAATTTAATCTAAAATCAAACCATAGTCCCAAATATTTAATATTATCCATTACTTGTAATGGCGAACCATTAACATATAGGCTGACATTTTCTCTTTTGTATCCTCTTTTAAACACACATACCTTACTTTTCGAGGGGGATATGTCAAGACCTAAACCTGCAATGATATTGATAAATTTATCCAGAGCCGTCTGTAACTTAATGGAGCCTAGGTAGCAGTTGTGGCATGTAATGTAAAGAATAAAATCATCAGCATATTGAGCTACATGAACGTCATTTATAGTTCTACAAATAGGAACAGTAGCAACGTTAAAGAGTAAGGGTGATAGGGGGTCACCTTGAGCAAGTCCGCGTCCAGTATTTCTGCTAATTGTTGTATTATCATCTATACAAATGCTCAATTGCCTATCTTGGAGAAAGTTCCACAAGTATGAGCATATTTTTGATCCAATATGTAATTTGAGATTCATATATTTCAGTAAAGGAATTATTTCAATATTATTGTAAGCATTCTGAATGTCGATGAAGCAACCTACAGTGTAATGACCCTCAGAAAACCCTTTCTGTATTCTAGAAGTTAAGTTGGCCAAACTATCCAAACTGGAGCGGCATTTCCTAAAACCTACCGTGCAATCAGAAAATACGTTATTATGCTCTAAATACCATTCAATTCTGTTCATAATCATATAGTGGAATGTCTTACAAATGCAAGAAATCATAGAGATAGGTCGGAGTTTCGTGGGTTCCGCGGTATTCTGGTTTTGTTTAGGAATGGGTACGATGTTAATTTGTCGCCATTGTATAGGGACAAACCCGTGAATAAAAAAATGGTTGAATAAAAATAACAAAATATCCTTAGCATTGTCTGGCAAATGTTTTATCATTTTATAAGATATGTTATCTATACCAGGTGCACTGTTTCTATCTCTAATTGCTTTAATCATTTCTTGTTTGGAGAAGGGCGAGTCCAGTTTCGGGTTGCATGACGTAAAAGTTTGGTGTCCATTACCGGCAAAATCTGGGGTCAAAGATGTGAGGAGGTTTTCGATATTAGTTTTATTGATGTAAGTCCTAGGTGAAACGTATCCCTTTATCCATCGTAATTTTCGCCACATACCGGAAGCAGTAATCTGGTGATCTATTGTCGAGCAAAATTCATGGAAAGACGATCGTCGCGTCGATTTAATGAGTTTGTCCGATTCTTTAATTTTATTTTTCAAATCCTCATAATTCGAGTCAGTAGGGTTCCGTCGGAAAGTAGCAAGAGCGCGACGGCGAACAGCGACGGCTTTAGATAAGGAAGCGTTCCAATATGGTTTCGGACGAAAAGTGGAGGTAGGCCCGGCATATAATTTGTAGTATGGAATGTGTTTATCTGCCGCTGTATTTACTAGTTTTTCAAATAAGTCATACGCCTTTTGCAAATCATCTGATTGTGAATAACTATCAAACAAAGTCTGTGTCAACTCTTTGTATAAATTCCAATTTGCTGCTTTAAAATTCCTTTGCTTCTTTTGCCACCTTCGGGGTTCTGTGCCTAAGCTAGATTTAATTATAATCATTAAATGGTCGCTGCCTAGTGATTCGTTCAGCACTGACCAGTCAAACCTAACCGCGATATCCGACGATGCCAGCGATAAATCCGGTGATGAACTTTGAACTACGCCATTTACTAATTTTATTCTTGTCGGACTTCCATTATTCAAAACCACGAAGTTACTGTCAGACAACGAATCGAAAAGCTGACTACCGCGATGATCCGTTTTATACGACCAATTACTGTGGTGTCCATTAAAGTCACCCAACACCAAGGTCTTACTGTTGTAGTGAGATAGCAAAAAGTCCCAGTCAGTCGTAGATGTCGTCACTGAAGATGGACAGTAGACAGCCATAATAGCTTTGATATCGTCACAATTAAATAGTTCAACTTTAACTGTTTGTATACCTGGATTTGGGCTGTTTATTAAGCTGATGTTAGACTTTAAGGAGCTATGAACTATAATCGCTACGCCTCCGTAACCATCTGATCGATCATTCCTATAAATAATATAATTTTTTAATCTAAGTTCTGACTCGGGATCTAACCAAGTTTCACTGAGGGCAGCAACGTGGATTTTTTCTAGTATGAGTAGATTTTCAAAATTGAGCAACTTAGGCTTAAGGCTTTGACAGTTCCATTGGATTATATTTAAATATTTATTATTAATTTGATGATACATTATTTAATGCTGTTGTAAACTCAAATAAACTCTTAAGTAATGGCCACTGTGATACATTACCTGCTAACCATATAATCACCCACTCTGTACATACTTTTAGGATATTTTGTAATTTAACAAATATTGTGTCACTTTTGGTAAAAAACACTTTTTGAATTTTTCTAAATAGATCTCTGATCGTAACATTACCATCCGGAATTCTTTTCGTTGCCGTCTTTCTGTACTTAGTGTTTATATTTTCTGCTTCACTACTTTCAGATTCTACCTCGGAGTGGGGTACTTCCCAATTTTTAAAATTAAATTTGTTAGGTGTAGCATGAGGCCTTGGCCTATCCTTTTTCTTTGATGTAATCTTCGGTTTATATTGCTGATCCTGACTTGAAACTTCATGTGCGGAGTGAACAGTCGCCGAGAATTGGTTCTCTTCACTTGGCTTATCAGATGATGTGCGTGGCTGGGTAAATACACGGGCTACCGGAGGTGGTGACGCGATAATTGGAGAATCTGGAGCAGGGTACATCGTCAGGGCCTTACGATATGTGCAGTTGAATTCCGCCATAATGAGGCGGATTTTTCTTTCTTTCTTATATGTAGGGCATTCTTTGGAAAGCGCTATGTGTTGTCCTGAGCAATTCGGGCATTTCAGCCGGTTCGTGTCGCAGTTTGCATGACCTCCACTACATTTTGGGCAGACTATCTTGCTGACACATCTTTTGGCAATGTGGCCAAGTTTCCAGCACCGCGAACATTGTGACACTGGGAACACGTATTTATCAACATTGATTTTAAAGTTGTCCACAAAAACATACGCTGGCAAGAAATGACCCTTAAAACACAATCGTACGGTTTCGCATGGAATCCATCCATCTCCATTATCGTCACGACGATTAAGACGTTTTAGAGAAACAAGTTCTGCAGGGCTAGGACACGAGATATCTCCTAATATCTGCTCCTCATTTAGTTCCAGGTCCACATTTTTAATAATACCGTAAGAATAGCCTACTTCCATGGACTTAAATAATCTCCATCCCATAGATATAAATTTCTCACAAGATATAAACCTCTCAGCACTTAAATCGTTATGGAATTCTACTCTTATTCGGTATGGGTTAATGTATTTAACTTTTAGTGTATCACAGATGCCTTGCTCCCTAAATAACTTAGCTAAGCTGAACTGTTTGGGCAGCTTATCTGAACTTGATACATAGACCTCAATTTTATTACAGTCTTCTTTTGCCTTTTTCCCGCTACGATCTACTACAGTCCATTCCATATCGTCCTCTTCTCTGCGGCGTTTACTTGGTATTGAAACTTCTACATCATTGAATCGTACTTCTGTCGAGTTTTGTTCATGTGAACAGTTGTATTGGGCTGCCTCTGTAACCATGTTGACTTCTTCTAAGTTACGGTCGCTTGTATTGCTGTTTGAATCACTTTCTTCCCTTTCGAAATTAGACATTATCATAAAAACAACTTATTCGGCGCATAATAACACAAATGGCGGGGAGCGCGACACGCGGTGCGCGTGCGCTCAATATCTGTTATGTATACCACAGTTAAACGGGGTGAATAGGAATGCAAGGGTAAATAGAAAAAAAACGATGCTTTGTTTGAAACCAATAAAGTGGTATCAAAGTTAAAATCATTTGTGCCCTGCATTCCTATTCACCCCGTTTGTTGGTAAATATCCATTGTGATGAGTTAAGTTATTGTATTACATATTCTCTTAATTCCTTTTCAGAAAAGCGAATTGGACAAAGTAATAATTCTACAATGGCTGATGATTTAAGAAATTATAAAATGCAGCTTCAACAGGTCAGTTTACACCTTAATGTTATCGAATATTGTTTTTTCTTGGGATAGTTTGCAGATGTTCATGTGGTGTATTTTCTTTCTTAGGTTGAAGCAGCGTTGCTCACCGATGCTGAAAATGAGGAGTTGCTGCAGCTAAAGGCTGACTTGGAGGAAGTAATACAGTTGACACAAGATCTTATAAAAACTCAAGATAGTGACTCCAAAGTGGCCAATATTCATGGTTCTAATAATTATCATGATGTTACAGCGTCACTGTTAACGGCCGAGGAAGAAGAAAGCGCAAGCAAATACCTTTCAAATCGGCAAGTTGGTGACAAGTGCTTGGCTAAACATGAATCAGATGGACAGTGAGTATCTTTGTGTTGTTGTCTCAGCTGTTTCTGTTGGTGTATTTATAACACCCATAACTATTGTTACAATATATAGATATTTGGTCATAGGGTCCTAAAATAAATGTTTGGTAATGTACCTATACAACTCTAACTTACATAAATAGATAGATAGAATATACTTTTCTTTAAATAAATACCAAATACACAAATTAAACCAAAAGGATGTTTGTGGCACCGTTCAAAGTGCTTCAAGACTTAGCCAGTAAGTAGTGCCGTGGAAGGAATAAAAGAGAGGTCAGTCTAAAAACAAAAACCTCTTGCTTGCTCGTGCTCTTTTATCAGTATATTTTCTTCCTCTATGTTTTGTGTGTACATAAATTAATGAATAAATAATTCATTGGTGAGTTACAAACTAGAGCAATAGTAGTAAGAGTGAGCTAAAGCTGTCTCACAAGGCAAGCTATTATCTAGTAGTCTGCATCCTCGCTAGTCTTGTCTCGAAGTCAATCTGCTAGCGAGTAGATATTACAGGAGTCACAGTAGCTGAGTGGGATTTTTAGTATTTGATAAAATTATCTAAAAATATTAAACTTATATTTGCCCTTTCCTTTCTGACTTTGTAAATCAAATTGCAGTTTAGCCCTTCTTAAACCACAAAATAGCTCCTATAGGCAAAGCTAGTGATACATATTTTAGGCAAATTAATTAATACCAACTTTGGCTTTGCATTTGACTGTATTATTGTAGGCGATTGATTACTGTAAACTACATTGTCAAATTTCTTTACAGATTTTACGAAGGTGTCACTGAAGATGTTACAGAGAATCTGAGAGTAAAGTTAGATGGTTGTGCAACCGCCGAAGTGGTATCTATGAATGAAGCCAAGACCATACCTGGCACCTCACTGAAGAGACCTCACAGTAGTAATGAAAGCAAGTAAGTAACTTATTAAGTTCCCATAGCCAAATGTGTAATGGTTTTTTGAGTGCCCCCAGTTCTGATTTTATAACCACTAACTCACAGCCTCTCTTACCTAACTAAATACCTATATTATTACCCTTGTTTTTAAATATCTTGATGGTGTTTAGCAATTTGATTAAAAGTCTAATTTTTTATTTTTCTTTTATAAATAAGGCCCTTTATTGTTACAGACATGGCAAAGGTGACAATAGAGAGTATCTCAAACAGAAAAGGCAGAAGAAACAAAAGAGATTTAAACAAATTGAAGAAGAAAGAGAAAGTGGAAAGAACAAATGGCTAAACTTTCACACTAAGGCTGCAAAAAAACCTGGAGTAAGGACAAAGAGCATATTTGCTACACCTGACAACTTATCTGGAAGAGTTGGCATCGGCACTTGTGGGATATCAGGGAAACCCATGACAGAATATACCCCTGGAGAAAAGTGGAAGAAAGGTGCTTGCTATAAAGTTATATTGTAATATGTAAACGTAACCACTGTTTTTATTGTCCATAATGTCTGGGAAGTTAACGGCGTCCTGAAATACAGGCTCGGCCTAGCTCAGGCGCAGTTGCCAATTTGCGTAATACTTGTACATATGTTAAATTAATTATTAGCTTTAACTGATTATAGTTTTCAAATTGTAATTTTTGTTTGTTTTGGTGAAATATATTTGTATATTTGTTTTGAAACAAATAAATAATATTTTACAATTTTTACTATCTATAATTTAGTATAGGTTAGTTATATTTTTACCCTTGTGTACTGTAGGATCTTTAAGTTGTACAAACATTTGAAATTGTGATTATGTATATAAACTTGTGTTACAATAAACAACTTAAAAATATTTGACGACTTTTATTTTTTCTCTTCTGTTGATTTTGCTAGTGTCCCTACACAAACAACACAAAACAACAACTGACAATACACAACAGTATTCATTGCATCATTTGCAACCCTTGGGAAGTGTTGAAACTAATGTTGATTATTCAATACGCTGTGTTTCAGCAATCTGTTCCGTCTATCCCAACTGGCTATCACAATCAGTTGGAATATATGGAATTCTTTTTCCATTCAGCCCAACATGTGAATATTTTGTATAGTCCTTAGGATAACACATTTTACTTATTATTCTGAGTACCTACTTCATTTCAGTTAGATATATTCATACGTAGGTTTCATTGGCTGGAAAAATAAAAATAGTAATTTAAAATAAAGATAAGTTTTGTACATGTTGGGAAGAGTGGAACAAAAATGCCATGTATTTCAACCAGCCAGTTGGGATAGATGGAACATATCTTTTCAGCATCACAGAAATAGTTTGGTTCAATAATTCATCATCCTCCGGCCCTAACCACATTTAATTGGGGTTGGCGTCGAACGTCTGTTTATTTTTATTTTATTTTATTTTACAGTTTTAGGAAAACTTACAGCTAAAAAAAATTTACACAAATGAGAGTAACAAAAGTAAGGCCAATTAAAAGTTTTCACAGATAGAAGAGAGCTCATAAACAAAAAAAAATTGAGAAGGTAGACAGTTTTAAGTAAAAATAGTAATATAAGCATAAAGAAAACGAATATACAACCGAATTGAGAACCTACTCCTTTTTGAAGTCGGTTAAAAACGTGACTCAAACAGCGTGAATTTTAGTAAATTAGTTAACATCATCAAAGAAGAGATCACAAAGAGTCCTTTTTAATTTTGAAATGCTAGTATTGAAAACATCGATGTCGACGCCCCGGCAGATCGCATTATATGTATGACTCGCTCTTATTAAATATGCATTTCGTCTGTAATTCGTTCCTACCACAGGAGTATGCAATAGACAGGGATTGCGCCGAAAAGTAGAAGGAATCCGCAGTCCAATTTTGCTCAGCAATTCTGGCAGCTCGGTTGAACCATTAGCGATTCTAAACAAAAACACCAAGTCTGCAATTCTTCTACGTTCAGAAAGAGGAAGTAGATGGAACCTTTTACAGCGAAGGAGATAGGTGGGCGAATAAGTTTTAGACCGGAAATGAATATACCTCAAAAATTTTCTCTGTATGCCTTCCAATCGATTGATGTATATGTTGTAATTGGGATTCCAGACTTGAGAGGCATACTCGAGATGGCTGCGAACAAAAGTACAGTAGAGAATTTTAATGGTTTTGATGCTCCTGAACTCAGATGAGACTCTCAAAATGAACCCTAATGATTTTGATGATTTGATCTACGTGTTGATCAAATAATAATTTTGAATCAAATACAACTCCCAAGTCTCTGACTGTGCTAACTCTAGCCAGGGATTTGTCTGAAAGTTTATAGTCAAATGTGATAGGTACGGGCTTTCTAGTGAAGGAGCACACGTAACATTTGGCGACGTTTAAATGGAGCTTATTAGTGATGCAGTAGCACTGGAACCTATCTAGATCCTCCTGCAATGACAGAGCATCTGATAAGGAGGATATCTTTGACATAATTTTCATGTCATCCGCATAAAGAAGTATTTTAGAGTGAAGAAAGCAAGAATCAATATCATTGACGAATAAATTAAATAAGAGGGGCCCCAGTAAAGAACCCTGAGGAACACCAGATGGGATATGCATTGATCTTGATGAATACCCATTCAGCACAACAGTCTGGCACCTGTCCTCCACATACGACTTAAACCAACGAAAAAGATTACCCCTAATGCCCATCGATAGAAGTTTACGCATGAGAACGTCGTGATCAATTCTGTCGAAACATTTGGCATAGTCAGTGTATATGACGTCGATTTGGGACCGATCAGACATAGCCTCAGACAAAAAGTCACTACAGAGAACAAGGTTTGTAGTTGTTGACCGACCACCCAAAAAACCGTGCTGGTGTTCGCTGAAACTAAGCCTGAGAGCAGAGTAAACTTGCCTGTACACAATTTTTTCTAATATTTTCGCGAAGACGCATAATTTGGATATCGGTCTGTAGTTGTCAACGTAGTTTCTCGGTCCCTTTTTGTGAATAGGGGTTATATAAGCCGACTTCCATATAGCAGGCATAACCCCAGTATTCAGAGATCTTCTGAATAAGATTGTAAGGGGAACCGAGAGGCTCGTTGCACAGTTTACTATGAAAACCGGTGGGAGCTTGTCTGGACCAGCAGATTTATTTAAGTCCAAAAGCTTTAATAGTTTCATAACCTCGTCTTCACAAACCTCGATAGCAGCAATATCGTATGGACTGTAGTCAGTTCGCTCGTTGGTACAATGATATTGCGCACTATTCTCAGAGCTGGTGGATTCACGAAAGTTTGAAAGAAAATACTCGCCGAAGAAATTGCAAATTTCTTCGCCATTGCTAGAGGACCGGTCACCAAACCACAGCAAAGAAGGGTACGAGTTATTTTGCTTTTTAGATTTAACGTAGCTCCAGAAGGCTCGTGGGTTGTTGCTAATAGCGGATTCTACGTTTGCCATGTAATCATCGAACATGCACTTCTCTAAATCCTTTGCACGTTGCCGTAAAATCACAAAGGATTGGTAGTCCGAATCGTTGCCATACTTCTTAAATTTGGCGTGGAATTTGGATTTCTCTTTAATAATTTTTATTAACGGACTTTTGTACCATATGGGGTATTTAGACTGGGAAACAACTGTTTTCGATGGGATATAAGTTTTGTGAACTTTATACAAAACATTATAAAAGAATGCCACCGCATCGTCCAGTGACCTGTGGCCCAACTCGTATTGCCAATCAACGATGTTAAGTTCATCTTTAATTGCAGCATAGTCAGCAGACCCATACAAGTATTTAACATAGGGACGAGCTGGCAGACTATGCAGCTGAACAAAGTCCGCCGTGATACATAGTGCGTTGTGATGCGAATCTTCAGGAACTAGAGGATCAGTGCTGCAGGAAACAGAAACTTCGGTATTGGAAAATACCAAGTCCAGAATCTTATTGTTTTTGTTAGGGTGACAGTTATACTGCAACAGGTTACATGCGTTAACGTTGTCAAAAAAAGTTGTTTGGACATGACCGTTCAGGTTTGTAGGGTGCAGAGAATGACCATCATCTGCAGGGGTCCACGTTATGTTGTGTTGGTTAAAGTCACCTAGCACAATAAACTTGTCGACCGGGTGCTCCATTATAATGTTACTCAAATTATCGGAGTAATTACCCAGCTGAGTTGTTAATGAGTTACCAAGGTTTTGAGAGCAAATATAAACAACGCCTATATGCATTTTGTATGTTGTCCTAGGTCTTTTTTGTTGCAGAGTTAATGTAACCCACAGGTCTTCTGCTGATGAGTGCCACTCGCTGCGCGCATGAGCCACAATTTCACGCCTAACGGCAATTAAAACCCCCCCACCTATAGTCTGACCTGTACTGGTGTAAGCCCGGTCCCGTCTCCATATCATATATCTGTCATCAAATAATTCGGAATCGGATATACCCTCAGTTAGCCAAGTCTCAGTCAAGCAGATAACATCAAAACCATTAATACATATATTTCTATAGAAAACACCTGTTTTCGTTCGCAGTCCCCGCACGTTCTGATAAAATATGCTAATTGGTGCCATTATAAATCATGAAAAACACTAGAGTCAGTATAGAAAAGAGAATACAAAGCACATTCAATCCGTTAAAATAAATATTTTTTAAATATTGATAGATGAAAACATCTATGTAAAATAAGACTTTATCTACATACGAATAAGGTCCGAAGAACGTAGAACCGAGTTGAACTTCAAGAAATAAAATATAATTAATGTAAGGTAGACTGCTAAATCTCAGTAAGCAGTACACATTTTTAAGGTAACTTGTGGCATATTTAAAGTCACAATAGCAACAATGTACGAACTGGTTAAAAATCAGCGATAAGCAAACAAAAGGACGGCGAGAAAGGAATGCATAGAAAAAATAGATAACAGTGGTTCTCAAACTTAATAAATCGGAGTGAGCGATGTTTAACTTACCAGGACGTTGAATAGACATTCTCAATATAAGAACTTTTAGAATAATTTTTTTTTTAAGTCGTGCTCCGTCCTGATGTGGAGTTTTGGGGATGTATAGTTTTTTCGAAGAAAAATCTTGCAACCCGTGACCCAAACATGCTCAAAACCACGTTCTTTGGCACGAGCTTTGGTCTGGTTCAGGAGAATTTTATTATCCAGCGTAAGATGATCGTTAATATAGATCCTGTTTGTGCCTTGCAGACCTAGATGAGCAGCATTTAGGGTTTTGTGCTTTTTCGCCGCAGAAACAAAATCATTCTTGCTGTAACTGTTATGCACCGAACAAATTATATTTTTATTAAGTGGATCACTACGCATTGGAATTCGGGCTATGTAGTTAATCTGCTCCTTGGGTATATGACATCCAATAACATCCCCGATTTTTGTCAATATTGAGAATAAATTTTCATCGCTAGTTATTGGCACTCCTTTGATTTCTACGTTGTTCATTCTGGACCTCTGTTCACTCTCATTTTGATGGACCTCCAATTTTGATATGCGGTCTTGTAACTTTGAGATGTCACCTTTGGTCTTCTTCATTGACTCAATGTCATGCTCCAGAGTTGATACTTTGCAGGTCAGTTCATCCATTTTGTCACTAACAAACTGTAGTGACGATTTCACCTCTGAGAATTCGGCCTTTAAATTTTTGAGCTGCACAAGTTCGCTCTGCACCGCCTTAATACTCTCAACCAGCGCTGGCAAGGCTTCCATTTGTGTAGATAGCCGCTTGAGCTCAGTTATGATAGTTTCCGTATCTGCTGTTGAGCTCTTGTCATAATCAGCTCGGGGACCGGCCAGCAACGATGTCTTGCAACTGCTACATTTCCATGTAGTTTTATGCTCTCCAAGTCTTCTCCATCCTGCTTCCGTGATACCTGAGCAGGGGAAGTCGAACTGCCCCGCACATACAGAACAGGTGACGCCGTCTCTGGCATCCACATCGCACTGTTTACAGGTAAACATCTTGGAAAGTTTGAGAAACGCAGTTGGGTGGTCGTAAGTTGAGTGAGTCACCAATTCGTCGTCGAGTAGTAGTAACAAAGTAAATGCGCGCGCGTTCGGTTTGCTGTCTACCCACAGACTGATTATTTCAAACTTATCATAAGCTGCACCTATAGTTCACTCACATTTCAGTTAAGTTATGTTAAGTCTAAGTCCTAAGATAAGGGCGAGTATATTGCCATCAACCGGACACAAATACAGACGCCGGCTTACTACTGGCAAATGTCACAAGGAAAACCCGATATAACTTTGCTCGAGCCGGGAATCGAACTCAGGACCTCATACCTGAAGTTGGACTTTCTACCACAAACTCAACCAACAAGGCAAACAATCATCTGTTATTTGTCGTCATCTCTCATAGATAACTCTCTTCCAGCCTAGGCCAGTTTCTAAAATCGACAGACCAGCCATTTTAGTCGATCTATTGTCTGTAATATAGACGTTAGGCAACCCTATTATATCTTGCGTTTCTTTCTTCTACCCATATAAAAAGGATATCTACTAAAGAAAACCCAAAATGGATTAGTCGTGTCTTCACCTACCTTCCGCACTTGTAGCATAAATACCTATTGATCGCGTAAACCATAAAATACTGATAAGTAAACTTAATGCATACAGAATAAGAGGAAATATTTCGAATTTAACAGAATCTTAACTTTGTGATAGACAACAAATAACGACAATCAGTAGAATTTCTAAAAATAGCGAAATAACATATAAATCTAGCTAGAGAACAGTAAATTATGGAGTAACACAGGGTAGCGTACTCGGGCCGCCTCTATTTATTGTTTATATTAACGACTCTCCATCAGCATCATCATATCCTATGACAATGTTTGCAGATGACAGCAATTTACTTTTTAATATTGATGAGGCAATTCACAACTGTGAATTGCCTGCAAAATAATAATTTTGTTATAAATCTTGATAAAACAGTATTAAAGAAATTTCAACAAAGAGTAAATCACAATTTAGATTTAAATATAAGGGCAAAATTATTAATGAAACAAATGTGACTAAATTTCCTGGACTAAACATACAAAAAACTTTAAAATGGAATTCACATATTGAAAAAGTATGCCGTAAACTAAACCAACATTCCTATGCTTTGCATATGTTCAGTAAAACATATGTTAAGTAAAACGGCCAATAAAGCAACAGTCTTAACGCCGTATCGTGGTCTTGTAGCTTCAACATTGAGATATGGAATTATAATTTGGGGCAATGCCACGGGTAAAGATATGGTATTTAAGTGCCAAAGAAGGCACGAGTGCTATATATAATTTGCAGATGACAAACAGCTGCAAACTGTTTTTTAATAATACGAAAATATTAACTATGCTGTCGTTGTACATCTATAAAAAGTGTATGTTCGTCAAAAATAAATCACATAAATTTGCTCGAGTCACTAGTCAGCGCCGTTGTTGTTGATTGGTTACAAACAGTCGGATCTAGTACTGCACTATACAGAAATAGTATTTTTATAATGGCTGCAAGGGTCTATAATAAATTACCAAAATGTGTTAGGGATGAAGATAATATCCGACAATTAAAAAGGAAATTGTATTTATTTCTAATAGACAAGACCAATGATTTCGAAAGGATGTCAATGGATAAGATATATTACGATGAATCATAATCGATGAATTTTTAAATCAATGATAAAATATGACATTACTAGCTATTTATTATAATTTACCATTGGCATGCATGTAAAAATAAATTATATTTGATTAAATTAATAATTGGTAATTTTATTTGACATTATTTACAATATGACGTTACAAAAGTCAGTTCAGTTTTTCGTTGACAGCTGTCAACGGAAAACATGTCTGATAGTTCCGCGGTTTTAAATTAATTTTCTTCACCTAATAAGCTCAGAACTCTAATAAATATGCTAATTATACAATAAAACTCACGTGACAGTGTTATCTCGGTGAACAATATTGTGATAAATAAATAAAGCAATAAGATCATAAGTAGTTGCTGCTGGTGACTGAAGACTAAAAACAATATAAAAGTGCATATAAAAGGACCAAGAGTGAGTGTTATTTATCAACAAAACATTGATAAAATTCTGCCATGTCAAAAATTACATATGAAAAATCAGTTAAAATTTGAATTATACAGTTTTTGCTTAGTGTATTAAGTGTAAACAAACCACAGCTGACTCATTGATTGTCTGACAAAATTATTGACCAATCACAATTGACTATGAATTGATTGGGCAGAGAAGTTGACGTTCAGAAATTTAAATATATTGACTTAGACACTATAATAGTCTTTTGAGACCGCGTTCTGTTACACGCATTACATAAGACTCAAGTACCGAGGTTGGTTTGGATAGTCTGGTTATACTGTACATGATAGTGCATAATAAAATATTGCTCGGGCGTATTTATCTTATGCTCGTGGGTATTTATACGGCTGAATTCAGTGCTTGAAACGCTCAAAGATTGCTTATTATTTTGCTTGGTTCTGCTTTACAGGTTTCTTTTATTAATTAATTATTGTACAATCTGGAAGACCAGAATGTAAAGGTCCGAAAGTGACAATTATCAAACTCACTGCAAATATTTCTACCTCGAACTTAACTCTATTT
Organism: Orthosia cruda; assembly: GCA_964057195.1. Lineage (NCBI taxonomy): Eukaryota > Metazoa > Arthropoda > Insecta > Lepidoptera > Noctuidae > Orthosia > Orthosia cruda. The sequence continues at coordinate 41,995,739 of OZ059836.1, forward strand.
GATACTACCATGATGAGTTTTCGTATGTGCCGTATGTGCCGGACGTAAATAATTTCACCATCCCATGACTTCCCGTGGGTGTCGTAAGAGGCGACTAAGGGACAAACCAGAGAATGGGCAGCAGCGTTCTCTGTGCTTCTATAACAACCATACTGCGATCGCCAACCCGCCTGCCAAGCGTGGCGATTGTGGCAAAACCCTCCCAATAAATAGCACAAATAAAAAATGGCCCCTAGTACCCGGCAGCTTGCCTACCCTCAACTACGGTAGCGGTCGAGGCTACGGCATGGCAAGGGGTGCTAAGAATCTCCGGACTAGATCCGGCTACCCCAACAATCACCGACGACTGGACCTGGCAACGTACAACACGCGCACACTTCAGACCGACGAGAAGGTCACCGAATTCGAATAGGAATTGAGCAGGTTGCGATGGAGTATTATAGGGTTATCTGAAGTCCGAAGAGAGGGGGAGGATTCGATAATCCTCAAATCCGGTAACCTGCTCTATTTCCGAGAGGGTGACCGGCAGTCCCAGGGTGGTGTCGGGTTTATCGTCCACAAGTCTTCTTTCCAAGTTTTCTTGGTAATTGGCTAGTTTGTTGTAAGTGTTTATGCCTGTCCAATAGGGTCCCATGTCGTAGTACATGACTAACGTCCATTTATCCCTGATTAATTGTACTTTTGAAATAGGGTCAAAATAAAGCGTTTGGTTGTTTGGAAATGGTTTCACGGCGTCTAAACCGTAAGATGGTAAGATCAGCGTAAAAAAACTCAGTAAAACAGTTGCTATAGTTGCGATTTTTGACCTTGGTTTTCTTTTTCCTTCTGATAATTTGGTTGTTGGTTTTATATCTGGTTCTGTTATATTTTCGTTATTCTGGTCAACGGGCAAAACTGAGAGTTTCACAATAGGGCGTTTCATGACCCCATTTTTGGTTTTTAATGAAACTGCTCTGGTTAGACCATCATTTCCTGGATGTGTGTCGACCACACGTCCAAGAGCCCATTTTCCTGGAGGCAGATTCTCATCATGAATAACTACTAGATCTCCAATTACGATGTTTTTCTGTGGTTCCATCCATTTACTTCTAGATGATAGTTGTACCAAGTATTCAGTCTTCCATCGTTTCCAAAGATCTTGGAATAATTTGTTGGTTAGATGCCACCTGGTTCTGGCATCTTGCTCGGTTTCTATTACAGTTGTTCCTGGTCTTCCTGATAAGAAATGAGCTGGTGTAAGGAAGTTTATATCATCGGGATCCTCTGATATCGCGCAAAGAGGTCGTGAGTTGAGGCACGCTTCTAGTCTAGATAACAGTGTGGCGTACTCCTCGAATGTTAGTCTTTGTTGACCGATGACCCTCTTGAGATGATGTTTCAGACTGCGTACTGCTCGCTCCCATAGACCGCCGGCATTAGGCCAGCTAGGCACGTTAAAGTGCCATTCTATGCCCATCTCTGCTATCTCGTTTATAAAATTTTCACTGAATACTTCACGAAGCTGGTTAAATTCTTCCTGTATCATCCTGTTTGCTCCCACAAAGTTAGTGCCGTTGTCACTGTACATATGTCGTGGTGCCCCTTTTCTGGCAGCCATTCTGGTTAGAGCTGCCAAAAAGGCGGAGCTGCTCAGGTCTGACACGAGCTCTAAGTGAACCGCTTTCGTGACCATACATATAAAAACTGCTATGTACCCCTTCGTAGTTTTAATTCCCCGTCCTTTATTAGCCTTGACCTCTACAAAGCCTGTGTAGTCTACGCCGTAGTGATAAAACGAATGTTCGGGATTCACTCTTGGTTCTGGTAAATCTCCCATGAGCTGGTGCTGCCGCACGGGATTTTGTTTTCTGCATATGACACATTTTCTTATAAACTTTTTAGTTGCCATGTATCCGCCGACAATCCAATACTGTTGTCGAAGGTTTGCTAGCGTTAGACGCGCTCCGCCATGGAAAGTTAATTTATGAGCTTGATCGATAAGTAATGTGGTTAACGGGTGGTCGTGAGGTAAGATGATGGGATGTTTCATCTCAAGACTCATGTGGGCGTTTTCTAATCTCCCACCCACACGTAAAATGCCACGTTCATCTATGGTAGGATTCAAACTCAAAATCTTGCTTTTGGAGTGCACTCTTCCGTGTTTGTTTATTGAATCTAGGTCGTTTGCAAATTCTGCCAGCTGAACGTTTTTGATTATCAGCTGTTTAGCCCGGCGAAGCTCGTGTAATTCGAGGTAGGGTCGGCGAACTTGTTTGTTCAAGGTAGGTAATCGCAGTATCCACGCAAAAATACGTATGATTTTTGTAATGGAGCTATATTTGTTTATCAAATGTTTAGTAATTTCGGTAGTCAGCGATTCTCTTGGTTGTCCAATGACTACCGCGTTGGTTTGGTTTAAAATAGACGGCTTTACTTCTAAATTCGTCTCGTAAATGGTTTGGTGATTTTCTTGATTGGTGTATGATGGTAGCCATGACGGCCCTTGCCACCATATCTTGTGGTCTTTGAGTTGCCTGACAGTCAAACCACGACTTGCACAGTCAGCTGGATTATCTGTCGTCTTCACATATTGCCAATGTTTTGATGGTATGGTTTTGGTGATGGTTATTACCCGATTTGCTACAAATGGTTTCCATCGGGCTGGATCTCCTTGTATCCATCCTAGTACTGCAGTTGAATCAGTCCAACAGTAGACATCCGTCGGGTATTCTGACAAGGAATTTTGTACTTTTTGCATTAGCTGAGCTAAAAGATGAGCGCCCATTAGCTCTAGTCTTGGTATTGATATGACTTTGCTTATGGGTGCTAACCTAGCCTTTCCCGCAACTAATGTAATGGTTGTCCCTTCCTTCTTTACTACCTTGCAGTAGATTACACATGCGTATGCCTTGTTTGATGCGTCGCAGAATCCATACAATGCAATATTTTGGTTCTCTCCCATTCCCAGCCATCTGTTGACTTCTATAGTGTTTATGACCGGCAATTCTTGTTTTAATTTTGTCCATTCGGAGTTCATTGCCTCGGATAGGTGGTCATCCCATTTTATGTCAGACAACCAGACATTTTGAAACAGTAGTTTCATGGTAGTACTCAGGGGGGTTAACCACCCTAATGGATCGAACAGCTTCGAAATATCCGAAAGTAGAGCTCTTTTGGTAATAATTGCTGGTGATTCGGGTTCCATTTTCGAGTTGAAAATGAAATTATCTTTCTGTGGGTTCCAACAGAGACCCAAAGTTTTGGTCGAATCGCTCTGCTTGAACTCGTATGTTGACAGGTCACATTGCTCTCTCTCTAAATCGGTTAATAGCTCTGGTTTGTTTGAGGTCCATTTTCTTAGATTAAATCCTCCCAATCGGCATAATTTTATGAGATCTGATTTCAGTTTATTTGCTGCTTCCATTGAGTGACGCCCTCCGCAAAAATCGTCCATATAGAAGCTGTCCTCTAATTCTTTTGCTGCATCAGGAAACTTCTGTCTTTCATCGGACGCCAATTGTTTCAAGCACATCATCGCTAAAAATCCTGCTGGTTTGGTTCCGTATGTAAGTGTGACGAGCTGGAATGATTGTATTGGTTGCTTATTTGATTCTCGCCATAGCACCTTTTGGTAAGCTTGATCTTCTTGGTGCACTCGGATCATTCTGTACATCTTCTCGATGTCCGAAGTATATACAAATTGAAATTGTCTCCATTTCAGGATAAGCTCTTGAAGATTCTTCTGTATATTAGGGCCCCTGTACATGACGTCATTTAGACTGTATCCTGATGAAGACTTTGCTGAGGCGTTAAAAACTACTCTCAACTTGGTAGTGGTAGATTCAGCCCGAATGACTGCATGGTGTGGTAAGTAGCATTCGGGCGCCTGGTTAATGTTGCATGGTATCATGTGGTTTAATGCAAAATATTCGTCCATGAACCTTTTGTAATCTTTCTTCAATGCGCTGTTCCTCTCAAATTTCTTCTCCAAGTTTCTAAATTGAGCTAATGCTTGCGGTTTGGTTGCGCTCAACTTGTCCTTGTATTCCGGCTTGAGTGGCAGTCGGACTTCGTACCTTCCGTCCTCAAGCCTCTTAGTGGTTTTTATAAAATACTGTAAACACTCATGGTCATCCCTGGGGTCATCTCTATCTTCTGGTGTATGTCTTCATTCTCCCAATATTTCAGAAGATCTTCTGTGTTGTTAAGAACCACGTTGCACTGGTAGTGTGGTATCATGGATCCACAGAGTAGCCATCCTATTTGCGTCTGTTGAGCTATTGTTTGCTTGTCGTTGTCTCCTCTCAAGATACCTCCTAACATTATTTTGCTGTAAACATCTGCGCCTAGGAGTATATCTACGGGTCTGCTTACGTAAGACTCTGGATCAGCCAATTGTATCCCTTGGATATGGTTCCATGTTGTTGGTTTGGTAAACGTTTTATTTGGCAATCGCTTGATCAAGTTATTCATAATAATAACGTTCGTGTCGCAGGTAAATTCACTATTTGCAGACTGGAGTGTTACCTGTAACATTCCTTTCGCGTTATTTTCTTTTTCACCGACGCCGAATATTTGACCTTTGAAATGAGCCCTCTTTAATCCCAAGATCTGGGCTGCGTTTTCAGTTATTAACAATAGTTGAGAACCCTGGTCAATTAAAGCCCTCATCTTGTGTTGTGTTCCATTAGCTCCCTTGACTTTTATAATAGCGGTGGCTAAAAGTATTTCCGATATATCATCCCATGACGCGTGAGATGACCTAGATGTGCTCTTTTTGGTTGCAACATTGTTGGTGGTTCCTTCTGCTGACGCAGTTGGACTTTGTTTTTCCACTGCTTCGTGAAGTAGTGTGTTGTGTGTAGCTAAGCATTTACGACATCGTTTGTTCGATTGACATGGTTTTTTGTTATGACTGCATAGACAGTTTTGGCAGTAATTTAATTGCTCAATCTTATTTAATTTTTGCTCGTGCGTCATTTGCAAAAAATCAGGGCGACGCCACAATCCGTGGTCAGAATTGCACAATGCACAGGTTATCGACCGCGACACGTGTAAAGCATTTGATTTTGTGTTTTCTTTGTTGCCTGATTGATGGTTATTTCGTTGAAAAATTTTCATCTGGTTTTGGTTGTGGTTGCTGTATGGGAATGGTTGATGCGGCGTGGTTTTTTGGTTGCCTGGTTCTTGCTTGCGACGAGACGCTTCTAGCGCTGTGAATTTTTTCTCCAAGAATTCCAGGAACTCCTGCAGATCGGGTAGCTCTCTAGGATTCTTGACCGATTCTATGTATTCGGTGAAGGTATCATTATCCAGCTTTTGCGCTAGTAGGTGCACTAGAAGTGGATCCCAAGTTGCTATATCCACTCCCAGATTCTGTATAGCGTGTAACGTCTCCTTGGTTACGTCATGCAGCTTCTTAATCGTAGCCAGCGATTGCTGTTGTATATTGGGAAGCCCAAGTAGAATATTAATATGGGACGTGAAAATCAATTTCTTGTTACCATATCTATGGCTTAAAATTTCCCAGCATACCTGATAATTGTCAGAGCTAATATGTAAATGGTGAATCAGACGCTCTGCTTCCCCATTCACCTTACTCTTCAAGAACTGCATTTTTTGCGCATTAGACATCGACGGGTTTTTATCGATCGCTTCGCTAAATAAGTCTTTGAACGGAACCCACTGGTTGTAAGTTCCATTGAACACGGGGATGTCCATCGTCGGAGCTGACTTCTCTCGGTGCTTCACTGCCCACATCTTTTTGTTGATATCGTTTGTCAACTCACTGTACTTTTCCTCATGCTTGCAGAATTCCATTTGGTACGTAATATCGTCGCCTCCATCCTCACCTTCAATTTCCCAATGAAGTCTGTCAATCTCACCCCATCGGCTATCCAGTGATTTTAGAGCATTTTCGAATTGCCATTGATTCTCGAACTTGTCTACTTCTATACTACTCACGGTTCTCATGAACGCCTTGAAATTGATAATCTGCTTCTTTACCAACCCGTTCAGCTTGCTGGACCCTCTCTCTGTATGCGGAAAGTTCTCTCGCTGCGTGGACTCCTTATTGCGAGACGACGTACCTGGTGGTGGCTGCGCCGTCTCATCTTCCGGCCGAAGATGGTCAGCGCCTAGCTGTGACCTAGCCCGGACACCTGGTAATGGCTGTATCTCCTCCGCTTTTGGTCTACGGGGGCTTTCTTCCTGCAGCTGCGTTGTGCCTAACTGCCTCATGGTTTTATCAATTATCTCCTTTATTTTGAAATAAACTTCCTGGACTGTTTCGAAACATCCCTTTTTGAAGTAAATGTGCTCAACATCCGCAAACTGACACATTTTCTTATGGTTTTGTTGGTAAGTGTGCCAGTATGCTTCCAACATATCAGCCTTACGCTTGTAATTTTCTATGGTCTTCCTCTCGGATCCATCCTTCTTTATGTTGGTTAAGAACTTGTCCAGGATTTCATAGAGCTCCGTTTGGTTGATGAACAGAGTATCGGAATCCATGTTAAGAGTTGGTTTGAGAAAAAAATTGGTAATGATTAGTTAATATAACTGGTTTGATCTGACCTTTATGCTCCAACCGACCGTCTCTGCAATCCGTGGTTCTCCCAATTGCAGCGATCTCCTGGTTTGCGTGGCACTGTATCACTTGGTAGTCACTGGTAGTTAAATGCTCGAAGGACCATGTAGAAAGTAGTGCTTGGCGCTATGGTGACCTAACACACCTTTCTTGTAATGATAGGATATGGTAAAGTTAAAGTCTAGGATTATAAGGTAAACAACTATATTGAATCACTATATAACACTTAGATACACGAAATGGTAAATTATGCTAAACTATGTAACTAATTTAATGGTAAAAAGGATGGTAAAATGGTTATGGTTTGGTTATGAGTACGTGGTGTCTCTGACGAGATCTGAACGCGAACTGGCCCACATTTTGGTAATCGAGCGAATGTGCATACTTGCGTTTGATGCAATTATGCATTTTCGCTGAGTGTTCGGTTAAAACTCGAACAATACGTAATAATCAACATTGTCACCAAATTTCAAGTTCATAGGTAGGTCAGTTAAAAAATTCTTCGGTACAAAATTTTATGACAGACAGCGGACAGACAGATGGACGAACAGATAATCAGACAAACGAACACGTGTGTGACAGCAAAATGGCTCCGTTTTGACCCTTCGAGTACGGCAACCTAAAATTCAAATAAACAATTTTGTACTTAGGTAAATTAAATAGATTGACGATTGGCGTTTGACAGACTGTTTATCTGCTCGTCACACAAGTACAAATTGGAAAAAGGAAAAATATTTGATTGAGTTTTGTAATAATTACTGTTCGTTTCTTTTAATAATTTACATTTTCTATATTTTCCCGCGGCTTCGTTCCCGTGGCTCGCCTCGCAGGATCGTTATTTTCGGCATAAAAAGTAGGCTTAACACTCAGGAATAATGTAGCGTTCTGCTGTTGAAAGAATTTACAAAATCGGTTCAGTATTTCCAGAGATTACTTCCTACAAACAATTTTCTTCTTTATAATATTAATATAGATAAATATTTAGCACTTAGGGCATTACGACCGTCCGTCACTTATAAGTACCTATTTAATAAAATAATATTTTTATGTAGGTAGGTATATCATGATTGTCAAAAGCAAACCTGCACTTGAGGGTGTCGTGCCACTTCTTATTCTTCTTATTCTTATCTTCTTCTTATTTCTTGTCGATTCGCTTACCATCAGGTGAGATAGTGGTCAAGCGCGAGCCTTTAAATAAAAACTATATTCTCGACAGTATACTCGGACAGCTCTGTCATTTGCTGCGTTCAAATCCCGTAAGTCGTAAGTATTCGGGCCACTTGAAACATAATTATGAGGTTCGTATTTTATCACTGATACGCTACCTACCCTTAATAATAATAATAAAGCCCATTTATTTCCAACATTTTCATCACACTTGCACGTAAAAAGTATCTAAACATACATGTTAACTTGGCCGTAATGCCCCATATAAAACCCTGGGGCTTTCTTTTTGTCATGAAACCCTAGGGCGGTAAGTAATTTTTTTTAATTTATGGCACAGCACACAGGTCATGCAAGTTCAAGCAAGGAGTTTACACGCAATTGAAAAATTGACTTAAAATGTTATCTAAACAGGAATTTCTTTGAAATCACGCTACATGTTACTTAAATACTCAACTAATGTTCTTAATAATCGATTTTAATAGTTATACGAAAATGTCGAAATTATTTAATTCTTTTTACACTCCGTCATGGCTGTATACCTACGTAAGTATTTCCCCTTAAAGTTTCTGAACGAAACACTGTATAATCTGTGATGTTGGCAAAAATTCGCCAACCGCTTAAAAAAAAGTTCACGCATTTCGTAATAACAGCTGTGCTGACTTGTGTATTAAAGCTATAATTCATAATTATTACTCGCAATAATAATAGAATACATATATCCATTATAGTGCTTACACACGTTCGGATTTGGTCCGGCCGGACCACGGATTTGTGGGCGGGGTGGTCCGGCCGGACCATATCCGAGCGTGTGTAGAGTGGTCCGCCGGACATTATTATTATTAATTGAGTCCGTCTCGGTCTGCTTGTTTTCCCATCGGATATGGTCTGCTCCGGACCAAATCCGGACGTGTGTAGGGTTGTCGGCTGGTTTGGCCGTACAAACTACGACTAGTCGTCAGTGTTGCCGATGTTCGTGGTCTGGATTACCCAAAATTATGACTGAAAAGATTAGTAAAAAATTAGTATCTCGTTTTACTAAGGTAAATAAAATATAACTTAGATTTAATTACTGTTTATTACAACTTTAAATATTTATATAGTTATTAATTGTTATTAAATCGTTTTAGTTCCGACTTGGCATTTCGTTTGAGTTTTCGGAATTCTTGAGGTCATACATGTTTACAATAAACAACTTTCTGAAATGGGGTAAATGTTCAAATGATCCACCATCTCGTTTTAGAATGAATTGTGTCTTCAAAAACAGCAAAATTTGCAGCATTACAAGGGACAATCGTTTCGTTAGGAATGCATGAAATATTATTTATGTCCCTAAAAAAACCCAACGTGGAATTTTTTACCCTAAATTTGGACCCAATATCCCTAAGTTGGCAACCCTGTGCCGTCCGGTCGGTCTGCCGAACCAGGTTCGAGCGTGTGTAAGCGAGGACGGATTTGTAGGCGGAGTCAGTCCGGGCGGACCAAATCCGGACGTGTGTTAGCACTATTACAGTCTTCTTCAGGTGAAGGGGGAAAGTGCCTTTTAGAATTTCCTTTAGACTCCAGTATTTTTCCACCCATTGTTCACTCGCCGTTAAGATAAGATAAGATACATTTATTAGGACACCTTTCTTTAGATACATTAAGCACAACAACAAAATAAAATAGTAAAAAATTATAGAACAGGTGTGTACCTGTTCTATAACTTTTTGTAGAACAGGTACAAGTAAGAAAATACAAATATTTAGTGCATTCAAGAAACCTAGACCCCACACTAGGATACCCTGTGTCGTGGGATCTAGTTTTTTCGTCGTTAATGACACATTATTTTAAGTCTACTTGTTAAGTTTAATTATTGTTTGGTGTTGTAGCCGGATATTTGCTAACTACCTCTTAGCAAATATCCGGCTATAACACCAAACAATAATTAAACTTAACTAATGGTAACATCACAACTCATGGTATTTCTACTTCCTCATTATTGTTACTGAAAGATACTTGTTAGCCGAGGTATATATAGTTGCTTACGTATTCTAGTGGCTTGCCATACAAGTCGATGTTGGTGGTTTTGCTGTTTGTCATTAGCTTGGTTTTATCTTAGTTCATCATGAGCCCAACCTTTTCGCTTTCTTCTCTCAGTGTGCTTATCATTTCGTCTAGTTTGTCACTGGCGAATCTTAAGTGAGTTAGCCTCCTCCCATTTACTCTGATTCCGTGTGTTGGCCAGTGCAAATTCTCAAAGATAAGCTGCAGTACTGCTATAAAAAGTTTTGGTGAAAGAGGATCTCCTTGTCTTACTCCCCGACAGATTGGTATATTTGTTCCTCTTTTTTCCAGTTTGACCCTGCTGGTACTTCCGTTGTAGATGTTCTTTAATACTTTTATGTATTTATCTTGGATTTTGCAGTGATCCAGGGCTTCCCTTAGTAACAACAAAACATTCCATTCATTTTAAAAATATGTTTTATGGGAAACAAAGGTGCCTTATCTTATTTGCCGGCAAAATGCTTAAATAAAATATTTACAAATACAATTAATCGAATGAAATATAACAAACAATACACAAATAGATTAAAGCCCGGGTGGTGGCCGAAAGAACAATAGATAAGAAAGTATTAGTACAATAACTGATTAAAACCGATTTTCCGAAAGTGTGGAGACATCGAGGTTTAACACAGCCTTTGTTAGAGCTAACAAGAAGTGTAAAATCTCTTCTATATAGCACATAAAGACGTATAAATAAATACAATAGGACAGATTATGTAGGTACCCAGATAAGCTCACCTTTGTTCAAAGGCGAGAACTATGGAATTAGGAACACAGCTTTTGATTTAGTAAGATAATACTTGAAAGACAGGTAGGTTAAAGTTCAGGTAAATGGCGTAAACACACTAGGGTCTCAAATGACAATGGGCGTTTCTCAAGGTTCTATATTCGGTACATTCCTTCTTTTAGTTTAGATAGATTGTCGATCATATCAACATATTACATAGATATAACATTCATAGAGAAAATGCCACGGTACCTCCTATAATTTTAACTGGTTGAATGCCGTAATTACTGTAAGCCGTTATGTCTCGCGTGGATCCAAGTTTTAGGCGTAAAAGGAAACAAAAGTACTAATAAAATATTGTATTATTTATAAATTCAAATTCGTTTTTAATTTATCTTACAAATGGTATGTATGAATAAAGTATATATTTAATAAAAAGAATGCCTCTAAATGTTAAATATTAATACATGATTGAAATTGTCAAGCACGCGTTATCTGCTGTGATTGGCTGTTGAAAATTAATTCAACCAATCACAGCAGATAACGCGTGCTTGACAATTTGTCACATTAATTCTGCGATAATTTAGAGGTGAGAAACTCGGCCTTAGGCTGCCTGGGACAACAAAATAAGTGAAATATGCCAGAGTCTGTAATGCTGAAATGCATAAAACTACTACTAATCACATCCAACTTAAGCACTATGGTTCCTAATGACACTGATACTTAAATTAGTAAACGCTAATGACAACCCATTACACTAATGCACCATATTTAAGTTATTAACATAAAACTTATGAGAAGTAAAAACATCATCATCTTGAAACACATGATACACTCCTAGGAGGTGATACACTTTCATCTAGAACCTATTTTAATAAACCAAAATTTGAATTGTACCACACAATGCATCCTGATGTATGTTAAAGATAATGTTTGTATGTTTGTACTGCACCCACTAACTAGATTAAGAAATTAAATGCCTGTATCACCTTGCAATGTAAATCTAGTCCTAGCCCGAGTTTCTCACTTCTAAATATCGCAGAATTATTGTGACTAATTGACCGGCGACGCGTCATCTGCTGTGATTGACTGTTGATAATGCATTTAAACTCTGCCTTAAGTTCATCAATAAAAGTTCACCTTGCAATGTAAATCTAGTCCTAGCCCGAGTTTCTCACCTCTAAATATCGCAGAATTATTGTGACTAATTGGCCGGCGACGCGTCATCTGCTGTGATTGACTGTTGAAAATTCATTTAAACTCGGCCTTAAGTTCATCAATAAAATTTATTATTACTGCTGCAGATTTCCATTAGTTGTACTTTTTTTATACAACTTCCAATCAGCAAAATAGGTGTCCTTATTTCGCTGATTGGAAGCGAAGCTAAGCGCGTGCGGCAATATTCGTTTAAGTTATGTGTGTACCAAATTTCAACGGTGGAAAAAAATATTCTGCATAACTTTGCGCTTCTTTGTAGCTTTCCAGAGTAAGGAAACAATGGCTTTTGTCAAGATTTTAACAATATTTTTGAATTTCACTGGTGTAAGGAAACTATTTAGTTTTCTAACAAAATAAATAAAGTCATTGTATAAACCTTACCTCGGGCATTCGTTATCTAGTAGGTAGTCCTAATTCACCCGGATTAGAGGGAGACAGCGTGAAGTTGTTTCATTCGCACCCGCACGCCGAACATATTTGCTGTTATTATTATTATTCCTCGCGGCGCCACGACTATACCGCTCGAGGTAATGAGAACGCCGAACGCGGTACAGACACTCAGTCAAGTCCCGAACTCCAATGCGAAAAGACGTAATAATCGTGTTTCTGTGCAAATAAATATCTGTGTTGTGTTTAATTAAAAGGTAAGTGTTTATATGTTTCAATAACTTCCATGCCCTATTTTAAATTGTTTCTATTTTGAGTAAGGGGTTCATTAGGCTGGTACTTATTTAATTTTGTTTTGTGCCTAGGATCATTTGTGGACTGTCATAGTTATCTAGCTTAACGCTTCTCTTTTATCATTCATATTTTCTCCAGATACAAACCAGTTTTAAGGACTGTAGTTACCGCCCATGCAGCTTGCTATACGGTAGGATCAGAAAGCTCGACAGCGTCCATTATATCATAATTTGAATTAAGGGACAGTATAGTTTACAGTCTAGTCATCTTGTGAGTTGTCAACCAGTTCTACATCTTTTTGGGGTGCAGCTTACATTCGATTGTGATCTTTTTCAGCTTTCTAGTATTTAACGTATATTCAAAGCAGGGGCTACATACCGCATATATAGGGGGTACTAGGCAGCCTCGTAGTTATAAAATAAACCGGATCTAGTTATTCTTGTGGTCTGATAGCCAATAAGTCGGCCCTCTAGTTGATTCGGATTCGGCTTGTTTTAAGAGTTCGCAACCTTTAGGTGTCGTCATATTTAGTAAAATAATCAATTTAGTCAGACATAAAACGCTAGCTACGACGCTCGGTACGATTTCTGTGTATATGTATACCACAGTTAAACGGGGTGAATAGGAATGCAAGGGTAAATAGAAAAAAAACGATGCTTTGTTTGAAACCAATAAAGTGGTATCAAAGTTAAAATCATTTGTGCCCTGCATTCCTATTCACCCCGTTTGTTGGTAAATATCCATTGTGATGAGTTAAGTTATTGTATTACATATTCTCTTAATTCCTTTTCAGAAAAGCGAATTGGACAAAGTAATAATTCTACAATGGCTGATGATTTAAGAAATTATAAAATGCAGCTTCAACAGGTCAGTTTACACCTTAATGTTATCGAATATTGTTTTTTCTTGGGATAGTTTGCAGATGTTCATGTGGTGTATTTTCTTTCTTAGGTTGAAGCAGCGTTGCTCACCGATGCTGAAAATGAGGAGTTGCTGCAGCTAAAGGCTGACTTGGAGGAAGTAATACAGTTGACACAAGATCTTATAAAAACTCAAGATAGTGACTCCAAAGTGGCCAATATTCATGGTTCTAATAATTATCATGATGTTACAGCGTCACTGTTAACGGCCGAGGAAGAAGAAAGCGCAAGCAAATACCTTTCAAATCGGCAAGTTGGTGACAAGTGCTTGGCTAAACATGAATCAGATGGACAGTGAGTATCTTTGTGTTGTTGTCTCAGCTGTTTCTGTTGGTGTATTTATAACACCCATAACTATTGTTACAATATATAGATATTTGGTCATAGGGTCCTAAAATAAATGTTTGGTAATGTACCTATACAACTCTAACTTACATAAATAGATAGATAGAATATACTTTTCTTTAAATAAATACCAAATACACAAATTAAACCAAAAGGATGTTTGTGGCACCGTTCAAAGTGCTTCAAGACTTAGCCAGTAAGTAGTGCCGTGGAAGGAATAAAAGAGAGGTCAGTCTAAAAACAAAAACCTCTTGCTTGCTCGTGCTCTTTTATCAGTATATTTTCTTCCTCTATGTTTTGTGTGTACATAAATTAATGAATAAATAATTCATTGGTGAGTTACAAACTAGAGCAATAGTAGTAAGAGTGAGCTAAAGCTGTCTCACAAGGCAAGCTATTATCTAGTAGTCTGCATCCTCGCTAGTCTTGTCTCGAAGTCAATCTGCTAGCGAGTAGATATTACAGGAGTCACAGTAGCTGAGTGGGATTTTTAGTATTTGATAAAATTATCTAAAAATATTAAACTTATATTTGCCCTTTCCTTTCTGACTTTGTAAATCAAATTGCAGTTTAGCCCTTCTTAAACCACAAAATAGCTCCTATAGGCAAAGCTAGTGATACATATTTTAGGCAAATTAATTAATACCAACTTTGGCTTTGCATTTGACTGTATTATTGTAGGCGATTGATTACTGTAAACTACATTGTCAAATTTCTTTACAGATTTTACGAAGGTGTCACTGAAGATGTTACAGAGAATCTGAGAGTAAAGTTAGATGGTTGTGCAACCGCCGAAGTGGTATCTATGAATGAAGCCAAGACCATACCTGGCACCTCACTGAAGAGACCTCACAGTAGTAATGAAAGCAAGTAAGTAACTTATTAAGTTCCCATAGCCAAATGTGTAATGGTTTTTTGAGTGCCCCCAGTTCTGATTTTATAACCACTAACTCACAGCCTCTCTTACCTAACTAAATACCTATATTATTACCCTTGTTTTTAAATATCTTGATGGTGTTTAGCAATTTGATTAAAAGTCTAATTTTTTATTTTTCTTTTATAAATAAGGCCCTTTATTGTTACAGACATGGCAAAGGTGACAATAGAGAGTATCTCAAACAGAAAAGGCAGAAGAAACAAAAGAGATTTAAACAAATTGAAGAAGAAAGAGAAAGTGGAAAGAACAAATGGCTAAACTTTCACACTAAGGCTGCAAAAAAACCTGGAGTAAGGACAAAGAGCATATTTGCTACACCTGACAACTTATCTGGAAGAGTTGGCATCGGCACTTGTGGGATATCAGGGAAACCCATGACAGAATATACCCCTGGAGAAAAGTGGAAGAAAGGTGCTTGCTATAAAGTTATATTGTAATATGTAAACGTAACCACTGTTTTTATTGTCCATAATGTCTGGGAAGTTAACGGCGTCCTGAAATACAGGCTCGGCCTAGCTCAGGCGCAGTTGCCAATTTGCGTAATACTTGTACATATGTTAAATTAATTATTAGCTTTAACTGATTATAGTTTTCAAATTGTAATTTTTGTTTGTTTTGGTGAAATATATTTGTATATTTGTTTTGAAACAAATAAATAATATTTTACAATTTTTACTATCTATAATTTAGTATAGGTTAGTTATATTTTTACCCTTGTGTACTGTAGGATCTTTAAGTTGTACAAACATTTGAAATTGTGATTATGTATATAAACTTGTGTTACAATAAACAACTTAAAAATATTTGACGACTTTTATTTTTTCTCTTCTGTTGATTTTGCTAGTGTCCCTACACAAACAACACAAAACAACAACTGACAATACACAACAGTATTCATTGCATCATTTGCAACCCTTGGGAAGTGTTGAAACTAATGTTGATTATTCAATACGCTGTGTTTCAGCAATCTGTTCCGTCTATCCCAACTGGCTATCACAATCAGTTGGAATATATGGAATTCTTTTTCCATTCAGCCCAACATGTGAATATTTTGTATAGTCCTTAGGATAACACATTTTACTTATTATTCTGAGTACCTACTTCATTTCAGTTAGATATATTCATACGTAGGTTTCATTGGCTGGAAAAATAAAAATAGTAATTTAAAATAAAGATAAGTTTTGTACATGTTGGGAAGAGTGGAACAAAAATGCCATGTATTTCAACCAGCCAGTTGGGATAGATGGAACATATCTTTTCAGCATCACAGAAATAGTTTGGTTCAATAATTCATCATCCTCCGGCCCTAACCACATTTAATTGGGGTTGGCGTCGAACGTCTGTTTATTTTTATTTTATTTTATTTTACAGTTTTAGGAAAACTTACAGCTAAAAAAAATTTACACAAATGAGAGTAACAAAAGTAAGGCCAATTAAAAGTTTTCACAGATAGAAGAGAGCTCATAAACAAAAAAAAATTGAGAAGGTAGACAGTTTTAAGTAAAAATAGTAATATAAGCATAAAGAAAACGAATATACAACCGAATTGAGAACCTACTCCTTTTTGAAGTCGGTTAAAAACGTGACTCAAACAGCGTGAATTTTAGTAAATTAGTTAACATCATCAAAGAAGAGATCACAAAGAGTCCTTTTTAATTTTGAAATGCTAGTATTGAAAACATCGATGTCGACGCCCCGGCAGATCGCATTATATGTATGACTCGCTCTTATTAAATATGCATTTCGTCTGTAATTCGTTCCTACCACAGGAGTATGCAATAGACAGGGATTGCGCCGAAAAGTAGAAGGAATCCGCAGTCCAATTTTGCTCAGCAATTCTGGCAGCTCGGTTGAACCATTAGCGATTCTAAACAAAAACACCAAGTCTGCAATTCTTCTACGTTCAGAAAGAGGAAGTAGATGGAACCTTTTACAGCGAAGGAGATAGGTGGGCGAATAAGTTTTAGACCGGAAATGAATATACCTCAAAAATTTTCTCTGTATGCCTTCCAATCGATTGATGTATATGTTGTAATTGGGATTCCAGACTTGAGAGGCATACTCGAGATGGCTGCGAACAAAAGTACAGTAGAGAATTTTAATGGTTTTGATGCTCCTGAACTCAGATGAGACTCTCAAAATGAACCCTAATGATTTTGATGATTTGTTAATGATTTGATCTACGTGTTGATCAAATAATAATTTTGAATCAAATACAACTCCCAAGTCTCTGACTGTGCTAACTCTAGCCAGGGATTTGTCTGAAAGTTTATAGTCAAATGTGATAGGTACGGGCTTTCTAGTGAAGGAGCACACGTAACATTTGGCGACGTTTAAATGGAGCTTATTAGTGATGCAGTAGCACTGGAACCTATCTAGATCCTCCTGCAATGACAGAGCATCTGATAAGGAGGATATCTTTGACATAATTTTCATGTCATCCGCATAAAGAAGTATTTTAGAGTGAAGAAAGCAAGAATCAATATCATTGACGAATAAATTAAATAAGAGGGGCCCCAGTAAAGAACCCTGAGGAACACCAGATGGGATATGCATTGATCTTGATGAATACCCATTCAGCACAACAGTCTGGCACCTGTCCTCCACATACGACTTAAACCAACGAAAAAGATTACCCCTAATGCCCATCGATAGAAGTTTACGCATGAGAACGTCGTGATCAATTCTGTCGAAACATTTGGCATAGTCAGTGTATATGACGTCGATTTGGGACCGATCAGACATAGCCTCAGACAAAAAGTCACTACAGAGAACAAGGTTTGTAGTTGTTGACCGACCACCCAAAAAACCGTGCTGGTGTTCGCTGAAACTAAGCCTGAGAGCAGAGTAAACTTGCCTGTACACAATTTTTTCTAATATTTTCGCGAAGACGCATAATTTGGATATCGGTCTGTAGTTGTCAACGTAGTTTCTCGGTCCCTTTTTGTGAATAGGGGTTATATAAGCCGACTTCCATATAGCAGGCATAACCCCAGTATTCAGAGATCTTCTGAATAAGATTGTAAGGGGAACCGAGAGGCTCGTTGCACAGTTTACTATGAAAACCGGTGGGAGCTTGTCTGGACCAGCAGATTTATTTAAGTCCAAAAGCTTTAATAGTTTCATAACCTCGTCTTCACAAACCTCGATAGCAGCAATATCGTATGGACTGTAGTCAGTTCGCTCGTTGGTACAATGATATTGCGCACTATTCTCAGAGCTGGTGGATTCACGAAAGTTTGAAAGAAAATACTCGCCGAAGAAATTGCAAATTTCTTCGCCATTGCTAGAGGACCGGTCACCAAACCACAGCAAAGAAGGGTACGAGTTATTTTGCTTTTTAGATTTAACGTAGCTCCAGAAGGCTCGTGGGTTGTTGCTAATAGCGGATTCTACGTTTGCCATGTAATCATCGAACATGCACTTCTCTAAATCCTTTGCACGTTGCCGTAAAATCACAAAGGATTGGTAGTCCGAATCGTTGCCATACTTCTTAAATTTGGCGTGGAATTTGGATTTCTCTTTAATAATTTTTATTAACGGACTTTTGTACCATATGGGGTATTTAGACTGGGAAACAACTGTTTTCGATGGGATATAAGTTTTGTGAACTTTATACAAAACATTATAAAAGAATGCCACCGCATCGTCCAGTGACCTGTGGCCCAACTCGTATTGCCAATCAACGATGTTAAGTTCATCTTTAATTGCAGCATAGTCAGCAGACCCATACAAGTATTTAACATAGGGACGAGCTGGCAGACTATGCAGCTGAACAAAGTCCGCCGTGATACATAGTGCGTTGTGATGCGAATCTTCAGGAACTAGAGGATCAGTGCTGCAGGAAACAGAAACTTCGGTATTGGAAAATACCAAGTCCAGAATCTTATTGTTTTTGTTAGGGTGACAGTTATACTGCAACAGGTTACATGCGTTAACGTTGTCAAAAAAAGTTGTTTGGACATGACCGTTCAGGTTTGTAGGGTGCAGAGAATGACCATCATCTGCAGGGGTCCACGTTATGTTGGGTTGGTTAAAGTCACCTAGCACAATAAACTTGTCGACCGGGTGCTCCATTATAATGTTACTCAAATTATCGGAGTAATTACCCAGCTGAGTTGTTAATGAGTTACCAAGGTTTTGAGAGCAAATATAAACAACGCCTATATGCATTTTGTATGTTGTCCTAGGTCTTTTTTGTTGCAGAGTTAATGTAACCCACAGGTCTTCTGCTGATGAGTGCCACTCGCTGCGCGCATGAGCCACAATTTCACGCCTAACGGCAATTAAAACCCCCCCACCCATAGTCTGACCTGTACTGGTGTAAGCCCGGTCCCGTCTCCATATCATATATCTGTCATCAAATAATTCGGAATCGGATATACCCTCAGTTAGCCAAGTCTCAGTCAAGCAGATAACATCAAAACCATTAATACATATATTTCTATAGAAAACACCTGTTTTCGTTCGCAGTCCCCGCACGTTCTGATAAAATATGCTAATTGGTGCCATTATAAATCATGAAAAACACTAGAGTCAGTATAGAAAAGAGAATACAAAGCACATTCAATCCGTTAAAATAAATATTTTTTAAATATTGATAGATGAAAACATCTATGTAAAATAAGACTTTATCTACATACGAATAAGGTCCGAAGAACGTAGAACCGAGTTGAACTTCAAGAAATAAAATATAATTAATGTAAGGTAGACTGTTAAATCTCAGTAAGCAGTACACATTTTTAAGGTAACTTGTGGCATATTTAAAGTCACAATAGCAACAATGTACGAACTGGTTAAAAATCAGCGATAAGCAAACAAAAGGACGGCGAGAAAGGAATGCATAGAAAAAATAGATAACAGTGGTTCTCAAACTTAATAAATCGGAGTGAGCGATGTTTAACTTACCAGGACGTTGAATAGACATTCTCAATATAAGAACTTTTAGAATAATTTTTTTTTTAAGTCGTGCTCCGTCCTGATGTGGAGTTTTGGGGATGTATAGTTTTTTCGAAGAAAAATCTTGCAACCCGTGACCCAAACATGCTCAAAACCACGTTCTTTGGCACGAGCTTTGGTCTGGTTCAGGAGAATTTTATTATCCAGCGTAAGATGATCGTTAATATAGATCCTGTTTGTGCCTTGCAGACCTAGATGAGCAGCATTTAGGGTTTTGTGCTTTTTCGCCGCAGAAACAAAATCATTCTTGCTGTAACTGTTATGCACCGAACAAATTATATTTTTATTAAGTGGATCACTACGCATTGGAATTCGGGCTATGTAGTTAATCTGCTCCTTGGGTATATGACATCCAATAACATCCCCGATTTTTGTCAATATTGAGAATAAATTTTCATCGCTAGTTATTGGCACTCCTTTGATTTCTACGTTGTTCATTCTGGACCTCTGTTCACTCTCATTTTGATGGACCTCCAATTTTGATATGCGGTCTTGTAACTTTGAGATGTCACCTTTGGTCTTCTTCATTGACTCAATGTCATGCTCCAGAGTTGATACTTTGCAGGTCAGTTCATCCATTTTGTCACTAACAAACTGTAGTGACGATTTCACCTCTGAGAATTCGGCCTTTAAATTTTTGAGCTGCACAAGTTCGCTCTGCACCGCCTTAATACTCTCAACCAGCGCTGGCAAGGCTTCCATTTGTGTAGATAGCCGCTTGAGCTCAGTTATGATAGTTTCCGTATCTGCTGTTGAGCTCTTGTCATAATCAGCTCGGGGACCGGCCAGCAACGATGTCTTGCAACTGCTACATTTCCATGTAGTTTTACGCTCTCCAAGTCTTCTCCATCCTGCTTCCGTGATACCTGAGCAGGGGAAGTCGAACTGCCCCGCACATACAGAACAGGTGACGCCGTCTCTGGCATCCACATCGCACTGTTTACAGGTAAACATCTTGGAAAGTTTGAGAAACGCAGTTGGGTGGTCGTAAGTTGAGTGAGTCACCAATTCGTCGTCGAGTAGTAGTAACAAAGTAAATGCGCGCGCGTTCGGTTTGCTGTCTACCCACAGACTGATTATTTCAAACTTATCATAAGCTGCACCTATAGTTCACTCACATTTCAGTTAAGTTATGTTAAGTCTAAGTCCTAAGATAAGGGCGAGTATATTGCCATCAACCGGACACAAATACAGACGCCGGCTTACTACTGGCAAATGTCACAAGGAAAACCCGATATAACTTTGCTCGAGCCGGGAATCGAACTCAGGACCTCATACCTGAAGTTGGACTTTCTACCACAAACTCAACCAACAAGGCAAACAATCATCTGTTATTTGTCGTCATCTCTCATAGATAACTCTCTTCCAGCCTAGGCCAGTTTCTAAAATCGACAGACCAGCCATTTTAGTCGATCTATTGTCTGTAATATAGACGTTAGGCAACCCTATTATATCTTGCGTTTCTTTCTTCTACCCATATAAAAAGGATATCTACTAAAGAAAACCCAAAATGGATTAGTCGTGTCTTCACCTACCTTCCGCACTTGTAGCATAAATACCTATTGATCGCGTAAACCATAAAATACTGATAAGTAAACTTAATGCATACAGAATAAGAGGAAATATTTCGAATTTAACAGAATCTTAACTTTGTGATAGACAACAAATAACGACAATCAGTAGAATTTCTAAAAATAGCGAAATAACATATAAATCTAGCTAGAGAACAGTAAATTATGGAGTAACACAGGGTAGCGTACTCGGGCCGCCTCTATTTATTGTTTATATTAACGACTCTCCATCAGCATCATCATATCCTATGACAATGTTTGCAGATGACAGCAATTTACTTTTTAATATTGATGAGGCAATTCACAACTGTGAATTGCCTGCAAAATAATAATTTTGTTATAAATCTTGATAAAACAGTATTAAAGAAATTTCAACAAAGAGTAAATCACAATTTAGATTTAAATATAAGGGCAAAATTATTAATGAAACAAATGTGACTAAATTTCCTGGACTAAACATACAAAAAACTTTAAAATGGAATTCACATATTGAAAAAGTATGCCGTAAACTAAACCAACATTCCTATGCTTTGCATATGTTCAGTAAAACATATGTTAAGTAAAACGGCCAATAAAGCAACAGTCTTAACGCCGTATCGTGGTCTTGTAGCTTCAACATTGAGATATGGAATTATAATTTGGGGCAATGCCACGGGTAAAGATATGGTATTTAAGTGCCAAAGAAGGCACGAGTGCTATATATAATTTGCAGATGACAAACAGCTGCAAACTGTTTTTTAATAATACGAAAATATTAACTATGCTGTCGTTGTACATCTATAAAAAGTGTATGTTCGTCAAAAATAAATCACATAAATTTGCTCGAGTCACTAGTCAGCGCCGTTGTTGTTGATTGGTTACAAACAGTCGGATCTAGTACTGCACTATATAGAAATAGTATTTTTATAATGGCTGGTAATTTATTATAGACCCTTCTATAATAAATTACCAAAATGTGTTAGGGATGAAGATAATATCCGAAAATTAAAAAGGAAATTGTATTTATTTCTAATAGACAAGACCAATGATTTCGAAAGGATGTCAATGGATAAGATATATTACGATGAATCATAATCGATGAATTTTTAAATCAATGATAAAATATGACATTACTAGCTATTTATTATAATTTACCATTGGCATGCATGTAAAAATAAATTATATTTGATTAAATTAATAATTGGTAATTTTATTTGACATTATTTACAATATGACGTTACAAAAGTCAGTTCAGTTTTTCGTAAACAGCTGTCAACGGAAAACATGTCTGATAGTTCCGCGGTTTTAAATTAATTTTCTTCACCTAATAAGCTCAGAACTCTAATAAATATGCTAATTATACAATAAAACTCACGTGACAGTGTTATCTCGGTGAACAATATTGTGATAAATAAATAAAGCAATAAGATCATAAGTAGTTGCTGCTGGTGACTGAAGACTAAAAACAATATAAAAGTGCATATAAAAGGACCAAGAGTGAGTGTTATTTATCAACAAAACATTGATAAAATTCTGCCATGTCAAAAATTACATATGAAAAATCAGTTAAAATTTGAATTATACAGTTTTTGCTTAGTGTATTAAGTGTAAACAAACCACAGCTGACTCATTGATTGTCTGACAAAATTATTGACCAATCACAATTGACTATGAATTGATTGGGCAGAGAAGTTGACGTTCAGAAATTTAAATATATTGACTTAGACACTATAATAGTCTTTTGAGACCGCGTTCTGTTACACGCATTACATAAGACTCAAGTACCGAGGTTGGTTTGGATAGTCTGGTTATACTGTACATGATAGTGCATAATAAAATATTGCTCGGGCGTATTTATCTTATGCTCGTGGGTATTTATACGGCTGAATTCAGTGCTTGAAACGCTCAAAGATTGCTTATTATTTTGCTTGGTTCTGCTTTACAGGTTTCTTTTATTAATTAATTATTGTACAATCTGGAAGACCAGAATGTAAAGGTCCGAAAGTGACAATTATCAAACTCACTGCAAATATTTCTACCTCGAACTTAACTCTATTTGATACTACCATGATGAGTTTTCGTATGTGCCGTATGTGCCGGACGTAAATAATTTCACCATCCCATGACTTCCCGTGGGTGTCGTAAGAGGCGACTAAGGGAC
Source organism: Orthosia cruda (assembly GCA_964057195.1). Lineage (NCBI taxonomy): Eukaryota > Metazoa > Arthropoda > Insecta > Lepidoptera > Noctuidae > Orthosia > Orthosia cruda. The sequence goes on from OZ059836.1 coordinate 42,019,015, forward strand.
AAACCAGAGAATGGGCAGCAGCGTTCTCTGTGCTTCTATAACAACCATACTGCGATCGCCAACCCGCCTGCCAAGCGTGGCGATTGTGGCAAAACCCTCCCAATAAATAGCACAAATAAAAAATGGCCCCTAGTACCCGGCAGCTTGCCTACCCTCAACTACGGTAGCGGTCGAGGCTACGGCATGGCAAGGGGTGCTAAGAATCTCCGGACTAGATCCGGCTACCCCAACAATCACCGACGACTGGACCTGGCAACGTACAACACGCGCACACTTCAGACCGACGAGAAGGTCACCGAATTCGAATAGGAATTGAGCAGGTTGCGATGGAGTATTATAGGGTTATCTGAAGTCCGAAGAGAGGGGGAGGATTCGATAATCCTCAAATCCGGTAACCTGCTCTATTTCCGAGAGGGTGACCGGCAGTCCCAGGGTGGTGTCGGGTTTATCGTCCACAAGTCCCTTATGAACAACGTGGTGAAGATCGAGAGTGTGTCGACCAGGGTGGCGTACCTTATACTCAGAATATCCTCAAGATATTCGCTGAAGGTCATGCAGGTCTACGCCCCAACCGCGGCACACCCCGACGATGAGGTAGAAACCATGTATGAGGATATCTCCAGAGCCATGCATGGTTTCAAAACTCACTTCACCGTTGTCATGAGGGACTTCAACGCGAAACTGGGCAAACGAGACGAGGATGAGCTGCAAGTGGGGCAATTTGGAGTTGGACAAGGGAACCACCGGGGTCACCTACTGGCCAGTTTTATGGAGAAGGAGAGCCTCTATATGATGAACTCCTTGAACACAGGAAGTGGACCTGGCAGAGCCCCGATAGTGCAACAAAAAATGAGATCGACTTCATCATGTCAACCAAGAAGCAAAGGTTCAATGATGTCTCTGTGATCAATTCGGTAAAAACCGGGAGCGATCACCGCATGGTAATAGGTACATTTGTTGCACATTAATATTAAGCTTGAAAGGTCTCGACTGATAAAGTCCACGCTCCGGCTAGCACAGATCCAGGTCCAAAACCCCGAGAGCTTTCAGCACGAATGTCAGAATCGTTTCGAGTGCCTAAGGAGCTCTTTTGATGAATACAGCAACGGGTTCGTGGAAGCTGTCCATACGGTCGGGTCTAAGTTTTTCAAGACCCGTCGTACAGATAGAAACAAAAAGCTCTCTGATCATACCCTCAAGCTTATGAAGGAGAGGCGTGAGATGATCCTGCAGTCTTCAGATGAGGCGTGCAAATACCGGCAGCTCAATAGACAGATCTCTAAATCCTTGAAAAGAGACCTCCGCCGCTTCAATACCGAGCGTATTAAAGACGCGATCGAGCGATATAAATGCTCCAAGGTGTTTTCAAGGGATCTGGCTATTGGGCAGAACCAACTCATGAAACTGAAGACCGACGATAGCAGGATTGTACGGAGCTTCTCAGGGAGATCGAGACATTCTATGGGCAGTTGTACACATCGACCAGCAACCCGTTGCGAGTCTAGCAAACGACCCAAGAGATAGATTGACCCGACACTATACCGAAGATATCCCGGTCGTCAGCCTGTACGAGATTAGGATGGCTCTGAAATAGCTCAAAAACAACAAGGCGCCGGGTGATGACGGAATTACGGCCGAACTCCTGAAGGTGGAAAACCGGTCCTTAGGGCCCTTCAGAAGCTGTTTGATTCCGTCATACTCGAGGGCAAAACGCCACAGGCATGGTGTAGGGGTGTGGTGGTACTCTTCTTCAAGAAGGGCGACAATGCCCGGTTGAAGAACTATAGGCCCGTCTCACTTCTTTGCCATGTCTACAAGTTGTTTTGAAGAGTCATCACGAATCGTCTCGCGCGCAGGTTTGACGATTTCCAGCCCCCCGAACAAGCCGGTTTCCGAAAAGGCTTTAGTACCGTAGACCACATACATACGCTACGGCAAGTTATACAGAAGACCGAAGAGTATAACCTACCTCTTTGTTTAGTGTTTGTGGACTACGAGAAAGCCTTCGATTTGATCGAGACTTGGGCTGTACTGCAGTCTCTCCAACGGTGCCAAATCGACTACCGGTACATCGAGGTGCTGAAGTGTTTGTACAAAAACGCCACCATGTCAGTCCGACTTCAGGATCAGACGTCGGAACCTATCCTTCTGCAGCGAGGTGTAAGACAGGGAGACGTCATATCTCCGAAACTGTTCACTGCTGCACTGGAGGATGTCTTCAAGGTTCTGGACTGGAGAGGGCTAAGCATCAACGTCAATGGCGAGTACATCACTCACTCTCGGTTTGCCGACGATATAGTGGTCATGGCTGAGACTATGGAGGACCTCAGTACAATGCTCGATAACCTCAGTAGAGCTTCCGAAAGAGTGGGTCTAAAGATGAACATGGACAAAACCAAGGTGATGTTGAATGCCAGAATGAAAATATTGCACCCACTCCTATCAAAGTCGGAGACTCTACACTCGAAGTTGTGGATGAGTATGTCTACCTGGGACAAACGGTCCAGTTAGGTAGGTCAAACTTCGAGAAAGAGGTCAACCGTCGAATCCGATTCGGCTGGGCAGCGTTCGAGAAGTTGCGCGGTATCTTCTCGTCCAACTTACCACAGTGTCTTAAGACGAAAGTCTATGACCAGTGTGTGTTGCCAGTGATTACTTACGGGACAGAGACGTGGTCGCTCACAATGGGACCTCATCAGAAAGCTTAAAGTCACCCAAAGGGCAATGGAGAGGGCTATGCTCGGAATTTCCTAGCGTGATCATGTCAGAAATGATGATATTCGCAGGAGAACCAAAGTTACCGATATAGCCCGAAGAATTGGCAAACTTAAGTGGCAGTGGGCAGGGCACATTGGTCGCAGAACGAATGGCCGATGGGGCCGAAAAGTTCTGGAATGGCGACCGCGAACCGGAAGACGATACGTTGGAAGGCCTCCCACTAGGTGGACTGACGACCTGGTTAAGGTTGCGGGAAAGCGCTGGATGCGAGACGCACGGGATCGGTCAATGTGGTGACGCCTGGGGGAGGCCTATGTCCAGTAGTGGACGTCTTTCGGCTGAAATGATGATGATGATGAGTTTACCAGACACATCTTTAAATGAAAGCCAGACTATCACTGATCTTAACGAGAAAATTAGAAAACCCACATCAAAACTACAGAGTGCCCACCAAGAGATAGTAAATCTTAGCAGCGTAAATCTGCAATTGAAAACTGATGTGGAAATATACAAAAAAGTGATAGAAACCTACAAAAAAGTACACCTTTCTGAAATAAAGACTCACACACCACTATCAGTTCGTAGTAACAAAAAAAGGAAAATAGGACGTGTTTCTACATCTATTAAAATGCATACTATATACATACTAGAACTACGGAGATATACAACAGAACTATTCAATAAATGACGGAAAATTTCTCGGGATTGCTGCAATCGCATGTCTGTTTATTGTTTATACCATTTCATAACATAACATCACGCCAGTACTCTCTAAAGGGGTACGCCGATGTGTACAGTTCACCTTGGTACACCCTCATTTCACCGGTTATGTTCAAGTTTCATGATATTCGGGTAATCTGTTATGGCAGTATACTACCGACTTCCAAATAAAAACAATACAAAGTGAAAATTTAAATTATTCTTAGAAGTCGGTGTCCATAACGAAAAAAATGGTACCTACTAAAGACACCGACGTTTAAAAAGAAAGTTATTTATATAACATATACATACTCTTTCAAACCAAAATAGAATTTTCAAAAATGAAATCAATTTTTGACAATTTAAAGTATCAAATTATGGACTCTGACATTTCAAATTTAATCATTCCTGAAACAGAAACGAATCCTGGAATTCAAAATACCCCAAGGAAATCAGATTTTTTTCGTGTATAAAAATATAAACATCCTTCATCAAAACATAAATGGACTTGCTAGGAAAATGGATTTATTATCTTTATCTCTGTCGTCACTCCAAGACGCAAAAAATCCAGTAGATGTCGTATGTCTCACAGAGCATAATATGTTGAGTGCTGATACGGATTTAATCGGCATTCCTAACTTTATTCAGGGATCCTTCTTCTCAAGAAATAATCGTCGAGGAGGTTCATGTATCTTAGTTCGTAATAATCATGCTTTTAAACCAGTTACTACACTTAAACAATATTGCATCGAAGGCATTCTGGAGTGCTCAGGCATCGAACTTCTAAGTCATAATATTATAATACTTTGTATATACCGACCACCAAGGTCAAAAATAGATGAGTTAAACACATTTTTTGACACTTTAAATCGACTACTTGGGAAGTTCTGCTACAGTAAAAAGAAAATAATCGTTTGTGGCGACTTCAACATAAATGTATTAAATAAAAACAAGATGAGTACAATGTTCATGGAAACACTAGCTTGTCACAACCTACAGTTAGGGTTATTTGAACCAACAAGGACTATTAGTGGAGCATGCATAGATAATTTCATGTATAACATTCGTGGATGTAAATGTAAAACTATGGAGTTTGCCTTATCAGATCACACGGCACAATTACTAACTTGTCCCGTAAAACTTAGCTGCTCTCTAAAACATTGGTACGTAAAAAGACGAGATTATAGTAAAGATAATATTAAGAAATTTAATAATTGCATAAATTCGATTTCTTTTAGTGACGTGTTTGAAAATAATGACCCGCAGGAAGCTTTTGACATTTTTTATGACTTATTTACCTTATTTTATTATCTATGTTTTCCATATATTCGAATTAAAATATATTCTCAAATACGAGCCCGATGGATGACTAAAGGTATAAGAAAATGCTGCATGCGTAAACGGCAATTATTATGGAATTATCGTAAGAATCGAAATGACATAAATAAAACCAATTTTAAAAACTTTGCGAGTAGATTGCAACGTGTTATAAAATTGACAAAAAAGTCTCAGAATAATTATTTTATCCATACAGCTCAAAATAAATGCAGGGCTACTTGGAATGTTATTAATAAAACAATGTGTAATGTGCCAAAAAGCCAAATCAATCAAATTCATATAGACGGTAAACATTGTCTGATGATCCGCAGACCATTGCGGACAGTTTCAATAATTTTTTTATAGGCCAATTAAAAGGGAATACAAGTTGTGCTAATAAAACAGGGACCTTACCTAATCACTCCAAAACATTATTTATGTATCCAACTACACCCGATGAAGTTCACAAAATAATTTTAAACTTAAAAAATACTAACAGTACTGGATATGATAATATATCGACTAAAATTTTAAAACAAGCGCCAATTAAATTATCCTACATATTAAGTCATATCATTAACCTGTCAATCCTAAATGGTCACTTTCCTGATAGACTTAAATTAACAATCATTAAACCTCTGTTCAAGAAAGATGATACCTACAATATGAATTGTTATAGGCCCATAGCATTGGTACCGGTGCTTTCTAAGGTCTATGAAAGAGTTATTTATGTCAGGATAAATAACTATTTTGAAAACTTTGATTTATTTGCTAAAGAGCAAATAGGTTTTAGGAAAAATAAAACCATTAATATGGCAGTCTTTGATTTTCTGAGCACAGTTATGAGTAGCTTAGACAATAAAATGCCGGCGTGTGCTTTGTATATGGATCTAAGTAAAGCCTTTGATTACGTGGATCACCAAATACTGTTAAATAAATTATGTAGTTATGGAATTCGGGGTACTTCATTAGATCTGATAGCTTCTTATCTTACCAACAGAAAGCAGTCCACATTAGTTACTCGAGTATGCACCAAAACCAGAAAAGAAATTAAGTACACATCGGAATACAGGGAAATTAAACAAGGCGTCCCACAAGGAAGTGTTTTGGGCCCTCTGCTATTCATCATTTATATAAATGACCTTCCAAAAGTAACCAATCATCCCTCTATACTTTTTGCTGATGATAGTACTGTCGTTTTTACGAGTAAGGATAAGGAATCCCTAGAAAAAGATATAAATGGCACTCTAAGTGATATTATAAAATGGCTGACTAATAACAATTTGAAAATTAACTTTGACAAAACTAAAATTATGATATTTCGCAATCGTAAAGCCCAATTTACTGACATTAATATACATTATGCAGGAAATAAAATAAATGAGATAGCAACTACAAAATTCTTAGGCATGTCAATTGATTATAATTTGAATTGGAAAACACATGTTGATACTTTGAATCAAAAATTGAATAAGCAATCATACGCCCTACATATGCTGGCAAAATCGGTGAACACCTCTGCTGTACTTGCAGCATACCATGGCTACGTGGGATCCTTGATAAAGTATGGTATTATATTCTGGGGTCATTCCACCAATAAGGATACGGCATTCAAGGCGCAAAAGCGGTGCATTAGGGGTATGTTTAATATCAACCAGACTGATACCTGCAGACCATATTTTATCAGGCATAATATATTAACATTGCCGTCTGTCTACATTTATGAGATTGCTAGCTTTGCAAGAACCAACAAACATCTTTTTGATAAGTACAGAAGTAGGCGGCATAGAGATAAAATTTGTTGCAAATCTTACAAGACAGCCTTATATTCCAAAAGCATTTTCAGTATGGCGCCGCGTGTATACAATCATTTACCAAAGACCATATTAGAAACTCCATCCATCGATGAATTCAAAAAGAAATTAAAAAGATTCTTGCTATGTAAATGTTATTATAGTATTCAGGATTACTTAAAAGATAATGTAAGGACATATTGTTGATGTGACTGGTGCGCTAATTTAATTTTAATTTATTTTTTAATATTTATTACTTTGACATTTAATTACGAATATATCTTGACATTCTCATTTAATATATGACATTTTAAAATTAATTTCTAGTGACATTATTGATAGCTTCATTTGTTATGTTTCTTTGTTATTTGCCACACGGTGAAATTAACAAAACAAAACTAAATTGAAATTGTGTTGTTAAATATAAATTATTATTTTTTTGCAAGTAAATGTGTGTACTTGCTTGTGATTTGCATGCCTCAAGGTGTAATATGGTCGGATTGTGCTATATTTTTTAACAACTTCATGTAATTACCCATATTAGCAAATAAATGATTATGAATTATGAATTATGAATTATGAAAAATCGGTCCACAATTGACGGAGATATCGCTGAACATATACAAAAAAAAAAAACTATTGGGGAACATAGAACCCCCTCCTTTTTGGAGAGTCGGTTAAAAATACCTATACATAGCAGGGACTCGAACTCGCAACCACGTTTACTATTAGGCTGACGGGCATTAGCGGCAGCGAAATTACAAACCACTGAAGTGTAATAATATAATATGTATGCTCCTTTACCTTAGTTAGTAAGTACACACCTTTATAACTGTTCATGTATGCTGATCTATGCACTATACTTCATATGCGCACATTTTATAATTGTTCATTCATTCAATAAATAACACTTAACAGATGTCGTTGTTTCCTTGAAACCACCCTGTAGGAACCCCAACAGTACATGGCGACCCTGCCACGGGACTCTGCCAAAGGGATTGTTAGTAGCGTGATTAGAGTTTCACTTTTCCAGCATCTTATGTGAGCATAATAGTATAATGTGTCGGTCAACTGTGGAAAAGGAAGAGGTTTTCCTCAGCCAAAACGCGGCTGGAGGCAACAATGACGCCACGTTGAAAGAAATCGGAGGCCACGTGGAACGGCTTAGCATTGTGACCTACATTGTTCTGGACATTATGGGAATCTTAGCAGCTTATGTTGGCCTACGGATGTACAGGAGCTACCACCGCACATGGATCCAGCAGGAAATTGGGATGAGTACCATGCAGAGAATAAGATCGTCCATCAGAGGGCGCACAGAAGGTACCGAGAATCAGTAATAATCCTGTGAATAATGAAAGATTAATAATAATGAAAAATATCTGTGAGTGAACTAATTACGCGGTATCATATTTCATGACTACGAAAAGGTTCAAAGTCGTTTAATGTCTATTAAATGGGAACAAGAATTTGACCAATGTCTTACGGTCGATGAAATAGTTAATGTGTTCTATAGAATCTTAAGAAACACAATCTCTGAGACGATTCCAATTAAACAAATGACGAATAAGAATTACCCACTCTGGTACCCGCGAGACCTCATACGGCTTTTAAAAGAAAAGTACAAATTTCATTTTCGTTTCAAAAAATATAAAAACCCACTAGATTTGTTAGCATTTGAAAGATTAAGGGATGACTGTAATACACTTAGAGCAACCTCTTACAAAAAGTATATTTCTAGCCTTGAAGATGGAATATCTAAAAACCCAACATTATTCCGTTCCTTTATTAAAAATAAAAGAAAAGGTACGCACATACCCTGCTCAAAAGTTCTTTGAAAACAAAGAAGCTAATAATGGTGAAGACATTTGCAATTTGTTTGGTGAAAATTTTGCTTTCAGCTGTCCGACAGCAGTTCCAGCTCAGTCTATGCCAAAAACTAATCCTAACGTATCCTCCTCTGCATTATGTACATTATCTATTGATTCTAGAGAAATCTATAGAGGCTTAAAAGGATTAGATGAAGCTAAGGGTGCTGGCAGTGATAGATCCCGCCAGTCTTTATCAAACGCTGTGCTTAGGACTTAATCGAACCTCTACACAGAATATTTAGTAGATCCTTACAAGAAGGCGTCTTTCCACATAAATCGAAGGAAGCTATAGTCGTACCTATTTTCAAGTCTGGAGAAAAACACTTTGTTGCCAACTATAGGCCTCCAACTTGGGAATTCAGGATCTTACTCCCTACCCTCTGAACCTCAACCCCACGGGACTCCCCTCAACCCACCCCCCTCATCCCCCTTCAATAGTCTCCCCACGAGACCCTCCCCTCCCTCCCCCCTCTCAGGGCTACCTAACCCCCCCCGCGGCCTAACTTCGCACGCGTTGGAGCTAGTAAGTCGAGTTTGGGCTCATTTGAAAGCGTTCGGAAAGCTCTACAACTTGGCCCCAACAGAATATCAAAATTCGGCACCCCGCACGCACAACGATCCAGCAACGCCCACAATTTCATTGACGACCACCATCAGCGCGCAAGCAGGGCTCACAACATCGAGCCTACACAGTTGTCGGACTCTTCATCGGACAGCAGACACAGACCACCAGCATCACTCCGTGAGAAGGTCCTTAAAAACACAGCTAAGTCAGTAGTCTCGGAACAGTTGGCGCGTCCATCACAAAAGCCGCGGGCGGCTAAGGCGGCGTCGGAGTCGGATGTGACAAGCAGGACACCGCCTCTGCCGTTGGCGCCTGAGACTCACACTCCGAAAGATAGCCCCAGGGTCTCAGAGATCGTCATCAACTGTGAGCAGTGTGGCATATCCCCCCCCCCGCCAGATCATCTCGGACGAGGAAAGCTCGGTGGCCTCCACAGTGAGCCAGGCCGACCGTCCACGGAGTGGACGGCAAAGCCTCCTCTATAGGACACCGGGAAGGGGCACAGGTGTGGAGATGGACTTGGCCACGAGAGAGGCAAACGAACTTCTCCAGAAGGGAAAGGACGCCTTGGAAGCCGCCGGAAAAATGAAACGCGAGTGTAAGGTCACAGCCCATGAGTGCCTGCAGGGCCTTTACGAGGTGTCACTTTCATTGGCGGACTCCCGAGCACGCCACAAGTACAATCTCGAGAAGGAGCGCTCTCGACACGCACAAGAGCTTCTGCGTGTCGAGAGAGCTCACAATCGGGAACTTGCGGCTGTGAATAAGGAGCTCACCCTGATGCGGGCTGACGTCTCGGAAACGAAAAAAGAGGCGAAAGGGATCCGGGAATGGCTCGGTCACGAGACTCTTGACGCCTTAAACGGCATAAAGGAGTTGAAAGGTGAGGTCGCAATGGCGAGCCTGAAAAACATAAAGGAGCACGAGAGGACAAGGCAAGAAAGTGCGAGGACCCCAGGGGATCCCAAGTGGGACCCTATGGGGGCCGGCCTATCACGCCTCGACACAAATATCACCAGCATCTCCAACCAGCTGGACGTCCTCCGGAGAACTCTTGAAAGGCTCAAAGAGGACCTCAACCGGCCAAGTGACACAGAGACGGACCGGAGTAGCCGCGAGACAGGCCTACTCACGACCGCGGCTTTCGAGGAGGAGATGGCGAATTTAACCGCAAAGCTGCAGACCATCGCCAACAGGCCTGTAGCCTCACCCCCACCACCACACACACCCATAAACATATCCGAACACCTCAAACCTATATCGGATAGGCTGGAGCTTGTCTCGGAGGACCTCCGCGTACTGCGCGACAAAGAGCCGCAAATCCAGGCGCCCCCAGCGCTGAATCTGGAAACGGAGCTCGCAGTCGGGGAGATAAAGAAGACGCTCCAAACTATACAGCAAGGGGTGGCGGACCTGGGCAAAGCGGATAAACCGCAAACACAACAACAGGGCCCCAAAACCTTTGCCCAGGTCGCCAGTACACCAAAGCCCCCCAAACCACCCACACAACCCAACCACACCCTGATCGTCTCGTCGACGAACCCCCGGCCACTGGGGATAACGTGATCGAGAGGATCAGGACCGCTCTGGACCTTAAGTCAACCGGAGCCCGGGTCGACACCGTACGGAAGGCGCGCAACCAGAAAGTGGTCTTAAGGTGCGCCAGTAAGATGGACTTGAAGAAGATTAAAGACCAGGTCCAGTCGAACTCAGAGCTCAAAGTCCAGGAGCCGAAACCGCAAAATCCCTTAGTCTGCATCAAGGGTGTGCTGTCCAGCTACAGCGACGGGGAGATCGTAGATCTCCTTAAAGCGCAGAACCAACACCTTCTGAAAACGTCGCTGTGGAGGGGCGGACCATCAAGATGCGCTACAGGAAGCGCGCGAGAAACCCCCACGAGTGCCACCCCGTTCTGGAGCTCTCCCTGAAGCTCTGGAAATCCTACACTTCTGTCCAAAAAGTCCAAATGCCCATCAAGCGTTGCTCGATTGAGGACCAGTCCCCACTAGTTCAGTGCACAAAGTGCCTTGCATATGGACACAATAAGTCCATATGCAGGGCTGCACAAGAAGTCTGCGGCTACTGCAGTGGACCGCACAATATCAGGGACTGCCTCACTCGAGCGGACGGCAAACAGTGCAAACTGCAAGGTAGCACACGGGACGGGCAGCAACCTGGCACACACAGCTTTCAGCGAAGACTGCCATGAACGCCAAAAGTGGGACGGCCTAGCCAGATCGCGCGTATCCTATTGCTAAGGGCAACGAAAGCACACCAACAAACCAACCAGCCACCCCCGAAATCGCCTCAAGACCGACAGCAAGATTGCGGTTCATCCAAGCAAATCTTCACCGCTCCAAGCTGGCCACAGAAGAACTCCACATGGCGGCCCAGGCAAGGGGAATTTCAGTAGCACTTGTTCAAGAGCCCAACGTAGGAAGAACAGGTGTGATGAAACAAAAACCCGGCACACAAGTCATCCAGTGCAGCCTCAACCGCAAAAAGCCAGTTAAGGCAGCGATTGTTGTTTTCGGTGACAACCTGGAGGTTATCCAAGACCCCCAGCTTGTGACCGAGAACGTTGCTGCTGTCTTGCTAAAGGCGGGTCAGCTCAGCTTTGGAGTACTTTCGGTCTATTTTGAGGGTGACCAGGACATCGAACCTTACCTATCCGAAACACAATACAAGACACACAAATTGAACACAAACAACATCGTGGTGGGAGGAGACGTGAACGCCTGGAGCCATTGGTGGGGAAGTGTTTCCGAAAACCATCGCGGGGCGGCGTACAGTTCTTTCCTCAATGAGCGGGATCTCCACATCCTAAATACGGGCCAAACACCAACGTTCGAAACATACAGAAATGACAGGTGGTGCACAAGCATCGTTGACGTGACAGCTTGCAGTTCGTCGCTACTAGGTAAGGTCGAGGAGTGGCAGGTAGAAAGAAGTCTAACAACTTCAGACCACAACGCTATAACCTTCTCGATGCGCCTAGAAAAGGCCCTGGAACCCTTACGGCCGATTTCGACGCGCATCTACAACACCAAGAAGGCCAAGTGGTCCGACTTCAACACCCACTTCAAGACTAGCCTAGCAGACAGTGACATCACCCAAGTCAGATTCTCGAACGCATCGAACCCAGAAGATCTGGAGACAATCATTTCAAACTATACTCAGAACATCCACCGCTCATGCGAGGAAGCGATTCCAAAACTCGGGTCGCCCAAACACAACGCCAAACCCCCATGGTGGAGTCCTTCTCTAGACCGTCTCAAAAAAGACGCCATGACGAAGAAGAGAAGAATCCGGAACGCAGCCGCAAGCCGGAGACACTTCACCATCCAAGAGTACGTGCTGGCCAAACAAACTTACACGACAGCAGCAACGGAAGCAGCCACAGCCAACTGAAAGGAGTTCCGCACGAAGCAGGACCGAGAGAGCATGTGGGACGGTATCTACAGGGTAATAAGGAAGACAGCCAGAAGAAAGGAAGACGTACTCCTGAGAAACAACGCAGGCGAGACGCTCAGTCCAGAGCAATCTGCGGATCTTCTGGCAAAAACCTTCTACCCCGACGACTCAACGGATGCCGAACAACCCTACCACACTGCGTTAAGGAGGCTAGCGGAGGAGAAAAACCCCCAAGGTCTGTCTGCAGACGATCCGCCCTTCACGACCGCGGAGCTGGAAATGGTTCTCCAGAACCAAAATCCGAAAAAAGCCCCCGGTCCCGACGGATTAACAGCAGACATCTGCATAGCGGCAATAAACTGCGATAGGGAGGTGTTCTTAGCGATAGCAAACAAGTGTCTGTCGCTGTCACACTTCCCGAAGCAGTGGAAGGTCGCCCATGTGTGCATTCTCCGCAAGCCAGGAAAGGACGACTACACCAGCCCTAAGTCGTACAGGCCTATAGGTCTGCTCTCGGTCCTAGGAAAATCGTCGAGAAACTACTAGTGGGCCGACTACAGTGGCACTTCCTCCCAACACTACACACAAACCAATACGGCTTCATGCCACAGCGCGGGACTGAGGACGCCCTCTATTCTCTAGTGGGCCACTTACGAGCCGAAATCAAAGCCAAAAAGATCGTGCTTTTGATATCACTGGACATAGAGGGAGCCTTTGATAACGCGTGGTGGCCCGCACTCAAGAAGCAGATGGTAGCCAAGAGTTGTCCAGTTAATATCTACACTCTCGTCGCCTCATACCTGGAAGACCGAAACGTCAGGGTCAACTACTTCAGAGCGACTAGCGAGAAGGGAACCACGAAAGGATGCGTCCAGGGTTCAATTGCCGGACCGACGTTTTGGAACCTTATCCTAGATCCACTCCTACACAAAATGGCTAGTATGGGGGTATACTGCCAAGCCTTCGCGGACAACGTTGTCCTGGTTTTCTCTGACTTCACAGCCGGTCCCCTGCAGCAATTAGCCAACAGCACGTTAGCCAAAGTATCGGAATGGGGCGTCCAAAATAAGCTACGTTTCGCCGCGCACAAGACTAATGCGATGGTGTTAACGAGGAAGCGAAAGTACGACGTTCCGGTACTTCATATGTCGGGCACGCGGCTAAACCTGGTTGAGGAAGTGAAACTGTTGGGTCTCACGATAGACTCCAAACTCACCTTCAATGCGCACGTGTCTGCGACCTGTAGAAAGGCCGCAGACATCTATAAGCAGTTGGCATGTGCGGCGAGGGTGACTTGGGGTCTGAACAGAGAAATAATCAGGACAATATACGTGTCGGTGATAGAGCCCATCGTGATGTATGCAGCGAGTGCGTGGGCCCCCGCAGCTGAGAAACTGATGACAAGGAAAAAGTTTGACTCACTGCAGAGGGGCTTCGCGCAGAAAATCTGCAAAGCATACCGCACGGTGTCTCTGACTTCGGCACTTATCCTGTCAGGCCAACTCCCCCTAGACCTCCGGGTAATCGAGGCGGCAACCCTTTTCAAGATCAAAAAGGGACATTCCCAAGAGTTTATACCGCTGGGCCGCGTGCTGGAGTGCAACGTGCACCACTCCAAAAACCCCCACCCGGCGCAACTCACAACAACCGAGTATGAATGCCTAGAGAATTTGACTCCCGAAACCCTGGCAACCCACCAAGTAATCGGCCCCCAAATATACACCGATGGCAGCAAGATAGAGGGGAAAGTCGGAGCTGCCATAACTTGGTGGGAAAACGGGACGGAGTCAAGGTTCAGCACCTTTGGCTTGGAGCCTCACAACACAGTCTTCCAATCGGAAATGTACGCTCTCTTCAGAGCTGTCAGGATGGCAAGAGAATCCAAGGCGGCCTCCGTAAGCATCTTAAGTGACTCGAGATCGTCACTTGACCTGCTGAGGAGACCGTCTGTCACTCACCACCTGGCACTCCAAATCAAGAGAAGCGTCCGTGAAATTAGAGAGGAGGGCAGAGAAGTGAGGCTCTTTTGGCTCAAGGCCCATGTGGGAACTGCCGGGAATGAGAGGGCGGATGAGCTGGCCAAGGAGGCAGCCCTAACAAAACTCACATCAGAATATAGCAAGGTCCCCGTTTCGTTCGTGAGGAAGACGATTCGGGAGGGGACTATAAGGAAGTGCCAAGCGCGGTACGAGTCTTCGAGTACAGGATCGGTCACGAAAGCGTTCTTTCCAGACGTCCTAGCGGCGAAAAGGACACTCAGAGACGCAGTGCTCACACCGGTCCACGTACAAGTCCTTACAGGACACGGCGGATTCTCAGCGTATCTCCAACGCTTCCATCTCAAAGATAGTCCCTCGTGCGTCTGTGACCCGAGTTGTGAAGAGACAGTCTGGCATCTGCTGTTCGAATGCCCCAAGGTTCAGCCAAGACAGAATGGAGCTCGAGGTAAAATTCGAAACCCAGCTTAGCCAGTCCACACTCCACACCATCATGGGGAGACCGGCTACTAGGATTCCATTCTTGGCATTCGCGAGCAAAGTCGCCACAATCGCAGCAAAGGCCAACAAAACGGACGTAACCTTGCGAAGTCGACCACACAATCGAACACAAACAACCACAACCACACAAACAACAACAAGTACACCATTGACTGATACACAAATTACACACACACAATCTAGCCAACGGCCATTACCAACGGTAGCAGCAGCGGTAGCAGCAACAGCCAGCCTACAACCAGCCCCTAGCATGACTACCACACAATTCCTGGCAAGCGGAGAAGACGGAGTCCCTGGCATCAGACTGCGAGGCGTCGCTCTGTTCATGAACAGGGAACAGGAGAAGTTAGGCATAGGCTTCTGCATAGGCTCAAGTCAAGCTGCGGCCCGAATAGACCTTTCACCGGGCCTTGCCGCCCTGATTAACGGAAGCACCACCAAAACGAGCATAACAGGCAGCAAGTATGCTGCACTACCTCAAATGGAAGTGGCCACTCACCGATGCCGTCTAATGCGATTTAAAGGGAAAACAATCGCATTACTCGAGTGGGGAGAGGTTACTCCATTTGCTCAGGCAAGCTCATTGCTTCAGAAGATTAGGGAGGCAGGAGACTACACGTCAGCCACGGCCCGAACCATAAGTGTGGACGCAATGGTGGTGGGAGGAGAGAGAGGAGACGTCGCAGACCGCTTTGGCTGTTTAAAGGCCTCAGAACATCATGAAGTTGTTGTCTACGAGGACAGAGGGCAAACCCTGAGTTTCCTCAAAGCCCCCAGACAACCAATAGCCAGCGCAATGAGCCCCAAAACAAGCCCCACCACTCAATGCGGATCGGAGAGGGCCCAGCAGAAGGCAGCAGCCGAAAAAGCCGCAAAGGTGCAGTGTAACACCATAAACCCGGAGGACCGGGCCCGGTCGAGGAGTCGCCTGAAAGCGTTTGGCACTTTCCTCAGTGCACTGCTCCCAAGCACCAGCTACGCATCACCATCTCACAAGCAGGAGACAGCACTGGAGAGGTTCTTCAGAAAAACACCAAAGGAACCAACCCAGCAAAAGCCTAAGCCAACACGAGCCGACAAAGGGCAAGTCAGCCCGCCGACCCTCGCAGTAAAGTCGGGTACCACGGACCACATAAAGAGCGCGTTCCTCGAGTACGTAGCAATCGTAAAAGCGACCAGAGAGGTCAATCTTACGACATGCAGGAAGATCCTGCAGACCTTCCAGAGAGACACAGAGGATCTGTTAAGGGTACTGCTCGAGGAAACAGGGGCAGCGGTGTATGACAACGTCACATCCCAAGTCATCAAAGGGGAAATGACGGGGTCATATATGGCAGCCTACAGCGCGAGGAGTGGCTTTGTGGCCCTGGACAAGGAGGAGACGGAGCGCTCAGGCAAACCCAAGTTCAGTGTGCCAAATGACGACCCGATAGTGGTTACCGCCAAATGTACCAAAATCATGCCGGACGATAAGATCCTGGAAATGGCACACTCCATTTCGGGGACCTCCGGTATCCCGGCATCACAGGAAAGTTGGGCGGTACCCAATATCAGGTGGATTAACGGAGTTCCGGGTTGCGGTAAGACAACCTGGCTGGTAAAGCACTTCGAAGAGGACAGGGACGTGATAGCAACCACGACAACAGAAGCTGCCAAAGATCTTAGAGAAAAGCTTGCGCGCCGCTTAGGAAACCGAGCAAAGACCAAAGTGCGCACTATGGCCTCAATCCTAGCAAACGGTTTCAAGAGCCAAGACAAATGCTACCGTCTTACGGTAGACGAGGCTCTTATGAACCACTTTGGGGCCATAGTCATGGCAGTAAAGTTGTCTGGAGCGAGCGAGCTTGTCTTCGTCGGAGACGTTAACCAGCTTCCATTTTTGGACAGGGAGAATCTTTTCGAGCTTAGGTATACCCGTCCAGACCTGGTGGCTGGCATCACCCAGGAGTTTCTCTGCACACACCGCAATCCAATGGACGTGGCGTTTGCACTGAGTGAGATATACCCCGGTATATACTCCTCCAAGTCGTCGCTGTCGCGGGTCCACTCCCTGAAGGTGAAAGGTTACACAGGGGCGCAAATACCGGGTACTGCCCAAAACACCCTGTTCCTGGTTCATACGCAGGGGGAGAAAGCCTCTCTTGCGAGCCAGGGATATGGGTCCGGCGAGGGGTCGCGCCTGCTAACCATACATGAGGCTCAGGGGTCGACCTACGACAGCGTTATCATCATCAACACCAAGTCCAGGAGGCTTCAGGTCCACGACAGCATCTCCCACGTGGTAGTGGCGGTGTCCAGACATACAGTTAGTTGCGTCTATTACACCGACGACGCCGATGACGCCGCAGGCCGCCTTGCTAAGAGGGCGATGGATGCGCTGACTAAAACGGTCGTCAACTACAATCTTAAGACGGCCATGCAGCATCGAGACGTAGTCGTCATAGAGGCCTTGCTCACGCTAGCGAAGTCCCTGGTCAGCAGCCAAAACACCACCTAACAAGTCCCATCCAAAAACTCCAACCCAAACACCCAAACCATCACCCTGTCTAAAGCAAAAAAGAAAACTATATATATACATGTGAGGCTGCATGGTGGAGCGAGTCAGTCATACTCACCTTAACGTCCTAACGACGGGGTTCTATAACCGGAACCGTCGGCCGGGGCTGGTCTACTCGCACTGCCATGCATCTTCCCACAAAGTGTACCAATAGATATAGTAATAACATAAGCAGTGTATCAATAGAAATAAGTAAACAAAATAGTTAATAACATAAAGATAAGAATAATAGAAACATAAAATTGTAATGCCAGTGTGTAATATATATATAGTATTTAGTGAGGGATGAACTCACGTAAATTTAAGTTATTTAAGTAAGCCTTAAAATAATGTCCGACGTAGGAGTCCAACAATTGTAATAATTATGAAAAAATAACAAACAAAATATACACAATAAAAAAGAGCGCGGACTGCCACATGTCCGCGGTAGAATATTCAATAAAAAAAACTAAAAAAAAAAAAACTATAGGCCTATCTCAATTTTAGTAACTTTTGGCAAGGTATTTGAAATAATCATTAGCAAACATCTCATGTGGTATCTCAAATCACAAATTACTGAATACCAACACGGCTTTATTAAATCCAGATCTACCACCACTAACCTTCTGTGCTTCACTTCTACTTTATCTGATTGTCTCGATAAACGTATCCCAGTAGACACAATTTACACAGATTTTAGTATGGCGTTCGACAAAGTCGACCATACCCTCCTTGTTAAAAAACTGGGTCAACTTGGCATAGACGGTACATTGATTAACTGGTTTGAATCATATTTATATAACAGGCATTCGAGGGTAGTCGCAAACGGTCATTTCTCCAAAGAATATAGAGCCACGTCGGGCATTCCACAGGGACCACATTTGGGACCTATTCTGTTCAATATTTTCATAAACGACATAACACTATGCTTCAAACATTCACAATTTTATTTATTTGCGGATGACCTTAAAATCTTGAAACCCATTCAACGTATTCAGGACGCTCATAAGTTACAAGAAGATATCAACCGACTAACGCTCTGGTGTAAAGAAAATAATGTGTTATTAAATATTAGCAAATGTAATTATATCCAATTCACGCGAAATAAATATCCACAACCTAACAAATATTTTAATGAAGGAGTCCAATTAAAGAAACTATGTGTTGTCCGTGATCTAGGTATTCAGCTCGACAGCGCACTTAAATTTGATGTCCATATCTTAAAAATTGTGTCAAAGGGTTTCAAAATACTAGGGTTTGTTATCCGGAATTGCAAAGAATTTAAGCGATCCTCAACAAAAATAAAGTTTTTACACCCTTGTTCGCCCGATATTGGAATACAGTTCAGTCATTTGGAACCCACATTACGATGTCTATATTAAACGCTTAGAGAGTGTTCAAAGACGTTTTCTTTATCATCTCAGTTATGGTGATCATTTAGCAAAAGTTACAAAGAAATGATGAAACATTACCAGATTAAAACATTGTCTAGACGGAGGGAATTAATAGATTTAATATGTTTGCACAAAATTATTAACGGGTCCATTGACTGTATCGAACTTCTGAACTCCATAAATATAAACATACCCAACCTCATCCCAAGAAAAAAAGTTTTCAATCTATTGGAAATACTTTACTCAAAAACCAATCTCGGTCACTATGCCGCTGTAAACAGACTCTGTAGGCATTATAATACTTTGTCGAAAACTTGTGACATTGACATTTGTGAGCCATTGCCTAAATTTAAAAAGTCATTAGTTGAGGTTCTGTGAGTTTTTATTTTTATGTTATTCTATAGTTTTATTTTTCAGATTTAAATTTAATTTTATAGTTTAATTTAAAAGTGCTTTGCCCTCTGTAACTAAATTTTCTTCAGTTCAGTTTACCATTATGTCTTTATGTTTTTATTTTAATATTGTTTAATCTATAAAGTGTTTGTAAAAAGTATATATAATTTTGCTACTTTTGAAGATTTTTTGCCGTCTGGTTTGCCATAATGTTGGTAAAGCCCATTTTAATTATATATAAGGATAGCTTTTTTATTTTCATAAGCATGTCATGTTTTGATTTGTTTTTTCTTTTTATATGTTTTACAATTTACAATAAGAGTTTATATTTTAGTTTCTATTTAGTCGATAATCCAAAATGCATGCTGTGGCCTCCTATAATTGAGGGAGTGCACTTGTCATTACTTCATATTGATGATTTTTTGTATTTTTTGTGTACATCTTTCGTTGGAGGTCCTGAATAAATAAATAACGTAAAACTTAAAGGTGCTAAAATCATGCACGGACATTAAGCCATATGACACCAAACGGAAACAAAATGCAACGTCGGACTTTTTTGCTTTGTCGCATTTATGTAGAATGTGTTACATTTATGCAATTCTATTATTATGAATATGATTCTAGAACATGATTGATGTTTTTGAACAAAATTATGTCTTTTTACTAGAAATACGTAATTATTTAGTTAAAAAGGGACAAGCGAGATATACAGGTAATGTTACTTCAACAAACAAAGTTAGAGTTTTATAACAAGTTGCCAAAGTCAGTTATAGAACTGACCGATGGAAGGTTCAAAAACTATATCAAACGTATCCTTATTAAAAAAAGCATATTATAAAATCAAGGACTACGTTGAAGATAAAAACATTTGGCCTTAGCTCCTTCTGCGCATGCAGCTTCCCTGGTAACTTGTAAACGGCACAAATATGTGGATGTCTCTAACTATTCTCAATCTCATTTTTTCTTTCCTTCTTTTAATTAGACTCTTTACAATGGTTTTCAATCATCTTTATAGCCCTTTGCTAAGAATAGTTACAGCACTGATAACAAAATTTGTGCACCATGTTAAATTTTGTCTTGTTATACTTATTTTTATTATTTTTACCTTTGTATAGATTTTTTTACCGATTGTTTTGTGAATGTGTGAACATTGTAGGCCTTCTAGATGCTAGTTAACATTTTTTTTTTGTTTCTTACGACTTAAGGATGACTCACGCTAGACCGTGTCGGGTCCGAGTGTCACTCGGTGAGTCTCAGTCGTCACTCGGTTGCCGCTCGGTATAACGTGGTGTTCATACAAAATATATGTAATATTAGTTGACCGTGCTACGGCCGACACTCGGCTCAGACCCGACACGGTCTAGCGTGAGTCATCCTTTATTGTCATAATTCGGGCCTACGTTGTCCCCCCATATCTAAGTACTAATGCTGTAACATGAAAATATTGTAAAACCAAACCATTTTTAAAAGAGTAACCATGGAGTTTCTTGCCGGTTCTTCTCCATAGGAAACGACCAACCCGAACCGTGCATCTTTTGTCGACGTTTTATAAGTGGCCATATAGGCCTATGTGAAATAAAAAAATTGATTTTGATTTTGATTTTAGAGCAAGCAAAAAGCGCATACGAAAAATGTTGTAAAATATTTTTACCAAAAGAAAAAAGTAAGGATATTAATAGGGCATTGTTAATAGATCTTTATGATAAATAAAACAAAAATACGAGGAAATAGAAAAATTGTGTACATTTCCCGTTACACTAGATTTAGGAAAAATGGATTTTGACCTTAAGGTGGCGTGTAGTTTGATTCCAGTAATGGACGGTGTTGTGGCCACCACCAAGCGCCTAATAGACTCCGTGGAGATGTATGCTGACATGCTGGATGGCCCAGATAAAGCATTATTAATTACTTTCGTTATAAAAATTAACTGAATGAGAACGCAAAGTTAAGAATTTCAGGCTCATACCGAAGTATTCCAGAATTAATTGATGATTTGAGGAAATATCTTTTACCCAAAAAATCATTTACAGCCATACAGATGCAGCTTCAAAACATTCAACAGGGCACGAGGACCATTGATGATTATGGTTCTGAGGTAGAAAAGTTATTTACAGAGCTGACAATTACCCAGGCAGATGGAAAACCAGAAACATTTACAATTTTAAAACCGATCAATGAAAGCTTTGCTATAAAACGATTTTCAGATGGCCTGCGTAGCTCGAAGTTGAGCACCATCATCTCGGCACGCCGCTTCAGCAGCTTAAAAGATGCCATACAAGCAGCGAAATACGAAGAGTGCACGTCTTTCCAACCATCAGGTAATATTTTGCACGTATCTAAACATGGACCAGTTCCACATAATATTAGGAGTTCACAAAATTATCCATTCAGAAGAAAATATAATAACAATTACCCTTGTGGACACCAATCTAATAACAATTACAACCGAGGACAAGGTTTTCGTGGAAATTTTAGAGAAAACATTCAATAATTAACGAGGTAATAGAGGTTCGAGATATTTTAGGAACCGTGGACGAGGCCACAATACATTTACAGTAGAGCAAGTGGATGACACGCATCAATGCGATAAAAATGATAATACAGATACATCGTACCAGTTGTTTCGATCCTAAGCAAAATGCTTATATATTATCATTCCAAGGTAATGCGAAGTATATAACTTTTTATAAAAATATAAAATACTATTGGCTTGTTGATACGGGTGCAACATTGTCAATTATTAAACATGAAATGTTACCAAAAGATATCGTAGTTCATACAGATAAAATATAATAAAATAAAAATAGCCTTTAATTAACAATCTTACATACAAACTACATTTACTTTATAAGTTTAATTATCTGACATCGTTGCGTGAAGATCGTCTTGCTTTCCAGCATAGTCATCCCCAAAAGCTTGCCACACTGAGCGGCTCTGTGTTTTTCTTCTCCATGTAATACCCGCTATCCTTCTAATGTCGTCCTCCAATCTACGACACTGTCTTCCTTTCTTTCTTTTGTGTTGTCTTGGGCATCACTCTGTTACGTCCCTGGATCATTTGTCTTTTTTGTTCCTTATCTCATTTCCTGCCCATCTCCATTTCATCTTTTTGATACAATAGCTAATATCAGTTATTCTAGCATGCTTTCTTATGTTATATAGTTTTATTTTATCTTTTAATTTGATGTTAAGTATGCTACATTCCATACTATGCTGGCAAGTTTCAAGCTTACGTATATTTTGGTTTGTTGTTTAGGCTCCATGTTTGGCAACCATAAGTCATAACAGCTAAGATGCAGGAATCGAATACCTTTGTCTTAGCTTTAAGTGGCACGTGAGGGTTTTTCATTACCTCCTTGAGAGACCAGTATTTCTTCCTTGCTAAGTTTATCCTGTTGCTAACTTCTTTCAATGTAAGGTCTTTAGGAGATATGATCTGTCCGAGGTATGTATACTCTGCAAAATAATCTATTGTGGTGCCATTAACGATTATCGGGCATTTTGTGAGATTAGATAGTCATCACTTTAGTTTTTGCAGTATTCATTAATAATCCCACTTTCTCACTTTCCAACACAAGTTGTTCTAGCATATATTGTAAACTACTTGGGTTTTCAGAAATAAGGATAAGATCATCGGCAAAGCTAAGGTGGTTTAATTTCACTCCATTAATATTTAGTCCGTAGTTATCCCACTCAAACCGTCTAATTACGTATTCCAGAACTGTTTATTATTGTATATGTTGATAATTATGCGTATATATTTTTTATGAATCCCTTGTTTCTAGAGCTTCCCATATTTTTGTGTGTTTTAATGAGTCAAATGCCTTGTTATAATCTACGAATGCTAAATAGTAGGATATACCATATTCCTTACATTTCTGAATCACTTGTTTTATAGT
The DNA here is from genome assembly GCA_964057195.1 of Orthosia cruda. Lineage (NCBI taxonomy): Eukaryota > Metazoa > Arthropoda > Insecta > Lepidoptera > Noctuidae > Orthosia > Orthosia cruda. The sequence continues at coordinate 42,042,112 of OZ059836.1, forward strand.
GTGGATATGATCTATAGTTGAGAAGTCACTGCGAAATCCTGCTTCTTTCTTGGGTTGGTGTTCATCTAAAATCCTTGTTAAACGGTTCAACACTATTTTTGAAAATATTTTGTAGACATTTAACATCAAGCTGATGGGTCTATAATTAGCTATATCGTCTATTTTCCTTTTTTATGAAGTAGTATCATAGTTGACACAGTCCACTGGTGAGGTATATACTCTGTGCAAAATTTCATTGAAAAGATCTGTGATGATGTGTAGTGTAACTTCAGATGTTCCTATTAACAGTTCGTTAGATATACCGTCTCACTGGTTTGTTAGGTTCCTGTACTTTAAGCTCTTGGGGGTTTTGGTCTCTCTCCCTTCGGTGACCAACCGTATTGGGGATTTGTTTATTTTTTGCTAGTGCTGTTTTGTTATTAATTACTTCCTTCACGTTTCCGGTGTCTAATCATTCCTATGCCTTGTTTTCATGTTTCTTCTTCTCTGACCGTGAGAAAGATCTAGCTCTCATATAAGCAAATGCATCTGTTTTGTGCAGCTTAGCCGGGGCCGTAATATTGATTTCCTCTGTGGGTTGAGGTTGTGTTAGTTTGTTTTTGGGTGACATTGAGATTTCTCTTTTTCTTTTTTCAAGTTCAGATTTCTCGCTTGTGGTAAGTTTGTTCTTGATGAACTCTTCTTTTTCTTTTCTGAGTTGTTTCTGTTGATTTTTACGCAGTTCTAGTGTTTCTTTTGAGACATCATCGGTAAGGTATGTTTTTTGTGCCATTTTTCATTTATTTTTCATTACTGCCGCTTTTTTATGATACGACGTAAAAGTAATCAGTATTGGCCTGGTTTTACCCCCCTCTTGTTGTTTTATAATATTTATTCAATTCAATTTTTTTACCTTGACATTCAAATTTTGTAAAATATCTTTTACTATGTTGAATAATTCCTCATAGTTTTTTCTGTTTCCTGAATGCCATGTAGTATTATATTATTATTCCTATTTGAGTTTGCCAAATACTTTAGATTTTTGTTCAATATTTCCACTTCAGATTTAAGGTATTTATTTTCTTCTATTATGGGTTGGATTTTAGTCTCTATGGTATTCATTAAAGTCTCAGTTACTTTCTGTGTAATTGTTATTGTTTGTTTTTCCAACTCAATTTTCATCATTTGAAACAATTTTAGCATATCTTCTGATATACCGTTGGTATCCATGATGCAATAACTAAACGAAACAAAACGGTATGCGTAAAATGGATCGTAATTATTTCGTCAGCAGCGTGGGTACTTTTGCAATTGTGATACTATCGACTGTCAAATAATTGTTGTTTTTGCTTACTTCAAACTGTAGTGTTGGGTGTTATTGGTAATATTTTCAATGCAATCCGCTTCTTACGAGTGTTTGTAGGCAAAATCAAGTTGATTCGATTTATGTATCGTGATTTTCAATCACTTTTGGTTGATAGTTCTTGTTTATAACAGGTATTTTTATTAAAATTCGGGAGCACTGTTATCGCACTGTTACTGTTTTGACAGCCGGAAACAATATTTATTTTCATACAGATAAAACAGTAATAAATGGAATAGGTGGTCAGCGACGTTCTCAAGGTACTGTTAATTTATTATTAAAGCACGACAATGTTTCGTTTCAGCATAACTTTCTTGTTTTTAATTCGCTAACACTAAGAGCTGACGGAATCAAGAGCGAATATTTATATAGATTCAAATAATTTAACACTCTTTAACAACAATAAACAACATTGTCTACATTTTGTTGATGAATATGACCGGATGAAAAATGCTATAATTCGGAATCGGTTGGAAATGTTCGGAATCAATTCATTATATTCAAAATCAAAATTCAAAATCAAAATTTCTTTATTAAATTAGGCCATTGAGCGGCACTTTCGAACGTCAAAAAAAAGTAATAATAATTGATTAGCTACATTTCCGAATGGACGGTAGAATGTTATGGAGAAGAACGGACAAGAAACTTTAAAAAAAATGTGTTTTACAAGTATTTGGTTACAATAATCTTGTTGGAAAAATACATACATATATGTGAGAACGATGTAAAAAAACTGCACTTAAAAGCGTCTAGAGTAAAACAAACAATTAAAAATACAATAAATAGGTAATTAAAAACAGGCGGAGGCAGCTAAGATATGACCAATCCCAACTGATGGCGCCCGTTTACGAACATGAAACATGGATCGGCACCACTCAGCTCAACCATCATGAAGGGAACCGAATGATCCAATACATGTGCCACCAACAGAGAGACATTAGAGAGAGCATGACACACTCAACTGCCAGGGCACACTGAAGTCAACGAACGACACATAGGTACAGTAAATGGTAGATTTACAGTTGGTACATATTACTGTGGGGACGTAGACAGAGTCTACATAAATTAATCGAATAAATTGCTTTTATATTTGATGTATTTAGCACGAATTCCACAAAATGCCTGCCTTCTGGGCGGCTACACTAGAATTGTCAATCAAAAGCTTTTCAAAAACATATTCACTTATTTTCTGTTCGAAATTCATTTACCTTTCAAGTAATACCAATTGCCAGTGTTTTTTATAGGCAAGTAGATTGCCTTCTAGTTAAGCAGAGTCCTCAATGTACTCATATTTGTGCTGTGCAGTTATATAATCCAAAAATAAATTGAGTTTATACAACACAAATATATTCATACAGTCTTCAGCAGGTCCAAGTATTGTTACTTCAGAACTTTTCTGCTTATCACTTGTTTTTGTGCCCTAGTGGCTGTGGAGCTGGAATAGCGTTGGGCCAAGCATTTTTATCAGTGATGTAATCCCCCAACCTATAATATGCCTGCCTGCATAGTGTGCGTTTTATACAAGTTTTGAATTTCGCCTCATTCAGTTCTAGAATGTGTGGCGGTATTTTATTGTTACCTTTTTTTCAGTACCCCATAAAAGATGACGCTACTTTAGCCAGCCTGAAACCTGGTTGAATTAATTGGTCCCTATTTCTAGTAACATAACTATGTCTATCGCTGTTTTTACTAAAAAGATGTAAATTATTTCTAACGTACATGATGTTTTCGTAAATATATTGACAAGGTACCGTCATGATGTTAATGTCCTTAAACAGTTCCCTTATAGAATCGCGCCGGCAAAGATTGTATATCGCTCTGATGGCTCGTTTTAGCTGAACAAAAATTGACTGAATGTCTGCAGCCTTACCCCATAGTAATATACCGTAAGACATTATACTATGAAAGTAACTAAAATAGACCAGCCTCGCGGTATCTACATCAGTAAATTGACGAATTTTTCTAACAGCATAAGCTGCCGAACTTAACCGCCCCGCAAGTGATATTAAATGAGGACCAAATTGTAACCTTGACTCTAGCGTGATCCCCAGGAAAACCGTTTTGTCGACGAATTCTAGCTTCTCGTTGTTTAATATAATGTCACAATCAGTACTTTTGACATTCGGCAAGGAAAATTTTACGCACTTGGTTTTTTACCATTTAAAACTAAATTATTGGCAGTGAACCAATTTAGAACTTGCTGCAATGCATTATTTACGTCGGCAACGTTACTCGTACGCCTGTTTATCTTAAAAATCAAAGAAGTGTCATCAGCAAATAACACCATGTTTAGTTTGTTTTTCAATAGATGGGATAAATCGTTAATGTATACTAAAAATAAGAAAGGACCCAAAATTGAGCCCTGGGGCTCAAGTTTCAAAAGCATTGCTTCATGATCAACGCAATCAAACGCCTTCGACAGGTCGCAGAAGATACCTATGGCATCTTGTCCCTCCTCCCACGCATCAAAGATGTGTTTTATTAAGGTGACACCAGCGTCGGTTGTACAACGTCCTTTGGTGAAACCATACTGTTTCTCGTATAGGATGTTTTTCGTATTAAAAGAAATGAGCATTTAGCATTATCTTTTCAAATACCTTGCTGAAAACCGGCAACACGGATACTGGTTTATAATTATTTGTGCCTTTACTGTCCCCGGATTTAAAAAGTGGTATAACCTTACTATGTTTTATTAGATCCGGAAAGACTCCTTGATCTATACACAAATTAAAAATTAAAGCTAAGTACGGCGCTATAGTCTGAATAATGGAGGTACAAACTTTGATGGACATTCCCCATAGATCTTCGGTCAACTTTATCTTTATTTGCTTAAAAGCTTTTATTACTGTTATTGGGTTTATATGTGAAAAGTTAAATTCAGTGGGGCAGGCTGAAACGTTAGCGTGTAATAAACCAAAAGCGAGCGACGGCGAAGAATTCAAGGTTTCAGTAGTTTTAATTGGGATGCTGGTAAAGAAATTTACGAATTCTTGAGCAACTTCTTTGTTATCTCTAATAAGTCCATGTGTAGTCTCAAGCGTGTAATCAGTATTATTTCTTTTGTTCCTGTTTGTTTCATTGTTAATAATTTTCCAAACCGTCTTAATTTTATTTTCTGCGAATTTAACCTTATTGCTAATGTATAAAGCCTTAGCTAATTTACATGTATTTTTAAAAATTCTCGAGTAAGTAGCAACATACTTATTAAAAGTTTCACTGTTAATATAAGGCTTAAGACCATACAGCTCGTAAAGTCTTTCCCTACTTTTCCTGATTCCTTTAGTCGCCCAGTCACTGAATAAAAACTTAGGGCATATAGTTTTAGATTTTTTCTTAAAAGTGTTATTGAATTCTGTTTGAACAACTGAGAAAACTTTTTTGTATAAAATATTACCATCGTTCACTGTGAGGTCCTGATAACTTAACTTACCAATTAAAGTGCTGTTAAATTTATTTAATTTATCGGATGTTATTGGTCTGGATTGAATCTGCACTTGTTGTATTGGTATGCTGGACTCAAATGTTACCAGTAGTCCACTATGATCTGAAGGCAGACAATTCATAATGGCTTTGTTTAAGTAGTCGCAGCAACAAAAAACATTATCAATACATGTAGCCAGTAGTCACAGTTGTTCGGGTTGGTTCCTCAAACACATGCGATAAATTAAATGAATATAAGAGATTTGATAGTCTACTGCTATCTGAATTATTTTCTAAAATATTTATATTAAAGTCACCACTAGTTAAGTCAGACTAGTTTATTACCAGTTGCAAGTTTTGCCAAAACATCTTCCATCACTGACTCAAATATACAGTAGTTTTTATAATTGGGGGTTCTGTAAACGCACACTATACGAGTAATATGCTTATCCAGCTTCACACAGGACAGTTCAACACTATGTTCAACAGATCTACAATATCTTTACGAGGTTTTAATGTAATTCCATTTTTGATTAAAATAAGTGAACCTCCACGCAACATAACATTTCTGTTAAAACAGCTGCCCATTTTCATAATTAATAAGCATTGAATAATCTTTCAGCCAATGCTCAGTAAAACGAATAATTTCAAACATTGTCTTTTCCAAAAACAGTTCTATTTCCAATTGCTTTGCAGAAAAACCTTGAATGTTTTGATGGAATAATTTAAAAGAATTCTGCTTAGCCCCTTTTTTAAATTAACTATGTGAGAGCAAGAAGGTACCTTCTTGTTGGTGGATGTACTTCTAACTATTTGGTTATTGGTTGTCCTACAAACTAGCTTAAATTATAAATATTAATAGCAGAATAGGTAACGTTATTAATGTTATTGGAAACCTGTAAATTAGTATTACTACTAATATCAACTACAGTACATGACTTCGACATACTATTTATGTCTGAGTTTAAAGTAAAAGATAATAGCCTCGCTATTTGACGTCTTACCCTAATAGGCAGATAGACTGTATTGCCTGTCGACTTTAATTTATCAACAAAAATGTTGATGTCAAAGAAAACTAATTTGTCACTGTAATGGCTGACAAGGAAATGAACATGTTTATTCAGCATGTGAATATAATTACTTTGTCTACTAGACAATTTTTCCAAATATGGAAAAGCACACAATATGATTTTATTACATTTTAATTTTAGTAACTTTGTTACACACTCAGTAATGTCGCCTTTATTACATCCAAACTGTTACCTATAAAGACAGTTACATTGGTGTCTGATTTATATACATTGTTTGTTACAGATTCCATGATATGCTTGTAAGATGACCCAGGCATACAATAATTAAAAGTCGAATAACTCTGATTGCTATTTAATAATTTACCTAAACCTCTTCCAACACTATCTGCAAACATAACCGAATGAGACCCATGATTACTATTACTAGATGCAAAGGTAGCAGTCTCAGGCTGGTCTATTAGAGACAATTCCTGTAAAATATCAGGTATGTCTTGGTCTTGGACAAAGATACCGTCCTGAGACACCCTCTCAGCCTGAGCCGGGCTCTCCGTTACCTCAGGTTGGACAGCCTTCAGGTTTGAGACTATCTGACAATTGCACTGACACATCACCAACTCATTTGCGGCCAGAATGTGTTCCTTAATTTGTAACTGGGATCTAACATATTTATTGTAAAGGGAGCTCAGTTTGTCTTCAAGTACCTGAATATCATTTTGTAAGCTCTGTGTATCAATTTCATAATTTTTTATGCTGTCTTCTAATTTGATCTGGTAATTGTTGAATTTATTAAGCAGGTCAACTCGTTCTTTTCTGAGTTGAATATTTTTAAAGAAAAGTTTGTGTTGTTTCCTGTACTGGGAATAATTTTAATTATTTTATTAAATTTTGCATACTTTTTCAATTTTTTATGACTAACTTTATATCTATTTGTCTCATTTAATAAGGAATCTTCAGTCAGGTCAATAGTAGTAATGGAATGGGGTTTACAATTTGCTTTTATTAACTCACTATATAAATGGCACGTTTCCTGTACCTGAATACATGACTGTTCTTTTTGCAAATTCAGAATTTGATAATTAGAATGAGCCAAGTCATCTTCTAGGTCCCTAACTTTACCTAAAGCCTCCTCATATAGATCACTGCAATTATGGAAACCGTCCGTGACTACCCGCAGTTAGTCGCGTTCATCAACAACATTTTGATATTGCTGACTCAGCACCACTAGCTCCCGCTTAAGGCTTGTGTTTTTACAAATGACATTCTGTACTTCTACCTCACATTCATCTCTCTCCTGCAACATTTCCTGACATTGATGTTGCGATTCTTTTAGTTCTTGGAGAGCTGTTCTTAGTTTAAATTCCAAGTCTTCAGCAGTAGCCTTACAGTCATCACAGGCATGGTTACAGGAAAGTTTACTGAAAATAGAAATGAAAGAAACGGTAAGAAAAGAGAAAAAAAAATTGAAAAGTTAAAAATGGAGGAAAGAAAAAAAACGAAAAAAAAAACAAAAGAAATAAGTATTAGAATATTATTATTAATAATAAAAAATTATGTAGCGAAATGAGGTGGGCTGCTGAATTGACTTGAAAAGCTAACTATTATTGTGTTTTTTACTTTTGATTGCCTTACAGCTTTAATTTTTATTTAATGTGGTGGTAATTGTTGTGATTGAGGATGTAAATGGAGAAGTTGTAGTGTGTAGTAAAGAGTTAGAGAAAGATGTGTTTCTAGCAAACGCAATAGCAAAGGTTAGGAATCATAGAATTCCAGTCAAAATAATTAATGTTGGTGACATTAATGAAGTAAGTTTGCCATCATTTACACCAGATTTGAAGAAGTTGGGAGACTTTATTGAAGAATATAACTTTAAAATAATCTATGTGAAAGGAAGAGACAATGTTGTGGCAGATGCTTTATCCAGAGCATGTATAACGTCTGATGAATTTAAGAGTATGAATGAGCAAGCTATAGTTGTAACGACCAGGGCGCAAAAGAAAAATATGAATGAGCAAAGTAAGAGTAAGAATGAAGATGAAAATAAGGCTCTTAACAAATCCATTAAAAACTGGACTGATCAACCAACAGTTGTGGATATATTAAGAAAACCATGTGATTCAGTAGAAGTTTGTTTGATTGAAGGCAATAAAATAAAAAGATTGAGAGATATGACATGATAACTGAAGAATTTTCAAATTCTTCAGTTATCATGTTTTGCATTTGTAGAAAATAAAAAGATATTATACATTAATCTTGATTTCAAAGCACATTCCTCGCGAGCCGAATTGGTGCAGAAATTAAGCTATTTTTGTGAAAAGATACGTATCAATGAAGTTTGTATAATTAAAAATAATGAAAATATTGAATTTATTCAAAGTGTTTGTGATGAGATAACAATACTTACTAATTGGTCCGGACCACGAATATGTTAATATACATATTAACGAGGCATAAAACGAATAATTAATTACAATGAAAAGACTATGATTATGAATGAATTTCATTTACTGCCAACCAGTGGCCATTCTGGAGTGCGCAGAATGGTAAATATCATCAAAAAACGGTACTATTGGCTGTCTAAGGATGTCCAAGAATATGTCAAAAAATGTACAAAATGTCAAAAATCGAAATATTTTCGTTACATTAAAGAACCAATGGAAATTTCCACAACGGCTTCTACGGCATTTGACAAGATTTTCTTAGATGTTGTGGGTCCTTTAGATAGAGACGAAAATGGTAATTGTTATATATTGACTATGCGGTGCGAGCTATTCCTTTGAAAAATAAAGAAACGGTGTCCATTGCAGATGCATTTGTTAGACAGTTCATATTAAGGTTTGGTATACCGGAAACAATAGCTACGGATCGAGGAACAGAATTTGAACTATGGAACACGTTTGTAAAATCCTTAATATTAAAAAAATATCATCAACAGCCTATCACCATCAGTCCATTGGAGCTCTTGAGAATTCTCACAAAATTTTAGGTGCATTTTTAAGGATTCAGTGTGGCAATCATACGGACACATGGAGCTATTGGTTACCATTTTGGTGTTTTAGCTTCAACAACACAGTCCATTCAGAAACAAATTATACGCCATATGTACTTGTTTTTGGTAAACTTTTTCGAATACCTAATAGCATTTGCGATACCGTAGATCCATTGTACAATAAAGATAAATACAATTAAAATACAGGTTACAATTAGCTCATGCAGATGCAAAGAATAATTTGTTGTTAAATAAACATAAACGTAAGGAAATGCATGATAGATCTATCAATTCTACAATATATGAGAAAGATGATTTGGTTTTATTAAAAAATGAAACACGTAGTAAATTAGATGCGCTATTTGAAGGTCCCTATACAGTTATGGAAGATTTAGGTTGTAATGTAAAAATAATAAAATAGAATTAGTTGATAAGAATAGGACTAGGCCTTTTTGTCAATAGATTTGAAGTAGGTAATGAAAGAGTTAATATTAGATAAAATTGATAAAAGTCCCAAATTATTATTTTTACTCAAGCAACACTTGAAATAGCCTTGAACTTGAAGGTATATCGTTGTTTCGACAAAGAGAGTAGATTGGTTCGCTGCGTCCCCGCCTGGATGCACGGCGGTCGGGCTTTAGGCACCCTAACCTACCAATTTTTTTCTGTGTTCATTCTTCCGCGGAAAATCTTAAGACCGCCATTCATAAAATGACACGAAACGCACAACGCCATCTATCGAATATGGAATTCAACAGTCCGAGTATCTGAATTGCGTATTTTGTGATATTTTACTTCTTGAACACTTCATCTAACTTTTGACTGAGTGAACCGATTGCGATGAAGCAAAAACTACGTAATACTTCAAGTTACGAACAATTTTTATGTATAAAAGTTATCTACATTGGTTTCGTACATTTTACGTGATGCGTGCACAAATAAACAGACAAACAGACAAAAAATCCAAAAATGCGGGCAATGGGTTCTGTTGGTTCTCCTTTAACACCCTGGCAATTTTTTTTGGGAATATTTTCAATGTACAAAAATGACTTGTCTACAGATTGATTATACTCGTATGTATTGAAAATCTAATATATTTGTACACCAATTTCATTGATAGGACATAGAGCGACTGTAATGTAAACATAAGACTTTTATTGTAATACCTATTGTACACGAATAAAGATTGATTGATTGATTTAATAAAATAATATTATTATGTAGGTATTATAATATCATGTTTGTCAAGACCAAACCTACACTTGCGGGTGTCGTGCCACTTCTTCTTATTTCGTGTCGATTAACTCAAACTATAGTTTCGACAGTCTACTCGGACAGCTCTGTCATTTGCTACGTTCAAATCCCGTAAGTCGTAAAAATTCGGGCCACTTGAAACATAATTATGAGGTTCGTATTTTATCACTGACACGAATTACGTAAACTGCAGACGGTGGATCGAAAAAAAAACAAAATGATTTTAAACTAATTTAATTAAAAATAAATCATTACAATATAATTAGTGAAACCTATTCGATGCTAGAATATGGAATGACCATTTCCTTATTAAAAATAACTTAACGCTAATTCCAATTTTGCTGCGTCGGCGGCTCGTGGCTGGTTTGACGTCATCGGTGCAGTTTCTATGCGCTTGGCGTCAACACGGAGGAATTTGCATGTCAACGCTATTGGTTAGGGATCCGTACTTAACACCTCCACCCGCAGAACAGCAACTATTTGATCATGTTGAGTGCAAATGTTGCTGGGGCTTCATCTCGTTTACTGGTTTCTCTGGTTACATCTTCATATGTATGTATCTTAAGAGTTGGTTTCTTCTCATTATCGTCTGCTCCAAGGTTCCAGCATTTGTATCTGCGGCTTATAACCAAGATGATAAGTATGGTTGCGCATAGTGTGATGATGTAGAATTGTATGGTTGTATGATATAGGACAACCGACGGAGTCTTGTCAATCTGGATAGGGCTCTCCATCAATACTTTGTTCTGGATGCTGTGAAGTTTTTCTAAGTTGACTGACTTGAAGCCGATGATGTGAGTGGAATCAGCTGCCTGGTTCATGTCGTTGTATGGAATTTTTGATAACTTGAGTGGCTGTCCTTTTATCTCATTGTTGTCGTTAATGATAGTGAATTCTGGTGTTTCCAGATAGCAGTTCATGGGTATGGTGACGAGATAGCTTCCTTGTAGGATGTTGAAGTCTTTCCTGCTGCAGGCTAGCTGTACTTTGGTAGGTTGAGAAAGAGAGATAACGTAATGTTGATCATCCAGCTTTTCTACTGCTTGCTTGGAGAGTGAGATCTTGGTGAATTGGCAGGTGTCCCTTAGGCCTTGGTTGATGATGAGCTCTTGGATGCAATCAGGCTTCGTCCGGATCTGATGACTTGTCTTCTTTTCACAGAGATGAATGCTGCTGTACTTCGGGAATTCAGCCTCTATGTACACGAATGATTTCTCGTTTGTTGCTATGTAGGGAGAGGAAGGAATAAGGGCAAGTTGTTTCTTATTGGGTACAATGGATAGTCTATATAAATCATAAAGGTCTTTAGAGACTATGGGAAAACTGTATATTATTACTATTCTCTTCTCAATAAAGTAGGAACCTGGTTTTATTAGATTATAATATTCTCTTAACTCTAAGTTTAGGATTTGATCTTGGTTATATATGGATTTGAGCCTATCTATCATAGATCTTAAAACTTCTATATCAATCATAGAATGATGGGTGCTAGAAGCCCGTATAAAAGCCATTATGTTTTCTAACCTAATTATCTCTAACATTAAATCTTCTACATTGTTGGTTATAATTCCTAAAATTTGGGCAAACTTCGCGAATTTTATTAAGCTGTAATCTGTATAAGCACTCTTCTCAATAAGTAGTTCTAACGTTGAGTTAACTTTTTCTTGATTTTTTGTTATTTGGTCTAGGACGGTACCATGTTGGGATATCCATTCTTTACTAAGGCTGATGTGGTTGTTAAATTCTGATATTATTTTATTTTCATTATTTTGTAGAGTTTTAATAGCCTCATCATACTTCAAGGCATCTAGATAATCTAAGTTGCCCGTGACACTTTTTATAACGGACCCAAGGCTATCTACAAGACCTCTTTTGACTCTAACAGGTTCCAGAGATTTTACTTGTTGTAGTACCTTACTAAGTTTGTTTGCAAGATATTCAATCTGATATTCATAAACCATATAAGTCTCGTTAGTGAGTTTAGTTCTAAAAGTCTTTAGTTGCGTCTGTACGGAATTAATTATACCTTCGATTTCGGTTAATTGAATGTACTGTATGAATGAATGGTAATGTGTAGTTAGTCTGGTCGGGCCTAATCTGTATGGTAGGAGTCCCGGTCCATCGTCTAATGTCTCAAGTCTTATCTCTTGAGGGTGTGTCGCTTGGACTGTCAGTAGTATCAGGATTCTGTAACAATTGGCTTGATTTAGGGATACGTTTCAGCCGCGATTTGGCTACGGGGCCACGTTTTTTCGAAGTGTATATGTGTATAGGCAGGTCAGCGAGTACTGTATCCTGCGTATAACGTGGTTCAGCTTTTTGGCGACTGGAAAAGGGGTTTTTAATAAAAATTTGTTGCTGAGGGGTATATTCTACTTCGGGCTCCCGAGTTTTGTTTCTACTGTTAATTAAGGCTGTACGATTTGCAAGAGATGACTCTTTAATGATTTCATAAACTTGCTTCATCTGTTGTCTATGATTCTGCGCATATTGCTGTAGTATGTGTTTAGTCAGATCTATGTCGATTGGGTCTCTAGGGTCATAATGTCCGGTCAATAGGTCAAATGGTCTGCACTTGGTGAAACTATGGATGGAACTGTTGTATGCTATAATGGCGTATGGCATGAGATTAATTATCGGTTCGTCTTTATTTTGTAATTTAAGAATTCTAATATGCTCCAATAACGTCGAGTGAAAACGTTCGATGTTACCATTGTCCTTTGGACTATGAGGTAGAATTTTGTGGTGAGTTATCTTATGCAACCGTACAAATTCAGAGAAAAGTTGGTTCGTGAATTCGGTGCCATTATCATTAATGATAGTCATAGGTAGACCATGATGGGTACAGAAACGTAACAATGCATGAATAATGCTAATGGCGGTTCCGTCTCGCAAATGATATGCTTGGGCATATTTCGTGAAAACGTCCATGAACGTTATGTATTTTTCGTTCTGAACTGTAAACAGGTCCATGTGGATAATTTCAAGTGGTTTGGTAGCCGGAGGTACTATGTTGAATTGAGGTCTAATTGGGTTCCTGTCATATTTAGCCTGACCGCAGATGGTACACTCGTTAATAAACTTGGTGATTTGTTCTTTCATCTTTGGCCAGTAGTACTTTCGTGAAAGGGCTAGGTGACATTCATTTATACCGCGGTGGTTCGTCTTCCCGTCATGATAATGTCGGATAATGTCTTGTTGTCGGAGGTATTCTTTAACATTCTCGAGTTCTGTCTTGGCTAGTACTAGGTTGATTGAGGAACTTCTAAATTTGTCTTGTATGATGGGTATCATTTTATACATGGCTAATGGTGGGTTTATCAAGATAGCCGTTTTGACTTTAGGGTTCACGTATTCTTTGATAGCATTAATAGTATCACTCTCTAGGTTAGATTCTGAAATTTGGACTGCGATTCGCGTATGATTTTCAAAAGGTTTAGTTACTGTAGGTCGGCGTTTTATGTAAAGTAAATCTGGCGATGAAATTTATTGAGAGGTTCATCTGTGATAGGAACTTCCAGTATAGGGTGCTCATTACTGGTATGGACAGTGTCAGTCGAGGAGTTCGTTGGTGGAAGTGGTGCCTCCGATGGGTTATTAATCATAGATCTGAGATCCTCAGTACTTTTGGTCAATGAGTTGGTGTCAGTCAAGGGGTCTGTTGGTTGAGGTGATGCCTCCAATGGGTTGTTGATCATTGATCTGAGATTTTTTATATTTTCGATCACTGAGTTTATCTCATCTGTTTCCTCATTATGTATTTCTACGCGAGAGAGAGCATCAGCGTTTGTATTACATTTACCTTTCTTGTACACTACAGTAAAGTCATATTCACTTAGTCTGAGTCGCCATCTGGTCAGTCGTGAGTTGGGCTCTCTCAAGTTCATCATCCATTGAAGGGGTTTGTGGTCAATCAGCACTTTGAATTTTCTACCGAACATGTAAGGTCTAAAGTACTTGGTAGCCCAAACTATGGCTAGCAACTCCTTCTCAATGGTGCTATAATTTAGCTCACTGTCATTTAGTGTGCGTGAAGCGTAACAGACAGGTTTGTCCGATCCTACAGGTCCCTGAGATAACACGGCTCCAATAGCGACATTCGAAGCGTCTGTTGTGAGATTGAACTCCTTTTTGAAGTCTGGGTATTGTAAAATAGGGTCATTGGTTAATAAGGTCTTACAAGTTTCAAAGGCACTGACATATTCGGGGCTAAGAGTAATTTTACTACCTTTCTTTAGGCATAGGATAAGAGGTTTAGTGATTCGAGCAAAATCGGGGATAAATTTCCGGTAATAACCTAAAAGTCCTAAAAATTGTTTGATTTCTTTAGGGGTTTTTGGGATTGGATACTTTTGAACTGCAGAAATTTTGTTGGGGTTCGGTTTTATGCCGTCTCTACTAATAATGTGTCCTAGGTAAGCGGTTTCTAGTTTTAGAAATTCTGACTTGTCCATTTGAATTTTGAAGTTGGACTCCCTAAGTCTTTGGAAGACCTTTTCCAAATTATTCATATGCTCTTGAAGAGAGGTGCTGTAGACTATGATATCGTCGAGATAAACAAGGCAGATGTTGTTTTGAAGGCCTCTTAGAACATTGTCCATTACCCGTTGAAAGGTGGACGGTGAGTTTTTGAGTCCCATGGGCATTCGGAGGAATTCAAAATGCCCGTGTTCGACATTGAAGGCGGTTTTTGGGATGTCCTGAGGGTCCATCTCCACTTGGTAAAAACCACTTGCCAAATCTAAGGTCGTAAAGTATTGGCACTTGCCTAATTTGTCGAGGACATCACTAATATTTGGTATGGAGTATTTGTCGTCTAACGTTTTTTCATTCAACTTCCGAAAATCGACTACGATACGCCATTTCTGTTTCCCTGAAGCGTCAGTTTTTTTGGGCACAACCCAAATGGGTGAGCTCCATGCAGAGTCGGAAGGTCTTATTATACCTTGGTCTAGCATTTTGGTGATTTGGTCCCTAACTTCTTCCCGATGAACGAAAGGATATCTATAGCTCTTAGTATAAGCGGGAGTTTCATCCGTTGTTCTTATGCGATGTTTGATTTTGTTGGTGAATGTCAATGGTTCTCCATCGAGGTAAAATACATCTGCGTAGCGGGAGCAAAGTGTTAGGAGGTTAGCTCTTTCCTCTGCATTAAGGTGGTCCGTACGCAAACGCGATAGTACGTCATCTACGCGATTCGACTGATTCACCTGTGTGCACTCAGCATTGAACAGTTCTCCACGAGTTGGCTGGTCTAATGAGAATATAATATCGTAAGGAGTTGGATTTTCTAACTCTACGTACCCACGGCTATTATTAACGGTGGTCAGGCACTCATGGATGATACAATTGCAGAGAACTTGTTCGTTTATTATGACATCGCCATCCGGGGCGTTGATAGGTATTCTAATTAATTTAGAACTTTTCGCAGGGATAATATCCTCATACAGATTGACATTGCGTGAATTATATACTTAAATTTGGTTCGTAGCAGTCCGAGTTACTAATTGAAAGTCTTTTAGATCTATCTTAGCCTCCCATTTTGATAATAAGTCTAATCCTATTAGGCCATCAAAGTACTCGTGAAAACGGTAAATGAATAATTTTATACCTTCGGCCTCATTGAATTCGTTGAAGCACGGTAATGTTATAGAGTACTCGTTTCTGCTAACACCGTGTACGTTGGTGACTTCGAAAGGGTCATAGTTAAGAGGATAGTCGTAGAAGAACTTTTGCACAGCCTCGGGGCTTATGAATGATTGGTTAGCGCCAGTGTCAATGAGAAATTTTAGAGGAGGGCAAGAAATTTCTATATAGGGTAACTGTCTTTGGGTCTGTAAATTAACGTCTATCTTTGCTCTTTGGATTTCTGGTCCAACTGAAAGTTTTGGTCCTGTTTCTGATCAGCGTGGTTAGGGCCTGGCTGTGGCTCTGCCACACCTGCTATTTGATTACCGGCAGCTGAACTACAGTCAGTGTCAGTCATATTGGTGTTAAAGTCGTAGTCATAGAGAACATAGCAGTCATAAACGTCTGTGTAATAGTCATATACTGGCCCATAGTAACAGTCAGTAGAATAATAGGAACTATCAGGCAAAGCAAGTTCACTCAAGTTTAACTCACGCGTCTTGAAATAATTATTCGGAGGTGGATTCCCGTTTCGTTGCCAGTCATGTCTTGGCATCAAAGGTAACGATCTTGGGACAAAGTGTTGAACACCGCTCATAGGCCTCGGACCCGGATTATGTGGTGGATTATTCCTGGGTTGCATCTTAAAAACGTTACTTTGAGGTAATGGTGCACGGAACATTTGTTGATTTCGAGTAGGCATACGGTTTTGATGCTGGTCAGGCGTATTGAATTTGAAAGCCTGAGGCTGAGGTTGATACCCGCGCTGTCCTACTGGAGCAGGCCAATTAGGTACTGGGGGTCGCGGAATATTAAACGCGTTAAACGGCATAGCAGGCATAACAGAAGGTTTATATAGAACCTTAGGTGCGTTCTGAGCAGTTTGAGCCTTGGAGATATCGTTACGCTGCTGCAGGTATATTATATTTAGTTCTTCCTGCACGAACTCTAGAGCTTTCTCTATAGTTCCCGGACGCATGCACCTTATACGTGAGCCTAAAGGTTCTTTTAGCCCGCGTACGAAAGCCTGCATAGTGACTTTCTTATAAAGAGTCCGTTTCGCCTCTACAGTCGTTGATACAGTCTCATGTAACGTCACATAAGTCATAATAGTACTAAACAATGTTTGACATTTATCATAAAATTCCTGTGAGGTCTTGTTACCTTGCGTTGCCAACGAGAGGTCGTTGTATAAAGCTGTCTCGTCCCTCTGGTCTGAAAAGTTGTTTATAAGAGCTGATCTAATACCTGCCCAAGTTTCAGGAATTCCATTCGAGTTGATGGTGGATGCGGCAGTCCCTGTGATCTTGTTTAGGATGCCATTTAAAAGACATAAATTCCCTGGCTTGCATATTGAGTAACTATTCGGTCACAGATGTGAATGAATCTAGTTAACATGTTTGGGTTCCCGTCAAAATCGGGCACAAGGCGTAAGGCCTTGAAAATTACATCAGGGTCATAAGGCATTTTAATTTCAAATAAACTGTTTAAATTTAAATCTAATTCACTATCTAAATCTCTATTAATATCTACTACAAGTCGGCGTGCCTGTCGTGATGCAGGTTCCCGAGGATGAGATATTTCGTGGTGAAAAATCTTGGACATAAAAATAACTAGGAATAGGTAGGAAGCAACACGAGAAAGATTCTGGTGCACTCACATGTGTTTCATCTCTGGTCTTCCTCCGTGAATCGATGGCTGGATTCTCCACGCGGCTCCGCAGCTTCCCGTAGATTCAGGATACTCGTGATGCGACTTGATAGTCACCGGATGACTCGCGATCGTGATGAACTGATTCTAACGCGATTCGCGAACCGGCCCGCGAGTATCCTACCGACTGCGCCAATTACGTAAACTGCAGACGGTGGATCGAAAAAAAACCAAAATGATTTTAAACTAATTTAATTAAAAATAAATCATTACAATATAATTAGTGAAACCTATTCGATGCTAGAATATGGAATGACCATTTCCTTATTAAAAATAACTTAACGCTAATTCCAATTTTGCTGCGTCGGCGGCTCGTGGCTGAATTGACGTCATCGGTGCAGTTTCTATGCGCTTGGCGTCAACACGGAGGAATTTGCATGTCAGCGCTATTGGTTAGGGATCCGTACTTAACACACGCTACCTACCATTTGTAACAACAAAACATTCCATTCATTTTAAAGAATATGTTTTATGGGAAACAAAGGGGCCTTATCTTATCTGCCGGCAAAATGCTTAAATATTTTTTTTACAAATACAATGAATCGAATGAAATATAACAAACAATACAAGACAATACACAAATAGATTAAAGCCCGGGCGGTGGCCGAGAGAACAATAGATAAGAAAATATTAGTAAAGGAACTGATATCAACCGATATTCCGAAAGTGTGGAGACATCGAGGCTTAACACGGCCGAGCTACCAAGAAGTGTAAAATCTCTTCTATATATCACATAAAGACTTACAAATAAATACAATAGTACAGCTCATGTAGGCACCCAGATAAGCTCACCTTTGTTCAAAGGCGATAACTATGGCATTAGGAACACAGCACTTGATATGGTAAGATAATACTTGAAAGACAGGCAGGTTAAAGTTCAGGTAAACGGCGTAAACACACTAGGGTCTCAAATGACAATGGGCGTTTCTCAAGGTTCTATGTTCGGTCCATTCCTCCTTTTAGTTTAGATAGATTGTCGATCATATCAACATATTACATAGATATAACATTCAAAGAGAAAATGCCACGGTACCTCCAACCGGTTGAATGCCGTAATTACCGTAAGCCGTTATGTCTCGCGTGGATCCACGTTTTAGGCGTAAAAGGAAATAAAAGTACTAATAAAATATAAAAATATTGTATTATTTAATTAAATTCAAATTAGTTTTTAATTTATCTTACAAAAGCTATGTATGAATTAAGTACCTATTAATAAAAATAATTCCTCTAAATGTTAAATATTAATACATGATTTCCAAGTTTCTATTAGTTTCAAACATTACATAAATAGTATGTATGGTATGGGTATATACATTTTATTAAAAATCTGTCAAAATGCTACAAATTAGCTAATGATCCTCAAAGTGTTACATTTTAATTGATCTTTTCTTCGAAATAATTAAAATGTCATTAGAAAAGTGTTATGGTGAAAAAACTGCTTACTTTATTTTACGTTTAACAAATATTTATTAGATAAATAAATAAATTCTGTTCTTTGTCAGGTTTTAGAAGCGAATGCTGAAAACCGTGTTTCAAGTTTCTAAAAACAGTCCCTGCCATAGATTTTTGATTTTCTGACGACTGTAAATTGCTGTCGGAAGAATTAACGTCTTCATATCGATTTGAACTGTCAAAGTTAACAAATTTCAATTTATTTTAAGCTTATAATTGTCGTTTAATTGATATGCGGTTTCAAAGGAAGTCCTTATAAAACAGAATACATTTTTATAAAACAATACTATATGTTTCTTGAATTAACTACCCTATCTGTATCTTTGGGTGCACCTATTTTGTATTGCAAAATACTCAATAATACTAATTTATTTGACACTTTAACAACATATCTTTCTTAAATACTATATTTTTGTAGTATTCTCACTACACTAACCTTACTAAACGACATCGTTTCCTTTCGGGATCAAATCGAATGGTTGTAAATAACTATGCGAAAGCGCAAAGAAAACTTGGGCCGACTTTCTCGTGATTGATTGTTGAAAATTCATTCAAACTCGGCCTTAAGTTCATCAATAAAATTTATCATTACTGCAGCAGATTTCCACTAATTGTACTTTTTTAAATTACTTCAAATCAGCAAAATAGGGACACAAGCGCGTGCGGCAATATTCGTTTAAGTTTATTATGTATGTACTAAATTTAACGGTGGATAAATATATTCTGCGTACTTTTGCGCTTCTTTGTAGCTTTCCAGAGTAAGTAAACAATGGCTTCTGTGGTTTCAAGCTTTTAACAACTTTTTTGAATTTCACTGGTGTAAGGAAAATATTTAGTTTTCTAACAAAATAAATAAAGTCATTGTATAAACCTTACCTCCGGCATTCGTTATCTAGTAGGTAGTCCTAATTCACCCGGATTAGAGGGAGACAGCGTGAAGTTGTTTCATACGCACCCGCACGCCGAACCTATTTGCTGTAATTATTATTATTCCTCGAGGCGCCACGGCTAGACCGTTCGAGGTAATGAGAACGCGGAACGGGCGACAGACACTCAGTCAAGTCCCGAACTCCAATGCGAAAAGACGTAATAATCGTGTTTCTGTGCAAATAAATATCTGTGTTGTGTTTAATTAAAAGGTAAGTGTTCATTTGTTTCAATAACTTCCATGCCCTATTTTAAATTGTTTCTATTTTGAGTAAGGGTTCATTAGGCTCTTACTTATTTAATTTTGTTTTGTGCCTAGGATAATTTGTGGACTGTCATAGTTATCTAGCTTAACGCTTCTCTTTTATCATTCGTATATTTTCGCCGAATACAAACCAGTTTTATAGTTACCGCTCATGCAGCTTGCTATACGGTAGGATCAGAAAGCTCGACAGCGTCCATCTAAACATATAAAAGAAGAAAGTGACTGACTGACTGACTCACTCACTGACCATCAACGCACAGCCCAAACGGCTGAAGCTTCAATCATGAAACTTGGCAAGTAGGTTCTTTTGGTAGTGTAGGTGAGCACTAAGAAAGGATTTTTGGAAATTCCACCCCTAAGGGCGTGAAATAGGGGATGAAAGTTTGTATGAAAATCCGTCAGTTTTAAAGCCAGGATCTTCATATTTTGGGTTTAAGCTAAAAATTAAAAAATAATTTACACCAGTCTCAGCGATTTTGAAAATCCACCCCCATTAGGGTGAAAAGGGGGATGAAGTCATGGGAATAAAGAAATCGTCAACAGACTTGAAATTTTGCACATAGAGACTTTATACTGTGCAGGCATGCACTAAGAAAGGATTTTTGTGAATTCTACCTCTAAGGGGGTGAAATAGGGGTTGAAAGTTTGTATGAAAATCCGTCAGTTTTAAAGTCAGAATCTTCATATTTTGGGTTTAGGCTGAAGATTAAAAATAAATTACACGTGTCTCAGTGATTTTAAAGATTCCACCCCCATGAGGATGAAAAGGGAGATGAAGTCATCTTTATTCATATAAAAGAAGAAAGTGACTGACTGACTGACTCACTCACTGACCATCAACGCACAGCCCAAACGGCTGAAGCTTCAATCATGAAACTTGGCAAGTAGGTTCTTTTGGTAGTGTAGGTGAGCACTAAGAAAGGATTTTTGGAAATTCCACCCCTAAGGGCGTGAAATAGGGGATGAAAGTTTGTATGAAAATCCGTCAGTTTTAAAGCCAGGATCTTCATATTTTGGGTTTAAGCTAAAAATTAAAAAATAATTTACACCAGTCTCAGCGATTTTGAAAATCCACCCCCATTAGGGTGAAAAGGGGGATGAAGTCATGGGAATAAAGAAATCGTCAACCACAGATTACCTCCCAATAGATACCGCATGCCTACTGTTTTGTTTGATTCCGAGTTCACCAAATCTGGCGGAAGGCACGGGTTGCGCGGGGAGTGACAAGTGCGCCGTGATTGGCTATTCAAGGTCACGGTATCTGTCGTAGTGATGGGACATGCGCATTAAAAGTCGATAAAATATCGATATTTTTCAAACAGAATGGTATTTTATGTAAAATTTCTTAGCCGGCGATTTTATAATTACTTTAATAATGATAAAGAAAAAACATCGATCGAGAAAATATTTTGATTTTGGCCAAAGGTGATTTAATTTAATTGTAATCCTATGTAAACAAAGCAACTCTAAGCTCTTGTTATGAGTTTAGCACAATTAGTTCAAGTAAAAATAAACTAATTGGTTAATTTTTAAATAATCAATTTAAAAAAATATAACTTATTCTCCTATATACCTTACTAAACATCGATCATCGATACTTTTCGATAAGCAAAAAACGTATTGATCTCAACATTTTTACTTCTGTGGGAAAAAGATAGCAATATAATAATTCCTTAAGAGTGAAAGGGACTTTCACAAAAGACATCAACGAGCGCTAATGTAAAGTGTACAATTTTAATTTGCTAACCATTATAACTTGACCTTTTTTAGATTTGTCAATATTTATTACTTTGCCTACTGGTGGAATGTTATCCCATCTTTTTTGAATTTGAAGGGCTGGTTGGTTTTCCACACCATTTTACTGCGCAATTCGTAATTTTTTTTGAGGCAAACCGTTGATAACTATTTTTTAAACAGCATTAAAACTAGAAATCGCTTGCGTCCCTACAGCTCTAATGTCTGGTCGACACTAAAGAGATCATACCATGCACTGAGTTATATCAGCCTAAATAGGCTGATGTGTGGTGCGCGTAAGTTGTCTTCTATGCGGAATCTATTGGGAGGTAATCTGTGTCGTCAACAGACTTGAAATTTTGCACATAGAGACTTTATACTGTGCAGGCATGCACTAAGAAAGGATTTTTGTGAATTCTACCTCTAAGGGGGTGAAATAGGGGTTGAAAGTTTGTATGAAAATCCGTCAGTTTTAAAGTCAGAATCTTCATATTTTGGGTTTAGGCTGAAGATTAAAAAATAAATTACACGTGTCTCAGTGATTTTAAAGATTCCACCCCCATGAGGATGAAAAGGGAGATGAAGTCATCTTATTTAAACATATAAAAGAAGAAAGTGACTGACTCACTCACTGACCATCAACGCACAGCCCAAACGGCTGAAGCTTCAATCATGAAACTTGGCAAGTAGGTTCTTTTGGTTGTGTAGGTGAGCATTAAGAAAGGATTTTTGGTAATTCCACCCCTAAGGACGTGAAATAGGGGATGAAAGTTTGTATGCAAATCCGTCAGTTTTAAAGCCAGGATCTTCATATTTTGGCGAAAGGCTAAAAATTAAAAAATAATTTACACCAGTCTCAGGGATTTTGAAAATCCACCCCCATGAGGGTGAAAAGGGGGATGAAGTCATGGGAATAATGAAATCGTCAACAGACTTGAAATTTTGCACATAGAGACTTTATACTGTGCAGGCATCCACTAAGAAAGGATTTTTGTGAATTCTACCTCTAAGGGGGTGAAATAGGGGTTGAAAGTTTGTATGAAAATCCGTCAGTTTTAAAGTCAGAATCTTCATATTTTGGGTTTAGGCTGAAAATTAAAAAATAATTTACACCAGTCTCAGGGATTTTGAAAATCCACCCCCATGAGGGCGAAAAGGGGGATGAAGTCATGGGAATAATGATATCGTCAACAGACTTGAAATTTTGCACATATATACTTTATACTGTGCAGGCATCCACTAAGAAAGGATTTTTGGAAATTCCACCCCTAAGGGCGTGAAATAGGGTATGAAAGTTTGTATGAAAATCCGTCAGTTTTAAAACCATGATCTTCATATTTTAAATTTAGGCTGAACATTAAAAAATAATTTGCACCTGTCTCAGCGATTTTGAAAATCCACCCCCATGAGGGTGAAAAGGGGGATGAAGTCATGGAAATAATGAAATCGTCAAGAGACTTGAAATTTTGCACTTATGCTGTCCAGGCATCCACTAAGACATGGGAAGCTGTCACCTCCTTCTGCGAAGCAGTAATGCTCGTGAAGGAGGAGGCGGAACGCGTGAGGGAGACGCAACGGAGACTCCCTCGCGCCCCTAGCCACCGCAGGAGACGCCCTGGGCGTCGGGAGTCGCAAGCCGATTCCCGGCCACCGTAGGCGTGGGCTTGCGGACGGCGAGTAATGGATAGCTCGCCGTCCGATAAGGACCAGGCCTGAGTCGACGTCGCGTAGTGTTCCACGCGCGCCTCAAAGAGATGTCAGCAAAACTGACGGGGTCCATTAGGGCCGATGCCTGTCTGGGTCGCGGATAAATTTGAAAGAGAGTTACCGCGGCCCTGGCAAAAGCTACTGAATTGTATGAAAGTCGGTCAGTTTTAAGTTAGGATCTTCGAATTTTGGGTTTAGGCTGAAGATTAAAATCTAACGCAACTTAAGATTTTTTGGGAATTCCGTCCTTGGGGAGCGGATCATGGGGGATGAAATGTTGTGTACAAAAGTCCTTTTTTTACAAAGGTAAAATTATTAAAAATACTTTCAAGTCTTTAAAGCTTGTTGGTACCTATAAAATGGCTCAACGCATAAATATAGGAATTAAATAGGGACGGGATAGGGATAGACCTATTATCTAAGCTAACTTATCAATGTTAAACATTTAGGTGTAACAATTGTATTAAAATAATTTGCAGTTTATTCGTTTTAATTTAATTTAAGCTGTTGCATTAGGGATCAGCAGTGTAGAAAAATAAAAATAGGTATTCTGTAAAGAATGTAGCGTATGTACCTAATAATTACTTCTGTAGGTAGGTAATTAATTTCAACTACATAATAAATGGATCAATGATAGGAAATAAGTGTACCTAGATATAATCCGCGGCACCTAACGTGAGCTCTGGCTACCATACTATCAGTTAGATGAATTGCATTGCGGATGCATTCCTCTTAGAAGCGATGATAATTGTGACTGCTTCAGTTAATCGGCAATGATTACACCACAAGGACGTATTATAACGGAGTACGCAGTGAACCTACATAAATATTGACATGATTAGGAACATGCAAAAAATCGCAAGTAATAAATAATTCTGTAATTTATTTATGTATATGTACATACCATTATTATATTTGATACATTACATGGATATTCAAACTACCGACTACATTATTTTTTATAATCATGTATTATTGATGTTGCTGCCTAAACAAACATATATGATTCAGGAAAAAGCCAAATTTTGCCCGTTTTGCGGGAAGTATGGTTTAAGAGTAACTGGTAAGATTAAGGTTTATCTTTAAAAATGTTGTGATAGTTAATTATAAACTTATTATAGTTAGGTACATACCTATAATTTTATAAAGCAGCTACCTAAATGATCAAGTTATATAAGTACAAGATGCTAAATTGACCACATTCAACAAGAAACTCTGCTTGGACGTCATAAGAACCTATTTGTTTTTCTTTCGGTATTATTATTTTCGTAAGTACGGCAATTCTTAACGGTTTATTTGTTTTTTCAGATAAATGTAGGCTATGTAGTCAGTTATACGACGAGCTCCTGGGAGTACTAGAGAGGTGTCATATGTGCAAACACATCCTAGCGCCCAAATGGAGCTATTGTGAAGTGTGTGGGAAGGAAACGCTAAAGGCACAGCGGCTCAGACGAGCAAAGATGCTATCGAGCCATAAACCATATCTAAACATATAGCTAAATAAAACAAGAAAGTGACTGACTGACTCACTGACCATCAATGCACAGCCCAAACGGCTGCAGCTACAATCATGAAACTTGGCCTGTAGTTTCCTTTGGTGGTGTAGGTGAGCACTAAGAAAGGTACCTACCTACCAACGCAACGCATAGCCTACAAGCACCCTGCCTACTGATTTCCAGTAGGTAATTTACTACAGGTAGGCTAGATAGTAACTGAAATTATTGCAATACCTACTAATAAGGCGCACTCATCCTCTTTATTTATTTAACAGAATTAGGTACCTACCACTACACTACATGATAACAATAATTAAATAAATAATATAATAATAATCAATAATCACTCAAATCTACTAGACAGACAGACAGGTAACTTGAGCCCTGCCCTGATTGTCATACTTTCGGTATGGTAGCCAAGGGTCACGATACGTGGCGGGGATTAGGTATACGTTCCATCCACACGGCTGCAACGCGGAGTGAGAGGTGCAACAAAGGTGCAATGGGCCCTGAAGCGGGCACTCGCTACAGGACCTACGTCGTTGACAGTTGTATGCGAAAACGGAATTTTGAGCTTATCCCTGAATACTTTGTGGTTTTTCTGTGGACAGTTTTTGTTAAAATATGGCAAGGAGAAGCATGTAGTCTACGCGTGCGAAGCCGCGGGCAAAAGCTAGTTATATAATATTTTGAATTAAGGGATAGTACAGTTTACAGTCTAGTCCAATTTGTGAGTTGTCAACCAGTTCTACATCTTTTTGGTGTGCAGCTTACATTCAATTGTGATCTTTTTCAGCTTTCTAGTATCTTACGTATATTCGAAGCAGGGGCTACATTTCGCGCAGGTACTACTGCGCGAAATGTAGCATCTCAGGCAGCCTCGTAGTTATAAAATAAACCAGATCTAGTTATTCTTGTGGTCTGATAACCAATAAGCCGGCCCTCTAGTTGATTCGGATTCGGCTTGTTTTAGGAGTTCACAACCTTTAGGTGTCGTCATACTTTTAGTAAAATAATAATTTTAGTCAGACAAAAAACGCTAGCTAAGACCCTCGGTACGATTTCTGTATATATGTATATATATACCCACCGTTAAACGGGGTAAATAGAAAAAAAACGATGATTTGTTTACATTGTGGTACATATACATTGTGATGAGTTAAGTTATTGTATTACATATTCTCTTAATTCCTTTTCAGAAAAGCGAATTCGACAAAGTAATAATTCTACAATGGCTGATGATTTAAGAAATTATAAAATGCAGCTTCAACAGGTCAGTTTACACCTTAATGTTATCGAATATTGTTTTTTCTTGGGATAGTCTGCAGATGTTCATGTGGTGTATTTTCTTTCTTAGGTTGAAGCAGCGTTGCTCAACGATGCTGAAAATGAGGAGTTGCTGCAGCTAAAGGCTGACTTGGAGGAAGTAATACAGTTGACACAAGATCTTATAAAAACTCAAGATAGTGACTCCAAAGTGGCCAATATTCATGGTTCTAATAATGATCATGATGTTACAGCGTCACTGTTAACGGCCGAGGAAGAAGAAAGCGCAAGCAAATACCTTTCAAATCGGCAAGTTGGTGACAGGTGCTTGGCTAAACGTGAATCAGATGGACAGTGAGTATCTTTGTGTTGTTGTCTCAGCTGTTTCTGTTGGTGTATTTATAACACCCATAACTATTGTTACAATATATAGATATTTGGTCATAGGGTCCTAAAATAAATGTTTGATAATGTACCTATACAACTCTAACTTACATAAATAAATAGATAGGTATAATATAACTTTCTTTAAAAAAAAATACCAAATACACAAAATAAACCAAAAGGATGTTTGTGGCACCATTCAAAATGCTTCAAGACTTAGGTAGTAGAAGCCATAGGGTAGTAGCCAGTAAGTAGTGTCGTGGAAGGAATAAAAGAGAGGTCAGTCAAAAAACAAAAACCTCTTGCTTACTCGTGCTCTTTTATCAGTATATTTTCTTCTTCTTTGTTTTGTGTGTACATAAATTAATGAATAAATAATTCATTGGCGAGTTACAAACTAGATCAATACAAAGTACGAGTAGTAAGAGTGAGCTAAAGCTGTCTCACAAGGCAATCTATTAATTAGAAGTCTGCACACCCTCGCTAGTCTTGTCTCGAAGTCAATCTGCTAGCGAGTAGATATTACAGGAGTCACAGTAGCTGAGTGGGATTTTTAGTCTATACCAATATTATAAAGAGGAAAGATTTTTTGTTTGTTTGATTGTTTGTACCGAATAGGCTCAAAAACTACTGGACCGATTTCAAAAATTCTTTCACCGTTGGGAAGCTACTCTATCCCCGGGTGACATAGGCTACATTTTATCCCTGTATTCCCACGGGAACGGGAACTACGCGTGTGAAACCGCGAGGCATCCTCTAGTATTTGATAACATTATCTAAAAATATTAAACTTATATTTGCCTTTTCCTTTCTGACTTTGTAAATCAAATTGCAGTTTAGCCCTTCTTAAACCACAAAATAGCTCCTATAGGCAAAGCTAGTGATACATATTTTAAGCAAATTAATTAATACGAACTTTGGCTTTGCATTTGACTGTATTATTGTAGGCGATTGATTACTGTAAACTACATTGTCAAATTTCTTTACAGATTTTACGAAGGTGTCATTGAAGATGTTACAGAGAATCTGAGAGTAAAGTTAGATGGCTGTGCAACCGCCGAAGTGGTATCTATGAATGAAGCCAATACCATACCTGGCACCTCACTGAAGAGACCTCACAGTAGTGATGAAAGCAAGTAAGTAACTTATTAAGTTCCCATAGCCAAATGTGTAATGGTTTTTTGAGTGCCCCCAGTTCTGATTTTATAACCACTAACTCACAGCCTCTCTTACCTACCTAAATACCTATATTATTACCCTTGTTTTTAAATATCTTGATGGTGTTTAGCAATTTGATTAAAAGTCTAATTTTTTATTTTTCTTTTATAAATAAGGCCCTTTATTGTTACAGACATGGCAAAGGTGACAATAGAGAGTATCTCAAACAGAAAAGGCAGAAGAAACAAAAGAGATTTAAACAAATTGAAGAAGAAAGAGAAAGTGGAAAGAACAAATGGCTAAACTTTCACACTAATGCTGCAAAAAAACCTGGAGTAAGGACAAAGAGCATATTTGCTACACCTGACAACTTATCTGGAAGAGTTGGCATCGGCACTTGTGGGATATCAGGGAAACCCATGACAGAATATACCCCTGGAGAAAAGTGGAAGAAAGGTGCTTGCTATAAAGTTATATTGTAATATGTAAACGTAACCACTGTTTTTATTGTCCATAATGTCTGGGAAGTTAACGGCGTCCTGAAATACAGGCTCGGCCTAGCTCAGGCGCAGTTGCCAATTTGCGTAATACTTGTACATATGTTAAATTAATTATTAGCTTTAACTGATTATAGTTCTCAAATTGTATTTTTTTTTGGTTTGGTGAAATAAATAATATTTGTTTTGAAATAAATAAATAATATTTTAAAATTTATACTTTCTATAATTTAGTACAAGTTAGTTATATTTTTACCCTTGTGTATATATTTAAAAGATACGTTATTTAATATTCTACCATTTTTAATAATGGTTAAGGTACTTCGATTAAAATTTCAGGATTTTATGGAAAAAAAATTAAGCATAGACGGAAACCGTATATGAATTAACTTTTAATTTATGAGTAAAAACTGAAAAAAATAGAAAAGTCATTTAATTTGTGTTTATAAACTTGAAGTTAGTAGTCTGAGAAAGCGCCCATGATGTTCATAACACATCGGCAACGATTCGGCATGCTCAGAACAAGGTTGTCAATGTCTTGCTGCGGAATATTGTCCCATGTCCTTCTGAGGTGCGCAATAAGTTGATCTTCTGTACCCAGATTTTCAGGAACTTCCTTCAGAGCTCTTCTTTGCAGCATATCCCACGCATGCTCAATGGGATTTAGATCTGGCGATTGAGCAGGCCAGTCTAAGGCCCTAACATTGTGTGTATGTAACCAAGCTGCTACCGTTCTCGCCGTGTGTGCCCGGGCATTGTCGTGCATGAGCAGGAAATCTTGCCCCATTTGTGTTCTGTGGGGCAAGATTACGGGCCCCAGCACCTGTTGGACGTATCGTTCTGCCGTCATATTGGCCCGCACCCAAACGAGATCCGTCCGTCCTCCAAGACGAATTCCTGCCCAAACCATAATTGTTCCTCCTTGGTATGAGTGAACTTCCTGAGGGTTCTGAAGACGGCTCCTTCGTCCAGGAACTCGCCAAACACGCGTCCTTCGTGAATCTGGATGGAAGCCGAACCTGGATTCATCTGTGAACAGCACATTGGACCATTGCTCACGGCCCCAGTCCACGTGGTTCCGAACCCATTATAATCGTCGTCCACGATTGCCTCTCCGTAAAGGTGGGACCCGGAGTGGTCTACGAGAGCGTAGATTGCTTTCATGCAGTCGCCTTCTTACAGTTTGGTCACTCACAAGCACTTGGTGTTCCACTCGCAGCCTTTGGACCAATTGAGTCGCCGTTGCATTTGGTTGAGCTTTCACAGTAATTTGCAAAAATCTGTCTTGTCTGGGGGTAGTGATGCGACTTGGCCCCCGGTGCCTCTCCGCTACTTCACCTGTGGCACGATAGCGTGTCCACAATCTTGAAATTACATTTTGGTGGGTCCCTATGGCCTCAGCAACATTACGCTGAACAGACCCAGCTTCCAGCATTCCCACAGCTCGTAACATCTCCGCCCTCGTCAAATGTTGGCGTTGCATGGCTACAATACCTTAATTTTAACTTTATCTTTCGTTTAAAAATGAAAAAAAAACTGTAACTAAACGTAATTCGTATTGTTTTCTAAATTTCGCACAAATGAAAATTCCCTCTCCTACACATCAAGACATTTTTATGCCACCGAAACAAAAGAATTTTCAAAAATTTTAATTTGGAATTAGTCTGAGATAAATTACAAATAAATCGGTGTATAAAAGATTCCAATGCGGCCAGTACTTTTCGAGTTATATAATTGAGTATGAAATATCCCTAGACCGTGTTGATGTGTGTACTTGTGTTACAATAAACAACTTAAAAATATTTGACGACTTTTATTTTTTCTCTTCTGTTGATTTTGCTAGTGTCCCTACACAAACAACACAAAACAACAACTGACAATACACAACGGTATTCATTGCATCATTTGCAACCCTTGGGAAGTGTTGAAACTAATGTTGATTATTCAATACGCTGTGTTTTTCCATTCAGCCCAACATGTGAATATTTTGTACAGTCCTTAGGATAACACATTTTACTTATTATTCTAAGTACCTACTTCATTTCATTTAGATATATTCAATTGTAGGTTTCATTGGTTGGAAAAAATAATAAATAGTAATTTAAAATACAGATAAGTTTTGTACATGTCGGGGAGAGTGGAACAAAAATGCCATGTATTCGAACTGATTGTTATTATAGCTAGTTGGGATAGATGGAACATATCGTTTCACCATCACAGAAATAGTATGGTTCAATAATTGATCATCCTCGGGCCCTAACCGCATTTAATTGGGGTTGGCGTCAAACGTCTGTTTATTGCAAACATTACATAAGCTGCACCAGTTCATTCACATTTCAGTTAAGTTATGTTAAGTCTAAGTCCTTATACAGGGGGCGAGTATATTGCCATCAACCGGGCACAAATACAGAAGCCGGTTTACTACTAGCAAATGGCACATGGAAAACCCATATCGGGTTTTCCATGTGCTTTGCTAAACTTTGCTCGAGCCGGGAATCGAACTCAGGACCTCATACCAGAAGTTGCACTTTCTACCACAAACTCAACCAACAAGGCAAACAATCATCTATTATTTGTCGTCATCTCTCATAGATAACTCTCTTCCAGCCTAGGCCAGTTTCTAAAATCGACAGACCAGCCATTTTAGTCGTTCTATTGTCTGTAATATAGACGTTAGGCAACCCTATTATATCTTGCGTTTCTTTCTTCTATCCATATTACCACCCTTACGTCATTTCCGTCATTCCCCCATCTCCCCGTCCCCATCGCATCCCCTGACCGGCCCATTCCATGACAACCGATTTCCGGCAATAGAATTTGTGTGGCAACTATGAGGCGGTAACGTCTTTATTCAAAAGTAGCTGACCTGACAGAAGTCTTTGTTCCCTGATAGCTACAACCTAGGGGTCTTTAAGTCAAGAGTGAATAGGTTTCTTCTAGGCAAGCGTGCTTCACCGTAGACCACATCATCGCTTAACATAATTGATGTAGGTATGGTTGTATTTTTTCTTTCCGATTGTTATATGACATTTGTAATTCGTGGATTTTTGTTATTGATTTTGTATAATAATTTAATAATAATAATGAAATTAAGTTTTCTTTCTTTTTATGCATGCCTATTTAGTTTTACCTGAAAGATTTAATAATGTAAAATTGAATTAATTAAGAAACGAATTGGAAGCGCACGTTGCATTTGTTTTGTAAAATGGTTTTGTATTCTGTGGAAAATGTAATTGGTTATACATTTGTTATGCTCTGTTGATCAAATTTTATTTTATTACTGTAATGTGTAACCGTTTGTTTTCCCAAATAAATAAATAAACATCTGGCGAGATGGTGGTCAAACGCGAGCCTATAGATTATAAAAAAAAGAAGTCTTGTCCAATCTGATTTCATACAAAAATCCCATTTAGAAAAGCACTTTCCCTTTTTCATTTGTTATTTCAAGGGTAAACAAGTAAAATTTCAAAATTTAAAAAACCCCCGACACATTTTTCTTGCGAAAACATTCCGATTCAAACAGTAAAACACCCATAACTTTTGACCGGCTGAACCGATTTTATTCAAACATAGCTAAGAACACTCTCGACACAATCACCTTTCAAACAAAAAAAACTAAATCAAAATCGGTTCATCCGTTGCGGCGCTATGATGCCACAGACAGACACACAGATACACAGCTACACAGCAACACACGTCAAACTTATAACACCCCTCTACACAGATACACAGACACACAGACACACAGATACACAGCAACACACGTCAAACTTATTACACCCTTCTTTTTCCGTCGGGGGTTAAAAATCAATTTGACTTCCAAAACAAGTAAAATTTAAAAATTTAAAAAACCCCCGACACATTTATCTTGCGAAAACATCCCGATTCAAACAGTAAAACGCCCATAACTTTTGAACGGCTGAACCGTTTTTTTTTAAACATAGCTAAGAACACTCTCGACACAATCACCTTTCCAACAAAAAAAACTAAATCAAAATCGGTTCATCCGTTGAGGCGCTATGATGCCACAGACAGACACACAGATACACAGATACACAGATACACAGATACACAGATACACAGATACACAGATACACAGATACACAGACACACAGATACACAGATACACAGCAACACACCTCAAACTTATAACACCCCTCTTTTTCCGTCGGGGGTTAAAAATAACACTGCAAAGCGAAAAATAACTTTCTTTTCCGAAGTCGGTGTCTTTGGTACCTATTGTTTTCCGTGTTTCGACACCGACTTCGGAAAATAAACTTATTTTTCGCTTTGCAGTGTCACACTTCCCTCCGCGCGCTCGCATTCGTTAGCGGTGATCTGTTATAAGTTTGAGGTGTGTTGCTGTGTATCTGTGTGTCTGTGTATCTGTGTATATGTGTGTCTGCCTGTGGCATCATAGCGCCTCAACGGATGAACCGATTTTAATTTAGTTTTTTTGTTTGAAAGGTGATTTTATCGAGAGTGTTCTTAGCTAAGTTTGAATATAATCGGTTCAGCCGTTCAAAAGTTATGCGCGTTTTACTGTTTAGATCGTGATGTTTTCGCAAGATAAATGTGTCGGGGGTTTTTTAAATTTTGAAATTTTACTTGTTTAATTGCAATTGTCGTGTTCCGAAATTTATTGCCGGCTTATGAGTTGCTGTCAATTGTGTATCATTGTGATAAGTGCTGGTATCGTAAATTTTTAAACGTGTTTACGTCCGTTTTTACCAGACTGCCGAAGGAGGGTAATGTGTTTATCAGTCTATGTATGTA
Organism: Orthosia cruda; assembly: GCA_964057195.1. Classification (NCBI taxonomy): domain Eukaryota; kingdom Metazoa; phylum Arthropoda; class Insecta; order Lepidoptera; family Noctuidae; genus Orthosia; species Orthosia cruda. Next base: position 42,075,145 of record OZ059836.1, read on the forward strand.
TATTTGTTCCTATGTGGCGTTCTAGAGACCAAACGCGTTTTCCGATTTTGATGATTTTCGATTTTCGTCAATCGATTCGTCTTAACTCTGCGAGTGTCACTGGCTACATAAAAATTGGAAAGAAAAAATGGCGGATTTTAGGCGCCATATTGTGGGAGAAAAAAAAACATTGTGTAGGTTTTTGTTTTTTTTTCCTGCCAATCCCCTCATGTGGGATATCAAAATAAAGGGTTTTAAGAGGAGATTTCAAAAATATATAACACTTATATGTTTGAATGTATTAAAAAAAAATTACTAAAAAGTTGTAAATAAAAAAAGATAATTAAAAAAATCAAAAAACTTTACTGCATAAAAATTGTACTAAAAAGACGTAAACAAGAAGGAAATCATGCTGTGCAGTCGGAGGATACATCTGGTTTTGGTCAGCCAGCTCGCGATAATGTCTCTAAAAAAATAATCCTGTTTGTCATACTGGTTTGATAATCTGGTGTGACTACCAGTCGGCAAGGTTGGAAAACCCTTTAGTATAACTAGGACAGCACTAGTTAGGAATAAATGGTGTGGAAAAATCAGTGGTGTGACAAACGAGAAAAAAAATCCTGTTTGTCACACTGGTGTGATAACTTGGTGTAACTATGAGTCAGCAACGATTATTTTATTCTCTCGATTTTTTTTAAATAAGGGCGGGTAGCTGTTGAAATGAAATAAAAGAAGCTGTGTGGAAGGTATTAACAAAATTCTTTTTTTTATTTGATAGGCCCACTAAGTGTGCCATTAAGTGTGGAATATGATATGACATCGTTCAAATGCCAGCCTCGGCTATTACAGTGGCACGGATCCGAGTGGTCCAATTTTTAATAACTCTTCTGGATAGATCCGGCTGAATTTGATCAATGGCCTGTGTGTGTTCACCTTTAGGGCATCGGTCGATTGTGGTTTGTTTGCATATACCTGCGACTTCAAAAAACCCTACAAGAAAAGGTCTAGCGGTGTCAAATCGCATGACCTTGGTGGCAAATTCACATCACTCCTGCGAGAGATAACCATACGCTCAAATCACTCATGCAGATTTTTTATCATTCGAACGTGCTGTTCAATCGTGTAACTTGCCATGGTGATTTGGCATATATATATAACTGAATAATACATTTTTAACATTATTATTCAATCAAAAGGAAATTGATATCAAAAAAAAGAAGGGTCGACCATATCCTTGAAACATTGCGTTAAAAACGGAATAAAAACTAAAAGTAGAAAAATCAAAATAGTCGACAAAGAACGAAAGTCGGTAAACGCCGTTCAGCAGATCGACTTTATTAGAATATATAGGTACTGCACTAGCAATTATCGTATACATGATGTGGAAAAATCTGTGAAGTGACAAACGAGAAAAAAACCTGTTTTTCACACTGGTGTGACTACGAGTCAGCAACGAAACATAAAGGACAAACATTATCCTGAATTCGAACCCATATTCCCAAACTAACTTTATATACCGGTATAAACCGGTTGCAAAATATATAAGCATACGTGCATACTAGTATTATAATATCTAATTTATAAAGCATATCGCCGTTTTCTTCTAAAATCTTCAAATGAGTCATGATAATTATGAGAAAACGTAGAGTTGCGGCGAAAAACGCGCTAGAGACCGTACTCCACCACGGCAGGAAGGAAGCGCGGGCGATGCGCGGGCGTGCCTCGTCGCTCTATGTGTGGTTAGTATTAATAACTTATAGAAATGGTTTATTATAAAAAAAGCTATTACTGTTTGTTTACAAAGAAAATGAAAATGTTGTAGACCTCGTTTAACATCTTCTCCTAGCCTCTTTATTAAAATAGGAGGTGAGACAATTAATAAACAGCATGCCTTCCCCTTTTATTCATGATTAAAGAGCATATTATTGCAAAAATACCCAAATAAATACGGAAAATTATTGACGTGAAATGTCTGACCGAAAAAATGTCAGTGAGATAGTTTTCGACGTGCTTTCGTCACACCTAGCGTAAAATTCGATACTACATGTCAAAAAAACTTTTTTACAAAAAAATACTACCGACTTCCAAATAAGAAAACTACAAAGTGAAAAATAACTTTATTTTTGGAAGTCGGTGTCTCTGGTAGGTACCATTTTTTTGCGTTATGGACACCGACTTCCAAAAATAAAGTTATTTTTCACTTTGTAGTTTTCTTATTTGGAAGTCGGTAGTATTTTTTTGTAAAAATGTTTTTTTTTTTCACTTTTTAGTTTTACCTACCAAATAGGCAAGTTGTTAAGTAAGGTACCTATAATGCCAGAATAGATTACCCCAATATCATGAAACTGAACATAACCGGTGAAATGAGAGTGTACCAAGGTGAACTGTACACATCTGCGTACCCCTTTAGAGCGTAATGGCGTGATGTTATGTTATGAAATGGTATAAACAATAAACAGACATGCGATTGCAGCAATCCCGAGGGATTTGCCGTCATTTATTGAAGAGTTCTGTTGTATATGTCCGAAGTCCTTCATCAGATCTTCACCAAATAAAAAAAGAATGGAACCAATTTCAAAACATACTCTTTCAAACAAAAAAAGAATTTTCAAAATCGGTCCACAATTGACGGAGATATCGGTGAACATAAATAAAAAATAAAAAAAACATGCAAGTCGAACATAGAACCTCCTCCTTTTTGGTAAGTCGGTTAAAAATGAAAACTCGTGCTACCGATTCCCATACATTTGGAGCGTTAACGCAACGTAAATACGTGAACTTGATACGAAGACAATTGTTAAAAACTTGTGCTACCGATTTGTTAGTTCTAAATACATGGCGCTGATTAATTTTGCATACAAACATTGTCGGAGGCGATAAGATAACGTAGTCGATCCAATTACGCAGAAACTCGTGCTAGGGCCTCACTTACAAAGTTCGAACGTACACTGGAACAATTACAAAATCCTTCGGATTACGAAGTAAGTTCACGTCTGACAAGTATAACAAATTACGAACAAAAATTTGAAAAACTACAAAACGAAATCGAAGCCGCGGGGGTCAGCTAGTTTATGATTAATGTACGTATCAATGACTCGAAACTAAAAATGGAAGTAGATACAGGAGCTGCTCTGTCATCTTTCTCTCACAAAGATTTAAAAACATTTAACTTTGGATGTAGGATTTACAAAACTAACATTACGATGAGAACATATACAGGAGAAATCTTCGCACCACTCGGAGTGGCATACATTATTACCTGAATGAGTGGCACACGTTACCTGTAAATACAAACACTTGAGGGAGAATTATACATAATCAAACAAGACGTTGATCCTATCTTCGGTCGGGCATGGATACGAGCAATCAACTTGGATCTGCCAAATGTAGTTAATGCTAAAGAACCTCCAAATCTTGATAAGCTACTTTCTGATTACTCGAAGGTATTTGATGGCTCCCTTGGGTGCATATCTGATAACAAAGCTCATTCGACCCTAAAGAAAGAGGTATCACCAATTTTTGTTCAGCCTAGACTTATACCATATGCTCTTAAAAATAAAGTTGATGATGAAATAGTACGACTCTGCGAACAAGGGGTAGTCACAAAAGTTGATAGCTCTGAGTGGGGAACACCAGTGGTTCCTATTGTCAAACCAAATGGCAGTATAAGCTTATGTTTTCGATGATATACTAATTCTAGGACATTCAGAAGAACAACTTCTTTCAAGACTAAGCTTGGTATAAAAAAAAATACAAGAAAAAAATTTGAGCATCAATAAGGATACAATCATGTCATTTTTGTCATTGATAAAAATGGACTGCACAAAAATAGAAACAAGGTAAACGCTATTCTGGATACAAAACACCCCAGCAACATTAACGAACTGCGGACTTTTCTAGGAATAGCTAATTTTTACAATAAGTTCATACCGAATTTAGCTTCAATCTCTAGCTCTCTTAATATACTAGGTCATTAAATACGAATGGACGTGTGTGAAGACAAATTTGACGAAAGTTTCAAGAAAATTAAACAGGAAATCCTCAGTGAGAGAGTTTTAATGCATTTTGACCCTGAGAAACCTTTGGTTCTCGCTACAGATGCTTCGCTTTTTGGACTTGGAGCAGTTCTATCGCATCGATTATGAGACGGATCTGATCGACCTATTGCTTTTGCATCACGTTCATTGACCAGTAGTGAAAATAAATAATATAATAATAGACAATAGGATTTAGAAGAACTACACACAGGACATCTTGGGATAGTAAAAATGAAATCACTGGCGCGTGGATACGTATTCTGGAGAAATTTGGATCAAGACATAGAAGAAATAGTTAAAAGTCTTCGAGAATGTCGATTAAAGCAAAACGAACCTGCATGCGCAGTTCTTCATCATTGGGACTTACCATCAGGCCCATGGCAAAGCGTCCATGTGGATTTTGCTGGGCCGATTAAGGGTTATTCCTTATTTATAATAGTGGATGCTTTTACAAAATGGGTGGAAATTATAGAAACGAAAACAACCACGGCTCATGGTGTATCCGCCAACTTAAAGAACTTTTCGTGCCTTTTGGATTCCCGCTTAACTACTTTAGTATCAGACAACGGTCGACAATTGGTTTCAAATGAATTTGAATCATTCCTTAGAGAAAGCGGAGTTGTTCATAAAACCACAGCCCCTTACGATCCGGTGACGAACGGACAGGCGGAACGATACGTTCAAACAATCAAAAAGCAATACATGTGCAGAGCCAGGCACTTTACAGGAAAAACTGCTGGGTATTAAGGAACGGAGGACACCGAGCAGCAGCACAAATAAAAGTCTATATGAGCTCATGTTTGGCAGGGAGATAATAAACACCCTAAGTTTCAGGCGAGGACGAGGGATGAAAACGTCCGCCGACTGATGTCGCAACGGTACGCTCATTTACTGTTGGGCAGAGAATGCAAATACGCAGTTACACAAACGATCAAATTAAATGGGAATTCGGAACCGTTTTGAGGATGGAGGCCAATGTAACGTAGGATCGGTTCGGGAACAATAATACGCCAAATATTGGAATAACAGTTTATTTTGCGGTACCCCAGAAACACGTCACAATAAAAATTGTAGATTATATTAGGGTCGCTGGTTGCAGTTGGCTGGTGAAACTTGATTATGCTATTATTAATTTAAACGTTGAGGGTGGCCGAATAAAAATAAAAACAGTTGGCCTGTCCCTCTGAACGCCGCTGCCTCGTTGTACTGAAAGAAACCGACAAGTCAGCGCACACAATTCACCACTAAACATTATGGGGTCATTTCCTTGAAAGAGGCAACTTACCGTGAGGGATAATGAGCCCAGCTTGGGAACACAATCATGCCAGGGATCACACCACGGCAGCTACATGCAGCTTCTAGGCCGCTTATCCACGACCGGCGCAGACGGGACACGATTGCACTATCAAATAGAAACTGATTCTGGTCAAATTTACAGAAGACATGTTGATCAGGTGATGGTTACCTTAACACCAAGAGAACATCAGTAAACCCGAAACAATCTGCCAACTAGACGATTTGGTACGGTGGTGCCATGTATATGGCCTTCTTTGTTTCACCTACATTTACTTCTTTTTAACCGACTTACCAAAAAGGAGGATATTCTATGTTCGACTTTATGTTGTTTTGTTTTTTGTATCACCAAATATATATTTATATATATATCATATCCCCGTCAGTTGTGGACCGATATTGTTTTTTTTTTTTAGATGGGTATGTTCCGGAATTGGTCCCATTTTAATTTGGTGAACTTCGGAGATATACAACAGAACTCTTCAATGAATAACGGCGAATCTCTTGGGATTGCTGCAATCGCCTGTCTGTTTATTGTTTATACCATTTCATAACATAACATCACACCAGTACGCTCTAAAGGGGTACGCAGATCTCTCATTTCACCGGCTATGTTCAAGTTTCATGTTATTCGGGTAATCTATTCTTGTGTTTTAGGTATCTTACTTTACAACTTGCCTATTAAGTAGGTAAAACTTTAATTCTAATTTTGGAAGCCGGTGTCCATATCGCAAAAAAATGGTACCTACGAAAGATGGTACCTACCATCGGATGCGCTGCGATCGGGGCCAATCACGGCCACTATTACGAAATCTCCGCCTTGGCAAGATATGAACACCTTAGTATCTATGCAAAATGATCCTACAGAAATACTCCTAGCGACGTGCGTAGTACATTATTACCTCAATGCTAGCGACAGCAATTATCAAGACCTCAATCATTACTGAACGAGATGCACAGCTCCTAAACCAGCGTCGGCAATAATGCACTGGACTTATCTCTGGAATTGGAAATAATGAAAATAGCTCAAAGGGCATGCTCTCTATTAAGTGTATGTCGGTAATTAATGACTTCACTTTCGAATCCGACTTTCTTTCGTATTCATCCAAACCAAACGTGTATGCAAAATTTCATCTGTGGAATATTACTGCTTTTAAATTCAGTTGCAAGATTTGACCCGAACACACTTACATACATACATTGCAAGTTAAATAAAAGCTTGTAATAAACGGCAGGTACTGATGAAAATGGTACCATCGAACTGTGCTGATGATGAAGCCGGCAGGTAGGAACTAGAACACCGAAATAAAACAATGTATCCTAGTCGTGTTTGGGCTTATTGGAATGGTCATGAGATGTACTTACTTTGGCTATAAATGTTTTTCATGGTAATCGGAGTTGTGAAAAGTTTTTATTTATCTCTTTTTAGTTGTAATAGGTAACAACTAAAAAGAGATAAATAAAAAACTTTTTAACAAAAAAATCAAACCAACTTCCAAAACAAAACAATACAAAGCGAAAAATAACCTACTCTTCAGAAGTCGTTAGTGTTTTCTTTTGGAAGTCGCTTGATGTTTTTGTAAAAGTTTTTTTATAAACTACAAAATAAGTATGTAAGCAACAATAAATGAAAATACTCATTTAATGAATAGTTTAACATTTATTTATTCATTATACACATGAAATTGAAAGTGTCGGCACCGTGTGGGCGGCGGTGGGCGCGCTCGTCTCACCGACACCACTGACCAGAGACTAGAGAGTGACCAGGGAGTGGAGAGTGACCAGAGACACGCGCCGCACTGGACCCGTGAGCTCCCGCTACAGACTGTGCAAAAATATATAACTGGTGCAGGCGCGGGCCGATCCCCACGATACATCTTTACAACAAACATTATGTATACATATAGCTATCGTAATAAGAATATCTATCTATAACTTTATCAACAAAATAATACGCCAGAAGTGAGGCGCGTCCGCCCGTCCACCCGTCTGCTACTGCGCCTGACGCCTCCCCACTCCTGCTTCCACTACATCACACCATGATATGACATCGCGTTCCACGTCCATCTATACTTAGACATATTTGAACAAAATACTTTTAGTTTTATACACTCTGACTTAACTAGTTTGTAGCAACAGTCAACATCGCCGATGGTGTTAGACAGCTACGAACACGCGGCAGTACGCCGCGAGTCGCCGTGCGACCGCGCCGCGACAAGTGGTGTGCGCACATGATGTCTAGCTCAAGACTCACGAGACATGCTTACTTAGGCATTAATTATCGAGTAACATTGACGAAGTAACAAAAGCAACGATTATCGCGATACAGTCGTTCAAGTTTCGCAGACGCTCTCGCACTCGACAAAGATCTACGAATCTGTTAATTCCTCCACACATACTTACATATACAGTCGCATATCATATAATATATTAACTCGATTACGTACTGCGACATCGTAATCCCGACGAAGTAATCTGATCATTCACGGATATTAATGAATATTACTGCATAGCGAATACTGGACTTTGTCGCCTTCTCTTGAAATATTTTGTACATAAGACATGGTGAGCCCGTGATTCGGAGAGAGGGACGAATCGTTGTGTCCGAATAGCTTATCTGTAGGCGGGCGCGGCCGGCGCCGACTCCCCCAGGAATGGGTTGGAGGGCCGTGGTGCCGGCGCCTGCCCCGGCACGCTCAGCGACTCCGCGCCGCTGTAGCTCTGCGGACAAGCGTGGCGGGTGAGTAGCTGCTGTGGAGCGAGCTAACGAGAGAGCTCTTGGCGAGGGGAGAGGGCCTACCTGTGTGGCGCCATACGAGTCGTGCTGCGCCAGGTCGGCGAGGCGCGTGGAGCTCAGCGCACGCGGCAGCGGGTTGGATGGCACGCCGTGCGGTGCCAGCACGCCCGCCTCGGCAACGGCGCGCGCCTCGTCGTCCACCACGCCGGCCGACACGTCTGGCTCACCGCGGAAGTTGATGAAGGCAAAGACGGCCAGCACCACGGTGCACAGCAGCCCGTAGCCCGCGAACGTGCGCGTGGTGCCCCACTTGGCCACGGCGATGCCGCCCAGCACCGCGCCGCAGCCGCGCCCCAGCCCGTGGTGCAGGCCCTGCAGCACGCCCTGCGCCGAAGAGCGCAGGCGTGGCGGTGCGCCGTGCGCGATGTATGAGCAGCACGCGGCCCACACGGCGGCGTGCGTCACGCCCTGCACGAACTCGAAGGGCAGTACCCACCAAGGGTCACTCAGCCACGCGATGTACAGGAAGCGCAGCACGTTGCCCGCCAGCCCCAGGCACAGCACCTGTTAAACTCGGCAGCTTAGTTCAGCGGAGCGGAGTAGTTCTCAATGAGCCGACTGCAATTAGAGTCGTTAGTGAACATGGTGGTGGTATTCGTTTCATACCTTTACGTGTCCCATCTGCGTGATCAGCTTAAAGCTGAAGAAGTAGGCGAATATCTCCGAGATGTGATTGATGACAGACGCCACTCCGAACAGTGTCGGGGAGCCACCGATATCCTGGGAGAGTGTACGTAGATAATGTTTAGCGTTTGTTGAACAGGTAGGTGCGTGTGAAGAATGCGGCGACGGTGGGGGGACGGGTGTATACCTGCAGGTGCCAGAAGAGGAAGGTGAAGATGAGGCCGATGCCGAAGCCCATGAACCAGGCGACGAAAAGGAACGAGGCCGCCTTCACGTTCTGGAACTGGCGCAGCACCGTGACCCACTCGGGCATCTCGCGCGTGGTCTGTGCGAACACCTTGGCCTGCTCCAGCACGGGCGCGCGCGGTGCCGGCGCGCTGGTGTCCAGCCCCGGCAGCTGCAGCTGCTCCGCCAGCTGCTGCTGCAGCTTCTCCTCGTGCGTGGGCTCGGCGGGCGCGGCCGGCGCCGCCTCCACGGGAGCGAACTCGTACTTAAACCGGATCTGTTGCCCACACACCACATTACTTTATTTTGTTCCATGTCGTAGATAATACTAACAATGCTTCTCCATACTATCACACTAATAAATGCGAAAATTTGTACTTCTTCACGCTCAAACGGCTGAACGAATATGGATGAAATTTGGCACAGCGATAGATTATAGTTAGGAATACCACATAGGATATCTTTTATCCCGGGAATATGTTCCCTCGTGCCACTACGAGTAATGATTTCTCAAGTAAGGCAGCCTACACACCTACAATTTTATTGCGCGATATAAAAAGATGGGATATTCGAAGTAAGTACCTACTAATGTTAAGCAGAAGAAGTCGCAGGCAATAGTTAGGATAGCTAGGATAAATTGGGTCTCGAATAAATTTCAAAGAAAATTACCGCGGCCCTTGCACAAGCAACTGAAAGAACACGGGCGGGTTTTAGCCAGTAAAAGTCTGACATGCCCTTCCGCTTAGAGCAGGAGAATACAAAAAAAATAATTGCAATAGCTAGTGTGGAAATACAAGAGTTCATTTGCACATTTGTCTTATTAATTGTAGATTCTAATAGGATTTTATAGGTATAAAGTATAGGTAACTTTACTACTTGGAGTATAAGTCTTGATTAAAAGCGTACGTAGCTCGGCGTATGCTCTTTACACACACGCTGCAGTAGGTGGGGTTGACGTTTTCCTCACCGCATACTACGGGCTCGTGGAATCTATTTTAAGATACGGCATCATCTTTTGGGGTAACTCGACTCACAGGGAACTAGTTTTCAAACTCAAAAGGGAATCGATCGATGTTTAAACTTAAAACAATTCAGAGCTGCAAGCCTTGCTTTCAAAAACTCAAAATTTTGACATTGCCTTTCCTTTGTATATCCGTTGCAATAGAAAATTAGCTATTTATGCAACTGTTACGTTATGGACGGTCTTTTAATACGAGTGCCATTTTTCGGTACAAGCGTAGCGCGTACCGAAATAGGTGGGCACGAGTTATTAAAAGACCAATAACGTACAGTTGCATACAAGATTTTATCTACGAAGGAAGGAATAAAACACAGATATAGACAAATAAGTATTTCAGGAAGTGTGTTTAAGTACTTCATTTCTCTTACATGTCTTGATTTTTCTGGTAGTAAATTATTTGTAGCCGCAACTGCTCTATTTGTTATATCTGGTGGAGTATTTTCACACTTTTCACTTGAAGTTGAAGACATTTTTAATAAAATTTCACTCAGAAAATTTTTCGCGCGTTCATTTTTTTTTATTTTTTTTTTATTTATTCTTTATTAGGTATAAGGCAAACATCTTGTAGCCGCAACAGCCAAATAATATACGATACTTTTGTTCTTAACTTGTTCCATTTTTAAAAACATCATTTACATTGTCTCGATTTCGAAGTAATATTCTAGGTACCTGGCTGTATGTTCAGAATGTCTTTGCTTGTGTTTTAGAATTTATGACGATTCGCATAATGCAACCCGATGTATTTATGGGTATCATAATGAAACCGCTGTCAATTTTATAATTCGAATATAACGAAACCGAAGTAGATAATAGTATATTATGCAACTAGTGAATACAAGACGGATTTAATACGAGGGCCGTAGATGAATCACAAGTAAGTGAAGGATTCTAACGACTGAATCACGACCGTAGGGAGTGATTCATGATGATTGAATCACGAGCATAGCGAGTGATTCAAGTGTTAGAATCATGAGCGACGCGAGTGATTCATGGCCCTCGATATAAATCCGTTTTATTCAAGAGTTGCATACTATATTTTATCTACTCTCATATCGTAATATTCGAATTATAAAATTCAAAACGAGTTTATATTGGCATACTTTATAAACACAATACCGAAATTTAAAAATAGAATCTGTACGGGTAAGGTACATTTAAATGATAAACTGATTTAATTGCAAATAATGTATTGATATAAACACCCGAAAAACTGATATATGATCGACCCGCGGCGAATGAGTCAACCCAACAACGATGCTATGCAACTACTACTTTTACTGTAATGTGTGTTTTTTATTCATTCGCTGCGCGTCGATGTCAGCATAAAATGATACTATTGATATGTACGGGTTTGCTCGTACATGCTCCCCGAGGAAAAGATATAAAGACAATGTGAGAAGAAACAAATAATTATAATAAATGATTTGATATTAACCTAATTTCTTAGTGTCTCTATGTTAACACACTGTTCACAAATTTGAAATGCTTGTGTAAGAACCTAACATAGGGGAGGTGGCTTTATCTAACACTCGCGCACTTGTTACCACCTTCGCTCTTTCATTGTCACACTGGTACACTACACTATCACCAACACACGCACGTTGCGTGGCCGGGCATGCGCCGCCGCCGGGCACGCCAGCTGCTGCGGGCATCGCCGGCGCTGGTGCGGGGGCGCAGCGCGTGCGCGCGCGCCGCCACGCGAACACTCCGAGACATGCTGCTACCACACCGATCGTAGAGTAGATCGCGGTGTAATGGTGAATGTCATGAGATGACAGATTGTCAAATAACAATCCACTCTCTTTCATGATTCTGATTTTTTCCTCAATCGTTTTAAGCTCTCGATCGCTCTGTATGCTGGAGTCGTTCAAGACATCTTGAGGAATAGACACGTTTATAACGTGGTTTATGGATGCAATGACTGGTGAGTATAGGTTAGCACTAATACTAACATCGCTCTTTCTTTGTTGATGCGCAATTACTTCAAAATTATCTGATTTGATTATGCAGCCGTAATCTATAGTTATAAGTCCGGAGTGAGTCAGCTGATGCGCGGTAACTTGATCTCCACATACTGTTCGTAGGTTACATTGACCGCAGCAAAAATAGATATAATTGTTGATAGAATGGCTTTCCATCCATAGATTTTTACAGGGATCGACGTTGACTTCACACGCTGATGACTTTGATTGGCAGAAGTCTTTATCTCTGCTTAATTTATAGATAGGAGAATGAATATAGCACAGATGTACATTTGTCACTAGACATGAATCTATGATATTTTCTGTTATCATAATGTATGCATCCTTTTTCAGGTTCACAGCTATGAAATCTGACACTGGTTTAATTGAAAGCATTGTGTCGTTGGGTTTCTCTGTAGGAATTGGTATAAGCTTGAATATTTCATAGGTGTCTCTGCTAATCAAGGGTATTTGTACTTCAAATATTGAGTAATTTTTAAGCATTCTTGCTTTGACCCGTAGAAGTTTAAAAAGTTGTGCAAGATCTGCATGAATGTTTTCTACAGGTAACGTGATGTCATTAGACAAATGACTAGCAATTATGCTCAGCTGATCCTGTAATTGTTCTGCTGTTATTAAATGTGGATTAAATCGACCATGATAGATGTCTGTGATAGTGTCCACTAAAGCATTCTGTAAATCTTTCAAGTCGCGTAATAGATTGCTGGCGACCACAGCTCCCATAGAAACTTCACTTACTCTCGAAATATTTTGAGTTGCAGCCTTTAATACTTCTAATGTATTTTCGATGTTTGCAAACTGCTGATGAATCATTTTATGTTGTTTATGCATTGTAGCCTCCGTCCTCTTTAAGAGACTGAATTCTGCTTCTATGACCGAAGTTTGATTTTGCCAATATGATACAATATGCTTTTGATTTTTACGAAGAAGAGTGATATCTTTCTCGTATTGTTCTGCGAATCGAGCGTCCAATACACCGAAGAGGCCATTTGCTATGTAACCGACACCGTCGATAAGACCTCGCCGCCACCTGTTCGCTTGCTTTGCAAAATGCTGACTGAGTAACATATGATTATTGTAATCGAGTTCATTGTACCCATGACGTAGTTGCAATGTCCTTTGCTTGATTTGACGTAAATATGACCGGTAAAATCTACGCCTGTGTGTGAAAAGGGACGGGATGGATTACTTCTGGCCTCCGGCAAGTGCCCCATAATTTGCTGTTGGCAGTGTGGATTTTGTTTTCTACATGTTACGCACCGACGAAGCTGCCTCTTTGTAGCGACGTTCCCTCCTAGAATCCAGTATTTTTGTCTGATAAAACCCAATGTCAGCCGGGCTCCGGCATGTAACATGGTTAGATGTGCGTCCTCTATTATTAATTCTGTCAGACGTCCACTGTGCGGCAGAATAATAGGGTGCTGCATGTCATGGCTGATATGTGCCTTTTTTAGTCTCCCTCCGACTCTTAAGATATCATTTTGATCGAGGTAAGGGTTTAATTTTAACAATTTGCTTTTTAAATTTATCTTTCCCTCTTGCTTTAAACATCTTATTTCATTCGCGAACTCTTCTTGCTGTACTTGCTTGAAAATTTTTTGCTTTGCTTGACTGATTTCGGATAATGATAGATAATGCTTTTTTGCTTTTCTTTTGTACGTCGTAATCTTCATAACTAATGCTAGAATACGTGCAATTTTGTTGACTGATTGATATTTGTTTAACAGGTCTGTAATGATGCTTGATTCATGCTTTGTAGCAATATGAACGTCTTCTTGCTTCTTTATTTCCTCGTTTGTTGATTCATAGATTGCTTGATATCCTTTCGTTGCTTCAAAGGATTGTAACCATGTTGGTCCTTGCCACCACAAACGATACTCATTCAATTGAGCCACTGTGAGTCCTCTGCTTCCACAGTCAGCGGGATTTTCGCTTGATTTTACATATCGCCAAGATTGTGGTTTAATGCTATCTGTAATTTGTATTGTTCTATTTGCTACGAACGTTTTCCATCGACTTGGATTTCCTTGAAGCCATCCCAGTACGGCAGTAGAGTCACTCCAACCAAATATATGTAGGTCATGACCTGCTAAACATTGCTTGACTTTGGTCATAAGTTTGGCCAGCAACAGTGCTCCACATAGTTCCAATCGAGGTAGTGATATTTGTTTTTTCGTAGGAACTAATTTTGATTTAGCTGCTACTAATATTGTTGATGGATTGTTTCTTACCCTGCAGTAAATGACGCATGCATATGCTTTTGTTGATGCGTCACAAAAGCCGTGTAACTCTACACTACTCGCTGTTTCCGTACCGTACCATCTTGGTATATTGAACTGATTGATACTTTCTAATTCTTCCCTGGTTTTGATCCATTCCTTGCTGATTTTATCTGGTACTTGTTCATCCCACTGAAGATTGGATAACCATGTTTCTTGAAATAAAATCTTCAATTTTGTTGTTACTGGCACGATCCATCCCAATGGGTCAAATATTTTAGACATGTCTGATAGTATGATTCTTTTAGTGATATTAGTGCTTGATGGTTCAATTTTTGATATAAATGTGAAGTTATGTGTAGGGTTCCAACGAAGTCCTAATGTCTTAGTTAATCCTGCTTGATTAAAACTCTTGCTTTCTTGTTTATAATACTCATGATCTTCTAGTTGCAGCAGACGACTGTCGTTTGATGTCCACTTTCTCAAGTTGAAGCCTCCTAATTTCAGCAGATTCATCAAATCTTGCTGCAACTGTTGTGCTGTTGATAGGGAGCAGGCTCCATGAACCAGATCGTCCATGTAGAAAGATTCTTCGATGACCTTGGCGGCTTCTGGGAATTTATCCCGTTCATCAGCCGCTAATTGTCTTAATGTCATCATTGCAAGAAATGGAGCAGGTTTTGTGCCGTACGTCACGGTTGTCAATTGATATTCTACTATTTTTTGTAAAGGTTGATCTTCTGGGTGTACCCAAATCTGCCTAAACATTTTTACTATATCAGCCGTGAATGCGAACTGATATTGTCTCCATTTAATGATAAGAGACTGAAGGTCTTGCTGTAAATTGGGCCCCGTGTACATCAGGTCATTTAAACTTTTATTTGTAGATGTTTTTGCTGAAGCATTGTAAACAACTCTTAATGCAGTCGTTGCACTTTCTTCGCGCAATACGCAATGATGCGGTAGGAAGCATTCCAGTGTCTGGTTGCGAGGTGAAGGTTTCATGTGACCTAAGTTTTTGTATTCGGTAATGAATGACTTGTATGCGTTGAATAAAGAATTGTTTTTATGCAATTTCTTTTCTAAATGTATGAATTGAGCAACAGCCTTATTTTTGGACTGCCCCAATTTCTCCTCAAATTGTGGTATAAGTGGAAGCCTCACTTGGTATTTTCCGTCTTCCAAACGATTAGTTGTTGCTTTGTAGTACTGAATGCACTCTTGATCTTCTGATGATAGTGATTTTACTTCTATAACATCTTCCATCTCCCAGAATTGTTCTATACTATCCAAATCAAATTGCACGACGTTGCATATTAGTTTAGTTTTGATATTTCCACATAATATCCAACCCAGATACGTTTCTTGAACAAGCGGAAGTGATTCGCTTAATCTGCACATGCCCGTTAAAAGAATATTCGAATATACGTCCGCACCCAATAAAATGTCTATGGGTCGGCTGATGTTATACTCAGGATCTGCTAATTCTAAATTATCCAGAAATTTGCATACTATTTTCGGGAATGAGTATGATGGTAAATGTTTTGTTAGGTTATTCATGATGTAAACATCGATATTAAATTGATATAGTCTGATTTTTAAGTTTGACATACAGTTCAGGTTGATAATTCCTTTGCAACTGTTTTCTTTTTGCCCTATGCCTGTGATAATGCCGTCACACCTGGAACGCTTCAAACCTAATTGCTGAGCAGCGTTTTCTGTGATGAGAGACATTTGTGAGCCCTGATCAATAAGTGCTCGCAGGATCAGATATGTGCCATCTGCTTTCTGAACCTTTAGCAGTGCAGTTGAAAGCAAAGTTTCTTGCATCATATTATTATATTGTTGTGTCACGTGCGTGTTGCCTTGATTTGCACGTTCCTGATTATAACGGATGTTGTTTTGCTGTGTAGAAGGCGTCGAATTACTTCCATGTTTTGATAGTTCCTTTGAATACGATTCATGAAGCAATGTGTTGTGAAATTCATTGCATTCGAGGCAACGCTTTTTTGATAAGCATTCTTTTCCTCTATGATCATATAAGCAGTTTTGACAATAATTCAAGTTAGTAACACATTGCTTTTTCTTCATTGGGGAAAAGTCAGCAAATTGTTTGCATAAAAATATTGCATGGGCATCATTGCAGACTGGACAGTTTGGCCGATTGTTTTGCAATTTCCTGTAACTTGGTGATTGCGAAATAGCCTTGTTGCTTGAATATGACTGCTTGAAATGATAATGTTTTGATTCTGATGGTTTATTGGTGTTCGAAGAAAAGGGTTTTTGATGATTGATCTCCTGTTTTCTTCTACTTGCTTCCATGCTCGTGAACTTCCCCTCTAGAAAGGCTAGAAATTCATTCAATTCGAGTAATTCTCGAGGTTGTTTGATAGCTGCGTTGTATTCGCTGAACGTGTCTGAATCCAATTTCTGACACAGGATGTGCACGATCAACGGATCCCATGACTTCACGTCTACGCCGAGAGTCTGTATGGCGTTCATCGTTTCAAGTGCAGTATCATGGATTCGTTTGATATGATTAATTGATGCTTGCTGTGAAATGGGCATATTTAATAAAATGTTAATATGCGATGTAAATATCATCCTTTTGTTGTCATAACGATGGCTTAAGATGTCCCAACTTATGATGTAGTTGTCCGAGCTGATCGGAAGATGCTGTATGAGACGCTCTGCTTCACCTTTTACTTTCGATTTGAGGAACTGCATCTTCTGAGCTCCAGATAATGACGGGTTGCTATGAACTGCTTCTGTGAAGAGATCCTTAAAAGATGTCCACTGATGGTAATTACCGCTGAATGTAGGTATTTCTATTTTTGGCGTAGTATGCTTTCTATGTGAAATGGACGACATCTTCTTGTTGATTGCTTTGATAGCAGCATTGTATGTGTTTTCGTATTTGAGGTACATACGATGATACTCTTGATTTCGGTCTCCCAGCTCACTGTCTAAGTCCCAGTGCTGAGTGTCAATCTTCGCCCAGCGAGACATTACCATGCTCAACAGATGATCGAATTCCCATTTCTCCGTTACAGTATCCATGTCGATACTTGAAACAGTATGTTCAAAAGCCTTGAAGTTGGTCATCTGTTTCCTCATCATCTCATCGGTCTTGCTGTTTGATCCCTGAGACTTTAAAGATTGACCCGAAGTTTGCTGTACGGTGCTTGAGGTAGCTAAAGGAGTAGCAGGCTTTAGAAGCGGTGTTGATGGTCTTTCCTCTGTTGGCGGATGATTCTGAATAACCGCTCTGATTTTCTCATATCTCTCCTTCACAGTGTCAAATTGCTTCGAAGTGAAGTAAGTATGCGATCTGGCATATTCGATGCTACACAATCTTATATGATTCGATTGATACTCTTGCCAGCATGCATCCAAATTCTCTAACCATCGGCGTATGTAGTCCGAGGTTTTGCGATCGGAGTGGTCCTTTTTGAAGTTGGTGTAAACTTGCTCTATCTGATTGAGTAGCTGCTGTTGTTGGGCGAGAACGTCCTCCATTGAAGACATATTGTTGATGGAAATGATAATAAATGAAACGATCTTACTTGATTGTCCAAGCGGGAGCTTTGTTGCTCACGAAATGCGGATCCCTGTTGATCCCTGCTGATTGCTGTTGCTGCTGCTATGTACTGCACTCTTGCTGGCAGTACAAAACACCCTCACTGCTAGTTCGTTTGACGTCACTAGTGAAATACTTTACAGTACTTGATTGCTACACTGTGATGTACACACGCGACATCCGGCTCGAAGGACCAAAAATGTACGGGTAAGGTACATTTAAATGATAAACTGATTTAATTGCAAATAATGTATTGATATAAACACCCGAAAAACTGATATATGATCGACCCGCGGCGAATGAGTCAACCCAACAACGATGCTATGCAACTACTACTTTTACTGTAATGTGTGTTTTTTATTCATTCGCTGCGCGTCGATGTCAGCATAAAATGATACTATTGATATGTACGGGTTTGCTCGTACAGAATCTTATTATAACACTATTTCTCTAACAAAATAATGCTATAAAACAATTTTTTTTCTATTACGATACAGGACAAATCCAAGAAGTTAATCACTTAGGAGTTTCCATCAATATTTTTTTGTAATGCCATTTTATAGTACCTATTATAAAAAGATTTGATTCCAATTTTAAATTGTCTATGACAATGCCCGCTTTAGACTTAGCACGCACTGCGATTTTTATTCGCGCGAATTTTGTTTCCTTCTACCTGTTCATAGAGCTCAAAATATTCGGGCGAATAAAATGCGCGCCGTGGTGCGGTGGATTCTGTGGCAAAACACGGATTTCTTGCGGTATTATTTCCGCACAATTTCTTTACCGCAATGCGAACAACTTCATACAATTCCATAGGTCGCAGAATGGGCGGAAAAAATCGCGCGAATAAATATCGCAGTGCGTGCTAAGCCTTAGCGCATGCGCGGTTAATGCGGTGATGTGCTGGGTTTTGGCGCCATTCATACGTTTTGCAAGTTTTCCTGTACTGAATTTCATGAGTTATTTAAATTATTGTTTAAAAATGTCGGATATCAGTGAATGTGAAGAAAATTTGACTTCGCCCGATATTTTAGATGCGGCGAAGGAAATTACTCTTAACTTATTACCAGCAAAGGCGAGAAAAGTATATGACAAATGCTATCACGATTTTATGGCATGGAAAATGCAAAAAGAGGTATTTAGTAGGTTCAATCCCAATTTATGAGTGTAGATAAAGTAGTGTATGAAACTGCACATAACTAGGTATTAAAACATTCGTGTGAAAACTATTAAAAACCTCGCCTACGGCTCGGTTTTTAAACACACACTCATGTTTTAATACCCCTCATTATGCAACAGTTTCATAAACTACTATTATACCATGACTACGACAAAAAGAAAGATTGAAGCGGCACAAGGAATAATAATAAATAAATGGGTTTATTACCTTCAAAATTTACAAAAAAATGTGAAACCCTGACCCCTGAGCTAAGTAACAGCACTTCTGTTTCAATCTCTATCACTATCTCTAACTCTGTCTCTGTCTCTAACTCTATCTCAATCTCTAACTCTGTCTCTAACTCTATCTCAAACTCTATCTCTAACTCTATCTCTATCTCTACCTCTATCTCTATCACTAACTCTACCTCTATCTCTATCTCTAACTCTAACTCTATCTCTAACTCTAACTCTATCTCTACCTCTATCTCTAACTCTATCTCTACCTCTATCTCTGACTCTATCTCTACCTCTATCTCTAACTCTAACTCTACCTCTAACTCTATCTCTAACTATCCCTATCTCTATCTCTATCTCTAACACTATCTCTATCTCTACCTCTATCTCTAACTCTATTTCTACCTGTATCTCTAACTCTATCTCTAACTCTCCCTATCTCTAACTCTCCCTATCTCTAACTCTATCTCTACCTAAGTTTGCATCGAATATTTTATGCGTAATGAGGTTGTACAGCATCTAAAGATGGAGTTTGAATATTATATTGGTGTGTTCTAAATTCAAACACCAAAACAGTGATTAAAAGTGCTTTTTATTCACTGTTTTCAGTGAATAAAATAAGCTTTTTAGAGGGGGAATGGTATAAAAAATTAATTTTCAGAGCTAATGCGAATTAATTTTCTCGCATGGTATATCGAAACAGACGTGAAAATACTCAAATTTGTCAAAATCAGCACAAAACGGCACTTATGCCTAAATAAATTATTCATTAAAAAATCTTTTTTAAAATAAGCTTTTTTCGTATTCTTCTCAGCAAACCCTTTCATTTGATACCCATATGATGGCAGTGCACAAAAAACCAGCCAAGTGCGAGTCGGACTCTCGCACGATGGGTTCCGTACTTGGTAAATTGCGGTTTACGATTTATGACGTATTAAAAAAAACTACTTACTAGATCTCGTTCAAACCATTTCATAACATAACATCACGCCAGTACGCTCTTATGGGGCACGCAGATCTCTCATTTCACCGGTTATGTTCAAGTTTCATGATATTCACGAAATCTATTCTGGTGTTATAGGCACCTTACTAAACAACTGCCTATTAAGTAGTAACTAAAAAGTGAAAATAAAAATATATTTTTTACAAAAAAATACTACCGATTTCCAAATCACAAAATTACAAAGTGAAAAATAACTTCGCTTTGTAGTTTTGTTATTTGGAAGTTGGTAGGATTTTTTTGTAAAAAAGTGTTTTTTAACTGTCGTTTAATAATGGAATGGATTTTACAGGTAACACAATGGTTGTTGTTCGCAGAAGCTCGTGACACGTGTTGAATACTATTGATTTGTGAGATCACTTAATTAACTGAACGTGAGAAATGTCTTGGGCAAAATAGCACAGGACCTACCTACCATACCCCACCCTACCCTACATACCTACCTACGCTACCTTACCTACCTTACCCTACCCTACATACCTGCCTATACCTATCTACCCTTCCCTACCTACCAACCTACCCTTCTCGACCTACCTACCCTACTTTACCCTACATACCTACCTACCTACCATTTCTTTTTTGTTTTTAAACCATCTTCGCGTTGCCTTTCTAATGAAACCGGTTTGGGCATATCGGTTGGATAGTTTCAAAGTCTATAAAGGACATAGGTAGAAATATTTTTTATGTTATATATATATAATTAGAATTATAGGATGAATTTCAGAAAAATCGACAACACCATCTACTGAAAATACTGGAACCAGCATAAAACGCTATGTTCTTTTTACCTGACTGCCGAAGGAGGGTAATGTGTTTATCAGTCTATGTATGTATGTTTGTTCCTTTGTGGCGTTCTAGAGACCAAACGCGTTGGCCGATTTTGATGATTCTTACGTCAATCGATTCGTCTTAACCCTGTGAGTGTCACTACATTAAAATTGGAAAAGAAAACAATAGCGGATTTTGGGTGCCATTTTGTGAGGGTTTTTTTTTCCTTCCTATCCCCTCATATGGGGTATCAAAATAAAGGGTTTTAAGAGGTGATTTCAAAAATATATATAACACTTATATGTATAATGTACCTAATTCTAAAAAAAAAATAACCAAAAAGTTGTTAATAAAAAAAGTTTATTAAAAATATCAAAAATCCGACTGCTTTAAAAGCCAACTAAAAAACAAGTTAATTAAAAGAAACGAAAAACCCGACTGAAAAAGTGAACTAAAAAGACGTAAACAAAAATAAAATCATGCTGTGCAGTCGGAGAATACATGTTCGCCAGCTTGCTGCCTACTCTAGTTTTAAGGTACTTCCATAAACAATATTGATAGATCTGGGCTTTCACGCTAACTTGAAAAACTCATCGAATACATACACATAATATATTATGTCGCTCCAATTATACATCTCCTAAAAAACACTGATAAGAAACATGACAACAAGACAGACCTGCGTGGCGGTGATGAGCGCAGCGCCCATCAGCACAGAGAAGGTGGCGAAGCAGATGGTGTAGTTCTTCTCGAAGCGCTGCGGGCCACCGCACGGGTGCGAGCTGAACGCCGTGCTGTGATCCAGCGCGATGCCCACGAAGAACATGGCCAGACCCCAGCCTAGCGAGCCGAACATGCGCTGGTGCCCGTACCTGCGGTGAACACACGAGGTTTACTACCGAGCACCGGACTAGTGAGAACCGTGACGGCGGAAGCAGGGCGGAGTGCTCACCTGTCAGCATCCTCGCCAAGCAGCGTGATGACGGCCGAGTCGGCCAACGTGATGGCGGGCGCACTGAAGAACTCGCCGATCACCACCAGCAGCAGCAGCAGGAAGAACGTCTTCTGGATGTCGGGCGTGCGGTACACGATGAAGGAGTGCAGTGGCGTCACCCAGTCACCGTTGGCCTTGGGGTCGTAGTTGAGCGCGTCGCTGACGGGCAGCGGCGAGCCCTCGCGCCCCGCCCCGGGCGGGCCGCGGAAGCCACGTGTGGTGCTGCTGGGCCAGTCCTCGTCGTAGCGCGGCTCTGTCAGGTTGTAGGCGCTGGCGTTGAGCGGGTGCACGCACGACACGGCGCCCGGCTGCACCCAGCTCAGCGGCAACGTGAACACGATCCACGCGCCCAGTGACGCCAGCAGCAGCGTGCGCCCCTTCTGCCAGCGGTCGGCCAGCCCGCCCCAGAAGGGCGCTGACAGGAATTCCACGAAGGGCCGCGTGCCGATGAGCAGGCCGCACTGGCCCGCGTTCATGCCCATCTGCTTGAAGTACACGCCCATGAGCGGGAACAGCGAACCGAAGGCCGAGTAGAAGAAGAAGTAGAAGGTCTTGACGGTGAGCAGCTCGGGATCCACGGCGCCGGCACCGCACATCAGCTCCAGCAGGTCGGAGCGCCCGCGCACCTTGTGCGTGGCGTCCTTAGGTGCCGGGTACCTGCGCCCATACACGACACGAGTCACGATACATTCTACATAATACATCGAAAGGATATTTGAACCAGTACCACACGAACGAACGTCACTGAGGCTTACTTCAAGTGCAGGGCAGAGTATACAATATTTTCACTTACAATCGATTTAATAACCAATGCATAATGATCCATAATATGTAAAACAAATCTAGTTTATCAGGCAACATGAGATTGCTGACTAGAAACTGTTGCCTAGATACTTATATATTTAAATATATAATTAAACGACTTCTTTTATAATTATTTTCATGAGTATGTAGACGAACACAGTTTTGTGAATTATTAATAAATATTATAGTCAAATATTAATCTTTATTGATAACTAGCTTCTGCTAGCGGCTTCGCCTGCGTGTATAAATAAACCTTCCTCTTGAATCACTCTATTATAAAAAACCGAATTAAAATCCGTTGCGTAGTTTAAAAAATCTAAGCATACATAGGAACAGACAGACAGCGGGAAGCGACTTTTTTGTATTAACCGACTTACCAAAAAGAAGGATGTTCGACTTTATGTATGTTTTTTTATTTATGTTCACCGATATATCCGTCAATTGCAGACCGATATTAAAAAATCTTTATTACCCGACTGCCGAAGGAGGGTAATGTGTTTATCAGTCTATGTATGTATGTTTGTTCCTATGTGGCGTTCTAGAGACCAAACGCGTTGGCCGATTTTGAAGATTCTTATGTCAATCGATTCGTCTTAAGCCAGCGAGTGTCACAGGCATTAAAATAGGAAAATAAAAAAATGGCGGCTATATTTTTTTCTTTCAAAGCTATCGTGTGGGATATGAAAATAAAGGGTTTTAAGAGGTGATTTCAAAAATATATAATAAAAAAAAACAAAAATGTTATAAATAAAAAAAGTTAATTAAAAACAACAAAAACCCGACTGCTTAGAAAGCGATCTAAAAAGACGTAAACAAGAGGAAAATCATGCTGTGCAGTCAGAGGATTGGTGCATCTGGTTCTGGTTTGGTAAGCAGTAGGGTTTTCTTTTTTTTTTTTATTTGTTTATGTTCCGAAATTGGTCCCATTTTGATTTGTTGAAGATCAGATGAAGATATTCGGAGATATATAACAGAAATCTTCAATAAATAACGGCAAATCTCTGAGGATTGCTGCAATCGCATGTCTGTTTATTGTCCATTTCATAACATAACATCACGCCAGTACGCTCTAAAGGGGTATGCAGATGTGTACGTTCAACATTCACATACTACACTCTCATGTCACCGATTATGTTCAGGATAATATGATAGTTACCTTACTTAACTACTTGCGTATTAGGTAGGTACAACTAAAAAGAGAAAAATAAAAAACTTCTTTACAAAAAAAAAAAACTTTTTATAAAAATATCATCATCATCATCATATCAGCCGAAAGACGTCCACTGCTGGACATAGGCCTCCCCCAAAAACGGACAAAAATATAAAAATATACTACCGAATAAAATATACTGCCAAATAAAAAACTACAAAGCGAAAAATAACTTTAATTTTGGAAGTCGGTGTCCATAATGCAAAAAATGGTACCTATATATTGATTTAATTATACCTATGGTATTTTTTTGTAAAATGTTTTTTTATTTTTCACTTTTACCTACTTAATAGCGTGGGGTCTCATCCCATACAAAGAAACTGTCAGTACAGTACGTCGGGATTATACTGATTATCAATTGATTATTAGATGGTGATCTATCTATCGCCGTGGAATGGAACCCAACGCGATCGATTAACAAAAAATAATCGGTATAATCAGATGAAAAACGCTAGTTACGTGCACGGTTTATTTGTATGGGATGAGGCATCTGTATGCTAGTACTATATTATTATTATCTGTGCTAATAGGCAAGTTGTTTAGTAAGGTACCTATAACGCCAGAATAGATTACCCGAATATCATGAAACTCGAACGTAACCGGTGAAATGAGAGATCTGCGTATCCCTTAAGAGCGTACTGGCGTGATGTTATGTTATGAAATGGTATAAACAGTCATGCGATTGCAATAATCCCGAGAGTTTCGCCGTCATTTATTGAAGAGTTCTGTTGTATACCTTCTAAGTTCTTCATCAGATCTTTACCATATTAAAATGGGACCAATTTCGGGATATTTTTTTTCAAACAAAAAGAATTTTCTTAATCGGTCCACAATTGACAGAGATATCGGTGAACATACACAAAACAAAAAAAAACAAACAAAGTCGAAGATAGAACCTCCTCCTTTTTAGTAAATCGGTTAAAAATACTACCAACTTCCAAATAAGAAAACACAAAGTGAAAATATTAATTATAACTTTATTTTTGGAAGTCGGTGTCCATAACACAAAATATTGGTACCTACCAAAGGCACTTCGAAAAATAAAGTTATTTTTCACATTGTAGTTTTCTTATTTAGAAGTCGTTAATATTTTTTTTTGTAAAAAAGTTTTTACTACATAAGGATGCCTACTAACATATTTTATATGTGACCTGTTGAGGCAGGGCACTGAGTCTCTTTTAACACCTACGTACCCGTGGCCGTGTGCGTGCACAAGTACACGCAAGCATTTGATATGATAATAAATGATGATTGCTCGCCAAAGCCTTATCTTCGAATTAAGCTCATAAAAGTGCGTTTTGAAGATTTGAGTGATAGATGGAAATCAGGCCCAGATTTTGATAGCGACAGACGAAGCTGTGTTCGCTGCACATTATGTATGTCATCCATTTATTATAATCAAGAATTGGTGAGTATTGTCATAGAGGCTACACTATCGATTGATGTGTCACGTAAGAAATGAGAGGAAAATGTACTAGACCGGGCGGAGCGCCGAGCGCGGTGGCGGCGGCCCCGCCCCGGTCGCCCCGGACGAGCGGGTGACGAGTGTACCGCAGGGAAAGGTTACACTACACATGGAGCACGCGCTGGGCTGACCGCGCAGCCCGACACTCGTCTGAGGACAACCTCAACTAATGCGTTTCTTACTATGTTACAAACCTAACATGTAACTTATTATATTTCTAGTGCCTTTAACGCAAAACATGTTTTAGCCTAGGTTTACCGCTCATAAAACTGTGCTCGTTATAGTTAATAACACCGTGCGATTAGGGAAACATTGTGTTATGTAAAAAACTGGTGAAGTAGTTGGACAAGTTTTAGCCCACGAGCTCTTAGAGCCCTGCGAACGGCGGGCGAGGCGCCGGGCCGGCTGGCGAGCACACGCACCTGGAGGTGTCGACCTCGCCGTACTCGTCGGGGTTGACGAGAGGGCGCGCGCCCGGGGCCGCGGCGCCCGGCGGAGCTTCCTGCGGCGGCTCCATGGCGCGGCGACGGCGGACTGAGCGCAGCCAGCCGCCGCCGCACACCACCGCTCGATAGCTCGCGCATGCGCCATGCCCGCCTGCGCGCGCATCTCGCTCAGTGGCCAGTGCTGCACTCGCCGCGCTCGACTAGCAGCCACGCACACATGCAGGAGCCGAGGTTGTGGGGTCCAAGAGCGAGTGCCTGGTCACATTCCCCGATAAAGACCGGCGAGTCGAGCGGGCCGAGCGGTGGCAATGTGTGCGTGCACGGGCCGAGCGACGTGGACAGTCACGTGCAGTGCGGCGCCAGATGTGTGGCAGTGGTGCCAATGTCGCCACGGAGGCGGCGCGGCGCGATGACGTAGGCACGTCTCCCGCTCTCTCCCGCGGGGCCGAGAGAACACTCGGAGCCGGAACGAATGTTCGTAATTCATTCCATCTTGTCCATTGAGAAGATCGATCGCATTTGTCATGCAATTATTCGTTGCGTTGCGTTCCTGAGGAAAATATCTTGACACACGGACAGACAGACAGACGGACTCTCAACGATGTGTTCTTATAAGTTTTTATTTTTAGGATTCCGTAGTCAATAAGGAACCCTTATAGTTTCGCCAAGTCCGTCTGTCCGTCTGCAGCTTAGCTCCGAGACTCTAAATACTAGAAAGTAATAATTTGGCATGGATATACATATTAATGACATCGACAAAGTGGTAAAATAAAATCAAGAAATATATGGGGTTAGGGTTCCGTACCCAAAGGGTAAAAACGGCCCCTATTACTAAGACTCCACTGTCCGTCTGCCCGTTTGTATGTCTGTCTGTCTGTCACCAGGCTGTATCTTATGAACCGTGATAGCTAGGCGTTGAAATTTTCACAGATGATGTATTTTTATTGCCGCTGTAACAACAAATACTAAAAACAGAATAAAATAAATATTTAAGTGAGGCTCCCGTACAACAAACGTGTTTTTTTTTTAAATTTGATTTAATTAGTATTTATGTGAAATTAGGGTGTAATTTTAAGTAAAAATACAACAAAACGGCATAAATACTCAGGATTATTGTTTTCCTGCCGAAGTAACTAGTTAAATAAGAGTTTTGCCCGGCTGTAGACCGGTAACCTATCAAACAGCTGACGACCGAACTACGGAATTATATGGGGAGTATTGTTCAATTAAGTTTTATAATTATAGCACACAATTTTCACTTTAACTTTCTAACACGCTCTCCTTTAGATTTAACGTATTTTTTTTGCTGATTTAGCACTCTGTAGTGCATATAAATCGTTTCGTTGACAGCGTAGAAAACGAAACAAAACCAACATTCAAGTCCAGTTATTTAGTTCTATTAATTGATTCTTATCTTTCAATAACAAACTTTTACGATTTTTTGCATAATTAAACTATAAAACTGCAAAAAATTAAAGCTGTAAGGCAATGAAAAGAAAAAAACACAATAATAGTTAGCTTTTCAAGCCAATTCATCAGCCCACTTCGTTTTGCTACATAATTTTTTATTATTAATAATAATATACTAATACTTATTTCTTTTGTTTTTTTATTTTCTGTCCTCCATTTTCAACTTTTCTCCTTTTTTTTTCTGTTCTTTTGGTTCTCACCGTTTCTTTAATTTCTATTTTCAGTAAACATTCCTGAAACTATGCCTGTAATGACCCGTAAGGCTACTACTGAGGACTTGGAATTCAAACTAAGAACAACTCTCCAAGAACTAAAAGAATCGCAACATCAATGTCAGGAAATGTTGGAGGAGAGAGATGAATGTGAGGTAGAAGTACAGAATGTCATTTGTAAAAACACAAGCCTTAAGCGGGAGCTAGTGGTGCTGAGTCAGCAATATCAAAATGTTGTTGATGAACGCGACCAACTGCGGGTAGTCACGGATGGTTTCCATAATTGCAGTGATCTATATGAGGAGGCTTTAGGTAAAGTTAGGGACCTAGAAGATGAATTGGCTCATGCTAATTTTCAAATTCTGAATTTGCAAAAAGAAAAGTCATGTACTCAGGTACAGGAAACGTGCCATTTATATAGTGAGTTAATAAAATCAAATTGTAAACCTCATTCCATTACTACTATTGACCTGACTGAAGATTCCTTATTAAATGAGACAAATAAATATAAAGTTAGTCATAAAAAATTGAAAAAGTATGCAAAATTTAATAAAATAATTAAAAATTATACCCAGTATAGGAAACAACACAAACTATTCTTTAAAAATATTCCACTCAGAAAAGAACGAGTTGACCTGCTTAATAAATTAAACAATTACCAGATTAAATTAGAGGACAGTATAAAAATTAATGAAATTGACACACAGAGCTTTCAAAATGATATTAAGGTACTTGAAGACAAACTGGGCTCCCTTTACAATAAATATGTTAGATCCCAATTACAAATCAAGGAACACATTTTGGCTGCAAATGAGTTGGTGATGTGTCAATGCAATTGTCAGATAGTCTCAAACCTGAAGGCTGTCCAGCCTGAGGTAACGGAGAGCCCGGCCCAGGTTGAGAGGGTGCCTCAGGACGGTATCTTTGTCCAAGACCAAGACACACCTGATATTTCACAGGAAGTGTCTCAAGTAGACCAGCCTGAGACTGCTACCTTTGCATCTAGTAATAGTAATCATGGGTCTCATTCGGTTATGTTTGCAGATGGTGTTGGAAGAGGTTTAGGTAAATTATTAAATAGCAATCAGAGTTATTCAACTATTAATTATTGTATGCCTGGGTCATCTTACAAGCATATCATCGAATCTGTAACAAACAATGTATATAAATCAGACACCAATGTAATTGTCTTTATAGGTAACAGTTTGGATGTAAAAAAAGACGACATCACTGAGTGTGTAACAAAGTTACTAAAATTAAATTGTAATAAAATCATATTGTGTGCTTTTCCATATTTGGAAAAATTGTCTAGTAGACAAAATAATTATATTCACATGTTGAATAAACATGTTTATTTCCTTGTCAGCCATTACAGTGACAAATTAGTTTTTTTTGACATCAAAATTTTTGTTGATAAATTAAAGTCGACAGGCAATACAGTGTATCTGCTTATTAGGGTAAGACGTCAAATAGCGAGGCTATTATCTTTTACTTTAAACTCAGACATAAATAGTATGTCGAAGTCATGTACTGTAGTTGATATTAGTAGTAATACTAATTTACAGGTATCCAATAACATTAATAACGTTAGCAATTCTGCTATTAATATTTATAGTTTAAACTAGTTTGTAGGACAAGGAAGGGTACCAATAACCAAATAGTTAGGAGTACATCCACCAACAAGAAGGTACCTTCTTGCTCTCACATAGTTAATTTAAAAAAAGGGGCTAAGCAGAATTCTTTAAAATTATTCCATCAAAACATTCAAGGTTTTTCTGCAAAGCAATTGGAAATAGAACTGTTTTTAGAAAATACAATGTTTGAAATTATTTGTCTTACTGAGCATTGGCTGAAAGATTATTCAATGCTTATTAATTATGAAAATTATACTGTGGGCAGCTGTTTTAACAGAAATGTTATGTTACGTGGAGGTTCACTTATTTTAATCAAAAATGGTATTAAATCAAAATCTCGTAAAGATATTGTAATTCTATCAATTGAACATAGTGTTGAACTGTCCTGTGTTGAGCTGGATAAGCATATTATAGTGTGCGTTTACAGACCCCCCAATTATAAAAACTACTGTATATTTGAGTCAGTGATGGAAGATGTTTTGGCAAAACTTACAACTGGTAATAAACTAGTCATAATCTGTGGTGACTTTAATATAAATATTTTAGAAAATAATTCAGATAGCAGTAGACTATTAAATCTCTTCAAATCATTTAATTTGTCGCATGTGTTTGAGGAACCAACCCGAACAACTGTGACTACTGCTACATGTAATGATAATGTTTTTTGTTGCTGCGACTACTTAAACAAAGCCATTATGAATTGTCTGCCTTCAGATCATAGTGGGCTACTGGTAACATTTGAGTCCAGCATACCAATACAACAAGTGCAGATTCAATCCAGACCAATAACATCCGGTAAATTAAATAAATTTAACAGCGCTTTAATTGGTAAGTTAAGTTATCAGGACCTCACAGTGAACGATGGTAATATTTTATACAAAAAAGTTTTCTCAGTGGTTCAAACAGAATTCAATAACACTTTTAAGAAAAAACTAAAACTATATGCCCTAAGTTTTTATTCAGTGACTGGGCGACTAAAGGAATCAGGAAAAGTAGAGAAAGACTTTACGAGCTGTATGGCCTTAAGCCTTATATTAACACTGAAACTTTTAATAAGTATGTTGCACCTTACTCAAGAATTTTTAAAAATTTATGTAATCTAGGCTTTATACATTAGCAATAAGGTTTTTTTTTATTCTTATTTCTTATAGCAGGCTTTTATCCACAATGGCATGTCAGCCTCATCATAACTTAAATTTGTTCTAAGCTAAACCCACCAATACATTATACCTTATAAATTTTAAACAAATCAGTAAGTAGGTTTACTATCTCAGGTGAAGGTTGTGCTAAAACTTTTACATAATGGACCAATATCATATTCGTTTACTTTTATTCTGCTCAACAGTGTCTCTCTTTGCTTCTTAGTTTTAGTACACTCCATAAGTAGATGGTGAACATCTTCAACCGTTCCGCATGTTTCACAATTGGGAGAATTCACTTTCTTCATCAAATAACCAAACTTGCGGGATGGGTAGTGACCAGAGCGTAATCTATGAGGCAGAACAATATGATACCTACTCATTTCCTTGATAGCATACCACGGTATTCGAGGAGGCTGATATTGTATAGTTTTATACCAGATACCCTTTTCCCTACTTCGTTCGTCAAAGTACTCCTTAAACATATCATAACAAATTGTTTTGCACATACACAATTGTTCTAAGTAATTAGGTATTATACAGTATTCTTGACCTTGAGTAACCGCTAATTTTGCTAGTCTATCAGCCTCTTCATTACCCCTCAAACCTACATGAGATGGAACCCATTGCAATCTTAGCACTATGCCATTTTTCGTAAGATCTATAACCTTACTTAATATTGAATAAGCTATCGAAATACCTCTGAAGCCAGAGGCACAACGACCTAAATGCTGCAAACCACTCTTACTATCTGTGAAAATCACAAAGTAACGATCGCCCGAGTTATAAGCAGAGCTAATGACTTCATAAATTGCAATGAGTTCCATCGTCATAATAGTCACATTAGTGTTTACTTTGTACATAGCTGAATAGTTTCTATCAACGTCATAAAATGCTGCTCCCAAACCATCCTTACACTTCGAACCATCAGTGAAATATTTATTATAGTGTAGGTATTTATCGTGCATTTCTTTAACAATTTCAAATTTGAGAGAAGCATAGTTTAAAGATTTTTTAGGACCTGTTACACTTTCCAAATTACATATAATTATTTCATCTATTTTAATACTGGTTACCCAAACATCTAATGAAAACATTTCTAAGGGATCAGAAGAATGTACACGCAAAGATTCACATTTATCGTATACCGATACAAGTAAAGGTTTCTTTTTTTTTGCCAATATCTCATCTGCACCAGTTCATTTAGTTCTGTAAGAAGTCTCATAATTACATTGTTTGACCAGGACATACTTTTCAAGCAGTATTTATATGAAAGAAATAATCTTCTAATATTCAAAGGAGGTAAGCACAGCTCGCTTTCCATTACATGAATGGGACTGCTTTTGATAAATCCTCCGATTATTCTCGCAGCCTGATTCTGTATTTTATCCAGTTTATATAAATGAACATTGGCACTATTCCCGAACAAAAAACTTCCATAATCCAATCTACTTCTGATTACCGATATGTATAATGTACGTAAATACTTTGGATGCATTCCCCATTTAGAACCCGCTAATACTTTTAAAAGTTTCAAATATTTTAAGACCTTCTCAGCTACTTCATTTACATTTACCCCACAATAATGATCGATCAAGCCACATACACAAATATTTGAAATTTTCAACTGTACCAACTGAATGCTGGGAAAGTTCTAAACCTACTTCATCCAGCTTAACTATCATGTCGTCAAGTGCCAACTGTAAAGTGATTTCACAAAAATGTATGTCTCTGTGCTTCAAATGCATTACAAAATCATCGGCATATTGCAATATAGAAACGTCTTCTATCTCACGACAAATTTTATACGTGGTTAAATTAAAAAGTAACGGGGAAAGTGGGTCCCCCTGAGCCAAGCCTCTATTTGTCCATCTACTCAAAACTGTCTCCCCAGAATATATTTTCATCATTAAGCATCTCGCACTTAAAAACTCCCAAATATATTTACAAATATTAGAACCAACATTCAATTTATCTAACGTAGCCACGACACTCTCAACTAAAACATTGTTGTATGCATTATCTATAGACCGATAGCGCTAGGTTTTGAGGTTTCAAAAATATTAAAGTTGTTTGTTTTTCGCATATAGTTGCCGGACCATTTGCCCAACCTAATACCTTAGTTTGTGTCATCCTAGGTATTTGCATAGGTAGAAATTTAGCTGTTTGTCTTTTCGACCAGTATCGGACGAAAAGAAAATTAGAGATGAAAATTTTACTTTCATGATAATAACGAAGTAGTAACTGATGTACATAGGCATTTTGTGTCATCTCTGTCCACGAGAATCCTAATACTTAACCAGTACCTAACAAGTAGCCAACTAGCTCTAAAAGAATATTACAGTAGGTTAAACAGGTATTACGCGTTTTAGAGTACTGATATCTGTTGTTTAAAATATTTTGTGTCGAATTCATCCACGACTTTTATAGATATTTTTTTTTTTTACTACAACACCCTGTAAAATCCACAAAAGAAAATACAAGTTATTAGAGTTTATGTGTTTTTCATTATTATGGTGTGACAAAACACTATTCATAATTTGTGTCGTTTTTATCCACGAAATCGAAATATTAAAAAAAAAAACTAGACTTCTTCGCACGAAGGGCGAGCGCGGGCATAAGCGCAGGCACAAGCGGCGCGGGTGCCGGCAAGCCATACGCGCGGCGCGTTTATTTGTTTACATACATTGGGTCTTTGCAAGTTGCAACAAAAAAGTGCGTGCGTTATTTATGATGTATTTGATTTATTTAGGCCCACTTACACAAAAAACTTAACTCAGAATTAGTTGCTAACACGAGTTGAAATTGACAAAGGTCAAAGACAAAGGTTAAATTGACAATATTGTATAACAAACTGTCAATTTAACCTAGTCTTAGCAACTGAGTTAAGTTTTTTGCGCAAGTGGGCCTTAAAAGTTAGTTATGTATGGAGCTGTGAAAGACTAAAATGTAGATTGAATTTAATAAATGTGTTATGTCGACACCCAATATGAATAACATAGTAACTCAACATTGCATAGTTTTCAACACAGCTATTTTCTTTTTTTGTAAAGTTTATTGTTTATTTGCTTTACTTTAGGTTTCATGTTAATAATTTTAAATGCTCTTTTAGTTTTGATATAACCACTGCAAGTATGATTTTCGCAATGCTACAATTTACAGATATTTAGCATTTTTAACATGAAAAACATTGTAACTACGGTTACAATAGAGTCTTGAAAACATTTTAAATATTTTTTCTGTGAATATTATTGTACGATTACGAATTATACCGACAAAAAAAAACTTTGTTAAATATTATTGTAAGCAACAATTACAATGTGTGTCAATGTTAGATTTAGATAAAAAGACGTGTAAAGTACTATGGAAGAGCTAATAAAACTCGTTTTTTAATAATTATTATAATTCAATTAATATTCACAACGCTTTGGGCTCTGGTGGACACAGGTCTGGATAAAATTATCTAAGCCCGTGTCTACCGTTCGCACAGTGGCGATCAGGAGACAAGCAGGCTCACAGATTACCTCAGTTAAGCGGCTGATGCGGCACAGTAGTGGTACCCTTCCGCCCAATTAGTGATCCGGGGGGACTTTAATGCTCACCATCAGCAGTAACGTGGTTCTTCCCATACCAGTGCAGTAATCATGCTGGAGGGGAAATGCATAAGCTTTCGTTAGCGGTAATCCGCCAGCTGGTTCAGGGGGCAACAGCAACGGGGGATGTTGATTCGCACACGGCCAAATGCTTGGACCTTCTGCTGACAATAGATCCAGGCCGATACTCTGTGTCGATAACTTCACCTTGGGAATGCGAGTGACGTATGTCAGAAAAAAGGCCTCAACAGTGCTGCCAAGTCCTGAAAGAAGGTGTTGCAAAGGGCTCGGTTCGACCACATTGGCCGAATAGGGACATAACTTGCTTCTTACCCAGAAGATAGTAAAGCGTTTTGCTCCCCGGGTAAGTCGGTTTAGTCAAATTTCTGCCATCCCTCACTACCACCACTGCTGAAACCCGACAGGTCGCTGGCCCGCTTCGTTAAGGAGAAGGCAAACTTTTTTGCCTCTTTTTGCATAATCTTCGCGTCAGCATTCTGGTGATGCGATGTATTCTTTCTCCTGGTGGATGTGAGACATATATGTCGGACGGACATTCACATCCATCAAAAGGATGTTCGTAGCAACCTCGACTTGAAAAAAGCTAGTGATCCCGACGGGATGGGACAGGATACTTACCCTTGTCCTTAAAACTTGTGCGCCCGAACTGTCTCCGATTTTGACACGTCTATTTCGCCTTTCGTGTGAAACTGTGAAAGAGTCGAATGCTTGGAAGTAAGCTAACGTACAGCCCGTGTCCAAGAAGGAAAGTTGAGCTGACCCTGCCAATTATAAACCCATCTCTTCGTGTGCTTAATATTAAGCTCCTGGTATACCTAGAAGCTAATGACATCCTGAAGTGATTGCCAATACGGTTCTTCTTCTTTTCGTGTGAGGTGTGGCCACCTCTAGTGTCAGAGTTAATTAAGCCGCCTCTGGGAAACCCCACAGGCCTCTGACTTGGCTTTTTCAGACTTACATTATAACTATATAAGTCCAGGTTTCCTCACGATGTTTTCCTTCACCGTTGCCTGTGATGTCCAAGATTAACTTAGAAAGTACATATGAATTTGAAAAATTCACATTGGTACTTGCCCGGATTCGAACCTACGACCTCAAGCACGACAGGCGAGGTCTTAGCCACTGGGCCACCACGACACTGATAATACGGTTCTACAGGGGATCTAGCTTATGCCATCACCTTCGATAACTCGAATGGTTTCGATAGGGTCTGGCACGGAAGCCTTATTAGTAAGCTTTCTTCATTCGGTCTGCCTGGTGATGGTATGTGTGATTGGATTGCAGATTTCTTGTGGGATCGGTCCATTCCAGTCGTTATCGATGGGTTCTCGTCTGACCAATTGGATATTAATACCGTGGTCCCTCAAGGGTTGGTACTCTCAGCAACATTATTTTAGCTGCACATAAAATATCTGCTTGAAACTTGGGTATGCAGACGACAGCACTGTTGCTGAGAGGTATTGTTCCATCCTTGTCCTTCGTGAGGCTGTGGTGGAGCGTTTGAGCTTATCCTTGAAGCCAGTCTCCAAATGGGGCGATGCCAATTTGGTCTGGTTCTTTGCTGCTAAAACTCAGGAGTGTTTATCTCTGTTAAAATGCGCCAATTCTACTCGGCTCTTTCCTTCCGAGGTGTAAACGTGCCGATAATGGACCATCTTGTGCTTCTTGGCGTTACTTTTAACACGATCCTCAATTTTGATCCATACATTGAGGCAAAGGCTCAACTGGCTGCCATAAAATTGGGGATCCACACAAAAGTGAGACGGTTCTTCACGCCAGAACAATTGCTCAAGTTGTGTCAAGCTCGTCAAGCGCTAGTTAGATGATGTATGGAGTACTGTTATCATTTTTGGGCCGGATCTGCCAAAAACCAGCTTCATGCACTTAAGTTGATCAAAAAACGGACCAAGAAGATCGCCAATGAGACACTGGTCGAATCATAGCTCCAGAGCCTTGAACAACGTCGCCGAGTTGCGAGCTTGTCGGTTTTAATCGGTTAAATTTCGGGAAGTGTGCGTTGCAAAAGTACGATCTAATTCCACGTAGCCCGTTCCATAATCGGACTATAAGACGTACGGCGATGTGCCATTGGTACATGGTGGACATCCCACCCATACACACTAAAAAATTTGGGAATACGTAGATTGTACGTACAGCTAAAGAGTGGCATTCCCAGCTGGAATTTGTGTTGCTCGATATCTACAACTTAGGAGTGTTTAAGTCAAGAGTGAAAGGTAACTTTTAGGCAAGCGTGTTTAATCGTCGACCACGACATCGCTTACCATCAGGTGAGGAAGTGGTCTAGCGCAAGCCTACCAAATATAAATGAAATGTATTCCCCCTTGTTGAGTAAGATCATTGTATGTGTGAAAGTGTGAAGCAAGTACGTATGTATGCATGTGTGTCGCCCTAATATCCAAAAGAAATTGCCATTTAACCAGTCGCAAATAAATCAGCATATAGCAAACACGTCTTTTAGTTATGTAAATTATTTCATCACTATTGCTCTCAAAACACTGAAGTAAAAATGCATTGCATTGCAATGCAAATCTAAGACATGTAACATCCATCAAACCACATTGGGCCCACGTGGTGGATTTCGGCCCATTACCTCTTACAGAGAGGAGGCCTAAACGCACAATAGACCAAATGGGAGTGTAAGTTCAGAAAAGGGACCATAGATGGACCATCCTGTCCTATCCTAATGCTTACGACGCCTATCGTTTGCAATTACTTCCACACTTTTTTTTGTATTATTCTCCTTACCCACATAACTGTAATACTGAATGAGTCTAAAAACATGTTTATTACATTCCTACTCATAGTTTTTCTCCAAGACCATTTATGCTGATACTACTATATTCAAATGATGTACTAAAAACCTATTCTTGATGTCAACACTGCATCTTTCTTTACAATGATAACATTTAAATTAACTGTTTAGATTTAAGAAGAAAAGCAGTGTAACTTAAAATTACAATATAGTAAAATATAAATAGAGCAAAATTTAAAATGTATTACATTGTATGTCAATTTAAATTACTTTAAAACAAAGAAACCCTTGTTATAAAAACGTTTGTGTAGTGTATAGTATTGGAACTTGATCGACAAGTATACTTCAGTAGAAACATTGCTCATTTTTAATTACAATGAAATTATTCCATTTTACAAAAGTAGTTCTTATCCTTTATTTCTGCCTCTTAAATACGGTTAAGAGGCAGAAATAAAGGTCTGTCCTTGCTGATTTCATATGACATAAAGTTGTACCAATGTGTAACTAAAGTTATAATGTTATTCAAATTGGGTGTTGATATGTGGATACTGGACGTTACATACAGTGATTGTCCTTTGTGAAAGGGGATTATTAAAATTCATAGAATCAAGCATTGTAAGGAATGACGGAAAAGCAGACTGTTTTAAGGACCGTGCTGAAATAAAACTACACCAATAATCACTATCACCACACAACAAAAATATCTAGTATTTTTTTTACTTCGTGTATTATTTGTCTCACTGACTGTAGGTACAATTGGCCAAAGCTATATCTGATCACCGTAAGGACTATTTTAGCTTGCAGGGCTCGCCCGCAAAATTAACGCCGACATACTCATCATTAAAAAAAAAACAAACAAGTCATTTGGCTATGGTCGACGCAAAAAGGGCGGTACCTAGTACACTACCTAACCGAAGCGGGGCGCGGGATATCGAGATGCAGTATAACGAAAAAGCGGTAGGTAGGTAGGTGTCGATATACCAACCAACCTACCGCTTTCAGGTTTAAATTCGAAGCGAATCGAAGCGTCAAACTAAAATAATATTGACCACATTGACCGTCTTCTAAGCATTGACCATTGACATTCGTAGGTAATGAGATTGCAGACGCGCTGTGTACAAAATTAGCTCTTCATTATTTTTATCTCTATAGGTTACACATTTGTTCATTACCTAGCGAAGCTAAGAGTCAATCAATACTCAATATGATAGGTATGTTATTTATTTATGAACGCTTCGCATCTAAGAAGAAATTGTACCGAACGAATGAGTTTGCGTGCGTTTGCCGCCGCCGCGTCCGCCCGATTCGATCACAACCATTGTTTTTGTGTTTTAATCATTTTAATACTTATCGTGAATGAAAATGACACAAATTTACAATGTCGATTTTTCATGCAAATATGTTATTAAATAAGTGAACTCTAATGATTGTAATATTTTTTTGAAACGTTTGTAGCTTAGAAAAACAAAATAATTAAAAATCTTAAAATTGCGTGCCCTAATTTGCCACAATTTTATTTAATAGGCATATGTAAGTGATCTGATAAAGGAAATAGTTATTTCATAAACTGTATTTTTTTTTACACTATATTTTACATATTGACCCTATGTCAGTTTGCATTGGACGATTATGACACAAATTGGGTTTGCACACTCCGCAAACTATCCTAGATATGATACCATAATTATTTTAAACTTTAAATATTTTTTGCCCGTTTTGATTTGAATAAAAATTATCAAGCATAAATCAACGAATTACTGAAAATGCAAGTATCAGATGTGACACAAAACGCAATAATAACCTTCATAGGTACGAGTGTATCCACAGGCAAGAAATAAGCAACTTTAGATTTTTTTAAACTAATGACATCAAAATAGCCTAGCGCTATCGGTCTACTATGTCTAGGAAGCAAGCTACAGAAGGAACGTTATTTGAAAGTCCTATTTGAATATCAGTGACGAGTCTTGCGAGACAATCCAAGGAGGATTGCCCCCTCCTAAAGCCAGAAGTACCAGCAGATAAGAGCTTATTTCTCTCTGTATACCACTCCAATCTCTTCACTAACATTGTGTGAAATATCTTGCACACGCATGAGATTAGAGAAATCGGCCTAAGTTTTGGTTCTAAATCAGCACTGCTGGCAGCTTTTGGAATGGGAACAATGCTTATTTCCCTCCATTGACGTGGAATATACCCAGATGTAAAAATTCTGTTATAAATGTTTAACAAATATATTTTGCCAACCGAAGGTAGATTATAAATCATGGAGTAAGTTATCCCATCCTTGCCCGGAGCAGTATCTTTTTTCTTAAAACAATGTTTCATTTCTTGTATACTAAATGGTGATTCCAATAAACTATTACGAGATGTGAGAGCTGGCTGTTTGTTTATTACTGAGACTGGTGCTAAAGCACACAACAAATCTTTCTGTTTAGTTTCTGATGGAAACGATTTTGACTGTTTATAGCCTTTGAACCAACGCATTTTACGCCACATTTCAGACACCGAAGTAGTCTCATTAATACTGCTGCAAAATGATTTCCAATTACTTGATTTAGCTTTATTTATCAACGTGTGTGCTTCTACGGTTCTATCCTCTAAAATACTGAGATTATTAGGTGTAGGATTACGTCTGAATGCACTCAAAGCCAGTCTTCGTTTAGCTACTGCTCTGGACAATGATGGGTGCCAATACTCCTTAGGTTTAAAATTAGCTGTCGAATTGGTACAAATCTTGGTCTCAGGAATATTCTTACTGGCGGACTGATTAATGTGATCCTCAAAATAGTCATATAAGACTTGAATATCTTCAAAGTGATGAATATCGGCAAAAGGTTGTCGAAGACTTTCACTAAACGCTTTCCAGTCTGCTTTTTTATAATTACGTTTCTTTATATACTGTCTTGATTCTAAATAGTTAAGTGTTATTTTAATAATAAGGTGATCACTCCCCAGGTTTTCATTGAATACTTTCCATTCACAATTTATTGATATATCAGACGATGCGAACGTAATATCAGGTGAAGTCCTCCTAACTAATCCGTTTACCAATTTTACTCTAGTAGCATCGCCATTATTTAAAGAAATCCATCCATTTTCCAATGAAGATTCTAGCAGTTGAGTTCCTCTTTGATCTATTTTGTACGACCAATTAGTATGCTGTCCATTAAAATCCCCTGCAATCAAAGTATTGCTAAGCTCTAAATTAAATAGACTATCCCAGTCCGCAGCACGCGTCACTACAGAAGAAGGGCAGTATATTGATATTATATTTTTTAAACCTATACAATTTAAAATTTTGATGTGAAGAACTTCTATGCCTGGGTTTGATAAATGAATGGGACTAATTTGCGAATACAATGTCTTATAGATTATAATAGCAACTCCTCCATAAGAATCCGGTCTATCTTTTCTAAATATAT
The DNA here is from genome assembly GCA_964057195.1 of Orthosia cruda. Lineage (NCBI taxonomy): Eukaryota > Metazoa > Arthropoda > Insecta > Lepidoptera > Noctuidae > Orthosia > Orthosia cruda. The sequence goes on from OZ059836.1 coordinate 42,115,248, forward strand.
GGTATCCACTCAAATTAAAGTTAACACTTGGATCAAGCCATGTTTCACTCAAAATAGCAATATGAATTTTTTCTTGATTTAAAAATGCTTCTAAACTACCTAGTTTGGGCCTTAAACTTTGTGAGTTCCACTGACATATATTTAGCGAGGTCACTTTGTGTGTACTATCCATTATGATTAAATAAATAACTGTGTAAAACTTCTCTGTCCATAAAACTACCAAGTAAAAATAATTTAATTTCCTCACATATAACTTTCAACATCGACACCATTTTTGTCATTAGATCCTTTTCTGCAGAAAATACAATTTCCATAATACTTCGCCAAATTCTCTTCCATTGAATTTTTTTCTCTTTCGTACTTCTTTTTTCCTCTTCTTGATTTTGGTTAACTTCTAGACTTTCTGTAGATACCGACATATTATTATTACCATGCAAATTTTTATTATTCTTCTTATTAGAATTATGTGATACCTTTTTTTGGTTTTTATCGCTTTTTTTACTTGCTGCTGTTACATAGTCTTCTTGTCTTTCTTCTAAAATATCTGGTTCATCATCCATAACTTGTTTTATATATTTTTCTGCCCGTTCGCCAGTCAACTTTTCATTGGAATTAATATTTGTGGGCCTACTCACATCCGCATTTATTAATCTTTGTTCTTTGTTCGAGGACTCATTCTCTATTTCACGTGAAACCTGCTTGATATTTTCCCTTTTTTCTTGAATATACATCGCCAACGCATTTTTGTACGTAGTATTTCCAAAACTCATTAGAACACGAATCCTCTTCTCTTTTATAAAAAATGGACATGTTTTATTAATAGCCATATGTGGGCCTTTGCAGTTTAAGCATGTAAATGTTTCTGTCTCACAATTACTGTGTTCTTTTCCACATTTTGGGCAAAGATTCTTATTAATTGGGCAAAACTTTTTATGATGTCCGAACTTCCAACATCCTGAGCACTGAGTTACAGGAAAAACATATTTCTCAACCCTAAATCTACATCCGTATGCATATACATACTCTGGTACAATCTGAGTTTTCAAACCTAACCTCACCGTCTCGCTATCAATCCATTTACCTTCTTCATTCATCCGTTTTAGTCTTCTGATAGACACAATTTCACACGAGGTACTGAATGTGTCTATCATTTCCTTATCCGTCATTTCTGACTCAACCCCTTTGATTAATCCGTAGGATAGATCAACCTCATCAGTAAATTGAGCCCTAATGTCTAGATCCTTGTTTTTAGGAAAATGTAATAATTTCTCAGCTTGTTTTTTATCATCAAACTGTACGAATACCTTGTAAGGGCTTTTATATTTAATTCTAATGATATTTTGTATATTCCCGCTTCTTAGCCACTTAGCCAAGGCCATCTGTTTTGGCAAAACTTGTAATGAAGTCAAACATATTTCAAACGAATTATTTGTAACGTTATCATTCTCCCCAACCGCATCATTATTACGTTCATAACGTTTATTTAATTCGACTATGTGGGTACCCAAGTTTCCGTTTGGTTCACATCGAAAAAGTTTCTTTGGTCTTCTCCTGCTAACAGTAATAAAACTTTCTTCACTACTATCTTCACTTTTTTCCCTCGATCTTTTCTCCGGTAGTTTTGGATCAATTTGTTGGTCAACATTCACCGTACCCGTCATCAACAACATCTCTTGCTCTCACTCATTTATAATCTCAGTGTCGCTTTTATCGGTCAACGCTGCTTCATCCGTACTACCTTCCTCCATTCTCACTATTAGCGGGTACACCCGCAACGAACGTGATCAGTACACTAGCCGGAATGTTTTACGATAAGCACGTGCGTACAGAACACCGCCTCACGCGCAACTGAGCAATAAGGTTAAATTCGCAGAAAATAAAATTAGGACGGTTTGGAAAATTATTAACAATGAAACAAACAGGAACAAAAGAAATAATACTGATTACACGCTTGAGACTACACATGGACTTATTAGAGATAACAAAGAAGTTGCTCAAGAATTTGTAAATTTCTTTACCAGCATCCCAATTAAAACTTCTGAAACCTTAAATTCTTCGCCGTCGCTCGCTTATGGTTTATTACACGCTAACGTTTCAGCCTGCGCGACTGAATTTAACTTTTCACATATAAACCCAATAACAGTGATAAAAGCTTTTAAGCAAATAAAGATAAAACTGACAGAAGATCTATGGGGGATGTCCATCAAAGTTTGTACCTCCATTATTCAGACTATAGCGCCGTACTTAGCTTTAATTTTTAATTTGTGTATAGATCAAGGAGTCAAATCAAATCAAATAATTTATTTGCATAATACATGTTAAAAAGGTGTTACAGATATAAAAGGTACATTGTATTATAACCCAATGAGGGTGTGCAAATTATATGTTAGGTACTATGGCAACATTAAATTTTGTCTGTTTAAGACAAAATTTTACTAAAGACACACTAAATAAATTGTAAATGGGGTTACATTAGAAAATAAAAATGTCAAATTAAAAATGTCACATAAAATAAAAAAACAATTAAAAAATGTCAAAATAAATAGTTAAAAATGTAAAATAAAAAAATCGAATCAATAATGTCAAATTATTATACACAAGTCAAATCAAACTTCAATACTCATAAAATTTGTGATGACATTTCAGATAAATTCAATCATTCCTCACTCAAATAATCATTAATTGAATAATAACATTTTGAAACTAGGAATTCATGCAAACATAATTTGAATTGGTACATTTTGTGTAGGTCTGTGATACTTTTTGGCAACTTATTGTATATTTTGGGTGCCATGCCCAAAATGTTTTTACTAAATACTGCTTTTCTATGATTTCTTACGCATATTTTATTTTTGTGTCGTGTGCTTCTTGGATGAGTATAAAGATGTAAATTCGCTTTGACAAAGATCGCCACTTCATATATATAAAGACACGGGAATGTTAATAATTGGAACTCTTGGAAATGTGGCTTACAGCTTTCTGTACGTTGTATGCCACACATTGCCCTTATGCATTGTTTCTGGGCTTTGAACGCCATTTCTCTGTCTGGCGAGTTCCCCCAAAATATAAGTCCATAGCGCAAAGTAGATGCAACATACCCGTGATACGCCGTTAATAATGTTGCTCGATTTGACACTTTTCTTAGGTTATGGAGAGCATAGGAATACTGGCTAAGCTTTTTGCATGTATTTTCAACATGTGTTTTCCAGCTCATATTTTTATCTATCCAAATACCTAAAAATTTTGTGTGTTCTGCTTCATTTATTGTTTTGTCACCGTAACGAATATCCGGTTTTTTATTGTTTGTTTGTTGTTCAAATGAAATGTAATTTGTTTTTTCAAGATTTATTTTTAAGTTGTTTTCGGTTAGCCAAGTTATTATACCATTTAAGTGGTCTCTGGAGTCTTTCCAGATCTAATGAAATATAGTAAGGTTATACCACTTTTTAAATCCGGGGACAGTAAGACACAAATAATTATAGACCAGTATCCGTGTTGCTGGTTTTCAGCAAAGTATTTGAAAAGATAATGCTAAATCAAATGCTCATTTATTTTAATACGAAAAACATCCTACACGAGAAACAATATGGTTTCACCAAAGGACGTTGTACAACCGACGCTGGTGTCACCTTAATAAAACACATCTTTGATGCGTGTGAGGAGGGACAAGATGCCACAGGTATCTTCTGCGACCTGTCGAAGGCGTTTGATTGCGTTGATCATGAAACATTGCTTTTGAAACTTGAGCATTACGGGCTAGGCCAATCAGCATTAAATTTAGTAAAATCCTATTTGAATGATAGACAGCAATTAGTTCAAATAAACGGTGTCAATTCGTCGGGGTTGAACGTGAAAATGGGGGTACCCCAGGGCTCAATTTTAGGTCCTTTCTTATTTTTAGTATATATTAACGATTTACCCCATCTATTGAAAAACAAACTAAACATGGTGTTATTTGCTGATGACACTTCTTTGATTTTTAACATAAATAGACGTACGAGTAACGTTGCCGACGTAAATAATGCATTGCGGCAAGTTCTAAATTGGTTCACTGCTAATAATTTAGTTTTGAATGCTAAAAAAACTAAGTGTGTAAAATTTGCCTTGCCGAAAGTCAAAAGTTATGATTGTGACATTATATTAAACAACGAAGCTAGAATTCGTCGACAAAACGGTTTTCCTGGGTATCACGCTAGACTCAAGGTTACAATGGGGTCCTCATTTAATATCACTTGCGGGGCGGTTAAGTTCGGCGGCTTATGTTGTTAGAAAAATTCGTCAATTTACTGATTTAGATACCGCGAGGCTGGTCTATTTTAGTTACTTTCATAGTATAATGTCTTACGGCATATTACTATGGGGATTTTCAGACCTACTGAATATGCATATAAAATTTCATAAAATCGGTCAAGCCGTTTCGGAGGAGTATGGTAACTAACATTGTGAAACGAGAATTTTATATATAAGACTAGCTTCTGCCAGCGGCTTCGCCCGCGTGTAAAAAATAGATAGTAGGCGATTCTCAGACCTACTGAATATGCATATAAAATTTCATAAAAATCGGTCAAGCCATTTCGGAGGAGTATGGTAACTAACATTGTGGCACGAGAATTTTATATATAAGATATACTAATGTAGTACCTATTAATATAACATATTTTATTATATCATTGGGAAATAGGTATTTACTGTGAGAAACATCCCAACGTTCGGAATCCATTTCGGCAACCAAAGCAAATCGTAAATAATAACAAAGTCCGTAAACAACGGAGTTCGTAATAAAGTAGATTAGGTACTCAATACCAAATCTAAATCCAATTTCATAGAATAGGTCAATAGTGTCAGAAATATTACAATAAGTTCAATTTAGAAAATAAATAAATACGCACAGTAAGTAAAGTAATCGTCTACAACAAACAAACCACAAATAATACAACACACAGTGAAACATCCCCGAAGCACACCCGATGTGCCCCGAGTAAAACCCGTACGAGCGATGCAAAACCGTGAGCAGTACGACCACGCACACATTGACATTTGCTTGACGCGACAGCAATACTCGCTATTGAAAAAGTATGATTAATTTGATGTGTTCCGTAATACCAAAAATAATGAATGAAAACTTAATGATATTTTTTTTTTCGATTATTCGTAACTTGATAATATGAGCTATGTTCCTACGACGACGATATTGTAGATATTGTTTTTTATAATACAGAAAAATCAATAAGAAAACATGTCATTTACGCTGTAAAATTGTACGAAATTGAATTCGATTAAACTTCATTTTAGGTAAGTATTTTGAAAAAATAAAGACGTAGGAACCTAGATAAATACTGACTAAATCCGAATATCAGCATAATATGGTGGATATATGCTCAACTTACAAATGATTTAGGTATTACGTTTGTATGGACAATTCATGCTTCGCCGCGCCCTTAAGCGCTTCATATCTCGCAGAGGTCCTGTTTCGCTAATATATAGCGATGGAGGTACCAACTTTATTGGAGCAAAACGTAAACTCAACGAAATTTACTCTCTTATACAGTCCAAGTCGCATATTAATTATATTAGTCAACAGTTATTGTCTGAGCATCGCGTATAATTTAAACATAGCCCGCCTTATGGTCCGCATTTTAACGGACTCAGCGAAATAAGCGTTCGTTGTGTTAAAACTCATATTTACAAAGTCATAGGTTCTCAAATACTTACGAAGAATTTAGTACCGTGCTTGTTCAAATCGAAAATTTCGACCTCTATGTGTCTTGAACTCGGATCCTTCTGGTATTACCGCATTAACACCTAATCATTTTTTTAACATAACTCCGCTCAAATTCTTACCCGCTGAAGATGTTACTCACGCTATCAATTACTCAATAAAATAACGCATTCATTTTGGCAACGCTGGAATAAAGAATATCTTACGTCTTTGCAAGAAAGAGAAAAATGGAACTCTTCCTCAAAACCTATCGAACTAGGTACCGAGGAGGTATCAAAAAGTAGTGAGAATGAGATAGAATATAATGACTATTGATAACTTAATAATTTATTTTTCTACATAGTTTCCGAGTCTCTCTACACACCGAGTCCAGCGCTATTCCAAGGCTTCAATCCCTTTCACAAAAAAAGTTTTGTCTTGGTCCTGCAAAAAGCTCTCCACGGCATCCATCTCCTCGTTATAGTCTTCGTACCTGTTTCCCCTTAAGTATTTCAATTTGGGGAACAGATAAAAATCGCTAGCCGCCAGATCTGGTGAATAAGGGGGATGGTCAACCAATTCGAAGCTATCTTGCTGAATGGCAGCCATCGCAACTGCCGACCTGTGCGCGGGTGCGTTGTCGTGATGAAACAGCACGCCCCTTGGAAGTTTCCTTCTCCTTTTCTCTTTGATGGCATTCCTCAACTTGGGAATTAAAGCTGCATAATATTGGCCTGTAATAGTGGTTCCACGCTCCATGTAATCAATCAACAATATCTCTTCTGAGTCCCAAAATATTGAGGCCATAACCTTTCCAGCCGATGCCACGACACGAAACTTCTTCGGGGTCGGTGATGATGGCCGTTTCCATGGCGAAGATTGCTGTTTTGTCTCGGGATCAAAATGATGGACCCATGTTTCGTCCATTGTTACGAAACGAGACAAAAAGTTTTCAGAATCTTCTTGAAACTTGTCCAACAATATCTTCGAAATGTCAAGTCGATTTTGTTTCTGACTGTCGGTTAACATTCTCGTCACCCATCTTGCGGAGACTTTTCTCACATTCAAAGATTGTTTCAATATGGATTGAACACTTCCATATGAAATGCCCGTTTCTTGAATTAAGTATCGGATGGTAACTCTTCGATCGCTCAATACAATTTTCTCGACTTTCGCAACATTTTCTTGGGTGACTGACGTCGCTAGACGGCCGCAACGATGTTCGTCTTCCGTGCTCGTTATCCCTACTCAAAATTGAGAAGCCCACCTTGCGACAGTGGAATACGGCGGAGCAGACTCTCCTAATGTTGCCTCCAAATCGCAATGAATCTCTTGCGTCGTTAACTTTTTTAAACAGAGGTAAATTAATAACGGCTCGCAGTTCGTTTTTCTCCATTTTCGAGAACACGTTCCGAAACGAAGCAAAAAAATGAAAATAAACAAACAAACAAAATTCAGAAAAAAATAATTATTATTAATATTACAAATATGTATCTGAGCTATGCCAGACAGTATTTTTTTTTCTTACCAAGGAGTATGTCGTTCTCACTACTTTTTGATCCCTCCTAGTATTGTCGTAATTAAAGATTCTCAATCTTGAGACTCCACTTCAGTGGAGACTCTCATCCACTTAGTTGGCCTCTAGGTATAGTAGATGAGGTTTATCCTGGAAAAGACAAAATTGTAAGAACTGTTACAGTAAAGACCGCGACTGGTTCATATATAAGGCCAGTAGTTCGGATTTGTCCGTTACCTTCGCAATAAGTTTAATATTACTCACTATTTTTAGTATTTTTTTTTAATATTACTACTACTCTTTCTCTTTTTTATTAACTTAATTCTGAAATTGTTTAGAGGAAACCTCTAGTCCAAGGGAGTTGTCTGCGCCACATTACTTTTTATTATCTTTGTTTTGCAAAAAAGAGCTGTTCGATCAATTTATAAATTTAGCCCGAGAAACTCTCTCAGAGAGAAATTTAAGGAGATTAATGTAATGACTGTGCCTTCTCAGTATATTTATGAAAATCTTTTAAATGCCCATAAAAATATAAAATTGTTTAAAAAATACAGTGATATCCATAACATAAATACTAGGAACAAACACAAATTTGTAGTACCTACAACAAGGCTCAAGAAAATAGGTGGCTCGTTTAGATGTCAATGTGTACGCTTTTATAATAATATAAATAATAATGAAGACTATGTGGATATATATATATTTTTTGTTTTTATTTAAATTTATCTTATTTTTTAATCATGGTCTGGCAGTTTGAGTAGTTTATGCGGCCTACCCGAATGTCCTTTCTTTGGTATTGTTCGTCGAATCGTTGAGCTCCTTAAATTCTGAGTTGAGCTGCTCGGTTATTGACAAATGCGTGCACTGACTGGACAGGTCCACTCAATCTGGCTGGTTCTTTCCTCAAAAGACCATTTCAGACATCAGTCTACATGGTCTTCACATGACCTAATCAAGATTTTGTCTGGACTTTAAAAGAGACTGTGACCTCTGAGTTTGTTTCGGCCTTTCTTCTCAGAGTAGTCAGATAGGAAACGCCGACCTCATCTAATTTTAAAAATATGTTCGACATGTAAAAGTGTTTGTACAAACCAACTTACAGAAATAAAATCATTTATCATTTATCATTAAAAATAGAGATTAAATATTATAAACACTTACTCACGCACTCAAATTATTACAATAGCAACACTAACATTCATTTCACATCATACAATGAAATACGCGAGGACCAATCCCTAACTCCCGCGCACACCCCTTCCTACTTCCTCGTTCCCAGCCGGTCATTCTGCTCGTTAGTTGTCAAGAAGTCGCAACTCCGGAAACGCGTGTGCGTGCCCGTTGCTCCCGCTCTCAAAGAAAACTCAAGTATAAGTGTTGTGTGTGAAAAACAGACTCTGTGGGTGGCTTACCAGCATTCTAACTATAGTGAAGACTCCACTGCTTAAACTATCGAAGAACATTATTATTCAAAACTCCATTCCCTTACCCGTTAGAACCTACCTATCTGCCTTTTTTTCGCTGCGCCCACAATGAGTAAGATCAGATTTTTTGGTTTTCCTCGGTTGATTAACTCAGCCTGTTAATTTTTTTTATTGGAATTTTATAGTTTACCGAATGGAACGTAAGTTACTTTAGTTGGAGGTTGTATGCAGCTATCCGATCATTAAAATTTTTTTTACAGGACCTCTAATGTTGAAATTGTGACCTAAGTCAATTTTACCTAACCATGATTAATCACAAACTTGTCTTATCTCCTAAACATATATCAAAAAGGTCATGTACATTTTTTTTACTTTTAATTAAATTTGTACTGTATTAAATAACTAGAGTTTTGGAGCCTATTCGGTACAAACAAACAAACAATCAAACAAACAAACAATCAAACAAACAAAAAAATTTTTCCTCTGTATAATATTGGTATAGATAACTATTCTGCGTTTCAACAAGAATACTCTAGTATAAGTTTTTAAACTGTCATAATAATGTCGCTTATAATGTTAATATTAGTATTAATACTCCAGTAGTTAATTTACTATGTTTTTTTTGGAAATGTTAACCTACTGCCTTTATTCTTTTAGGTTTGATCCAAACATAGAAAACTGGTAGGACTGAAAATGTATTTATTTATTTTATTTATTATATACTTTATTGTACACCACAAAACATGTACAGGAAAACATTCACAAAAACAAGTGTACAATGGGCGGTCTTATCGCACAGGGCAATCTCTTACAGACAACCTTTGGATGGACTGTACGATAGGAGAAGAATTTAGGGCTGTCAGTGTACAAAATTAAATACTTAAATAATATTACTTAGACATAATAACATACAATACTTATATACAATATTATATAATATACTAATACATATCAAATATCTAACAAAGAAAGGAGAAGAATAAAAATTATAGTGACAGGTAATGCTCTTTTACCATTTTCTTAAACGTTGGCAGTGTTTGAGCACGTCTTATTTCAATTGGTAATACATTCCACAACCGAGCCGCTTGAACGGTGAAAGATTTGTCAAAAAAGGAAGTGGAATGCATACGAATATTTAATTTAAGATTTTTCGACGACCTCAAGGACCTAGAATGAGAACTGAAAGCGTTCTTTGAGATAAAAAGGAGTAAAAGGATTAAATAGCACGTTATAAAGCAAAGAAAGTATGTGGGCATTCCGGCGAAGGCGAATAGGAAGCCATTTGAGCTTAGTACGAAATTCAGAAACGTGATCATATTTGCGCAAGCCAAATATGAATCTGATACAGAGATTTTGAAGTCGCTCAAGCTTGTCCAATTGGTCTTGGTTTAGATCGAGATAGCTGGCATCAGCATAGTCCAGGATAGGGAGAAGAAGAGATTGTGCTATCGCAATTTTAGTGGCGATGGGAAGAAAATTACGTAGACGTCTCAGGGAGCCTGCAGAAGCAAACAGTTTACGACTGACTTCCTGCAGTTGTTTGGTCCAGGCAAGAGTGCTGTCGATATAAATTTCCCAAGTTCTTCACAGTGTTAGCTATAGGAATAATAGTGTTGTTGAAAGAAACCTGGGGAAGCGTCGACTAATCAATTCTAGGGACAGTCCGGGAACTACCAACAACAGTCACCTGAGTCTTCGTCGGATTAATCTTCAACCCAAACTCAGCACTCCAGTCACCTATTCGAGCCAGGTCCATATTAATCGTCTCAATGGCTTCTCGTAACTCTCCAAGAGGGGCTTGGGTATAAATCTGGAGATCATCAGCATACAGGTGGTAGAAAGAAGAAAGTCGTTGAGTGATAGCATTAATAAAGAGCGCGAAGAGGAGATGAGATAAAACACCACCCTGCGGCACACCGGCAGAGGTGTGACACCAAGATGAGAAATATTCATCAGTGCAAATACGCTGCCGGCGGCCAAACAGGTAACTACGAAACCAGTCAATTACCGGGGGAGATATATTAAAAGAGCTTAAGACGCTAAGCATAATGTCGTAATCAACGGTATTGAAGGCATTGCTAAAATCAAGCAGAGCAAGTACCGTTAACTTTTCCATTTCAATGCCTGACCTAATATCGTCCGTAATGTGTACAAGTGCTGAGGTAGTGCTGTGTCCGCGTCGAAAACCAGATTGGAAAGGATTTAGCAGATTGTGTTTGGTAAGGAACGTGCTGAGTTGATGGTGGACAAGTTTTTCAAGGACTTTGGATAGGAAAGGAAGAATAGAAATGGGACGATAGTCAGAAAAAGATGTAGGATGAGATTTTTTAGGTAAAGGAATAATTTAGGCATCTTTCCAGGATTGTGGGAAGACACCACTGGAAATAGAGAAATTGAGGATATAAAGGACGACAGGGATAATGTTATCAAGGATGGGGATGATCATCTTACGGCTGACACAGTCACAACCAACAGCGTTGGATGTAATCGATACAATACTCTTTTTAACATCACAGGCAGTGAATTGACTTAAGACAAAAGGGGAATAATCAGGTATCGGAAGATTTGAAAGATAACTAAGCGTAGTTGCTTTGGTAGCCCTATCCAATACGGGCGAAGTAGAAAAATGACTGTTAAGTAAGTTGAAGTCCAAGTCTTTAGGAACCTTGTCATGAGTCCTTTTTGCGATACCTAATGATTTGAGAAATTTCCAGACTTTGGCTGGATCACCGTTTTGAACAGAATTGTGGATATGTTGGCGTTGAGCGTTCCTACACACCTTGTTGCATTGATTTCTTATTAAGATGTATTTTTGTCTGTTGACGTCATTGGGCCGAATTTTAAGTCTAAACTTCGCAGCTGCTTTTTTGCTAAGTAAAACTTTAATTTTGTCAGTCAACCATGGCGCTGGAAGATGTTTAACTCTCACGGCTCGAATAGGTGCATGTGTGTCGTAAAGCTGTATGAGGGTAGCAGATAAGATTTCAATTTGTTCGTCGACGGACGAGGATGTAACCAGTGGCGTCCAGTCAATGTTGCTGGCATCCTCCTGAAGACGATCAATGTCCATGCCATCAAAATTGCGAAGCAGAAGAGTTTTGAACTTATGCTTAGGAGTTCGGATTTTGTAAGAAGTGTAAATTAGGGCATGTCAAGAAAAGGCATCTGCTGAACATTGACCATGTTTAGCAACATGATCGAAGGATTAAACGACAATAAGATCAAGAAGCGAGGGAACAGAGTTAGGAAAACGGTGAGTGGCACCAAGATCAAGAATAGAAAGATACAGATTCAATCACATGACGAAGAGAAGTAGAGCAGGAATCATTTTTAAGAAGACATGTATTAAAGTCGCCCATTATGATAGTATGACTGTAAGAGGGAATTAAAGCTTCTAAAATATGTTCGAAAGAAGAGAAGAAGTTAATCCGAAGAGAAGGGCAGTAATATACCCCTAGGAGAATCTTGGAATGATGCAGTTCAACTGCCAGGAAAAGATGTTCACCAGCACTCGGCGGGGGCGGCTGAGTGGACATTTTAACTATAGAAAATGGAATGAAATTACGAAGATAAATGGCCACCCCACCACCACCACCGACCGCGCGATCATTCCTGATAAGCTTAAAACCTGGAAGAGAGTAGGAGGCAGAGGGAAGACAAGGTTTCAACCAGGATTCAGAAACAAACGCTATGCTACATCAATGCTTATCCGCTGTACGTTAGAATGGTATTTGAAGCTAATGCATATTATTAATTATGTTTTATTGCACCACCCGGTCTAAGGCCTCCATGAAAATATCAATACCTCTCTTTATAACATCAACAAAATTGATGTATTATTATATTGTATATGTCATCTGGATGTAAACAGAATTAAACATCTAGAACACAGACACAAAATTTGTTTTGAGTGGTGTTATTTGCCATGAATGCCATATCATAGGGTCACACCTATTTTACAGAAGGATCAAGGGCTTGATAGTTGTGTATAAAATTAGTACCTACATACATACACCAAAATTTCAGTGCTGTGCTATTAAAATGTACCTACTGTGTATTACTTAGGTATAACAAGAAATAAATGAAAATATTTTGTACTTCTTGTATATTATTTATTTTCCTTAGGATTACTAAAACAATTCATATACAATGTTGTCTGCCAATATAATCAGAGAAATACTGGGCAACCTGAGCCAATATAATCAGAGAAATACTAGCCAATCAAAAGATAGACCAACTGTAAGTAACCGGGGTGTAAACCTAAAAACCGATAAACTTATTATTTCTGAGAGTACTGAATCTATATTATTATATCAAATTTAGTTAAACATTTCTTAATTATCTTTTTTTTACATATTTGACATCAATTAACAAGAGTTTCAGAAAGGCTATTGTCACAAAACTTAAGTCCAGAGTTGGGTCTTTAACTAGGCTATCTGGGTATACCCATGATATCAAAGTTACATTCATAGGGGGCCAACTAATTCTACTTACAAAAGGTATTTTAGTTGTTTTTTTACCAACAAGGAATTTAGCTTTTTGAAGCATTATTTTCATGATAATGTTGTGACACTTATTCAAAAAGTACTGGTGATTTAGAGTCCTGATGGTTTCGCCTCAATTTGATCAAAATTTCCTTTTCTGTTCATCTTTCATCAACTCTGTTGTGAAAACATGATGCGAAGGAAATCTGCGGTCCTTTGAGTCATGTCATCAATCTCAGCATTAGCGCAGGCGTTTACCCTGCTGCTCTAAAAGTCTCTATCGTCAAGCCACTATTTAAGAAAGACGATAGGGAGTTAATGGAGAATAGGCCGATATCGCTAATTCCTATAATCTCTAAATTGAGAAATATATTTATAAGGAACTAAATTTATTTATAGAAAGACATAATATTATATGCGAAGAACAGAAGGGATTTAGAATGGGTAACACTATTGATATGGCTATTTATGATTTTTTATATAATGTTACTTCTAACGTGGATAAGAGGAAACCGGTCTGTGGCGTATTTTGTGACATGACGCAAGCCTTTGACTATGTACTATGTGCATTATGGTACACTCTTAAGAGCGCGGCGAAGCATGAATTGTCCATACAAACGTAATACCAAAATTATTTGTAATTTTAGCATATCTCCACCATATTATGATGATATTCGGATTGAGACAGTATTTATCTAGGTTCCTACGTCTTCTTTTTTTTCTAAATTCTTACCTAAAATGAAGTTTTAGCGAATTCCATTTTGTATATTTTTACAGCGTAAATGACATGTTTCCTTTTTGATATTTCTGTATTATAAAAAACAATATCTATAATAATGTCGTAGTAGGAACATAGCTCATATTATCTAATTACAAATAAACGAACAATTTTTTTTTAAACATTACGTTTTCATTCATAATTTTTGGTATTACGGAACACATCAAATTAATCACACATTTTCAATAGCTAGTATTGCTGTCGCGTCAAGCAAATGTCAATGTGTGCGTGGTCGCACTGCTTACGGTTGTATTTGTGTATCGTTCGTACGGAGTTTGTTCGGGGCACTTCGGGTGTGATTCGGGTGTGTTTCACTGCTTGTTGTAGGTACTATTGTTCTGTCGATTATTTGTTGTCAGTATTAGTATATTACTTTACTATGTTTTACGAGCGTGTTTATTTTCTAAATTGTACTTATTTTGATATTTCTGACACTATTGACTTATGCTATGAACTTGGATTTAGATTTGCCTTGTGATTTGAACTTTGGTATTGAGTAATTTACTTTCTTACGAACTTTGCGTTGTTTACGGACTTTGTTATTATTTACTATACGGTTCGGTTGCCGACATGGTCTCCGAACGTTGGGATGTTTCTCACAGGAAGTACCTATTTCCCAATGACATAATATAATAAGTTAAATTAAAACGTAGGTACCTTAGTATATCTATACTAATATTATAAAGCTGAAGAGTTTGTTTGTTTGAACGCGCTAATCTCAGGAACTACTAATTGTAATTGAAAATTTATTTTTGTGTCCATTTATTGAATAAGGCTTTAAGCTAAAGGGTCATCACGCTACGACCAGTAGGAGCGGAGCATAAATGTTGTTTTTTGCAAAAAACGGCCAAAATATTCCTTTTTGAGAGCTTCCGTTGCGTACAATCATGTATGTAGTGTAGAATAGGTAGCTAGATAGGGTAGGGTAGGGTAGGGTTGGTAGGTAGATTAGGTTAGGTAGCCAGATGACTGGAGCGAAGCCGCGGGAGACAACTAGTTTTGTATAAATTAGTATTTACCTACCTACCTACCTATCCATCAACTTACGAAGCTTTGTTTTTTTCGTTTGTTTATTCATGTCATGAGACAAAGCGCCCGCTTTGTCTCATGACTGGGTAGGTAATTATCTCAAGGACACCGCTAAGACTTACCTACATTGCTCCTCTTTACTTACTGTGACGTTAGTTCGGCCAGTTGGGCTCACGCAGGGCAGGGTGACCATGGGATTGGACTTGCATGCACAAGTGCGGCTTTATGCCCTCGGTCCAGTTTTTGCTAGACTTTTTTGTAAAATTCCTTTGACAAAAAACTAAAACTAAAAAAGCCAAATTCGTTCTAGTTTATTTAATTATTCTGAGATTTTTATCTGGTCTTCAGTGACCCTTACCCTGGGGTGTTCCAATAATCTTTTAAAACTGGCTAGCTAATCGACTACATAATAAAATGCAAAATATTTACAGAGCCACGACGATCATGTACTAATATACTTATGGTCACACTACACGACTTTATCAAGTTTAAATTTATATTTTTTAAACAGATGAATGATAATCTATAAAGTAAGAACATAACAAAAAAAATGTTTATACAAAATCCTTGTTTTTAGGGTTCCGTACCCAAAGGGTAAAAACGGGACCCTATTACTAAGACTCCGCGGTCCGCGGTCCGTCTGTCTGTCTCTCTGTCTGTCTGTCACCAGGCTGAATCTCATGAACCGTGATAGCTAGACCGTTGAAATTTTCACAGATTATGTATTTCTGTTGCCGCTATAAAAACAAATAATAACATAGTAAAATGGGCCCATACAACAAACGTGATTTTTTTGCCGTTTTTTGCGATAATTGTACGTAACCCTTAGTGCGCAAGTACGACTCGCACTTGGCCGGTTTTTTTTTAATATTCTTAGCTCAGAGCGCTGTTATTTATCTATTCCTACTTATGCGCAAATAGGCATATGTAATACTTGCATTCATTATTTATTATAACAACACATGTTTGAGGTTTATTAAAGGAATACCTACATAAATAAGACAAAAGAACGCGGGCGCCGTTCGCGTCGGCCGGCTTTCGAGTCGATAGGATGATTAGGTAGCGATATCTGCTCACACACACAAACGGCTACGCACGGCGCGCCGCGTGTGCGTGCAAACCGAGATAGCAATACTCCGAATGAATTTTTCACTCGGTTCGAATTGCATTTGCGAGCTTTGTTCGCCGCGCCCTTAAGTAAACTTGAAGCTTATGGAATTAGAGGAAATGCCAACAATTAATTAAATCCTACTTACTTAACAGAAATCAAATAACAAATATAACCCAAATTAATATGAAAAGTAAACATGAAATTGTATTTCAATCCTCAAAACGTATAGTTTCGTTTGGTGTGCCACAAGGGAGTGTTCTATGGCCTCCTTTGTTTATATTATACATTAATGATCTACCGAAAGGCATCCCTTAACCTTTGACACTATTTGCCGATGATAGCACCATAACGATACCTTGCAAAAGTATTGATACTTATGAAAGTGACATAAATGAGTCTATATTCTTAATCTAATGGTAAAGTGGTTGGATGACAATAACTTAAAGATTAACCTGACTAAAACTAAATTAATACATTTTAGTCAACGGATCAATAGTAAGAGTAATTTAAATATACGCTACGATGACCAGCCTATACAAGAGGTAGAAACAACAAAATTTCTGGGGCTCCACATTGACAAAAAACTTAATTGGAAAACCCATATCGAAATCTTGTGCAAGAAAATCAGTAAATCTGTCTATGCCCTGCACACATTGTCGTCTATAATAGGTGTGGAGGCATTATTCACAGCCTACTATGGTTTAACAGAATGTCATCTACGCTATGGTGTCATTTTTTGGGGCAACTCGACAGAAAAAGACACGGTGTTCAAGGCTCAAAAGAGATGCGTTCGTTCAATATTTAGAATTAAACCTACTGATAGTTGAATTCCTCTTCATGTTCTTCATTAAATATCATTTAAAAGCAAATACAAAAAAAAAACAATTCGATGGGACGTGGGACCGAATATCGCGCAATAGCAGTGATGAATATTGATTTAGTGTATTAGTGATTCACTCTTGTTTCTCACATCGAGCAATTGTCGCACATCTCAATTTTACCGATCTAAATGTAATAATTACTTTAATTAAAAGATATAATTTTTTTTTTGGGTTTCCTCCTATAGATGTAAAGTGGTGATGTTTTTTTTTCTCGTCTGCCCCTTGGTGTGGGGTATCGTTGGATAGGCCATTGAAAAATATTACGGGTTTATTAAAACCATTTTTCGATTCAGATATCCGTTTGCGTAAAATTAAGCTTTAAATTGCATATTTTTGTTAAAGTCAAGTCCCCCCCTCTCCTCTGACAGCGAAATGGTTGCACTTGGCTATGTGGAAAAATTCACCGCAGTAGTATATATAAAAGAAATTAAAAGAAAACTATCACAGCTAAGTAGGCTTTACAAGTTTACGAATAATAGTCGACCAACTTATAAAATGTACTCGGAAAGGTAAAAATTTTGTACAAATGCCATTGAAAAATTACTTAAATAACGTTGTTAGCTGTGTAAAACACATAGTAAATATAAGCTTATGAACCATGTAAAAATATACAAAAACAAAATCATAACATCGTTAATATTAATGATTTCTAAATTAATAATGTTTAAGCTCGAATAACGCATTGGAGTGGGTGGAGTCGTTGGCAGTACCGGTCCGTAGTCCATACGGCGCATGCGCGCGGGGAAGTCTATTTTGTGTTAGTGCAGAAGTATTTTCGACGTTTTGTAATCCAAAGTCAAATAAAATCAAATCCATTGCATTTATTTGTAAAACAAAGGTGTAATTATGTACATACTTAAACACTAAACAAAATTAAACTATACAAACTTATACTAAACCTAACTACTTACACTATATACAAAAGACAGGTACACTTAGGGGTCGAAGTACTCCTCCACATCGCTGTCATCCGGGAACGTGCCCAGAAGACTGGCAGCATTGCCATGTTGAATGGCAATGCTAATTCTTTGCGCATTGAAAGAGCCAGCCCTCTGGTCACGCACAGTGTCGATCAGTCGTCGAGACTGGGCCGAGCAAAAGATGCGCGCGGCAAATAGGTATTTACTGCAGCGCGCTAGTCGTGTGCGTCGTCACGCACACAATGACAAGTTCGCTCGAGCCCCGCTTGCAGTTGCATGACAAAAGTTGGTAACTAAAGGTTTTTAAAATTTGGGTCGTTGTGTTGAGTGACTTGAAATGACGAATATTTATTATTTAGATGGTTTTATATGTACATAAAGCCCATAATTAAATCTTATAATCTATATTATATAAAAAATAATGTTTTGTTGTATTGTAGGTACTATAGTAATACAATAACCGTTCCCTTAAATCCGATTGCGATGAAATTTTGGCATTGTGGATTGTAGGCCCGGGAATTTTACTGGGTTTGTAGGCTTTGTAGGTAAGCTAGGGGAGTAGCTGTAGATGGGTAGGTACATTGCATAATAAAACCAGACCGTAATAAAAAAACTATAATTACCTAATGCGTGTTTTACAATTTTACAAAAAGCCCAGGGAAACATAGTATATTTATTATACAGGATGTAACGGAAAGATCATATTTTAAAAATTGCTTTTGCTTCTGTAAATGAACAACTTTCTCCAGGGAAGTCGAAGACATTTTTCAAAAAAGAATTTTAATTTTTCATACAAAGTTGTCACCAGATGACCAAATATTTGTGTGGGGTTATGATAAAAAGATTATAAAAATAACTGGAAAAGAGACAAGAAGGGTAATATCAATCACATTTAAAAACATGATTGTTATTTTCCACCACTGGTGCATAACGGAATAACGTGCCCATGCGATTTATTGCGCTTTTCTTTTGCGTTTTGTTGTTTCTTCAGTTGCAAGTGTTCGTTTCGAATCTTTTTTTCTCCTTTTCATTGATCTTTCATTGAGATTTTATTCCTTGAGTTTCATTTGCCTATCTGACTGAGAACAAGGTTTTCCGGCAGTAAGCAATCAAAATAAAAAGTCTTAAAATTTTTCTTCCATTTTAGACCAAAATTCTATTCTTCCTCGATAAGTTCAACCTTCATGTCCAATTCAGTCCAAACTGCAAATATGCGTGTTTTTCTTTGTGTAACATGAAGTTGTCCTTGTGCTTGGAAGTATCAATAAAGGTTTTTTTTTGTTTAATATTTCCTTCCTTGTCTCTTTCTTCGTTCGATGATTCCCCTTCGGTCAGTTTTTTTGCAATAATAAGATTTGCATGTGCTATGATTTCCAAACACGTGGCCCGTTCAACAAACCCTGCTTCAGATCCAGAACTTTTTGAGAAAAGTTTTGTCATTATGCGCATATATGTATATGTTTTACAGCGCCAGTAACCAAACGAAGTATATATTTTAACTTATTTTCGGTACCTTAATGGGTAGCTTATGTTTCTAGTCAGTTAAAATGCATCATGTGAAACCCACTTCTTTTGCCATGTATTATGATCTCGTCTTTATCTTCAGTTTCTTCTTCTATCAAAATGATTGAATATGAATCCGTATGTTTTGAAGAATACTGAAATAACATAAGAATATTGTAAGTAGTCAAAAAGCATGTCTTAGAACTGGAAACATACTGTCCCAAAACAGTAATAAAAACGGTACTGTAAACTTACAGTTATATAAACTATAATACATTTGAGAAGGTTCTCCCAATATGATTATAAATAAATAGCCTTTAATTTATAATCATATTGGGGGAAGTGCGAATTCCAGTAGTACATAAAAAAACTAGACTTAAGGTCTCTTGGTGCACGGTGCGCAAGTTGCAAGCAACTTGCTGATTACTCTTTGATATCTCTTAAAAAAACAGTAGTATAGATACCTACTACTGTTTCTTGTGATAGATCAAAAATAAAAGAAATTCACAATTATAAGAAAAATGTGATCCACCATCGTGTATTCCAAAAAGAATGTCAGATTTGCAATCAGCATCCCTAAAAACCCATTACACGATACCCATATCGAATGTTTGAGAAAACTTTACATCCGCCATCTTGGATTTTAAAAAGAATATCAGATTTGCAATCGGCATCCCCAAAAACCCATTACACGATACCCATATCTAATGTTTGAGAAAAAATTGCATCGGCCGTCTTGGATTTTAAAATGCATGTCAGATTTGCAATCACCACCCCCAAAAAGCCTTTACACGATACCCATATCGTATGTTTGAGAAAAAGTTGCATCCGCCAACTTGGAAATTAAAAAGAATGTCAGATTTGCAATCGGCATCCCTCAAAACCCATTAAACGATACCCATATCGAATATTTGACAAAAAGTTGCATCCGCCATCTTGGATTTTGAAAAAGAATGTCAGATTTGCAATCGGCATCCCTAAAAACCCATTACACGATACCCATATCGAATGTTTGAGAAAAAGTTGCATCCGCCATCTTGAATTTTAAAAAGAATGTCAGATTTGCAATCAGCATCCCTAAAAACCCATTACACGATTCCCATATCGAATGTTTGAGAAATAGTTGCATCCGCCATCTTGGATTTTTAAAAGAATGTCAGATTTGCAATCGGCATCCCTCAAAACCCATTACACGATACCCATATCGAATGTTTGAGAAAAAGTTGCATCCGCCATCTTGGATTTTAAAAAGAATTTCAGATTTGCAATCGGCATCCCTAAAAACCCTTTACACGATACCCATATCGTATGTTTGAGAAAAAGTTGCATCCGCCAACTTGGATTTTAAAAAGAATGTCAGATTTGCAATCGGCATCCCTAAAAACCCATTACACGATACCCATATCGAATGTTTGAGAAAAAGTTGCATCCGCCATTTGGATTTTGAAAAGAATGTCAGATTTGCAATCGCCATCCCTAAAAACCCATTACACAATACCCAAATCGAATGTTTGAGAAAAAGTTGCATCCGCCATCTTGGATTTTAAAAAGAATGTCAGATTTGCAATCGGCATCCCTCAAAACCCATTACACGATACCCATATCGAATGTTTGAGAAAAAGTTGCATCCGCCATCTTGGATTTTGTAAAGAATTTCAGATTTGCAATCGGCATCCCTAAAAACCCTTTACACGATACCCATATCGAATGTTTGAGAAAAAGTTGCATCCGCCATCTTGGATTTTAAAAAGAATGTCAGATTTGCAATCGGCATCCCTAAAAACCCATTACACGATACCCATATCGTATGTTTGAGAAAAAGTTCCTTCCGCCATCTTGAATTTTAAAAAGAATGTCAGATTTGCAATCGACATCCCTCAAAACCCATTACACGATACCCATATCGAATGTTTGAGAAAAAGTTGCATCCGCCATCTTGGATTTTGTAAAGAATTTCAGATTTGCAATCGGCATCCCTAAAAACCCTTTACACGATACCCATATCGAATGTTTGAGAAAAAGTTGCATCCGCCATCTTGGATTTTAAAAAGAATGTCAGATTTGCAATCGGCATCCCTAAAAACCCATTACACGATACCCATATCGTATGTTTGAGAAAAAGTTCCTTCCGCCATCTTGAATTTTAAAAAGAATGTCAGATTTGCAATCGGCATCCCTAAAAACCCATTACACGATACCCATATCGAATGTTTGAGAAAAAGTTGCATCCGCCATCTTGGATTTTAAAAAGAATGTCAGATTTGCAATCGGCATCCCTAAAAACCCATTACACGATACCAATATCAAATATTTGAGAAACAATTGAAAAAATCGATTACCTATATGCGCCATTATGTTAGATAAAACATTTTTCCAAACAAATCTAACATAAAACTTGAACATAACCGGTGAAATGAGTGTACCAGGGTTTACTGTACACATCTTTGTACCTCTCGCTTTAGAGCGTACCGGCGCGATGTTATGTTATGAACATATGACAATAAACTGACATGCGATTGCAACAATCCTGAAAGATCAGCCGTAATTATTTGAGGAGTTCTGTTGCAAATCTCCAGAATTCTTCAACAGATCTTCACCAAATTTAAATGGAACGTACTCTACCAAACGAAAAAAAATTTCAAAATCGGTCCACAATTTATGAAATCGATAAACATACACAAAAAAACAAACATACAGCTGAACATAAAACCGCCTCATTTTTGAAAATCGGTTAAAAAGGAAATAAAATAAAAAAATAAAAATACATACTTTTTATGAGAACAGCATTATTTTTACTAAAAAAAATATTTAAAAACAAAAACAGAAATATGTATTGAATAGTAAAAACATAAAAAGTAAATGTTAGGTATGCATAAAAATTCCTACACAAAAATCAAAAAATATGACTTACCTTATTCAACTATTTGCGGCAATGTATACGTACACAATAGATCGCGAATTATCGTTATCGGCGCGTCGCTCCACGATGAGACGTGACCTCTCTCCGAGCTCTCGTGGACGACTGAATTGACGACAGGTGCACGTTGCGTATGATTCAAAACAGCGCGACAATTAAGAAAAAAAAGAACACAAAAATAACCAAATGACATTTCGAAAATGTTAAAACACTAAATTGTGGTATGACCATTAGAGATTAATATGAATTAAAGATTGTGAAAAAATGCAACAGTTTACTATCAAAAATCATTAAAACACTAGCATGCTATTTTAAGATTTTTGTCTAACTTTACGTATTTTTGTTATTTAAACTAGACAATATTTTTTATTTTTGCCAACATAGAATCGTTAACACATTCATTATGGTGTTCATTACATATTTTTTTATCGCAATTATGGTAATAATATTGATTATATCCCTATAACTGTGACGATCGTTTTGAATTATTTTGCACGGTGCAGTCTTAAAAAGGAGGCGTGCACTCGGGCACCATGACCCAAGCGTAACTGTAATTACCAAATAGGTTACAGTATTTGCGCCGCTTGAGGGAAATCATTCGCCAACTAAATTCAATGAATGGTATTTGGATGATGGAACCCTAGGAGGTGATGTAGATACATTCTTGAACGATTTAACTTTTTTGAAAGATAAATTTAGCTCCATTGGGCTAGAACTTAACCTTTCGAAATGCGAAATTTACCTCCCCCAAACTACTGACCGGCAGACTACTTTAACAAAATTCAACGCGATAGCACCTAATATTAAAATTACTGAGAGAAATTCTCTTCACCTCCTGGGTTCCTCTATTTTTGATGAATTATTTCCAAATTTTATTGAACAGAAAATACAAAATTTTAACGATGTCTCGGAAATACTTTTCAAAATTAACATTTAACATTCGGCCTACACACTTATCCGGTATTGTTGCTTTGGACCAAAATTTACTTATAGCCTTCGCTCCTCTCATTTATGAGAACACCCACAAATTTTAGAAAAAGTCTACAATTATAAAGAACACACTTTCATCTATCCTAAATGTGGCCTTGGCCGAGCGAGCATGGCAACAAGCCACGCTTCCCATTCGCTTGGTTGGCCTCGGCGTCCGCAAAATTTCAAGTATAAGTTTACCAGCCTTCCTCTCCTCGGTCTACGGTACTGATATATTAACCAGGAACATCTTATCTTCCTCCCTGGTTGATTTTGAGGTACCGTGTTTGATTGACCGATGCGTTGAACGCTTGGAAAAAGGCTTGTCCCAATATATAATATACAGAATAACCTTATAAATACATCGTCTAGTACTGCTGAGCGTGCGCGTCTGCTGGCTGTGGCGGAATGGGAGTCGGGTTTGTGGCTTCAAGCACTCCCGTCTTCCACCATAGGCACTATGATGGATGACTCTTCTTTTCGGCTCGCACTTGTCTACGCTTAGGCGCACCTTGTATTGCTCCACATCGGTGCCATTGTGGTGAAGCTGTCGGCAGCCTTGGGCACCATGGCCTGTCTTGTTGCAAGAGCGCAGGACGCATAGCACGCCACGCCAGTATCAATGACATTATTCGTCGAGCCCTTATCACCGCCAGCGTACCAGCTGTATTAGAATCTAACGGCTTGGTACGTGACTATGGGAAGAGACCAGATGGCATGACTTTGGTACCGTGTGCCGTTCCGCTACCCGACCATAGATGGCGGTATTCTCAGTCGTCCCAATTATAAACTAAATTGCGTTTGTCTTAAGGTTGAAATTCGTGTCATAGGTCGATATTTACAACTACTCAACCGTGGTCACATAAGTGCAATATAACACATTGTAATTTTAATTACATTATCGATATATACCCGATTATTATGATGATGATGATTACTTAAATCAAAAGAAGACCATGTTTTTTTTTTATTTGGTGGCTTGTATATTTTTTTATAAATAAAATCAATTTACAATCATGAACTAAATTAATTATGCTCATTGAGGCGGGCGGGCCTCTTCATAATATTATCTTATAGAAATATTAATCTAAATCTATGAAGTCAATATTCGACCCGACTACATTACTAATTGAGTAGCGTAGAACTTTCGAGAACGAAATAGTGAATACCTCAGATTACAGATGAATACATTAGAAATTTTTCAAATACCGAAAGAGAAATAAACAAGGAGCGTGTGCGCGAGGATCTAGGAACCATGGTATAATAAGACATGGTATTCTCTTTACAGGATGGCCTAAGCCTACGTCACGATAAGTGTTACCATTGATTGTCCTTTTCAGAAAATTTAGGTACTTTCTCATGTAGATAACGAAATCAAAATAAATTACTAACTAGCTTAACTATTTAGTAACTCATGTGTTTCATCTATTTAGTGTTAAATTAATTTATATATTGAATTATTAGTTCATAATTGCTTTGTTAAGTTGAAAAATACATTTTGCTCGGGTAATTCAATCACACACAGTGGCAACATATCGAATTGACAAGTGTCATTCTGACAACTCGCCGTTTCATCGCTATTGTTGTTTCGCTCACACCTATAGCGTTGTTTCGCTCGGTGAGCAAAATACTGTGGCTCCCAAACATTTGTGGTGCACCCGTGAACTGTGAAAGATACACAAGAAAAATTGTTAATTGTTCCGTACTAAACTGTAAAAACAGAAGTATAAAAGGCGGTGTAATAAGGTTTTTTTCTTTTCCCAACGAAGAGACGCTACCATATGCGTGACTTCAATATTGTAATTAACTTCAGCTAAAAGAACTGGTATGTGCCTTTCTAGATATTATTTCATTTATCTACGCGTTGTAAATTCCATAAATTAAGGCATAGCTGTGTCAATACGGCTGTACGCTCGAACTTAACCTAACCTAATTAGTTTTGATTTATTTTAGTCAAGTCAAGTTTTGTGGGTATTCGTCCCGAACTAAATTAAGTTGGTCCATTTTATGACGTCCATACAAACAGACAGGCGCAGCGTGTGACTTTTACAACATTTGTTTTGTCAGAGACATTATTTAACTAGATCTCAGGTCAAATAAAAAGTCAAGATGGAACGTTGCAAACAATAAGGTGACGCCGGTTAAAACTACACCTTGCCGTATACATACTCAATTACACGTACAATGAAACTATGCCTTAGCTTGTCAGTGGAGCTCTCAGATCAAATAAAAAACTCGACAGACAAGCTAAGGCGTAGTTTCGTTCCGTGTCTCAGTAGCCGTGGCTTGGTCACCTACGGTGAAGCGAAGAGGAACCCGAGGTGGGGCTGCTCGTCAGGGCTTTTTCCGATTAGGCCGACAACGTAGCGGCCAACATGTAGGTTGCGGTTCCGCTTGGCAACAGACAACATCGCATCTGAGGCTCGCTCGATATCATATGGAGCGCGTCCTATACGGTATCGCAGCTGTGGGTTGGAGAGTAGACCGCGGTGGGAGAGGAGTGCCGGTATTGCGTTGCGCCGCTCTACCTAGCTTCTGTGGCCTGGACTGGGTCGCCACCGTCTGATTGCGGATGAGGTGGGAAAAGTGATAGGTGGCGGGGCCACTGACCTGTCCCGTCAAAGGAGGGTTAAGGGTGCCATACACTGGGCCGTCTGGCGCCCATGTGCTGGTTTGGTCCCTGGGGTGGTCACGGCGTGCAATGTGTTCTGGTACGCTGGTGATGGGTGGTACACCCCAAAGGAGGGTCCGGTGACGGATGGCCGCGGCGGGTTCGCAGTGAGTGCTAACGCATGCCTGTGTTCCCGCCATAAGCGGCACAGGAGGACACCGTGGAGTTTTAGTGGGTTGGAGTAACTGCGCTATCTACCTGTGGTAGCATAGCATGCATGAGCATTTTCCCAGGCTAAAAAAAATAAAATTAGTAGCGATGCCTGTGATTGATTTTTTTGTGTCGAGGGGAATACTGATTTACCCTTGCAAAGAATTGATCAGGGTTGCTGATATAATGGAGAAATAATTTAATCAATACCACGGTCAAACGTTGCACAATGAAAAATTAATTTTAAATTTGACTCGGATTGTTCATGGACTTGTAATTCATTATGAGGTATTACTCTGTTTAGTTCAAACAAGAACCTATCTACGAGACATCATCATCTTCCTGCCCATGCCCCATGTCACTTGGGGTCGGCGCAACACATTTTCTTCTTCCATACCATCCTATCCTCCGTCACGCCATCACTGACTCCCTTTTCTTTCATATCACTCCTCACACAGTCCATTCATCTTTTCTTTAGCCGTCCCTTCCCTCTCCATCCATCCACATTAATATTCCTAACTCTTTTAGTAACATGCATTTCATCCCTCCTCATCACATGACCATACCCGGACAAACGGTTTCCTTTCAACTTTTCTGTCACTGGCGCCACTTTCAAACTGCCTCTAATATACTCATTTCTCACTTCATCCATTCTCGTCACTTCGCACATCCATCTCAACATTCTCATCTCATTACATCTACGCGTAAGGAAAAGAAATAAAACCAAGCAATCAATTAAAAAAAACCGGCTAAGTGCGAGTCGGACTCGCGCACGTAGGGTTCCGTACCATTATCTCAAAAAACGGTACAAAAATCACGTTTATTGTATGGGAGCTCTACTTAAATATTAATTTTATTCTTTTTTTAGTATTTGTTGTTATAGCGGCAACAGAAATACATCAACTGTGAAAATTTCAACTGTCTAGCTATCACGGTTCATGAGATACAGCCTGGTGACATACAGACAGAGACACAGACAGACAGACGGACCGCGGAGTCTCAGTAATAGGGTCCCGTTTTTATCCTTTGGGTACGGAACCCTAAAAAGAAGCAAAGTAAAAAAATAAAAAAAAGTATCAAATATGTCGATTTATTATAAATGATAAAAATTTAGTACCTATTGTATTATTTTATCTTTTTCCCCACAAAAAAAAGTTTGAGAACCGCAACGCAATTGATGACGTAGTCTTAGGCCAATCACGTGACCCAGCTGTCACGGGAAGAGACTACCAGGCGAAGAATACCATGCTAGGAACCATGGTATAATAATATACTTCGCCTGGTAGTCTCTTCCCGTGACAGCTGGGTCACGTGATTGGCCTAAGACTACGTCAACGATAGAGTTGCGGTTCTCAAACCTTTTTAGTGGGGAAAAAGATAAAAATAATACAATAGGTACTCAATAGGAAACATTACTTTTTTTTTTTTTCTTTTTTTTTTCAATACATTTAGTTACACTTATTGTACAGCATAACACTTGTCTAAAACCTTAAAAGGTTTATGTGACAAAGTGGAGGAAGCAAACTCGCACCGCATATTACTAAAATAGGTAAACAATTTACATATACCCACTCAAAACCCAAGATGCGATGTCACCTGTTGTATAATATTTTTTTAAGGTAAGTTTACATTTTTTATATGTGCTAGTGACAATATTTGACTGCATAGTTTTAGGAATATTATTCAGACTATTAGGTAGTATATATTCCCACGTTCTCGTGCCATACACATTTACAGTTTTAGGTAGTTTATATGTTGGCAGGTAATCCAGATCACGTAACTGTTTTGGTCTATTGTTTAAAGTTAATCAGCTAATATTATTGAATTTATCCAAGATAATTGCCGACCTGAATTTATCAAAGACTGACACAATTTTACAATATTTAAATAGTCCGTACTCATCATCTTTATATTTAAGTTTAATATTCTTTGGTACAATAGTCTTAAGTATACTTAGTTGTAGTCTATATATTTTATCTACATAAGTTTTGTAGGAACGTCCGTAACTAGTTAGGCCATAGCTTATGATGGAATCTGCCAGAGCGAGATATAGCATGCGTAGCGTGTGGAAGGGAAGTTTATATTTTAGGATAGCTAACTTGGCGTTAATAGACCTGAGTTTGTTACTTACACTTTCAATGTGTGGTCCCCAATTGAAATGCTTGTCAATAATGAGTCCCAGGTAGGTGTGCTGGTCGACAGCCTCTAGCGTAGGACATGCACACATGCGTGCAGTAGGCCCGCGATGCAGGCACTGGTGATCATGCGCAATTATCTTAGGTACATGTCTGATCTTCATATAAGGAGAGTATATATGGATAATCTTGGTTTTACTAGCGTTGATAACCAAGCCTGCATCGTGTGCCCATTTACACAGGTCATCAAATAAACGTTGCATTACTGTTTGAGCTTCAATTATGTTTTTATGATGGGTTACCAAACATGTATCATCGGCAAACTGGTATACAGAGTCTGCCGGAATAATATTACACATGTTATTAACGTATAATAAGTACTCAGTTGGGCCAATTATTGAACCTTGGGCGGTGCCCATTTTAGTAGGTATTTTTTCACTATGGCAATTGCCCAAACGAACCACAGTATGACGATTATTATGGTAATTTTTAAACCATTTCAGTAGAGGACCCTGTATACCACCTTGTTCAAGTCTACTGAATAATGTTTTATACCGCAAAGTATCAAATGCTTTGCTAAAGTCGATGAGGGCAATAAGCACCTGTTCGCGAGCATCCAAATGCTTAATGACTGATTTGATTTTGTCTTCTTATTCAAATGACTAATTATTTTAGAAACTAATTTATCGTTGACTTTTTTAAATCTCATAGATACAATAGACACTTCTTGGGAAGAAGTGTCTTGCAGTAGAGGTACCTCACAATTTTTACAAATTTTGTTGATGTTGTCTTCAAAACCACGAGCGAATTTGTTACTTAAAGAACTAAAGTCTTCATTAAAATGCTTTTTAATTACGTTATCCACTGCATTACACATCTTCCCACATATATTGTTAATTATCTGCCATATTTTTCTACTATTTCTAAAATTTTCTGACACCTCTTTTCTAATTGAGTCATTTTTAATTTTAGATATATATTTATTTGTTTTATTTATATACATATTATACAATAATCTATTATTAACATTATTTGCATCTTTTTTCCATATATCAAATAACTCGATCTTTTTGTTACACATATGTCGCATTCTATCGTTAATCCAAGTACTAACATGCCTTTTGCCTAAATTAATTTTGGTTTGTATTTTACATTTTTCATATATTTCGCAAAAATTTGTTGTTATAAATCTTAACACTTTAGTGGGAGTTTTTAAATCTAGCGCAGTCTTCCAATTTATATTACACAATTCATCTCGTAACTTATCATTATCTAGCTTAGTTATCATCTTAGAATTATTGCCTGTAGACCGCGTATTGTGAACAAGTGTTAAACCCGTTATATAATGGTCAGCTATTTTATAGTTAATTACTGACGAGTACACCGCCCTACAATTCATTAGGCGTACAAATATATGATCAATACAGGACTTAGTAAGTGAATTATCTTTAATTACTACGCGCGTGTGCTGGGTTATTCCACATTCGAGACCATTTGCAAGCAAAAAAATGAAATGAATGATTTTTTTTTGTTCTGCCAATTGCTCCCGCCAGATGGCGCTTGACGGAGTGGAGTAAAAATAACAACATTGCGACTATTTCTGTTTGTGGTTATCGAACTTTATTTACTGTTTTTAAGAATAATTAGCGTTCAAAAACCAAATAATAATATTGCTAGCTGATGGTCAAGAAAGCATCAGTGTTGTGTTTTTGGATGCAGAAATAAAACCGGTCATATGATCCTAAAAAACGCCAACATTCGCAAGCAATGGAAAATTACTGTTCGTCGCTGGCTGTGTCCTGGCCGTTTTAAATCAGAAGATTTAAAAAAGGAAGGATTTTCACAGGTCATTGTATAATCTTAAGGCAATCTTTATTCACATAAAAACAGTAATTATTATGTTTACTAATGCTATGTACATTAAAAAATACTTATCATTGTGTTCTAATTATTATACCACTACAAAATTATGTTTTTGAGTTCTACTCATCATACACGCATGTTTAACCATATGCCTATTTTAACCTAATTTATACTTACAGGACTGAAACTAGAAAGAAAAATTTAAATATGTGGGCTATAGATACCTACCATTGTTTGGAGCAAAACAGAGTTGATGAAAGATGAACAGAGAAGGAAACTTTGATCAAATTGAGCAGAAACCATCAGGACTCTAAATCGCCAGTGCATTTTGAACAGTGTTTCTTTCAGGTTAAATTCTCCAGGGGGGCGGTTAAGAGTCTGGGGGGGCGAACTAAATAAAGGAAACAAAGTAATATTTAAAATCAATTCCAATTATTATTTATATTTTAATAAGTAAAAGATGCTCTAAGCTGAACCAAATTTGTCAAAGTAACATTGTAAAAAGCCACGAAGAATAATATTCTTTACAAAATTCTTATTCTTAAATTGTGTGTCTGTGTTCTAGATGTTAAATTCTTTTTTCATCCAGATGACACATAAAAATTTTATATTTTGGAGTTTCTTGTCCGTTCTTCTCCATAACAAGCTACATTTCCGAATGGACGGTAGAATCAATTATTATTACATTAAATTTTTATTTTTGACGTTCGAAAGTGCCGCTTAATGGCCTAATTGAATAAAGAAATTTTGATTTGATTTGATTTGATTTGATTTAATAATATATCTATTTTGTTGATGTTGTAAACAGAGGTATTTATATTTTCATTGAGGCCTTAGACCGGGTGGTGCAATAAAACATAATTATTAATATGCATTAGCTGGAAATACCTTTCTAACGTGCAGCAGATACGCATTGATGTAGGTACATTTTCAGTCCTATCCAGTTTTCTATGTTTGTATCAACCCTGAAAGAATGAAGGTTGTAGGTTGTAAATGAAATGTAATAATATCAGGAGCCAATAAACTTAATTATGATTCAATGACCAGATTCCTAAATTTTGAGTATAAACTATCAAAACAACGATATTTAATATCTGCTTTTACAACTCACCTTTCTAAAAAAAAACTATATTTATTCGAAATTTTTAAGGGTGGTAAGGAAGAGTCAGCATTTAGGATTTGCACATGCTTTTGGCATAAATAGTACATTGGACTGCTGTCCACCATCATAATGTCAAGTGCAAGTGCAAGACGGTTCCACTGCGAAGAAATTATGCGAGTCATATAAAATCAACCTGGAAGTATTGTTTTGAATATTAATTGTATGTACATTAATCTCATTATATAGTAAATTAACATAATATCTGCAAGTTACACTAGACTTTCATGTTCGCATTCATATTCGTACCTTTCAACTAAATCCGTTATTTTTTCCTTTTACTGATGCACAGCGCTCTCGAATGCGGATTTTTAGTTGCAGTATGGTCTGATTTCCTCAATTCTTAGTTAGCTCCATTTTTCTTTCACTATTAGTTTTATATATCGTATGCATAAACTGCGAAATTTTGTTGCTCGACTTTAACAGTTTGGTTTGTACTCTGATTCCTGTGGCGCCATCTGAACTCAGCTTTTCGGATAGTTCCCTATTTTATAATTTTTAATAAATCGATATATTTGATACTTTCTGTATTTTCTTACTATGCTTTTTTTTTAATTTATTGCATATTATGGTTTTATTTAGTTCCCTTACTCGTAGATAGGTTCTTGTTCGAACTAAACAGAGTACCACCTCATAGTGAATTTGAGGATACAAGTCCTTTGTGGCATCATGAACAATTCGAGTCAAATTTGTGAAAATGTTTTTTTCATCGTGCAACGTTTTACCGTGATATTTGTCAAATTCTTTCTCCATTATATCAGCAACACTGATCAATTCATTGCAAGGGTAAATCAGTTTTACCCTCGACACAAAAAATATCCAATCACAGGTTCCGCTGCCTGGGTCAATCATTCGTGTCTCGTCTCCAAGATGTGGATATTTTTGTAAAAACCTGAAAGCAACATAACCGCTTATATATTTTAGACCTTGTTTTCTGATTTCTTCAGCAGCTATTTGCATTTCGAAATTGCTTAGTAATAAGTTTTCTTCATTAGTCGGAATATATGAACTAAGATCGTCATTAAAGTCTACAATATCTTCACTCGCTTGGTCGATATCCATTTCCATTTGCATTTCTATATCTTTAAGTAATCGTTCTTCATCGACAGTCGGTTTATACGTGCTGAGATCATTTTCGATCGATGAGATCAAATAATTATCTTCGGACTCAGTGTCGTCGTTATTAGATTGTATGTATCGATCTAACACTTTCGTTATAATTGAATCATCTTCACGATCTTCCAGTGGAGTTACTAAACAGGATATTTCAGGATCATCGCGAGTGTTGCTTGTATATTTGAAAACGTCTGCGAAATGTTTGCCGAGAATGTATCGTTTTAGTCGGTGTTTAAACGAAAGTCCAGTTGGGTGGTCGTTAGTAGCCCCCATGCCCCTTATGTATGAGAAAAAAATCTCCAAAATGTCCTGATTCAATCGGGAGGTCAAAATATACTCGAAATTAGAACCTAGCCTTTCCTGAAGATCAGCTAATAAATTCGGAAGCGATTTATTCGAAATTAAAATTCCTTTTTGAAAGGGGACCTTGTTTGATTTATTTTGACCAGTTTTTGTATTTTTGATGAAATCATTCATTTTTTCTATTGCTTCATTTTGCAATGACATGTTTATGCCGTATGCATTTTTATGCCCCTCAAATTTTAACCTGGCATTAAACACGTCAAACCATTCATTGAATATTTTTTAAACTTTTGATAGCTGAGACCAGTTTTCATCTGGCAAAAACCCTTTTTGGCCACACCATTCTACAGCTAAAGCAGTTGTGGTCGAGAAAAGTTGAGCTGCAGGCCGTACCTTTTGCCTTTGTGAACCTTGCAAATTCAGGTGATTTGGTGTCAGTTTGTGTGCTAATTTAAGGTCGTGCTGAGACAACGATAATACTTTTTCTATCGTATCTTTGACCAATAAATTGTTTTCATACTGAAAACCAAAGTCTATAAAATGGTTTCTGGCCAATTTCAACAGGTGCGGTACATCAACAAACACGTGAACTTTTAAATTATCGTCTGATGGATGTTTGAACCAAGTTTTTTGGTCTTTTTCAAGACCGTTATTAAGATGACAATGTTATTAAGATCTCTTAGTAGCCCCTGATTTCCGGGGCCCATATCACACGTTATTGAAACGACAATTAAATTAGCGTTATACATGATTTTTATCAAATCCATTAGTATATCAGTTGTCATCCTTTTATCAAATTTATAAAAAAATGGGTTGCTTCCATTTACCACATAAGCCACGAGCCATGACGCATTGGCAAGTATTATGTGGTCCAACTTTTTGCTCATTTTTTCTGTCGATTTCTACTTTATTCGAGATATAAATTTCATCAAAAGATAATGCTACGATTCTTTGAGTTTCCGTGAAATCCTTAGCCTTGAATTGCATTAAAGTGATTACATTTTCTAATACACCCTCCTCAATCTCAAATTTTGATGCCCACTTACATAGTGTTGAGAATCCTGGCAGTGGAAACCCGACAACATTCCTCATGAACCTGTAGCCCTTAGGACTTATACTTCTGAATGTGATTGCGGCTGCAATATCTTCGGCAGACCATCGAATACGACGCTTATCGGAGCTATTTAAACTACGAATTTGACCTGGAGTAAAAATTTGTTGCAACTGTTCGTTGATGACTTGGTTCTTATTTTTTATTGTTATTAAATCTTTATATTCTGAAGCAATAATGGTTACGGTGTTTGAACTGGAACAGAAAAATTAACATATATAACATGTATATCTTACTGTACATACATATTTTCTGATAATATTGTTAAAAAAATACCATATATCTATTGTTTGGGTTTCTATACAGCGAGTTTCTATTAGGATTGTTTGTGTTTGTACAGAGCACGAAGTTTCAGTTTTAGTTAACTCTTTACAATCAGTCATAGGTAGGTCAGGTTGTATATATTTTGTGACATCCGAACTGAAACAAAGAAAATAAACATTTGGCAAGATTCAGATATATTTGAATGAAATAAGTCACAGTCAGATCATACTTGACGTGAACGAACCAGTTTAAAAATCACTGTATATTCTAGATATACCAACACAAAACGCATAATGAATTTGAATATTTACCTTCTGTCTAATATTGGTTTAGCGCATGATGAAGGTTGAGCGACTGAATTTATGTACACAGAAGGTATGGCGTCTGGTTTTAACTTCCTACATGTTCTTGGCGATTCGTTCATCAAAATATGCCTCAATGGCTTATGATAGTCAGATGATAAAAAATGAACTGAACACACGCAACCTGAAAGTTGAAATATAATCATTAATCATCTTATAACATTAGAAAGTAGGAAAATAAAGAGTTCATCATGAATAAGTAAACTATATTTTTTTCAACACATTTGCTCGTAAAGTGAGCCTTATTACATCGCTTTTAGGGCCATAATCCGAGCGTGCGTAATAACATTACACACTAGTCCGTAATAAAATTATACTTACAAAGTTAAATTAGTACCTTCCTGCAATTTGTATGCGAGTAAACAGAGCTTTTTCAATTTAACCGGGTAATACAGTTTTGTTTAGTAACAACAAAGAGGTTGTATGCCGCTGAAAATCCATATACACTTTTGGAATATTTATATGTGTACATCCTTAATTAAGTTAAACAAACATTTATTATAATCAAATTATTCATAACTCACAATAATTTGTTATAAAATATTAAAATATTTGCATTATATCAATTAAAATTATAATTTTGAAGTAGGCTGTATTGTCACTAACCTTGCATTTGGCGCGTAAAAAAATTACTTGCGCGCCATTTCCCTTATTTTGGTTTTATCGTATTTGTCGCTATGTGGTAAATTATTTCAGAAATGTTAAGTTAAGAAGATGAACATTATTGATAGAGTTAACCTCGCCAGAATTACTAAATGAGCCGCCTACGATAGTTTCCTACAATGGAAGAGCAAGGTGAAAATGTGTTTTGGCGTATACCTCTGAACTCGCCAATACATTAAAACTCAGCTCCCTGTGGTGGATCTATTCCTGGTGGTGCTTAAACATGGTGTTGATATCAAAACATACTGTAACCTGATGGCATTTATGAAGAGACGGCTCGGACGGATATATTGGTCGGAAAGCAAATGTTTTGTCACCAGCCGACGTTGAAATGTTTTAGAAAGTGGCTCTTTTATTGTTGTTTCGTTTGTTTAATGGAACTTACAACGTGTAGATATATTATATAATATGGAGAAAGGTACATACCAGTTCTTATAGTGGTTTTAGGTCTACAATATTGAAGCCACGCATTTGCTAGCATCTCTTCTTTGGGCAAAGAAAAAAACCTTATTACACCGCCTTTTTTACTTCTGTTTTTACAGTTTATTACGGAACAATTAACCATTTTTCTTGTTTATCTTTCACAGTTCACCACAAATGTTTGGGAACCGCAGTATTTTGTTCACCGAATGAAACAACGCTATAGGTGTGAGCAACACGACGATAGCGATGAAATGGCGAGTTGTCAGTATGACACTTGTCAATTCGATATGTTGCCACTGTGTGTAATTGAATTACCCGAGCAAAATACATTTTTCAACTTAACAAAGCAATTATGAACTAATAATTCAATATATAAATTAATTTAACACTAAATAGATGAAACACTTGAGTTACTAAATAGTTAAGCTAGTTAGTAATTTATTTTGATTTCGTTATCTACATGAGAAAGTACCAAAATTTTCTGAAAAGGACAATCAATGGTAACACTTATCGTGACGTAGGCTTAGGCCATCCTGTAAAGAGAATACCATGTCTTATTATACCATGCTAGGAACAAACCATACCATTCCCCGTGGCTCTAACGCACGCTCGTATCGCCTCCTTTTTGCAATTGACGTCCTTCATATATATTATTTCTTCATTCTCATTTCTCCATTCTCATTTTGATTTAAAATCTTATTTTTTATAATTAAATAGGTACTTTTTGTTTGTTCATACTTTCAGTGATAATGTTACTTCTTTTGTATATTTTTCGCTGAATTTTTATATTTCATTTCTCTTTGATTTTGATTTGAATACTCTTTAAATTTAATCTTCATTGAATTTTAATTTAATTTAATTGTATTCTACTTTAAACTTAAATTTCGATTTTGTAAAGACTACACACAAATTATTTCATGATTATTTATTCCTTTATGTAAAAAATGGGTGATCTGTAACACAGGGCCTTACGTATCTCAGACACCCTTCTCCATACAAGGTTACGTATAAAGATAGTCACTGTATTTTTGATGTCGAGATAAATAAAGAATTTTTATTATTATTATTTATTGCAGCTTATTTACGTTGGTTGTTTGTTCCTATCATTGAATAACTTGATTTTACTTTTTGGTAGTTGAGTAGATAAGAATTAATATTTGTTTCGGGATATTTACCATGTATATTTTGTTTTTGGTTGAGAGCTCGATATTTCGGCACCGTTACAAGCGCCATGATCACGAGAACTAGTGGGTGTAGTTTACGAGCTGACATATCTGTCTACCCTCTTCCTCACTCGTTTTTCACGCACGATGTCGCTACCACCAGAACTCGTCTCACTAGTTACACGATATTGTTCACGACAAACGATGCTCACTGTATCCACTTTTGACAATTGATCAGTAGTTTTTCGATCTTTACATAGTTGAACCACTGGATTCCAGGCTCTCGACAATTGAAACCCGTCGTCCCTATTGAAATTTTTGCACTTGGTTATTTCAATTGCTTCCCGAACCATTCTAGGTATGTAATGGCGTTCAGTCGAGTTAACCTGTGGGTCATGTGGTTTTAAGTTGAGTAGATTGTTTGAAAATACTCATACTAAAATATTTGTTTTCGGTTTGTAAATATGTGGAGATTTTATCGAAGTCTATCTCCGTAACGGCAATACGGCAGTATTCAAATTATTAAGTGACGCTGGTTATAAATATTTATTACTGTTTTGGTTTCTGAATTCTTCTGGGTAAAAAATAAGGCGATTCTTCCTGGTGTACAATATTTTCCTTTGAAATGCTTCCAAGTACAGTTACTTTAAAGATTGGAAAAAACCGTTATAATTTGAACTATCAAATTAATATGTGGTGCTAACGACAAGAAGTTATTCTAGAGTCCCTCCGTCTGGTGGTCTGACATCAGTTTTATACAGGCGGAGTAGCGCCATCTCGTCCTTTGGTTCGGAACTAGCGAGGATTGATGCTAGCCGACCGATGTACTTCGTCTGCGGGCGCGCCGTTGCGTTGCTTAGTCACCAGGTGGCGGTAAACGTCGTAAACATGCCGGCGGGCCCTGAGAGCTCCACAACTGCTCTCAACGTCCTTGAACAGGCTGCGTTGCGGCTGCGTCCTCATCATTGGTGGAATTCAAAAGGCAAATCTTCGAGAATGCCCTCTCCATAACCCCATTAGCTGTCCGGATACTGGCTACTCGGGGAACGCCATCTTTCTTGTGGAACACATACAATATTCTTCCCAAACGCCATTTCAGCGGTGGGAGATTATCTTTTTTTATAAGCACCAAAGTGTTGGGTGCTAAGACTCCTTTGGACTGCTTCCATTTTGTGCGGGTTTGCAGTTCTCCAATGTACTCTGCTGACCATCGCCTCCAGAAATGTTGCATCAGTTGTTCTATACGCTGGTAGCGGGATAATGCGTGTAGTCGAGTACTGGTGACGTCTTCGCTCGCATGTGAGGTCAGCGGTCGGCCGATCAGGAAGTGTGCAGGAGTGAGGGGGGTATAATCTGATGGATCTGGGGACAGACAGTACATAGGACGGAAATTCAGGACAGCTTCTATTTGTGCTAGAACCGTACTGAACTCCTCGTAGGTTAAGTGACTATTGCCTAACACCCTTGTAATGTGATGTTTACAAGATTTCACCCCTGCCTCCCATAAACCGCCTAAATGAGGCGCATAAGGTGGTATAAATTTAAATTTTATACCATTAGATGAAGCATAATCAATAGGTTGAGATTCCTTAGATAAGAAAGTTGTAAATTCCCTTCAAAATTCCTACCATGGTCAGAAAGTATACAATGTGGTTTTCCTCTACGGGAAATAAACAGCTTTAAAGCTAAAATGTAATATTCTGAGGTTAAATTAGTGACAAGTTCCAAGTGCAAGGCCTTAGTAGCAAAGCAAACAAATAAGCATAGATAGCACTTTTCAAGTTTAGAGCCTCTGCCTTTCCGGTTTAAAATATAAACTGGTCCTGCATAATCAACGCCGCTGTCTATGAAAGGGAAATCAATAGTTATCCGTTCCTGCGGTAGATTTCCCATAATTGGTTGCACTGTTTTACCCTTCATGCGCGTGCACATTTTGCATTGTTGTATAACTTTCCTAGCTAAGTTCCTACCACCCAAGGGACACCAGGTCTCTCTTATGTGAGCTAACAGCTGTTGTGGACCAGCATGTAATAACCTCAAATGCTCTAGCTTGAAAATAAGTTGAGTGACGTAATGCTTACCACACAATAACATGGGATGCTTCTGTTAAGGACGCTGTTACATTTTCGACGAACTCAAATTTAGGTATCTAGTCGCACACAGCAACATTACGCGCACGCACTCATTGAAACTACTGAGCGCTCGATTTTATACACCACTCAAATAATATTGGTCCTTGATATTATTTTTAAATTTTATCGAAGTTAATCTAGGAAGGTTAGTTGGCACTTTGAATATGCATTTGGTAACTGTTACAAACCGTCGTCGTATAAAGTATGTTATTATTTTCAACCGACTTCAAAAAAAGGAGGTTCTTTATCTATTCGACCCGTATGTATCCGCAATTTTCTTAAAAACTACTGATCCGATACTGATCGGGTTTTCGTCGATAAATGTATGTGTTTTCAGGGAAGGTTTTATTGTATAATTTATTAGGATCTGATAAAGATATTCGGAGATAGACAATGGAACTCTTCAATAACAAGCAGCAAATGACCTGCGATTACTGTGATCGTATGTTTATGTTTTGTTTTCATCATACCCTAATATAACATCATACTCGTACGGTTTAAGAGGGTAAACAGATGTATTTAGTATACCCAATATGGGGTACCAATAAAAACTAAAACATGAAAAATAATAACTTTCCTGTGTCGAAAAACGAAAAACAATACCGACACCGACTTCCGAAAAGAAAATTAGTTTTAGGTATTTTTAAAAAAACGCTACGTGAATTAAGTAGATACCTAAAACGAAATAATTTCCGGTCACAAGGATTAAAAATTACTTGAACGTTTTGCATTACATGGAACATATAAAATATTACTGTCTTAATTTTTTGGAGCATTACATAATGAGCAGCAGCTAATGACATATTACCCAACATCCATGCAAATGACACCCATGACGAAAAGATGTAAAATTTTCGTCGGCGCCATCTTGTATTTTCGGTTTTGACCCCCCCCAAAATCCATGAAAATGACACTCATGATGAAAATTTATCTAAGTTTTGTCGGCGCCATC
Source organism: Orthosia cruda (assembly GCA_964057195.1). NCBI lineage: Eukaryota > Metazoa > Arthropoda > Insecta > Lepidoptera > Noctuidae > Orthosia > Orthosia cruda. Next base: position 42,154,945 of record OZ059836.1, read on the forward strand.
TTGTATTTTGGTTTTGACCCCATATTTGATATAAGCGACCCCAAAAACCATGAAAATGTCACCCATGACGAAAATATGTTTGATTTATGTCGGCGCCATCTTGTATTTTGGTTTTGACCCCATATTCTATATAAGTGACCCCAAAACCCATGAAAATGTCACCCATGACGAAAAGATGTCAAATTTTCGTCGGCGCCATCTTGTATTTTGGTTTTGACCCCGTACCTATTCGATATAAACGACCCCAAAATCCATGAAAATGACACCCATGACGAAAATATGTTTGATTTATGTCGGCGCCATCTTGTATTTTGGTTTTGACCCCATATTCTATATAAGCGACCCCAAAAACCATGACAATGACACCCATGATGAAAAGATGTCAAATTTTCGTCGGCGCCATCTTGTATTTTGGTTTTGACCCCATATTCGATATAAGCGACCCCAAAAACCATGACAATGACACCCATGATGAAAAGATGTAAAATTTTCGTCGGCGCCATCTTGTATATTGGTTTTGACCTTATATTAGATATAAGCGACCCCAAATACCATGAAAATGACACCCATGTCGAAAAGCGGACAAATTTTCGTCGGCGCCATCTTGTATTTTGTGTTGACCCCATATTCTATATAAGCGACCCCAAAAACCATTACAATGACACCCATGTCGAAAAGTGGCCAAATTTTCGTCGGCGCCATCTTGTATTTTGTTTTGACCCCGTATTCGTCATTCATACATACATACAAACCGGTTCAAATCATAAATCTCCTCCCACCCATCCACTTCTAACCTTCACCGCCGCCAGCTTAACCTTGCCCATCCAAATCCTAACCTTACTAAGAGCTGCTTAAACCCACCCATCCTTTTCTCAACCTTGTCAACAACTGCTTAACACCACCTATCCAAATCCCGATCTTACCCAACATAATTTTTAAATCACATCCTAATAATAATAGGAAACTCAAACATTCTTTTATTTCGGTCCGATAAAATATCAACTCCTTTCGATCACGACAAACGACTCACGCATGCACACTACAATCTTTTCTATTACTTTTATCGTATTTTTTTTGCGGTAAAAAGCGATACGCTCGTCCTTCCACGAGCGCTTCTGAGCGCGGAATGATGAGCTTCGAGTGCAAAATGTATGAAGAAGTCGGCAAGTGTTTTTATTTCAGCTAATAATTAAAAAATATATTGGTTTGGGTAAAAAATAATTAGCTGAACCTGTAAAGGACTACATATACCGCAATTTCTTATAATTTTGAAGATAAAATATGCTGTAAAATTACCTAAACTGGGACCTATTCGGACCCTACTTTTATAATATTTTTGCGATTATTGTGATGGGCAAAACGAATTTGTGCGAAAATTTTGTATGATGTCATGTATTTTTTCTGATGCCAATCTGGAGCTGAATAATATTATCCATAAATTAAGACCATGATATCCTCACATCTGTGATTGTATATACATTAAAATTGTACCTGCAAAGCACCGTTATTGTTAGAAAAATGTAATAGCGTCCTTAAATGAGAAGTCAGGCGAATTAGGCAATCGGCCTCCCACTCGGATAATGCCTTTGTCATCTAAAAATAAAGTTAAACTTAACAAATTACGAGTCGATTTAATTGGTAATTTATTTACTAAAGCGTGATGTTCATCTGGAAATGACTCTAATTGAATTCTATTAATGATGAGATTCAATGAATTAGTTAACTCTTTCACTGACAAGGGACCTGTTAAATGATTAAACTTGTTTCCTGATTTAATGTTGTGAATGAATCTTAAAACAAATGCATAGGCGCGTTGTAGTTTGCAAAATGAAGAGAACCTTTCAAAATCTCCACCAGTACCATCACAAACCATGGTGACAGTTGTTTGTTTTGTTTTTAATTCCGGCAAACTATCTTGAAAGGTATGTGGTGTGTCGAATGTTAGAAACTCCGTTACGTTTTCCCATAAAAAGGAGGGTCCATTCCACCACATTTTATTTTGGATCAAGTCGTTTAAACTGGTACCTCGAGAAACCAAATCGGCTGGGTTATGTTTTCCATCGACATGCAGTCATTTTGAATTGTTGCTATAATCACTAATTTGCACTGCACGATTTTGTACAAAGGGATTTAAATGTCTTTGATCCTCCCGTATTAACACTTGCCTGAACATTTTTTCGATGTCACCACACGCAACGTAGTTATATTGACGGAAACGTAAAAGTATCGCAAACAAATCATTTTGTAAAGGAGGGCCCGTCATCTGGAGATCGTTAAGCGAATTTCCCGATGACGTTGGTTGACTAGCATTAAACACCACACGCTTTGTTGTGACACTGTCTTCACGAAATACACCATGGTGAGGTAGAAAATAATTATTTGATGGGTAGTGTTCAACGCGAGTCATATGTCCTAGACTTAGGTATTCTTTCATAAAAGCATTATACATTTTTTTGTACTGACTATTACGTTCGAGTTTTCGCTCTAGTGACAGAAACCGTCCTTTAGCGGTTTCATAACTATCACCGAGTTTATTTGTCAAATCTTTAAACGGTATGCGCACAGAGACCCGACCATTGGCTAAACGTTTAGTTGTATCTATAAATAGTTTCTCACAGGCTTGTTCTTCCTGTGAATAAAAGTTATTATTTTGGCATGAAACTTCCTCTATCTCCCAAAATTTTCTTAACTGTTCCCCAATTTCTAAAGTTTGGGTAAAGTTACATTGTACAGGAATAATGCGCCTAGGTTCAAAGTGAATGGGCCCAGCTACTATCCATCCTAGCTTGGTATTTTGAAGATAAGGTCCGTTACTTAAGCGAATTCTGCCTTCGATTATTAAATCCCAAAACTGGTCAACTCCTAACAACAAATCTATATTGGACGGTATGCAGTAAGTAGGGTCTGCTAGATTTAATCCGTTAGGTATTTTTAATTTGTTAGAGTTAACTTTAAAAGTAGGTATCATATTTGTAATAGTGGGTAAAACCAAACATTTAATATTTGTATGGTAGTTATTGTCGTTTAGAGATCTGAGTTTGATTTCACATAACTGAGCAGAATGTGAGACCGACTGTTCCACTCCTGATAAGCGGACTGTATCGACTTCAAATTTATTTTTTTACGTAGTGACTCAGTTATTATACTATCGCCTTGTGATACTTTTCGTCATTGCCTGCGATTTCGATGATGGCGGTTGACAATAAAGCGGTATATAATAAGTCCGTCTTTACCCTATGGTACCCGTTATGACGTTCTGAACAGATATAAGTTTGCGTATGTAGAACTGCGGATGAGTCAGAAGGTTCAGATCTTAATGCGCTGTCCCTACTACCCTAATCGTGCAATAAATTTTTGTTTGCGATTGCACTGCTTACACGGGCCAAAATAACAGTCATTCGGCGTGTGTCCCTTACGTAAACAATTTGCACACAAACTATTCTGGCTGACAATATCCAACCTATCCTTCACCGATAATTTCAAGAACGGGTACACGCATAAAGCGAATGATTACCGTTACACACAACACAATCACAAGTGCGCTTATTCTTATGATTATTCTGAGTGGAGTTATGAGTTGATGCAAAACTGTAATTTTTTTGTGATTTAAGCTTGTTATCAGGAACTGACCTGTTCCCTGGTGGGTAAGGGGAATGGTTAACCTGCACCATCTCCAACATATTAGCTTTATCCGTTAAAAAATCCAGTAAATGGGACAACTTTGATGATTTCTCAGTACCTAATATGCTTTTATGTTGTTCCCATTCTCTTTCCGTGGCCAAATCTAATTTAGAAACAACTGTGAAAATAATGAGGGTATCCCACCACTCTGTGGGTTCCCCGAGCGTCTTTAACGCACGTAAATTCTTAAGTACTGTATCAATTAATTTTCTAATAAAATGAGGTGATTCCTTTGACATCGATTGTAAAGAAAATAACGCTTTTACATGATTATGCACTAATAAGTTACTGTTGTTGAATCTACGGTTTAGCAAATCCCAAGCTATTATGTAGTTTTCAGATGAAAATTCTAATGATTTTATCACCTGACTGGCATTCCCTGTTAGAGCAGATCTTAAATAATGGAACTTTTGAATTTCATCAAGTTGTGTAGATTCATGGATCAATGAAAGGTAGGTATCTCTAAACTCAAGCCACTCATTGTACGACCCATTGAATGAAGGCAAAGTTATAGTGGGTAACTTAACTAACGGGTTTGAGTTGCACTTAGATTTATTACTAATAGCAGAACTAGGATTACTAACGCCTTGCAATAAACAGTCAACTTCTGTAAATACCGTATAGTAGGAATTTTCAAAGGATTCACGAATATCTATTTGCTGAGATAATTCTTTTTCTGAAACTAATTCCTCTATAGAACTTTGAATAAAGTTAAAATCTTGCATTAATGATCTAGCACTATCAGATCTTAACCTTAATTCCGTTATTTATTTGTCGTTTAGCGGCACACTGACCAGGGAAGTTACAAACTTCGTAAAAGTGTCAATCTACCCTTTATTGTACCCCTTTTTTATTTAAATCTTGAATCTGATCGTTAGCACTTTGTAACACTGGTACAGGAGATTTACTACGTACTGAAGCTTTACTTAAATCTTCCGAACCTAGACTCATTTTGGCAATTTATGAAGATAAGGGTACTCACGGTTTTCCTGCAAACACCTTGGTGTGATTACGCGAACCAAAGGCGAATTATCTGTAATTAGTCACAGTTTTAGCACAAATAAAAGGGGGAGAAGGAAAGGAACGATACGGACGGCCAAACCTCTGCTGATTCTTCTTCTATTCGGCTACGAAGGTCCAATGTTTTGGTTTCTGAATTCTTCAGGGTAAAAAATAAGGCGATTCTTCCTGGTGTACAATATTTATATTTCCTTTCTGCAATATTTATATGCTAAATGCTTCTAATTACAGTTACTTTAAAGGTTGAAAAAAACCGTTATAATTTGAACTATCAAATTAATATGTGGTGCTAACGACAAGAAGTTATTCTAGAGTACCTCCGTCTGTTGGTCTGACATCGGTTTTATACAGGCGGAGTAGCGCCATCTCGTCCTTTGGTCCGGAACTAGCGAGGATTGATGCTAGCCGACCGATGTACTTCGTCTGCGGGCGCGCCGTTGCGTTGCTTAGTCACCAGGTGGCGGTAAATGTCGTAAACAATTACAAACGCTAGTTATGCAACCTGAACCGCATCGAGTAATCCCTTAAAGCCCTTCCAGAAAGTTCCATGCATTTCTGTTAATTTAGCACTTTAAGTAGCAGTAAGTCGAAACATGTAACCGATAGGATTATTAGACATTACATGAGAGCATCCGCTTCTGCTCACACGTATTCATATTCTTTTTAACCGACTTCCCAAAAAGGAGGAGGTTCTATGTTCGACTTCATGTTTGTTTTTTTTTTTTTTTTGTGTATGTTCACCGATTACTCCGTCAATTGTGGACCGATTTTTAAAAATTCTTTTTTTGTTTGAAAAAGTATGTTCCGAAATTGGTCCCATTTTAATTTGGTGAAGATCTGATGAAGAACTTCGGACATATACAACAGAACTCTTCAATAAATAACGGCAAATCTCTCGGGATCGCTGCAATCGCATGTCTGTTTGTTGTTTATAACATTTCATAACATAACATCACGCCAGTTCGCTCTTAAGGGGTAAGCAGACCTCTCATTTCACCGGTTATGTTCAAGTTTCATGAAATCTATTCTGGCGAAATAGTTCCCTTACTAACTTGCCTATTAGGTACGTACAACGAAAAAGTGAAAAATAAAAAAACTTTTTGCAAAAAAATGCTACCGACTTCCAAATACAAACTACAAAGTGTAGAATAACTTAATTTTTTGAAGTCGGTGTCCATAACGCAAAAAAATGGTACCTACGAAAGACACCGACTTCAAAAAATTAAGTTATTTTACACTTTGTAGTTTGTATTTGGAAGTCGGTAGCATTTTTTTGCAAAAAGTTTTTTTATATTTAAACGTCATAACGATCCCAAAAACTTGACTGGCTTGCCTCTACCCGTGGTGGCAAAATAGATAATATTTTTCTCCACTTCAATTGTGAAGTTGGATTTTATAACTCCTTCTTCAGTTACCATCGTCCTATGTGGGCCCATTTTGTTGCCCCTTTTTGAGCCTCTGAAACAGTTTTAATGTTCATGTTACAACAAAAAACCCTCTTCTTAGTCCGCATTATTATGCAACTTCGGAACCCTATTACTGCGCGTGGACCGACACGCACTTGGCCGGTTTTTAAAGAATATTACAATGTTAAAGGTTTTTCTCAAAAATGGTATGTAATGTTGCCGTAACATCTCTAAAAAGTATCCAGAAAATGAACTTTACTGGAGACTTATTCACAACTGTCCAGTAAGTAAGTATGTAATTTACTTACTGGACAGTTGGTCATTCTCTTTAGATCTCCTTGGAAAAAAAAACATGTTACCAGACACAGATTAGAGTTTAGCCATTATAACATGGTTATAGGGGGGAGGCTCCAAATATATATTTATCTCTCTTTTTGGTTTGACATTTTATGAGATAGATATATTTTTGGAGCCATCCATTTTATACTCTGTGACACTTACCGCGACGCAGATAAAGTACGCACATTGCGTTTTGTACTTAGTAATGTTGTAGAAGTATAGTGTGGGATTTTATGTTTGTATTTAGTAATTTAAGTTTATAAATAATGTTGGATTAAAACTTTGCATTCTAATATTAACATGGAGATTCAAAAACCCTTTTTTGTTTTCTTACTAGTACATTCATGTCATGTAAAAATAGAACAATGGTCAAAACTAAACGCAAACTTTTTAGTAAAAAAAAAACAATTTTATCGTCTGGCGGGCTTTCAATTGTGTTTTAATTTACCGCGTGAACATAGATAATCCCAAAAAAATTGTTCAAGCGAATCTGATTCGGCAATAGATGGCACTCCTCCTGATGTAAAAGCTGAGGCCGAATTAGCAAAACAAATATAAATGCCCCCGGTAAATCGATCACAATATCTATCAGTAATTGCCCTAATATGAATGTAACCTTCAATATTAATTAAACGAATTTGTTGTTACACTTTCTTACATTTTTGAGAAAAGCATTATACAAGCCTCAACCAGTAAGAAAGCCATCCTGGCCTCGTATATAACCGGACCTCACCTGCGGTTCGGTCCGGTTAACTCATACTTGGCCAGGAAAGCTTACTTACTGGATTCTGCAGTAATGTACTATTTCCGAATAAATTAACTCAGCACTAATTCTTAATGGTACATTAAATAAAATTGTAGGGTCTGCTGCTCGCTTAATCAACCCAAATGGTATTAGCAACTGATTGGAATGGCATCCGTAAGGTATTAATGAATAATTTTGCCGACCAAAGGAATGAGACCGCTCTTTATAGCGATTTATCTCTTTTAACACAGGGCTCTAACATTCCACAAGTTCTATGAGCGAAGCCAGAATCTTTTTAGTTCAATTATGACATATATTTCCTTACACGACTCTTTACAAACTACTATAGATGCTAAAAGGGACATTAAAGTTGCTACAGGGCGACAATGCTAAAGGGTACTAGAATTTGTTCATGAAGAAACTAATACCATGTAGGTATCAGCAAAATCGTAATGACCGTTTGCCTGATAAAAGAATTAATAGCAATAATAAAGAATTAATATGCATTCGTCCGATCCAATGATTCGCTCAATGATTTCTTTACCGATTATGATGGAAATTATTACGATAACTATGAGTACCCAGAAAATTGGTACTTTGAATATCAACCATCCCATCAGGAATGTGTAGAACATCTCCAGCGGCCTGAAATTGGATGCACAAATGCGAGCTTAACTCAAAGTACAGTTTTAGAGATTAAAATCTTGCCATAATAACTGATGTTCTTTTTTTCTTTTACCTAATACTTACAACACTTGTTTAATCGAGACAATTGTATAGTTGAATTCATAGAATAATACAAAAAAACAACTATAAAAAATTGATAACTTTCTTCACAAACATTGCTCTTTCAAACAAAACCTATATATTGTTTTCGTTTTGAATATATAGTAAGTGGCTTAGATTCATTCACTTTCCTGAATGGTACATTGTTTTTGTTTTTTTTTATTATGTGCTAAAAAGAGCTAACAAAAATATTCTCAATAACTTCAAAAATAATATGAGAGCGCACTTAAATTAAACTTCCCTAATTTCAACACATAGACATTGATTACCTTCTCACAAAAAAATGTGGGAATCTGGATACAAAAAAGAAGATACAACGAAAAACATTTTTTTGTACGCACTAATTTATTTCAACTGTCTAATAGTAATTTATTTCAATCTTGGAACCAACTTAGTGTGGAAAATCAAAATCAAAATCATTTTTTTTATTTCACATAGGCCTACATGGGTACTTATAAAACGTCGATAAAAGGTGCACGGTTCGGGTTAGTCGTTTCCTATGGAGAAGAACCTGCAAGAAACTTCATGGTTACTCTTTTAAAAATGGTTTGGTTTTACAATATTTCCATGTCACAGCATTAGTACTTAGATATGGGGGGACAACGTAGGTGCGACTTATGACAATAAGTCGTAAGAAACTAAAAAAATAAAATAAAAAGATTATATATTATATAAAAAAAGTTAACAAATGTTAACTAGCATCTAGAAGGCCTACAATGTTCACACATTCACAAAACAATCGGTAAAAGAATCTAAACAAAGGTAAAAAAAAAAAAGTATAACAAGACTAAATTTACATGTGGCACAAATGTTGGTATCAGTGCTGTAACTATTCTTAGGAAAGGGCTATAAAGATGATTAAAAACCATTGTAAAAAGTCTAATTAAAAGAAGGAAAGAAAAAATGAGATTTAGAATAGTTACAGACATCCACATATTTGTGCCGTTTACAAGTTACCAGGGAAGCTGCATGCGCAGAAGGAGCTAAGGCCAAATGTATTTATCTTCAACGTAGTCCTTGATTTTATAATATGCTTTGTTAATAAGGATACGTTTGATGTAGTTTTTGAACCTTCCATCGGTCAGTTCTATAACTGACTTTGGCAACTTGTTATAAAAGCGTATACTGTTTATAAGAAAAGACTTGCTAGTTTTCGTTAATCTGAATTTGGGTATTACAATTTCGTGCTTACTGCGTGTATTTAAATTATGGAAGTAAGAATATGGATATTATGGAGTTTTGAAAAGCCCTCTATTTTTACGGACATACGAAATACATTCCAAAATATAAAGTGAAGGTAGAGTCAGTATATCGATCTCTTTAAATTTTTCTCTGAGGGACTCGCGAGGACCCATTTTATAGATTGTGCGGATTGCCCTCTTTTGTAGGATGAAAATTGACTCAACGTCTGCTGCTGATCCCCACAGCAGAATGCCATAAGACATAATACTGTGGAAATAAGCATAGTTTACTAACCTAGCTGTAGCTTCATCGGTTAGCTGCCTTATTTTCCTTACTGCATATGAAGCCGAACTTAACCTACCCGAAAGAGTTCTAAAGTGCGCGCCCCACTGCAATTTTGAATCGATAGTAATCCCCAAGAATACAGTTTCCGTTATAACTTCATGATTTTTGCCATCATGATTTAAGTCTAGGTCATTTTGTGGTACATTCGGTAAAGAGAACTTTAGACATTTTGTTTTTTTCGCATTCAGTAAAAGATTGTTAGCTGCGAACCATTTTGAGAGAACAATTAGACTTTCGTTGACATTTAAGACATCCGTATCTTGCCTATCTATTTTAAAAATTTGCGAAGTTTCATCAGCAAATAGAATTATATCCGATGATTTGGCCATCATAAAAGGGAGATCATTAATGTAAACAAGAAAAAGGAAAGGGCCGAGAATTGAACCTTGGGGCACGCCCATCTTGACTAGAGACCCGGAGGACGTCGCCCCATTAACATTTACTTTTTGCCGTCTGTTTGATAAATAGGAAAGCACGAGATCAGCAGATTTTTCACGAATTCCGTAGTGGTGTAATTTACAGATCAGTGTGTTGTGGTCGACGCATTCGAAAGCTTTTGAGAGATCACAGAAAATGCCAATGGCATACTGGGACCTCTCCCAAGCTTCCAAGATGTGGCTGATGAGTTTTACTCCCGCGTCCGTTGTCGACCTACCTTTCGTGAAACCAAACTGTTGACTATGCAGGATCCCATTTGAATTGCAGTGAGACAACATCTGTTCCAGCATGACTTTTTCATAGATTTTACTCAATGCTAGAAGCACGGATATAGGTCTATAATTAGAAGGATCACTCTTCCAGCCTGATTTGAAAATTGGTACTACTTTACTGTGTTTCATTTAGTCAGGAAAAGTGCCGCTGTCCAAACATTGATTGAATATGCCTGTTAGGACAGGAGCAATTGAGTCAATAATACCTCCAAGAACCCTAACGGATATCCCCCACAAGTCTTCAGTATTTTTTATATTGAGACTTTTGAACGCGTTTTTAATTGTATCAATACATATTGGTTTAAATTTGAAGATTGATATGTCTTTAGTAAAGTTTTCTTTAAGAAGAGATTCAGCTCATTTAGATGAGGAAGGAAGAGACTTCGTAACCTCTAACGGAATGTTGGTAAAGAAATTTTCTAATGTCTCAGCGACTTCTTGCCTATCAGAAATGGTTTGATTAGTTATTTTCAAAGACAACTCATTCTGATCGCGTTGTTGTATCTTTCCAGTTTCTCTAATAATTAATTGCCACACAGTTTTTATTTTATTATTAGAAACACCAATTTTGTTAATTATTATTTGAGATTTTGCTTGAGCGCAGACTCTTTTGAATATTTTGGAATAGTTTCTAACATAAGTGTGAAAAACTTGATCAGAAGTCAAAGATTTTTCGTAATATAAATTATATAAGATATCTCGGCTTTTTCTTATGCCCACAGTGGCCCATTCACTAAATTTCGATTTGGAATTGTTGACTTTAACTGTTTTTACAGGACACGTTTTATTGAATTCTTGGCAAACTGTTGAAAACAACGTGCCGTAATTTATATTGGGGTCGTTTGAATCAAAACTGGCGTTACAAAGGTTGCTAAAAACATTATTATTAAAAGAATTTAATTTATCTTTAGTAAGTGGTCTTAATCGAATTGATTTAGCTAGGTTAATTTTTTTATCTGACTCAAAATATACTAGTTGACCAGTATGGTCTGACCTAACGCCACTAATTAAAAACGAATCTTTTACTTTACAATTAGTGAATACATTATCTATGCAAGAAGCTGAACTTGCTGTTATTCTTGTTGGTTCATTAAATAAATATTTTAGGATAAATGATTTAAATAATGAAATGAGCTTACATTTTTCAGGCGAGTTGACTAACAGATCTATATTTAAGTCACCACAAACAAAAAATAATTTATTATCTCTGAAAAGCTTACTTAATAATTAAGGATGGGACCCTTCACCCTTCACTACTAAGGCGAAGAATAGAAGACACGCTTCGGTCGGCAATCTATTGAACACGTAATTATGACACGATATCTTGCGAAAACACCTCGATTCAAACAGTAAAACACCCATAACTTTTTAACGGCTGAACCGATTTTATTCAAACATAGCTAAGAACACTTTAGACACAATCACCTTTCAAACAAAAAAAAAAATCAGAATCGGTCAACCCTTTTGGACGCTATGATGCCACAGACAGACACAGATACATAGATACACAGCAACACACGTCAAACTTATAACACCCCTCTTTTTCCGGCGTGGCTTAACCAGGCTGTGTATTAAAAGTTTTGGTCAGCCATTTCGTGAATATGTATTCTCCAATTGCGCTGCATGATTTTCTTATTTACATCTGTGGGAAACCCCAACAGGATCAGGACGTATTTGAGTAAAATACAACGATTATACGAAACTGTCTTATATTTCACTTGAACTGTACATACAGAAATACATACGAGTACTTAGCACTAGGTACTTATTAACAGGTTACAGGATATAATAAATTCTAACACAACCTATCGCGTCAAGTCCCAAAAACCCAAGAGAGCGGCGCAACCGGCCAAACGTTCCGTTAGCCCACGTTAACCCCTCCATTTTTAGCGGGCAAAAGCGAGTTCTCTGATTGGTTCCCGCCATTTTGCGATAACGAATCACAGAGCGACCAAGAATATAATAAGAGGTTAAAGTTGCCAACGTAAAGTTCAAAATTAAGGCTCTATTAATACGAATATCGATTAAAATAATCGATTAGCAAAATCAAAATTCACAAACCCTAACAATCGACCGTCCTGACAACGTGTGCGTCCCCGCACACGACACCAGGTGGAACCCTAACAATCGACCGTCCTGACAACGTGTGCGTCCCCGCACACGACACCAGGTGGAACCCTAACAATCGACCGTCCTGACAACGTGTGCGTCCCCGCACACAACACCAGGTGGAAGCCTAACAATCGACCGTCCTGACAACGTGTGCGTCCCCGCACACGACACCAGGTGGAAGCCTAACAATCGGGACGCTAGCAGGTTGCTCCGTTTATACATATTTATTGGTTGAGTATTAAGTTACAAGAGTGGATAACCTCCTACTTCCCTAAGACTAATCAAAATGTAACTCGTTAATCAGTTCCCCAGAGAGTGTGTAATAAAACTTTACAAATTAATAATAATTCTCATACGAATTAAGTAAGCTAAATTATATAAATATTTCATTTAAATTAGGTATACGTTCAATAAAGTATGTGTAAACGCAAAAGTGACAGACCTGTTAGCTACCGTACTATAAACATCTAAGTAAAAGTGCTCCTCACAATATAGTTGTTTACGAGTGGTTAGAACGAACTTCTGTATCGGATTTTACGAATATACCAAGTATAAAAGTTCCTTTTATCAAAAAGTGCAGTGAATTAGATGGGTTATGGTGTTATTGGTGAACATTGATCAATATTAGCTTATTTTCAATAACGAAATACAATCACAAACAATTATTTCATAGTGGTCAAGCGCGACGCGTAAGCGACGCCTTATAGAGAGGACTTACGACCTTCTTCTCGCGAGCTCGCGTACGCGTCGATGACAACTACCCCGAGAGGCGACATAAGGTTGGATTGTTATTATGAGGCATTAGCTTTTACGACAATACCAATTATAAAAGTTCCTAACATCATAATATCAAACAGTGCAATGAATTTTGTAGATGATAATTGGTGTAATTGGTGAACATTGATCAAATATTGGTTAATTTTCAATGATAAATGATTTTATTTCTGTAAGTTGGTTTGTACAAACACTTTTACATGTCGAACATATTTTTAAAACTAGATGAGGTCGGCGTTTCCTATCTGACTACTCTGAGAAGAAAGGCCGAAACAAACTCAGAGGTCACAGTCTCTTTTAAAGTCCTGACAAAATCTTGATTAGATCATGTGAAGACCATGTAGACTGATGTCTGAAATGGTCTTTTGAGGAAAGAACCAGCCAGATTGAGTGGACCTGTCCAGTCAGTGCACGCATTTGTCAATAACCGAGCAGCTCAACTCAGAATTTAAGGAGCTCAACGATTCGACGAACAATACCAAAGAAAGGACATTCGGGTAGGCCGCATAAACTACTCAAACTGCCAGACCATGATTAAAAACTAAGATAAATTTAAATAAAAACAAAAAAAAAATATATATCCACATAGTCTTCACATTCACAATAATTAAAATAAAATAATATAATACTTTAAAAAGTAAATATTCTTGTCATTGCAAGAAAACAAAAAAAAAAAAATTGTGCCGAATATAATAAAAAAACAAAATTAATTGGAGCAGCTCAATCCCAAGCCTTTTTGTCCTCAATGTAATCTTTTGTTGTATAAAACGCTTTCTGGCACAACTTACGTTTAATGAAAGACTTGAATTTATTAAGACTTAGATCTTGTACGTGGCTTGGAAGCTTATTATAAAAGCGTACACATTGACATCTAAACGAGCCACCTATTTTCTTGAGCCTTGTTGTAGGGTACTACAAATTTGTGTTTGTTCCTAGTATTTATGTTATGGACATCACTGTATTTTTTAAACAATTTTATATTTTTATGGGCATACTAGCTTTTGCCCGCGACTTCGTTCGCGTGGAATAGTGACTTCCGGCAGATTTCTGGTTTTACCCACATAGTTCCCGATCTCGCGGGATCTCTTCAAAAATGAAATGTGGAAGATATTCTAGGGAACTTTTCAATCAGCTCTGCGTTTGAATTGAAGATATGTATACTCACTTAGGGCATTAAAGCCGTTATTGCCGATCGAAAAAGGCGAAAATGTTATTTTTCCCTTATTTTCAAAATATTATTTTGATTTGCCATTTCAGAAAAAAATACTGTGTCTCCCTTAACAAATTTTTTGAAAATAACCTAAATAGGTTACTTGTAACCGTGTGCCGTTACATAGCCTTGGTGGATCTAGGTTTCTCATAAGCATCACAGGAACTCCAACTTTCAGCCTTAACTTGTGAGAACTGTGAGAAGGCACTCCTGATAACTCTAAGGAGTTGAGAAACTCTGTTGGGTAAGATGTCACTTGCTCGGTATCCACGACGTTATCTACTGATAGATACTCGATGACATCTCCCTCTACGTCAGACATAATTTGGTCATTTATCCGGCCTACTATTTCATTTGTTGGTGCCAATATCGCCCTTTCGCATAACCATTCCCGATTTTCGATATTAGCGCGTAAATCCGGATAGACACTATTTTTTAAATTGTATGTGCTATCCACAATTCGGCATACGATCAATCCACAATTCCACGACACTACCGAAGCGCTCGGCCGATACCCACAGATTATCTGTGGCCGATACCCAACCAAATGCGTGTAACGAAACCATAGCGCGATCTATTTCGATCCCAACGCCATCTATCGAGCATAGTGACAACTCGGATTATTTATCTATACTCCGTTCGGGCATTTTTTTTGTACTAAAAGTTTTGTTATATTGATATTATTTTTTCATACCTTTTTACTATTTATTTACTTTTTTCCGATGAATTAAAACAATAACATGAACCGAACTCGTGTAACGATCGACACCATTGCGCGATCACCAACTCGACATATAGTACTAATAGAATTATCTATACTCCGTTAGAGCATTTTCTTTGTACTAAAAGTTGTATTATATTATATTTTCATACCTTTTTACTATTTATTTACATTTTTCCGATGAATTTTCAGTACTGAATTGATGCCGACTCTTGACCAATAGATGGCGCTGTATGTCCGGCATAAATTTTATTTTATATTTTATTTTTTGTAATAAAAACTATCCTATGTCCATTCTCAAGTTCCAAACTATGTCTGTACCAAATTTCACACAAATCGGTTCAGTAGTTTAGGCGTGAAGCAAAGACAGACAGACAGACAGACAGACAGAAAGACAGACAGACAGAGTTACTTTTGCATTTATAATATTAGTTTGGATAAAAGATTTTCATAAATATACTGAGAAGGCACAGTCATTACATTAATGTCCTTAAATTTCTCTCTGAGAGTGCTTAATTTATAAATTGATCGAACAGCTCTTTTCTGCAAAACAAAGATAGTCTGGATGTCGGCGGCATTTCCCCACAACAGAATACCGTACGACATTACACTATGAAAATAGCTAAAGTATACTAAACGGGCTGTCTCTATGTCAGTTAAATTACGAATTTTTCTAACAGCATATGCTGCGGAGCTTAGCTTCTTTGACAATTTATCTATATGTGGGCCCCACTGAAGCTTAGCATCCAAAGTTAAGCCTAAGAATACTGTGCTATTTTCAGGATTCAATTCTTCGCCCTTTATCAACACATCGGTTTTCACCTGCCTAACGTGAGGTAGGGTAAACTTAATGCATTTGGTTTTTTTTTCATTAAGAAGTAAATTATTAACATTGAACCAGTGAACTTCTTTTGAGATCGCGCTATTTACATCGTCAGTAACCAGCTGCTGACGTTTAAGTTTAAACAAAAGTGAAGTATCATCCGCAAACAACACTATATCATGGTTATCCTTTATGAGGTAAGGCAAGTCATTAATATAAATAAGAAACAAGAAAGGACCAAGAATCGAGCCCTGCGGGACTCCCATTGTTACCATAGATCCAGGAGATCTTTTTCCATTAACGTCAACGGTCTGAATCCTATTACTCAAATATGAAGTAAGAAGATCCAGAGCGCTGTTCCGGATCCCGTAGTGGCGGAGTTTCCTGATTAGCGTTTCATGAAAAACACAATCAAATGCCTTGGACAAATCACAAAAGATTCCCAAGGCATCGCACTTATCTTCCCATGCATTATAAATATGTCCTAAAAGCTCAACACGGCATCAGTAGTTGAACGACCCCTTGTAAAACCGAACTGTTTGCTATATAATAATTTATGTTTATTAAAAAATCTTTGCAATTGCTCTAAAATTAATTTCTCAAATATTTTGCTAAACGTAGGTAGTACTGAATTAGGTCTATAATTTGTAGGGTCTGATGTACTACCTGATTTAAACAAAGGTATTATTTTACTATTTTCCATAAGGTCGGGCAACTCACCACAGTCGATACAATTATTAAAGATAATAGCTAAACTAGGTGCGACAATGTCAATAATAGACTTAGCAACTTCTACAGAATGACCCCACAGATCTGCAGTCTTTTTAACATTTAAAGTGTGAAAGGTTTTAATTATGTCTTTACAAGTAATATGTTCAAAAAGAAATTCCGAATCGCAAACGTTAACATTTTCTTTTAGCAAAGACTCAGCAACAGAAGGTGATGAGTTTAAGTATTTAGTAGTTGAAATGGGAATATCTGAAAAGAAATTTTCAAAGGCCACTGCGACTTGTGAGTCTGATTTTATGATGTTGCCATTAATAGACAGGCCGTAGTCAATATTTCGGTTACCAGATCTTCCCGTTTCACTATTAATAATATTCCAAGTCGTTTTAATAACATTACTACTGTTTTTAATCTTCGAGCTCAAATAACGCGACTTGGCCAAACAACAAACTTTTTTAAATAATTTTGAATAATTTCTAACATATAAATTAAATTCAGCAGTGTTTACATAAGTCCTTTCACTGTACAGCTCATAAAGTCGTGTTCTACTTTTATGAATACCAATGGTAGCCCAATCACTGAATGATGCGTTACTATTAACGGAGATAGTCTTTGGAACAAAGGTCGAATTAAATTGTTTACAGTATATACTAAAAAAAACATCATATAGATGATTAGGATCAGCATCAATTGACAAAATTGGTAATTTATTAATGAGTTTAACTTTAAAAGTTGCCAAGCGACTTGCAGTTTTGGGGTTAACAGTGATATCCTTTTTAGCCACTTTGTTGTTTTGGTTTGGTATAGTAATCCTCTGCCCGCAATGATCAGAATCTACTAAATTCATAATTTCTTTGTGGACTGGTATAACATTAGTATAAATATTATCTAAGCATGTAGCACTAGTTGGGGTATGGAATAACAAACAAAACAAAGGTGTAATTATGTACAAACTTAAACACTTAACAAAATTAAACTAAACAAACTTATACTAAACCTAACTACTTACACTATATACAAAAGACAGGTACACTTAGGCATCGAAGTACTCCTCCACATCGCTGTCATCCGGGAACGTGCCCAGAAGACTGGCAGCATTGCCATGTTGAATAGCAATGCTAATTCTTTGCGCAAAGAAAGAGCCAGCCCGCTAATTCTTTGCGCAAAGAAAGAGCCAGCCCTCTAGGCACGCACAGTGTCGATCAGTCGGCGTGCACTCGGGCACCATGACCCAAGCGTTTCGACCCCAAACGGCTCTGTAAACAGTGTAATTAGGTTACAGTATTTGCGCCGCTTGAGGGAAATCATTCGGCAACTAAATTCAATGTATGGTTTTTGGATGATGGAACCTTAGGAGGTGATGTAGATACATTCTTGAACGATTGAACTTTTTTGAAAGATAAATTTAGCTCCATTGGGCTAGAACTTAACCTTTCGAAATGCGAAATTTACCTCCCCCAAACTACTGACCGACAGACTACTTTAGCAAAATTCAACGCGATAGCACCTAATATTAAAATTACTGAGAGAAATTCTCTTCACCTCCTGGGTTCCTCTAGTTTTGATGAATCCTTTCCAAATTTTATTGAACAGAAAATACAAAATTTTAACGATGTCTCGGAAATACTTTTCAAAATTAACATGCATTCGGCCTACACACTTATCCGGTATTGTTGCTTTGGATCAAAATTTACTTATAGCCTTCGCTCCTCTCATTTATGAGAACACCCACAACTTTTAGAAAAAGTCTACAAAATTATAAAGAACACACTTTCATCTATCCTAAATGTGGCCTTGGACGACCAAGCATGGCAACAAGCCACGCTTCCCATTCACTTGGGTGGCCTCGGCGTCCGCAAAATTTCAAGTATAAGTTTATCAGCCTTCCTCTCCTCGGTCTACGGTACTGATAAATTAACCAGAAACATCTGTAGTGTACCAAGTATACTAAACGACACTGGAGACTCCGAAGCCGGCCGAGGAATCAGTCTGCGGACCAGCCATCATCGAAAGAAGCACGAGAGGACAAGGCAAGAAAGTGCGAGGACTCCAGGGGATCCCAAGTGGCACCCTATGGGGGCCGGCCTATCCCGCCTCGACACAAATATCACCAGCATCTCCAACCAGCTGGACGTCCTCCGGAAAACTCTGGAAAGGCTCAAAGAGGACCTCAACCGGCCAAGTGACACAGAGACGGACCCGAGTAGCCGCGAGATGAGGAGATGGCGAATTTAACCGCAAAGCTGCAGACCATCGCCAACAGGCCTGTAGCCTCACCCCCACCACCACACACACTGCACACCCATAAACATAACCGACCACCTCAAACCTATATCGGATAGAATGGAGCTCGTCTCGTCGAACCTCCGCGTACTAAGCGACAAAGAGCCGCGAATCCAGGCGCCCCCAGCGCTAAATCTGGAAACGGAGCTCGCAGTCGGGGAGGTAAGGAAGACGCTCCAAACTATACAGAAAGGGGTGGCGGACCTGGGCAAAGCGGATAAACCGCAAACAAAACAACAGGGCCCCAAAACCTTTGCCCAGGTCGCCAGAACACCAAAGCCCCCCAAACTATTCACACAACCCAACCACACCCTGATCGTCTCGTTGACGGACCCCCGGCACTGGGGATAACGTGATTGAGAGGATCAGGACCGCCCTGGACCTTAAGTCAACCGGAGCCCGGGTCGACACCGCAAACTGCAAGGTAGCACACGGGACGGGCAGCGACCTGGCACACACAGCGTTCAGCGAAGAGTACCAGGAACGCCAAAAGTGGGACGGCATAGCCAGATCGCGTGTATCCTACTGCTAAGGGCAATGAAAACACACCAACAAACCAACCAGTCACCCCCGAAATCGCCTCAAGATTGCGGTTCATCCAAGCAAATCTTCACCGCTCCAAGCTGGCCACAGAAGAACTCCACATGGCGGCCCAAGTAAGGGGAATTTCAGTAGCACTTGTTCAAGAGCCCTACATAGGAAGAACAGGTGTGATGAAACTAAACCCCGGCACACAAGTCATCCAGTGCAGTCTCAACCGCCATAAGCCAGTTAAGGCAGCGATTGTTGTTTTCGGTAACAACCTGGAGGTTATCCAAGACCCCCAGCTTGTGACCGAGAACGTTGCTGCTTTCTTGCTAAAGGCGGGTCAGCTCAGCTTTGGAGTACTGTCGGTCTATTTTGAGGGTTACCAGGACATCGAACCTTACCTATCCGAAATACAATACAAGACACACAAAATGAACACAAACAACATCGTGGTGGGAGGAGATGTGAACGCCTGGAGCCATTGGTGGAGAAGTGTTTCTGAAAACCATCGCGGGGCGGCGTACAGTTCTTCCCTCAATGAGCAGGATCTCCACATCCTAAATACGGGCCAAACACCAACGCTCGAGACTTACAGAAACGACAGGTGGTGCACAAGTATTATTGACGTGACAGCTTGCAGTTCGTCGCTGCTAGGTAAGGTCGAGGAGTGGCAGGTAGAAAGAAGTCTAACAAATTCAGACCACAACGCTATATTCTTCTCGATGCGCCTAGAAAAGGCTCTGGAACCCTTACGGCCGATTTCGACGCGCATCTACAACACCAAGAAGGCCAAGTGGTCCGACTTCAACACCCATTTCAAGACCAGCCTAGCAGACAGTGACATCACCCAAGTCAGAGTCTCGAACGTATCGAACCCAGAAGATCTGGAGACAATCATTTCAAACTACACTCAGAACATCCACCGCTCATGCGAGGAAGCGATTCCAAAACTGGGGTCGCCCAAACACAACGCCAAACCCCCATGGTGGAGTCCTTCTCTAGACCGTCTCAAAATAGACGCCATGACGAAGAATAGAAGGATCCGGAACGCAGCCGCAAGCCGGAGACACTTCACCGTCTAAGAGTACGTGCTAGCCAAACAAACTTACACGACAGCAGCAACGGAAGCAGCCACAGCCAACTGGAAGGAGTTCTGCACGAAGCAGGACCGAGAGAGCATGTGGGACGGTATCTACAGGGTAATAAGGAAGACAGCCAGAAGAAAGGAGGACGCGCTCCTGAGAAACAACGAAGGCGAGACGCTCAGTCCAGAGCAATCTGCGGATCTTCTGGCAAAAACCTTCTGCCCCGACGACTCAACGGATGCCGAACAACCCTACCACACTGCGTTAAGGAGGCTAGCGGAGGAGAAAAACCCTCAAGGCCTGTCTGCAGACGATCCGCCCTTCACGGCCGCGGAGCTGGAAATGGTTCTCCAGAACCAAAATCCGAAAAAGCCCCCGGTCCCGACGGATTAACAGCAGACATCTGCATAGCGGCAATAAACTGCGATACGGAGGTGTTCTTAGCGATAGCAAACAAGTGTCTGTCGCTGTCACACTTCCCGAAGCAGTGGAAGGTCGCCCAGGTGTGCATTCTCCGCAAGCGAGGAAAGAACGACTACACCAGCCCTAAGTCGTACAGGCCTATAGGTCTGCTTTCGGTCCTAGGAAAAATCGTCGAGAAACTTCTAGTGGGCCGACTACAGTGGCACTTCCTCCCAACACTACACACAAACCAATACGGCTTCATGCCACAGCGCGGAACTGAGGTCGCCCTCTATGCTCTAGTGGGCTACTTACGTTACGAGCCGAAATCAAAGCCAAAAAGATCGTGCTTTTGATATCACTGGACATAGAGGGAGCCTTTGACAACGCTTGGTGGCCCGCACTCAAGAAGCAGATGGTAGCCAAGAGTTGTCCAGCAAATATCTACACTCTCGTCGCCTCATACCTGGAAGACCGGAACATCAGGGTCAACTACGCCAGAGCGACTAGCGAGAAGGGAACCACGAAAGGATGCGTCCAGGGTTCAATTGCCGGACCGACGTTTTGGAACCTTATCCTAGATCCACTCCTACACAAAATGGCTAGTATGGGGGTATACTACCAAGCCTTCGCGGACGACGTTGTCCTGGTTTTCTCTGACTTCACAGCCGGTCCCCTGCAGCAATCAGCCAACAGCACGTTAGCCAAAGTATCGGAATGGGGCGTCCAAAATAAGCTACGTTTCGCCGCGCACAAGACTAATGCGATGGTGTTAACGAGGAAGCGAAAGTACGACGTTCCGGTACTTCATATGGCACGCGGCTAAACCTGGTTGAGGAAGTGAAACTGTTGGGTCTCACGATAGACTCCAAACTCACCTTCAATGCGCACGTGTCTGCGACCCATCTATAAGCAGTTGGCATGTGCGGCGAGGGTGACTTGGGGTCTGAACAGAGAAATAATCAGGACAATATACGTGTCGGTGATAGAGCCCATCGTGATGTATGCAGCGAGTGCGTGGGCCCCCGCAGCTGAGAAACTGATGACAAGGAAAAAGTTTGACTCACTGCAGAGGGGCTTCGCGCAGAAAATCTGCAAAGCATACCGCACGGTGTCTCTGACTTCGGCACTTATGTTGTCAGGCCAACTCCCCCTAGACCTCCGGGTAATCGAGGCGGCAACCCTTTTCAAGATCAAAAAGGGACATTCCCAAGAGTTTATACCGCTGGGCCGCGTGCTGGAGTGCAACGTGCACCACTCCAAAAACCCCCACCCGGCGCAACTCACAACAACCGAGTATGAATGCCTAGAGAATTTGACTCCCGAAACCCTGGCAACCCACCAAGTAATCGGCCCCCAAATATACACCGATGGCAGCAAGATAGAGGGGAAAGTCGGAGCTGCCATAACTTGGTGGGAAAACGGGACGGAGTCAAGGTTCAGCACCTTTGGCTTGGAGCCTCACAACACAGTCTTCCAATCGGAAATGTACGCTCTCTTCAGAGCTGTCAGGATGGCAAGAGAATCCAAGGCGGCCTCCGTAAGCATCTTAAGTGACTCGAGATCGTCACTTGACCTGCTGAGGAGACCGTCTGTCACTCACCACCTGGCACTCCAAATCAAGAGAAGCGTCCGTGAAATTAGAGAGGAGGGCAGAGAAGTGAGGCTCTTTTGGCTCAAGGCCCATGTGGGAACTGCCGGGAATGAGAGGGCGGATGAGCTGGCCAAGGAGGCAGCCCTAACAAAACTCACATCAGAATACAGCAAGGTCCCCGTTTCGTTCGTGAGGAAGAAGATTCGGGAGGGGACTATAAGGAAGTGGCAAGCGCGGTACGAGTCTTCGAGTACAGGATCGGTCACGAAAGCGTTCTTTCCAGACGTCCTAGCGGCGAAAAGGACACTCAGAGACGCAGTGCTCATACCGGTCCACGTACAAGTCCTTACAGGACACGGCGGATTCTCAGCGTATCTCCAACGCTTCCATCTCAAAGATAGTCCCTCGTGCGTCTGTGACCCGAGTTGTGAAGAGACAGTCTGGCATCTGCTGTTCGAATGCCCAAGGTTCAGCCAAGACAGAATGGAGCTCGAGGTAAAATTCGAAACCCAGCTTAGCCAGTCCACACTCCACACCATCATGGGGAGACCGGCTACTAGGATTCCATTCTTGGCATTCGCGAGCAAAGTCGCCACAATCGCAGCAAAGGCCAACAAAACGGACGTAACCTTGCGAAGTCGACCACACAATCGAACACAAACAACCACAACCACACAAACAACAACAAGTACACCATTGACTGATACACAAATTACACACACACAATCTAACCAACGGCCATTACCAACGGTAGCAGCAGCGGTAGCAGCAACAGCCAGCCTACAACCAGCCCCTAGCATGACTACCACACAATTCCTGGCAAGCGGAAAAGACGGAGTCCCTGGCATCAGACTGCGAGGCGTCGCTCTGTTCATGAACAGGGAACAGGAGAAGTTAGGCATAGGCTTCTGCATAGGCTCAAGTCAAGCTGCGGCCCGAATAGACCTTTCACCTGGCCTTGCCGCCCTGATTAACGGAAGCACCACCAAAACGAGCATAACAGGCAGCAAGTATGCTGCACTACCTCAAATGGAAGTGGCCACTCACCGATGCCGTCTAATGCGATTTAAAGGGAAAACAATCGCATTACTCGAGTGGGGAGAGGTTACTCCATTTGCTCAGGCAAGCTCATTGCTTCAGAAGATTAGGGAGGCAGGAGACTACACGTCAGCCACGGCCCGAACCATAAGTGTGGACGCAATGGTGGTGGGAGGAGAGAGAGGAGACGTCGCAGACCGCTTTGGCTGTTTAAAGGCCTCAGAACATCATGAAGTTGTTGTCTACGAGGACAGAGGGCAAACCCTGAGTTTTCTCAAAGCCCCCAGACAACCAATAGCCAGCGCAATGAGCCCCAACACAAGCCCCACCACTCAAAGCGGATCGGAGAGGGCCCAGCAGAAGGCAGCAGCCGAAAAAGCCGCAAAGGTGCAGTGTAACACCATGAACCCGGAGGACCGGGCCCGGTCGAGGAATCGCCTGAAAGCGTTTGGCACTTTCCTCAGTGCACTGCTCCCAAGCACCAGCTACGCATCACCATCTCACAAGCAGGAGACAGCACTGGTGAGGTTCTTCAGAAAAACACCAAAGGAACCAACCCAGCAAAAGCCTAAGCCAACACGAGCCGACAAAGGGCAAGTCAGCCCGCCGACCCTCGCAGTAAAGTCGGGTACCACGGACCACATAAAGAGCGCGTTCCTCGAGTACGTAGCAATCGTAAAAGCGACCAGAGAGGTCAATCTTACGACATGCAGGAAGATCCTGCAGACCTTCCAGAGAGACACAGAGGGTCTGTTAAGGGTACTGCTCGAGGAAGCAGGGGCAGCGGTGTATGACAACGTCATATCCCAAGTCATCAAAGGGGAAATGACGGGGTCATATATGGCAGCCTACAGCGCGAGGAGTGGCTTTGTGGCCCTGGACAAGGATGAGACGGAGCGCTCAGGCAAACTCAAGTTCAGTGCGCCAAATGACGACCCGATAGTGGTTACCGCCAAATGTACCAAAATCATGCCGGACGATAAGATCCTGGAAATGGCACACTCCATTTCGGGGACCTCCGGTATCCCGGCATCACAGGAAAGTTGGGCGGTACCCAATATCAGGTGGATTAGCGGAGTTCCGGGTTGCGGTAAGACAACCTGGCTGGTAAAGCACTTCGAAGAGGACAGGGACGTGATAGCAACCACGACAACAGAAGCTGCCATAGATCTTAGAGAAAAGCTTGCGCGCCGCTTAGGAAACCGAGCAAAGACCAAAGTGCGCACTATGGCCTCAATCCTAGCAAACGGTTTCAAGAGCCAAGACAAATGCTACCGTCTTACGGTAGACGAGGCTCTTATGAACCACTTTGGGGCCATAGTCATGGCAGTAAAGTTGTCTGGAGCGAGCGAGCTTGTCCTCGTCGGAGACGTTAACCAGCTTCCATTTTTGGACAGGGAGAATCTTTTCGAGCTTAGGTATACCCGTCCAGACCTGGTGGCTGGCATCACCCAGGAGTTTCTCTGCACACACCGCAATCCAATGGACGTGGCGTTTGCACTGAGTGAGATATACCCCGGTATATACTCCTCCAAGACGTCGCTGTCGCGGGTCCACTCCCTGAAGGTGAAAGGTTACACAGGGGCGCAAATAACGAGTACCAAAAAGTCCAAAACACCCTGTTCCTGGTTCATACGCAGGGGAGAAAGCCTCTCTTGCGAGCCAGGGATATGGGCCTGGCGAGGGGTCGCGTCTGCTAACCATACACGAGGCTCAGGGGTCGACCTACGACAGCGTTATCATCATCAACACCAAGTCCAGGAGGCTTCAGGTCCACGACAGCTTCTCCCACGCGGTAGTGGCGGTGTCCAGACATACAGTCAGTTGCGTCTATTACACCGACGACGCGGATGACGCCGCAGGCCGCCTTGCTAAGAGGGCGATGGATGCGCCGACTAAAACGGTCGTCAACTACAATCTTAAGACGGCCATGCAGCATCGAAACGTAGTCGTCATAGAGACCTTGCCAACGCTAGCGAAGTCCCTTGTCAGCAGAAATCACCAAAACACCACCTAACAAGTCCCATCCAAAAACTCCAACCCAAACACATACCCAAACCATCACCCTGTCTAAAGCAAAAAAAAAAAAATATATGTGAAGCTGCATGGTGGAGCGAGTCAGTCATACTCAACTTAACGTCCTAACGACGGGGTTCTAAAACCGGAACCGTCGGCCGTGGCTGGTCTGCTCGCACTGCCATGCATCTTCCCAGAAAGTGTACCAATACTCGTAGATATAGTAATAACATAACATAAGTATAACATAAGCAGTGTATCAATAGAAATAAGTAACTAAATAGTTAATAACATAAAGATAAGTAGTAAATAGAAACATAAAATTGTAATGCCAGTGTGTAATGTATATATATATAGTATTTATGTATATATATATAGCCTTTTCTCGTCCGAGCGGTCGTCCTGAGCAGACGTGTTATCAGTTTTTAACCAAATAATATCGTATAATTAGTCCCAAGTTATTCCAAACTATAACTTATAATAATAGTATTAAACTCGTGACTTGCATCCAGTGCGTAAAAGTGAAAGGCGGCCCGCGCTACGCGGAGTGTCTGTGCGAGGAGTGCAATCGCCATAATTGTTGTCTCTGTCACCCTACGCTCGGTAACCACTGCTACGACGACGACGCCTACATAAGCGCTGTGCTACGCGGGTGACGTCACTGGCTGCCAGCTACGAAGATACAGCTACGAACCACCGCGGCCGCTACTAGTGCTACGCGCCGGCTGCATTATAGCAATAGTCTGCGCAAGGAACAGTGAGTCTTAAACCCATTCAATATGAATTCGACTCGTACACCACCGCAAGGACTGTCTGCATCAGACTCTAACATAAATAGATCTGTTATGAGCAGCTCGTCGACACCTGCGACCAACGTTACAATGAGATTTAATCCCAAACGTATTCGACTAGATGATGACGATTGTAATATATTTGATGCGTTTAAGGATGAGATTAAGGATATGCTTTCAAACTGGATGAAAAAGCAAGATGAGAAACTGCAAAAACTCGACAAGGGTATTTCTAAACTGGCAAATCTTGAAAAAGGATTGGCCGAAATTAAAACTGGATTACAAGTCTCAAACGATGAAATTGAAAAATCGTTAGGAGAATTATCATCACAAATAAAGGACCTAGATAAAAAGATTGATATTCTAGACCATGAACGGATCAATACACGTGCAAAAATTGAGGAGCTCGAAGAGAAAAGTGAGGGTTTAGAAAGAATCATTAGAAAGACATGCATTGAAATTAGAGGCGTCCCGAAGAAGAAAAAGGAGAAAAAGGAAGACCTACTTAACATGGTTACCAGCCTGATGAAAAGTATCGATAGTAATTGCTCTCCTAAGGAAATTAAAGACATATACAGATTACCATCTAAGGCGAACGCGGCAACATCAGCCGTGGTCACTGAATTTACCAATACCTTTGCCAAAGACAAGTTCCTAAGAGAAACAAAGCAATATAATATCTCGAAACCTGATAGACAAATTAACACAAAACACCTTAGTCTAGAAGGGCCTGAAATATCACTGTTCGTGTCGGACCATTTGACCCCAAAAGCGAAAAGACTCCTTTTTCTTGCACGTGACTTCGCCAGATCGGAAAACTTTCAATACTGCTGGATTGCGAATGGCCGAATTCTCCTGCGTAAAAAGGAAGGCGATAAGTATACTGTTGTCAAAAGTGAAAACACCTTTCAGCAACTGCGGGAAACCTACAAAGCTAGCAACTAATGTCAAGTATAGTATAGCTGTTCCTATAATTATAATACTCTGTAAAATGTTATTACATGGGCTTGCCCTTACGGTTAAGTTCAACACAATTTCTCTCAAACGTTTTTCCTACACTCAACACCATAACTCACTTACTAACACATACTACACACATGCCTCTTTCAAACAGCAAACCAGAATTAATATTTCCTACTTTTTGTTATTTTTTTCCGATATATGAGCGATTCAGCACAAATCCATGTAATGTCCCAACCCACCTTTTAATAATTCTCAATGGCATCCATAAACGTCATTAACAATGAACTTGATAATCTTCAGTTGGGTAATTCTTTTTGTTGTGAACCTGAAGATTGCCTCAAGTATATCAACAAATCCGATAGCAGCTTAAACTTATTACATATTAATATACGTAGTGTAAACAAAAATTTTACTCAACTCCAAGTTCTATTAAATATGACCAAAATCAATTTTGACATTGTTATCTTGACGGAATGCTGGCTTGGTAAAGTCCATAACCTACCTGTTTTGGATGGATTTGACTCCCACTCGACTTCGAGAAATACGAACCAAAACGATGGTGTAATAATCTACACGAAACAAGGTTTACATGGTTCTGTTTGGGAGCCCATTTTTGTGGGTGGGAATTGTCTTGTTTTTCAGATCGAAAAAAGGTTAGCGGTTCTTGCCGTGTACCGTTCTCCATCGCTTAATTCAAAAGAAAAATTTGAAAATTTCACTGAGAGCCTAGTTAAACTATATGATAAAATATCTTCCTGTACTAGTGTTGTACTCGTAGGCGATCTAAATATCGATATACACCCAAGTAATAGAAACGACCGGAGCTTAGAATATCTTATGATAAATGCCTCCTACGGGCTCATGCCAACACACCTATTTCCTACCCGACTAGAGCACTGCATTGACCACTTACTCCTTAAGTCACACCTTCGTGCAACCACACTAGTTCTGGAATCACATATTACGGACCACAAGCCTATTCTATTGTCTCTAGCTAACGGTGCTCCTACTAGGAAAGTTTGCCAAGTCGCCACCCGTCTTGATTATGAAGCCATTATACTTGAGCTAGAAGACACGGACTTCACAATTATATACCAAAATGAAGATGTTAACGAATGTATGACCAAATTTATTAGTATTATTAAATCAGTTATCTTAAAACATACAAAATTAGTTAAAATCCCTAGACAAAAGCGAACAATAAAACCATGGATGACTCCTGGGCTCTTGAAATGTATCAAAAATCGGGATAAAATGCATATGAAAACAAAAAACGCTCCAAATAATCATATTCTTAAGACCACATATACACGGTATAGGAATTTTTGCAATAACTTGCTTCGAAAATTAAAAATAGCTTACGAAAAAAGTGAGTTAGAAAAAGCAAACAATAACCCCAAAAGCATGTGGAAAATAATTAAAAATATCACCAATACACAAAAGACTAATGTCAGTGCTTCAGAGCTGCTTAAAATACGTGATGACCCTAAATCATCGATAAACGATGTTAATCTCTTTTTTAGCAACGTAGGCAAAAATTTGGCCGCGAAAATAATATCACAGGCTCGTACAACCAGCCATGACCACTCTCAAAACTCCCCATCCGACTCTCTTGTAATACTGGAGGTTGACGAAGCAGAAGTTGAGTCTGTCATACTCCAATTGCGAGATGATAGTGCTGTGGGATGGGACGGAATATCATCTATACTGCTAAAGAAAAGCCGACATGTACTGGTCCCACTAGTAACCTACCTGTGCAACCGTTGCTTCCAAACAGGTGTATTTCCGGATGCTCTCAAAAAGGCAATAATTCACCCTATTCATAAGGGGGGGAGCAGAGACAGTGTCAATAATTATAGGCCAATATCAGTCTTGCCAGCCCTCTCTAAAATTCTTGAAAAGATTTTAAACAAACGTCTTAAGAGCTTTCTAGACAAACATAAAATAATTGCTGAGAATCAGTACGGATTTCGGCAAGGTGTGTCGACAGAAGATGCCGTGCTGGATCTCACGCAACAGGTTGCTAGAAAGTTAGATAGTAAATCAAAATGTCTGGTTATCCTACTTGATCTTGCTAAAGCATTTGACACCGTTTCTGTTCCCAAACTTATTGCTAAACTGGAACTCGTCGGTGTACGTGGAATACCGCTTGAAATGTTCAAAAATTACCTCACAAATCGAACACAAGCGGTCAAAATTGACACAAACTTCAGTGACGAGGCACCAGTAACCTATGGCGTCCCTCAGGGAAGCATACTTGGACCTACACTTTTCCAAATTTATGTTAACGACCTGTGCAAGATGTGCCTCAGCAACAGTAACATCTACGCGTATGCTGATGATACCGCGATACTTGTTTACGGACCTACATGGGATATAATCAAGGCTACCGCAGAAGATGCCATGTGCAAAATAATGAAATGGCTCAGTTCAAACCTCCTGACACTCAACTTAAGCAAAACAACATACCTCCCTTTCTCAATCCGACGTAACACCGCACCTTCTCATACTTTCTCTGTAGTTGCTCACTCATGCTCCAATTTAATCGAACCCTGTGTCTGTCCAGCACTCGCCAGAGCTGACAGTGCAAAGTACCTTGGAGTGCAGATTGATAGTGGCCTAAGATGGGACAAACAGATTGAAGCCGTTACCACACGAACAATGCGCCTTATCCACGTCTTTAAGTCCCTTAGAGATTCGGCTAATCTTGACACACTGAGGATGGTTTATTATGCTCTGTGTCAGTCAGTTCTTGGGTACTGCATAACTGCGTGGGGTGGTGCAACCAAAACTAGTGTTCTGAGAGTGGAAAGAGCACAAAGAGCCATTCTTAAAGTCATGACTAAAAAACCTTACAGGTACCCGACCACAGAGTTGTACTCTGACTGTAAAGTTCTGACGGTACGGCAACTCTATGTGCTCCGATCACTTCAAAGAATACATCTCAGTCTGACTCCGCCAAACCCAAATAAGCGAGTATATCTTCTTCCAAGAATCCAACACAAAACTACCTTCGCAACACACCAGTTCTACACACTAAGTACACACATATACCAAAAAACTAACTCACAAATAAATATTATAAATCTAAACGTACACAAACTTAAAGCCGTAGTAACAGAGTGGCTATTACAAAAGGACTATGCCTACACAGAGTCTTTACTCACATACATTGTCTAATAACATAAGTACTCATTCTTTAACACATACTAACAACTAAAGGGCACACGCCTATATTCCTTAACCATCAGCTCATACTCGCACTACACTTCATCTATCACACACATACGCACGCAAAAACACGCACACACACACACATACACACATTCACGCTCACACACATTGTACTCACCTCCTATCACATACACATATACACACTTCACTATCACACTTCACACAAAAAAATCTACAACACAAATTCTAATTTACTTGTACCGTCCACCTATTGTAATAAATTATGTTTAAGGAACTGCTCGGCCGAACACTGTCTCTTAAAATACAGGTGATCCTAGTTTAAGAGGCAGGGTTATATAAATTATTGTACTGATTTTGCAACACTTGTATTGTTATATGTATATCTGTAGCTTCTGTTGGTTAATAAACAATTTATTATTATTATTATTATTTAGTGAGGGATGAACTCACGTAAATTTAAGTTAGTTAAGTAAGCCTAAAAATAATGCCCGACGTAGGAGTCAAACAATTGTAATTATTACGAAAAAAAAATCATACAAAATATAAACACAATAAAAAAGAGCGCGGACTGCTACATGTCCGCGGTAGAATATTGAATAAAAAAAAATTAATAACAAAAAAACCAGGAACATCTTATCTTCCTCCCTGGTTGATTTTGAGGTACCGTGTTTGATTGAGCGATGCGTTGAACGCTTGGAAAATGGCTTGTCCCAATATATAATATACAGAATAACCTTATAAATACATCATCTAGTACTGCTGAGCGTGCGCGTCTGCTGGCTGTGGCGGAATGGGAGTCAGGTTTGTGGCTTCAAGCACTCCCGTCATCCACCATAGGCACTATGATGGATGACTCTTCGTTTCGGCTCGCACTTGTCTACGCATAGGCGCACCTTGTGTTGCTCCACATCGGTGCCATTGTGGTGAAGCTGTCGGCAGCCTTGGGCACCATGGCCTGTCTTGTTGCAAGAGCGCAGGACGCATAGCACGGCACGCCAGTATCAATGACATTATTCGTCGAGCCCTTATCACCGCCAGCGTACCAGCTGTATTAGAACCTAACGGCTTGGTACGTGACGATGGGAAGAGACCAGATGGCATGACTTTGGTACCGTGTGCCGTTCCGCTACCCGACCATAGATGGCGGTATTCTCAGTCGTCGCAATTATAAACTAAATTGCGTTTGCCTTAAGGTTGAAATTCGTGTCATAGGTCGATATTTACAACTACTCAACCGTGGTCACATAAGTGCAATATAACACATTGTAATTTTAATTACATTATCGATATATACCCGATTACTTAATTCGAAAAAAGTAAGACCGTATTTGTTTTTTTATTTGGAGGCTTTTATATTTTTTATAAATAAATCAATTCACTTTTTGCAATTGACGTCCTTCATATAGATTATTTATTGCAGCTTATTTACGTTGGTTGTTTGTTCCTATCATTGAATAAATTGATTTTACTTTTTGGTAGTTGAGTAGATTGTTTGAAAATACTCATACTAAAATATTTGTTTTCGTTTTGTAAATATGTGGAGATTTTATCGAAGTCTATCTCCGTAACGGCAATACTGCAGTATTCAAATCATTAAGTGACGCTGGTTATAAATATTTATTACAAACGCTTGCTTCTATCCGTGGTGATACTCAAATAGATCATATTTTTTTCAACTTCACTTGTGAAGTTGGATTTTATAACTCCTTCTTCAGTTACCATCGTCCTATGTGGGCCCATTTTGTTTGCCCTTTGTGAGCCTCTGAAACCGTTGTAATGTTCATGTTACAACAAAGAACCGTCTTGCCCCTGCGCGTGGACTGACACGTAAAGGTTTTTCCGAATAAATTAACTCAGCACTAATTCTTAATGGTACATTAAATAAAATTGTGGGTCTGCTGCTCGCTTAATTAACTCAAATGATATAGCAACTGATTGGAATGGCATCCGTAAGGTATTAATGAATAATTTTGTCGACCAAAGGAATGAGACTGCTCTTTATAGCGATTTATCTCTTTTAACACAGGGCTCTAACATTCCACAAGTTCTATGAGCGAAGCCAGAATCTTTTTAGTTCAATTATGACATATATTTCCTTACACGACTCTTTACAAACTACTATAGGTGCTAAAAGGGACATTAAAGTTGCTACAGGGCGACAATGCTAAAGGGCACTAGAATTTGTTCATGAAGAAACTAATACCATGTAGGTATCAGCAAAATCGTAATGACCGTTTGCCTGATAAAAGAATTAATAGCAATAACCAACCCGGTAATAATTTTAAAATTCCTCCACAGCCGTTTAATATACCTGATCCAAGGCCTTTTTTTTTTTTTTTTTTTTTTGGGTGGGAAATCATCCTATGACTTCTCCCGCTCTGGGTGAAGCGGGAAGGCGTGTCAGACTTTTACTGACTAAAACCCACCCGTGCTCCTTCAGTTTCTTGAGCCAGGGCCGCGGTAACTCTTTTTCAAATTTATCCGCGACCCAGACAGGCATTGGCCCTGGTTGGCCCCGTCAATTTTGCTGACATCTCTTTGAGGCGCGCGTGGAACCCTACGCGCCGTCGACTCGGGCCTGGTCCTTATCGGACGGCGAGCTACCCATTACTCACCGTCCGCAAGCCCGCGCCTACGGTGGCTGGGAATCAGCTTGCGACTCCCGACGCCCAGGGCGTCTTCTGCGGCGGCTTGGGGCGTGAGGGTGCCTCCGTTGCGTCTCCCTCACGCGTTCTGCCTCCTCCTTTGCGAGCATTACTGCTTCGCAGAAGGAGGTGACAGCTTCCCATGCCCTCTCGCTCCGTACCATGGTCTTGACCAGGGCCGGACGCGAGAGGTCGCCACCGCCGATCGCCTCCACGAGGACACGGCGTTGCTCCGCCCAAGCGGGGCAGACCTACACCGTGTGTTCTACCGTGTCCTCCGGGCGATCCAAACAATGGTGACACCCGGGCGTTTCCTCCCGCCTTATCCTGAACAGGAACCTCCCGAAACAGCCGTGTCCGGTGAGGACATGCGTCAGGCGGAAGGTGAGGGCGCCGTGACGCCTCTCAAGCCACTCCTCAAAGAGGGGCCTTACCGCCGCAATTGTGGCGTGCCCAGCGCTGGGTTGCGACAATCGTCCACTCCATGTCGCCATGAGATCCTGCCGGAGCTCTGTCCGCTGAGCCGCGATTTGTCGCGGCAACGGAGTTTCGCCCCGGCATTTCGCCTCCTCGCGCCACTCCCATATTTGCGCGAGGACTTTTGCTTCTAGATCCCATGGCGGTAATCCGGCAAGGAGGCTCGCTGCCTCACCGGAGACCGTGCGATATCCCCGGACCAGCCGGATGGCCATGACCCTTTGGGACGCGTTCAACCGGCGGGCTGGTCGCCGCCTCAGGGAACGCGCCCATACCGGTGCCCCGTAAAGGGCCATGGACCGCACGACCCCCGCGTAGAGCCTCCGGCAGGAGGCGTTTGGACCCCCTAGATTGGGCAGCAACCGCTTGAATGCAGCCCCCGCCCGCTCCAGTCTGGGAGCCAAACGTCGGAAATGCTCCACGAAATTCCACCGGCTGTCGAGGACGAGTCCCAGGTACTTCATCGTCGACCCGACGCCGATGTGAACCCCTCCTACCGTTATTTGGGATCCCGGCGGTGGCGCGTTCCGAGGACCGTGAAAACACATGGCCTCGGACTTGTGCAGGGCCACCTCGAGTCGTCGTGAGGGCTCGCACGCGCATGATGGCGTCCACCGTAGAGCGCCCTCTGCGGAAACCAAACTGGCTCTCTGCCAGATCCGGCCCCACCCGCACCAGCTGCCCGACGAGGCGGTCTGCAATGACTCTTTCAAAGAGCTTGCCCATCTCATCGAGCAGCACGATGGGCCGGTAAGCGGATGGAGAGTCCGCTGGGCGCCCCGGCTTCTTTATGAGGACCAGTTTCCCCATCTTCCAACGAAGTGGCCCCTCTCCAAACATGCGCTAAAGAGCCCCCTTAGTCGAGGCCCGAGAGCCTCCAAGGCCAGGACCCAGGCTTTTCCAGGTAAGCCGTCTGGCCCTGGGGCGGTATTTTTGGCATTCAGCCTGCGTACCGCCACTCTCAGCTCTACCTCGGTCACCTCCGAAGCATCGTCGTCGTCGTCGGCAGTGTTGTCCGCATTAGGCACCGCAGGAGGCGGAGCCATGGGCGGGGGAGTATGTTCCCCTCGCGAGGGGAACAGAGTGCTCACCACGCCCTCTACGAGTTGCGGCCGGAGACTCTGCGTCAACGGGGGAGCCCATGGGCGGAGTTTATCCCGCACCATTTTATAGGGGCGTCCCCACGGATCCCTGTTCAGAGTCTCCACCGATTCCTCGCGGGCCAAACCCTTGGCCCGCTTGATTTCCGCTCGGAGGGCGATTCTCGCCGCTCTATATCTCTCGTATAGCTCCGCCTCAATGGCTTCCGTATCCGGAGGGCGGTTACGGAGCCTGCGGTGCCTGGTGTACTGGCGTCGCGCAGCGACACACGCCTGGCGCAGAGCCGTTAGCTCCGGTGACCACCAGTACACCTGGCGCCGGGCGCGTCCTGGCTGGACCCGGGGCATTGCCACGTCGCATATGTCGGACATGGCCTCCCGGAACCACTCCGCCTCGTCGTTAATATCAGCAGGCCTGTCCGGTGATGGCACCCAGGCCTGCACGATCGAGGCTTCCAGGAGTAGCTCCCGGTCCAGCTGCTTCAGCGCCCACCGCGGACCACACGGGGTCTGTCGGACCGGCACGCTCGAGGTCTGGGCGGAGACGTCGAACCGTATATACCGGTGGTCGGAATAAGTCTCCACCTCCTCCATGACGCGCCAGTCGATGACACGTGGTGACAGAGCGGCGCTGGCGAACGATATGTCCACCACCGATTCGCCCTGCATCCGCACACACGTGGGGACAGAACCCCGGTTTAGGACGACCAGACCTGTCTCCAGAGCCCAGTCTTCCACCATCCTGCCCCGTGTGTCCGTATACCGGGAACCCCAAGCCACATTCTTGGCATTGAAGTCCCCAAGGACGAGCACAGGGAGGGAGCGGTACCCGACGACGACGATTCTCAATTCTGCAAGGGAGTTGTGGAACTCGGCGAGAGTTCGGTTCGGAGAGAAGTATACCCCCACCACGGCAATCTCTCCGAATCGTGCTGCCACGCAACCCTGTCCCCTCTTGACACCCTCGAGGGACGGGGTACCGGCGGCGGCTGACGAAATTAGGGTCACTGAGCCGCTCAGGTCCTCCACCCAGTCATCTCTGGGTGGGACGAAGTACGGCTCAGCGACCACGGCGATGTTAATCGACCACTGCGCCATGCTCTGGAGCAGCAGATCCTGAGCAGCAGCGCAGTGGTTGATGTTCGCCTGGAGGAGGCGTAATGGGGCCATTATTGGCACTCCATATCTGCTTCCACCGCGGTGGATCTGCCTCCATGTTCTGCCACGGTGGTTTTGGTGGCGGCGACGACATCTGTAGGGGCGGCAGCAGTGGCAGCGGCTGCGGCTTTGGCGGTAACGGCGACGGTGGAGGGCTTGCCTCTACCTCTGACCTTGGTGGGTGGAGTGCAGGTCTTGCTCCCAGCCCGGTGATCGGCCGGCTTGCCAGCTGCCGCACATACGAAGCAGTGCGGCGTGGCATTGCACGAGTCGGTCTTGTGACCAGGCTGCCCACAGCGGAAGCAGTGGTTGCTCCGGTCCACCTCCGAGACGCATTGAGCTCCCACGTGGTTGCCTACATGGCAGCGGAAGCACCTCAGAGGTCTGGGTTCCAGTAGCTTCACCTGCGCGGAAACCCACCCCACCAAGAGCCTACGACCCTCCCCGGCTATTTTTTGGGCCGCCGAGACGGGGCAGCTTACCGTAACGGCCCGCATCCCCGTCACGTCAGGACGTATGGTGCCCGCTCTCACCTGCTCTGCAGAGCACCCCCCAGTCTTAGCGACGGCGGCCACCACCTCTCCCTCCGTCACAGAGTCATCCAGGCCGAGAATGCGCAAGTCAGCGCACTTGATGGGTTCAGACACTCGCGCCTCGTCCGCATTTAAGGAAGCTCTGAGCCTTTCGGCCAGAGCGTCGGCGGTCGAGCCACTGGCCGCACCGGGAACTTCCAGCATCCGGGCCCCAGTCGCGGTTACCCTCACCCGGATGCCCTCGGTGACGCCAAGCTCCTCCAGGTTCACCGCCGCCCTTGCTTTGGCGAGAACGTCGCGGTAGGACACGCCCTTCTTTTCCGCTGCCGGCTGTAGTGTAATCACCACAGCTGCGGATTTAGGGGCGTGGAGCCTAGCTGCGACGCTTTGCTTCTTTCGCCGCTGCCGCCTCGCCTTCCTTTTGGCCGCCCTTGCTGCCTTCCTCTTTTCCCCAGCCACTTGCCATTCGGCGTCGGCCGCAGGTGATTCAGGAGGCGACAGTGATTGGGGTGGCCGTCCCGCCTCCCGGGCTGGGGCTCTCGATGCCTGTGCCGCTCCACCCCTTTTGGGTGCCGTTTTCGCTGGGGCTAAACTCGCGGGTTCTGCTGTGGCCCCACGATTGGCCTGTCCCGACGAACCCGGTTTGGCCATGGCAGCCGCGGCGGCAGCAAATGAGGCCGCCTTCTGCTGGTCCAAAGGCACCTGGCTCGCCGCTAGCGGGGGGCGCAGGACGATGGCCTCCAGAACAGAGAACCGACTCTGGAAGGCAGCCAGCTCCTGCCTCACCAGATTCAGAAACCGATCCTCTGCAGGCAGAGCCTGGCCTTGTCCATGGTGCACCCCCCCCTGCGGTTTCTCCCGGGTTCCGGCTCCTTGGAGCCCGGCCAGGTCCGCTCGGAGCTTCTCGTTCTCCTTTTGGAGAAGCTCCATGTCGGCTTTCAAGCGGGTGACCTCCACCCGCATCTCGGACATTGCAACCGATGGAGGCCCGACGTGATTTGCCTCCGCAGCCGCCATAATGGAGGCCGTGGCCGCCGATATGGCCTTGTCTTTAGAGGACTTATTCCTTTTCAAGGCCACATCTCGGATTGCGGCTTCCACGACCTTTGCGAACCTGACCGCTCGCTCCGAATCCAGATCCAGCTCTGAATCTAGCTCACCGCCAGAAGACTCCGAAAGGACAGCCCTGCGGCTGATCGATCCGGGGTGACGCCCCTCCGTGGCAAGCCTCTCGGTTCGCTGGGCAGCCTCCTGGACGGTGAGCCCCCTCCCCACTCCTCTGTCTCGGCCCCCACCCCGCATACTGGTAGGGATCTTTCGGGCCGAGGCCAGCTCGTCATCAGAAAACGACCCTTGGCCATCCCCCGATTTGGGGCGCTTCCTGAAGAACCTTCGGTTCTTCGCAGCAGCCCCGTCAACTTCGCGCTCCAAGCTCTGTGAGCCGTTTGCGCCAGATGCAGCGTCGGACTCCGACCCTGCATCACTCCTCACCTCTTCGTCAATTTTATTTTTATAATTTGTGTCCATTTTTGTTCCCACGAGTAGTATAGGAATTAAAGTCCACCTGGGCAGAGCCTTTTACCCAGGTAAGCCTACATACTGCAGAGTGCGGCAGGTGCTCTACAGGTGAAGCGCTAACGACTGAAGTCCCTCCAGCCATTCATCCTCTCGCCGCGCCTCAAGCTTAGGATTAGGTGGTTTTTTATCTTAGAGGTGTCCTTCCTCTGGGCCAGGCGGTTAAGCCAAGCCCCCGACGGCGGCATTAAACATGCCTCTGTTCGCTGTCTGGCCAACCCAGCTCAGCAAACCCGCCGAAAGTTCTCTCCTCAAAGGAATCCCCGCGAGGAGAGAAACGCCTGCCGCATTGGTGCGCCTGCACCGCTGCGGCCTGGTCGCATCCTTTGCCAACCGACGACCGTCGGTCGATCAGGAGCGACCCTGACACTGATCCAAGGCCTAATAATTATAGCATGCCAGGACCTGCCCGACTCCAATTTCCAGTCCAACAACCACCGCAGTGGAAACCGATTTATTTCCAACCTCGTCAGTTTGGTTCGACACGATCTCAGCAAAGTTCAGGGTCCACTGAACTATAACCGTCAGAATAACCCATTTCAAGTAGTCCAGCAGAATTCTCCTAACGAGCTTAGCTGGTCAGTGCAACCACGCCCAATGAGTGTTGTTAGCCATTTCGTGAGCAGACAATTACCGCACCTACTAACGCTTTATGTAAGCATGATTGGAACAGATCAGGGAATCCCCCACCTAATAATTATTTCAAAACTCGGGAGATGCATTCGTTCGATCCAATGATTCGCTCAATGATTTCTTTACCGATTATGATGGAAATTATTACGATTACTATGAGTACCCAGAAAATTGGTACTATGAATATCAACCATCCCATCAGGAATGTGTAGAACATCTCCAGCAGCCTGGAATTGGATGCACAAATGCGAGCTTAACTCAAAGTACAGTTTTAGAGATTAAAATCTTGCCATAATAACTGATGTTCTTTTTTTTCTTTTATCTAATACTTACAGCACTTGTTTAATCGAGACAATTGTATAGTTGAATTCATAGACTAATACAAAAAACAACTATAAAAAATCGATAACTTTCTTTACAAACATTGTTCTTTCAAACAAAACCTATATATTGTTTTCGTTTTGAATATATAGTAAGTGGCTTAGATTCATTCACTTTCCTGAATGGTACATTGTTTTTGTTTTTTTTTATTATGTGCTAAAAAGAGCTAACCAAAATATTCTCAATAACTTCAAAAATAATATGAGAGCGCACTTAAATTAAACTTCCCTAATTTCAACACATACATGATTACCTTCTCACAAAAAAATGTGGGAATCTGGATATAAATCCTAATATCGGCTGACTGACTATTGCTACAATAAATCGCCAATTGTAGGCACGCCGCATTCCAATGTTGAGAACAATGGTTCGTTCGCCGTATGTGGGTATTTGTGAACCATTTGCTGCATACAAGTAGTTGGTTGGAGTTCGCTGTTTATCGCGTGGAGTGGCGGGTAGGACAACATTTGCACCTGTATCGACTAGGAATTTTTTTCCGGATGATTTGTCTAGTAAAAATGCGGTTTGTGGGTACATCGTCGACTTCGGCCACCGCCACGGATTGAGTCTTCCTTAGTTTTCCGGCTTCTCACTTGAAATGCCTTTAAAACTGCACGGGCTTCTACATCGGTATGCTGCCTTTCCGAATTTCTTATGAAAGAAACACACGGCGTTTCTTCTGTCCCGTGATTTCGAGCGGGAACGGCTTCTGAAATCGTGGGATCGGTGTTGAAATTTGCGGGATCGGTTCATCTTCAGCACTGCAACTTCCTTGGTCAGGGCTTTAATCATGTTGAAGAGTTTCTGGTCTGTGGGTTCAGATGTCGCCGCAATTTCTGCTGGCGCCACCGTCACTGGGGCTCTTGACATGGAAGGTTGACACTGGCAGGAGCACACGGCGTTCACCTCTTTCAGCTGTTCTTGCATCCTGTCTGCCATGGCTGCCAATGAGTCTAGCTTGCATTCTTCACTCACTGCTAACACTGTGCGGGTAGAAGCAGGTAGGTGTCCTTGCATTTTCAGGGTCTTTTCTGACATCTTTTTTCCAGCTAGGTTCCTCATTCAGCGGAGTAATTGTGACGGACATTGGTCGCC
This sequence comes from Orthosia cruda, assembly GCA_964057195.1. Lineage (NCBI taxonomy): Eukaryota > Metazoa > Arthropoda > Insecta > Lepidoptera > Noctuidae > Orthosia > Orthosia cruda. The sequence goes on from OZ059836.1 coordinate 42,195,017, forward strand.
GAGTTGCATATCATTAAGCAATTTTTGTAGTTGAATACCCTCGCTATCTTCATAAACCTCTAACAGTCTTCTTTTTACAGCGTCGTATCGGCCGGAGTTAGGCGGTGACAAAATTATGTCGCTGATTTTCTCGATGTCTTTGATCTCCAGCTGAGCCACTACGAGTGCGAACTTGCCTTCATCACCGAGCTTCTGGTTATATACCTCAAATTGGGCGAACCATAGCTTAGGTCTGTCCCACCAGAATTTAGGTATACGTGACTGGACGCTAATTGTTTCGACACCTTCAGACGCAGTAGTCTTGTCTTCTCTCGTTACGGACATAGCCATTTCGAACGCGGGGTCACCACTTTAGGGTTTAAGACTTTAGGGATATAGGTGTTGACAGTAAGAAAGCAAATAACGATCTATATTATTTATTACAAAGCGCTGCTTATAATTCACAATAATTAAATTAAAATAGGGTACATAAATAAACTTAGAACTAACAATATTTGGGTAATGACGGTAGAATGTGCCGCGCTCCCTTCTGTGTTCGAACGCGATGATAGAGCCGGCCAGCCAACATTCCTTTCACCTCGTCTAGCTTAGTACGCGCGGACGCACGGTGGCGAACGGTTGTATGCGCTTCTTCTACTTTGGATATTTATCTTTACATAACGTAAGTATGAGCTGCTACATAGGAGATACAACGAAAATATTTTTTTTGTACGCACTAACTTATTTCAACTGTCTGTATCTTGGAACCAACTTAGTGTGGAATAGCTCCCTTCACTACTAAGGCGACGAATAGAAGACACGCTTCGATCGGCAATCTATTGAACACATTACGTGTTCACGTTCATGACACGATATTTTCCGAAAACATCCCGACTTTTGAACGGCTAAACCGATTTTATTCAAACATAGCTAAGAACACTTTCGGTTAAGGCACCTTTTGATTTCCTTCTTGTTTACATCTGTGGGAAACACCAACAGGATCAGGACGTATTTGAGTAAAATACAACGATTATACGAAACTGTCTTATATTTCACTTCAACTGTACATACAGAAATACATACTTAGCACTAGGTACTTATTAACAGGTTACAGGATATTATAAATTCTAGCACAACCTAGCGCGTCAAGTCCCAAAAACCCAAGAGAGCGGCGCAACCGGCCAAACGTTCCGTTAGCCCACGTTAACCCCTCCATTTTTAGCGGGCAAAAGCGAGTTCTCTGATTGGTACCCGCCATTTTGCGATAAACAATCACAGGGCGATCACGAATATAATAAGAGGTTAAAGTTGCCAACGTAAAGTTTAAAATTAAAGCTTTGTTAATACGAATATTGATTAAAATAATCGATTAGCATAATTAAAATTCACAAAACCTAACAATCGACTGTCTTGACAACGTGTGCGTCCCCGCACACGACACCAGGTGGAACCCTAACAATCGACCGTCCTGACAACGTGTGCGTCCCCGCACACGACACCAGGTGGAACCCTAACAATCGACCGTCCTGACAACGAGTGCGTCCCCGCACACGACACCAGGGCCTGCAGTCTCGACATAGTTTGCGATCGTTACGTTAAGTAACGATCGTTATCTCTTACCGACAAAATACGCTTGCCGTAACGACGCTAACGATAAACGCAAGTCTCGACAGCCGAGTTAGCGTGCAAAATCTGTCACTATATTGACTTAACGTTGTCGGTAGGCTAGCGATGTTCGTATTCATAGTGCGGTGATTTTTTTGAAAAATTATGGCAGTTGAAAAAAATCCTTGTATCATAGGGAAAATTGGTAGACAAGATATTAAAAAAAAACTATTTTTCTTTGAAAATTGTGCAGAAGATAGGTAAACCTAATCATGTTAACAATTATTTGCATCGAAACTTGTAAGTAACTTATGCCGTTTTTAAAAATGCGCATAACAAAGAAAAAAAATAGTTCGTTTCCTTGCAACACAGACGTTGAACATGGGAAACAAACTGTCAATGTCAATTGTCATTTTTGTTTGTACACAAAATAAATACGACAATGAGATAGAATTGGATTATTGGAATTGATTAACTGGAAAAGAACCGTATTTCTATAGTGGAGGACAGTGACACAGGCGCAGGCCCTAGCCCTAATGCTAGCAAGCAGCGTGAGCGTCAGGTAATAACAACCTACAACCATTTTCGATTCCTAATTTTTGGTACTAAATTGAATACTTTGCATAAATCCGAAGTTGTTTGTGTTTACTTCATGAATATCTTAAATGTTTCAGGCATACTTCGGGGCATATTGATGAGCATTTGGCAACTATAGAAGCCCGTCCATATCGCCACACGGGAAAATTTTGAAACATGCTGAAAGGAGGTTCCCGATGAATTCAACAAACTCCCAAACGGATCCATTAAGTCGCCCGAGCAGCGCATGACGTTAAATATCAATTTGGTTTTTAAATGTAAGTACAAGCCACGTCAGTTTTATTTTTATTTAGTAGAATACATTAGGTATCCTAATTACAGGTTTGGATAGACTTAAAAAGCTGCGCCTGCACTAAGGCAGCAAAATTATAAAAACAAATCATTCAAACTGGCAACCGAGGCGTCATCACTGCTTCTTTGACTGAAGTGGAGAGACGCATAACATCCTTAATTAGTGTAGAGTACACATTTGGCACAGACTGCCCGGATGCTATGCCATTTCCATTTTTATTATTAGAATCACTAGCACACTAGAGCATTAAGAGATATTTTTAGTACATCAATTTTTTTTATAGATGGTGGCAGCTGCAACTCAAGTGCAATTAGACGCTGCCAGAAGCAGGCAAGGTACAAGCTGAGATGGCTGCAAATTCAATAGCGGACAGTTTTACAACTTTTGTAAATAAAAATAATAAATGATTTTATATGTTTTTTATTTAAATGACAGAAGTCAATAAAATAAAATTATGTAAAACTAGTATTATTGAGTCTTCTTATGCACTCTGCAACAGCTCACCCACTGCACCACACAAGTCCTGTATAACAAAAACAAGATTTTAGGAGTATTCATACAATGATACACAACGGCATAAATCGGACTTGATGCTATAAGCCATTATATATTACCTTTGGGTCAAATAAATGGAGATGTTAATGAAATAGGTATAAAGATCTAGGGAAAATTATATGTTATGCAAATATAGGTATACCTATTTAGTAAATATAATATAACATAAAACCTTAAAATAAATCATTTGATTAGGTACCTGTTACTTCAAGGCCATCTTCATGAGAGTGGGTGTGGTGGCTTCTGGTTCATGTAATTTATATTTTATATATGTGTATTTATGCTTTGGTGAGACAGACACCTAAAAACAGACTTCAGCACACCAAAGCATCTTTCAACGACGTTCCTGGCTGAACAATGAGTATTTGTTTATTGATACTCCGGTGTCCCTGGGTGTTGATTTTTTAAAGGAGTCATCAACCATGGTTTCAGAGGATATCCATCATCACCTAAAAGATAAAACATAGAATGTACTTTCAGTAGATTATGAACATTTATTATTAGTTACCAAGCAGCCATGTACGGTGGTCCCAAATGATAATATTTATATGTTTTAAGGCTCCAATCACAACTGGGAATGGCTGTGGACTATTTCTAAACTTTGCTTTAACTACACACTGTTCTTCTTGGGTCATAGGAAATTTTACATATCTTCTTATAAGGTTTTCATTGATAGCCAAAGTTACAGCATGTACTAATCGGCTAACTAACTTTTAGCTTATGCTGCAGCCCCACTGCAAGCCAATAGGTAATTTGTAGCACCCACTTAACTATTAATAATAAAATTATAAGTACATCTTGGATATTAGAAATCATACATAGAAATATTATTTAGGCACGGTAGGTACCCAACGCAAAGACACTCACTTGAGACTCCACAGAAAGTCCGTAAGACCCTCGTCTTTGAATAGTTGGCGAAGTTCACCAACGAGCTCATGAAACATGTCCTTGTTTATTCGGTAAAGATAGAGAAATTGGCCATCCTCTAAATCCAAAGGATTTTCACCTTTACGCCGATTTCGTGCATTTTTTCGCCGCATTATTATATCGAGTCTGTGTTCTAGCACGAATACTATACAGCCATATTACTCTAATTATTATTTATTTATTGTTTTTGTAACCTCTAAAATCAATGATAACGATCGTTACGACACTTATCGGGCTGTCAAAAATGCTCGCTAGGAAATTCGATATCATACCGATAAATCGTTAACTTAGCGACAATATACGTTAAGTTTGCGATGACAAACGTCAAAAATCGATAGCTTTGACTGTCGAGACTACCAAAAATCGATATCTTCCGATTGTTAGGACTTAGCGACCGATCGTTACGAGATAACGATCGCTATCTATGTCGAGACTGCAGGCCCAGGGCCTGCAGTCTCGACATAGTTTGCGATCGCTACGTTAAGTAACGATCGTTATCTCTTACCGACAAAATACGCTTGCCGTAACGACGCTAACGATAAACGCAAGTCTCGACAGCCGAGTTAGCGTGCAAAATCTGTCACTATATTGACTTAACGTTGTCGGTAGGCTAGCGATGTTCGTATTCATAGTGTACTGTTTGGTGTTCGGGAGACCAAATGAAAGAAGTGTCTTACTCGAAGTACCAACGTTTAATGCCTCAACTTACATGCTAAGTACAATTATATAGGGAGGATATGTTACACACACTACACCTCCCCCGTTAATTTTAGAAAAAAATAAAAATATTTTTTTTTTTTTTTTCTTATATTATAAGTTTAGTGCTACTTGTTTATTATTAAACTTATGTCTAAAATTCTATGTGCTATTTAATACGTCCTTAATTGGCTTTACATAGCCATTGCTATAGTGCTCCTTAAATTTAATCAACTTACAGCTATTACAAACTTATATTGATTTATGGTATAATTTTGTACGGTTTTTGTGTATAATGTCCTCTTTACCTTTTATTAGTACTTTTACATTTGGTGATAAATCTTGTAAAACTTTATAAGGACCTGAATACACTGGTTTTGTTAATTTATTACCCGTCTCGTTCTTTACTAATATTAAATCATCTTTCTTATAAGTTACTGGATTTACATATTGATCAAAGTTGCATTTTCTAAGTTCTTTACTCGTAATTAAATTTTGTCTTGCATCATTTATTGTGTTTTTTGCAAACGGTATTTTAGTTCTAATGGATAACTGTCTGTATTATATAATGGTTCTACTGTAGTTGTATTTAAATTACTTGGCAAATTACATTTTTTCCCAAATACAAGTTCAAATGGGCTATACTTTGTTTCACTATGTACTGTAGTGTTGTAAGAAAAACACCAATACTTTAACCAATTACTCCAAAACCTAGAATTGTTATCAGTTTGAATTCTTAGAAATGAGTTTAGTGATTTATGAGTGTTTTCTATGGATCCTAATGATTCATGGTGATATGCTGTTGACGAAATATGCTTTATTTCTAACAACTTACATACTTCGGTCATTGTACTCGATATAAACTCTGTTCCTCTATCACTTCCTATTTCGCGTGGGATCCCGTACCTAAGAATACAATTTTCTACAAATGCTCTAGCTACACTACTACTATCTTTTGTTTCTAAAGGGTAGGCCTCCACATATTTACTTAGTTCACACTGTATTGTTAATATATATGAATAATTATGATAATCTTTTTCTAAGGGTCCTACAATATCTAAATATACCTTATCAAAAGCTCCTTGTGCCGTGGATGTGATCTCCATGGGCTGTTTAGTTGGTAAAGAGTGCTTTTGCTTTTGACAGCTATCACATCTCTTCACGAACTTCTTAACGTCCTCACAAATATTCGGCCAAAAGTAGTACCGCTTAATATTATTTAGCATGCGCCTAACGCCTGCATGTCCACTCGTTGGTAGTAAATGAAAATCATTTAATATGACTCTTCTATCATCGACATTGTCTACTCTTGTTAATCCTTTAATAACACAAAGTCGTGGTCCGGACCACTTTGAATTATTTTTTATTTCATTGGTTAACCATTCAAGTAATAAAATATTCTTTTTATTTTTCATTATATATAATTCTTGAATATTCATTTTATTACAAAAGGATTCTATTCCTCTCACGAACGCGGCTCGCGCAGAACATGATCGAGTATCGATTTCTGTGTAAATTATGTACCTTGATGGTAAATACGAGAACGTGTTATATTGTTCACGGATCTCTTCGCAATTCTTATCATGTGTAGTTCCGTATCTCAGTTCGACTCCTGTATTCGGTTTTTTAAGCATTTCTACGACATTTGGGTGATCAGCCTGGCAATCGTAAGAATTGTTAACAACCGAATCTGGATTTCTTAGCACATCATCTTGCGTTCTCTTCATTCTCCTAGTCATAACATTAATTAATTGTCTATCCATCTGTTTTAATTCATCCGATGTCAATACTATGCGAGATAATGCGTCTGCAGCCACATTATTCGCCCCTTTTACATACTCAATCTTAAAGTCATATTCTTCTAAATTTTGCCTAAACTTTATTAACCGAGTACTTGGACTCTTGATAGTAAATAAATATACTAGTGGTCTGTGATCAGTTTTAATAGTAAATGTTTTTCCAAATATATAAGGCCGAAAATAACGCACTGACCACACTATTGCTAACAACTCTTTTTCTATCGTTGGATAATTTACTTCCGATTTATTCAATGTGCGACTTGCATACGCTATTGGTAAATCATTTTTATTACATAAGATAGAACCAATTGCAACACCTGATGCGTCCGTATGTAAAATAAATTCATTGTCTTGTGTAAAATCGGGATATTGCAATATTGGTGGTGACATGAGAGATTGTTTTAGGTATTTAAATGTGTTCTCACATTCCTCTGTCCATTTGAATTGAACGCCTTTTCGACACATTTTATTTAGTGGGATAGTGATATGGGCAAAATTAGGAATAAATTTCCGATAATAATTGGTAAACGCCACAAATCGTTTTATCTCATCACTATTACATGGCCTAGGATAATTTTGAATGGCCTTGGTATTTTCCGGGTCTGGGGTTAACTCCATTGGCCGAGACCACATGTCCTAAGTACAATAATTCCTTTTTCATAAAATTACACTTATGAGGGTTAACTTTGAGGTTGACTTTACGCAATCTTTCGAAAATATCTACTAAATTCTTATTATGTTGATTCATATTACGGCCAAAGCAAATAAGATCGTCTAAATATATAAGACACTTATCATAGTTTAATCCCGACATAGCTACTGTCATAGCACGGCTAAACGCACTGGTGCTAATTTTTAAACCCATTGGCAATCTTTTTAATTGATATTGTTTATTTGTGGTGAATGCTGTATATTTTCTACTTTCCGGACAAAGTTCTAGTTGATAATATGATTGGGTTAAATCCAGATGACTGAAATAGGCAGAACCTGACAGGGAATCTAATATGTCATTTATATTCGGCAATGGAAATTTGTCGTCCTTCACTATTTCATTCAACTTTCGGTAGTCTATCACAACGCGCCATTTTTTCTCTCCCGAATTATCATTCTTTTTTTGGTACCATAAGTATTGGGCTAGACCATTCACTCTGACATTCTTCTATGATCTCTTCTTCCAACATTTTACCAATTTGTCTTTCCATTTCTGGTTGAAGTGATTTAGGCATCCTATACGGTTTAGTATAAACTGGTACTGCATTGTCTTTCAAATGTATAGTTTGTTGATAAACATTAGTTACCCCTAACTTATCTTCATCCATATAAAAAACATCCGTATACTTCGCACATATATTCTCAATAGTTTTTCTCTCTTCCGTGTTTAAATGATCTAAACGTAATAGTCCTAATAACTTTTTTACTCTTTCTGCGTTAACTGGATTTGTTTCAAAATTACAAATATTATAATTACTTAAATAATCCATCTTTGGTGAGAAATAACTCAATTTCACAGAATCGTCCCTAGTGTTTAAAATCTTTAAAGGTATTTTCCCTGACTTTGGTGAAACTATCATGCTCGCTAAAAAAAAATCCTTCACAAAGTTCTTGCGGAAATATGACACAATCTTGATCTATATTTGTATCTACGTAATGTATAGTTTCACACCGTGGTGGTACTACTATAAAGTTATTAAAGCCGATTTTCCCCATTCGTAAGTCTAAAACAATTATTCCTGAAGTTGTTTGAACAGATAATGTATTTAATTCGAAGTTCAAGTTGCAATTGAATTTAGTTAAAAAATCTTGACCTAAAATACCATCTGTTCGACAAGGTAAATTTTTAAATACATAAAACTTATGAATCAGCTCGGTATTATTTACTTGTAAGTTCAAATTTACATAACCATCCGAATAAATAACCAATACCTCTGACGCAAATTCTCTCTAATTGAAATGGAATGTCTTGCGAAACTAATTTCTCGTATTTCACGGCGGACAATGATGCACCGGTATCTACTAACCAATTCCGAGTAACGCCAGATACTCTCATGGGAACGAAATTTACACTGTCACACATTGTATTTATTGCATTATGCACGAAAAAAACTATGCACAGTCTCAATATTTTCCGAACTTTTCTGCTGGTTTTCCTGCGAATTTTCATTTGTTGGTCGAGCCATATTGATCTGATTATTACTATTTCTATTATTTTGGAACCTATTCCCTCGAGTATAATATGTATTTTGATATCCGCGGCTACCACGATTATAATAGTAATTTGGCTTACCTCGGCTGTTTGTATGGTAGTTTGTAGAATTATTTTCCGTACGCGCACCTCTTCCACGTATCGGCTGCGCCATAGGCCTCCTTATATAATTAACTTGTTTCTGATGACCATATCCACGATTATTAAAATTATAAAACTTACCTCTGGCGTGCCCGAAATGCATGACTGAACTTTCTGGTTGCGATGATAACTCTTCATCCATTGCTCCCCTGATAGCATCTTTCAGCGAGCAATAATTCCGCGCTGCTACAATAGTACTGACACGACTATTTCTAAGGCCGTCTGAGAATCTTTTAATCGCATTTTTCTCGTTAATTGACTTTAAAATTTCGTACTTCTGAGAATCACCGTCGGCCTGTGAAATTGTCAAGTCCACAAACATAGTCTCGATGTCCTTACCGTAATCTTGTAATGTCTTTCCACCTTGCTTTGCCCGCTGTAATTGACTTTGTATCGCGGTATCTGACTTTTTCGAGAGTAGGAAACATTTCATATCCTTTATTAATTCTGCAATTGAAGAATAAGTTTGAGACATGCGATTTCGCATTTTCTGACAACCTTGATTTTAAGATAAAATTAATTAATGATTTTTTATCATTATTGTCCAACATAGCCTCATACATTTCTATGTTGGCGATTAATTGTTTGGTTACATTTTCGTCACCAGTCATAACAGGTAGCAATGAAATTGCTGTTTTCAAATTAAATTTTTCCATGTTGGAGTTGATGCTTTCCGACTCCACAACAGAACAAAGTGATTTTATGTTATAGTATGTATTTTTTATCTGTTCATACAATTCTTCTAAAACTTTTAGATCTGATGATTTTACTTCTCCACTTGATACCTTATCCTCTATTTTCGTACATATATCATTAAACTTATTATATAATTCGTAAGCTTGGTTATATTTACCACTTAAATCTTGTACCAATCTTCTGGCTGGTCCCAACTTCGTAAGATATTCTTTAATATATTTTTATTGCGTTAATATATCAGTAAGCTCATCAGCCATAACACATGTTTATATTTATTTACCAGAAGATAGGTAGCTACATATTCTTATAATTAAATTTAATTTTAGATTGACATTCATATCCTTTATACATTTTAAACATTGAGTTTAATTATAATATCGGGGTATTAATTATAAAAATAAAATTATAAGTAAAAGTCCAAAATTATGTTCTCTCGATAATTACACCAAACACTTAATGCACTCTTTAATGCATTTTATTTTAAAACACTAAACACTTAATGTACTGTCGCACTATCACATTTTGGTTATAGATAATTTCTTTACGCACTCACTTTCCTGAAGATTCAGCTGCACTCGCGGTACGCTCAGCAGTAATCGGAAGAGGTGTCCTGTGTCCCGATGAGGCTCGGAAACTCCGGAACGTAGCGTGGAACATTTCCTGCCTTATCCACTGTTTATGGCATTTCTCATAGCATTTATATGCCATGTATAGTAATACAATCAGGCCAATAGCAGACAAGATTGTTAAAATTATGCTGTTCATACCCAGATTCCAGCTAAGGTTTTGCTGCGCCTGTCCGTTATTTGCACCCGCTGCATTTTGGTTAAGAAAAACCTCCTTCTTGCTTTGCGTTGACTGGCAAATATTTTACGAGAAATCGTCCGTTTTGTCCACACATAAAACACACATCGTCACACTATTGTTTATAATTTCCGAATTAAATCGCGGTTGGTGGTCGCGGTCGATCCGGCTCCAGTTACAGGCAGGGTCGCCATGTACTGTTTGGTGTTCGGGAGACCAAATGAAAGAAGTGTCTTACTCGAAGTACCAACGTTTAATGCCTCAACTTACATGCTAAGTACAATTATATAGGGAGGATATGTTACACACACTACAATAGTAAGGTAATTTTTTTGAAAAATTATGGCAGTTGAAAAAAATCCTTGTATCATAGGGAAAATTTATAGACAAGATATTCAAAAAAAACTATTTTTCTTTGAAAATTGTGCAGAAGATAGGTAAACCTTATCATATTAACAATTGTTTGCATCGAAACTTGTAAGTAGCTTATGCCGTTTTTAAAAATACGCATAACAAAGAAGAAAATAGTTCGCTTCCTTGCAACACAAGTCAAGTTTGTTTGTACACAAAATACGACAATGAGATAGAATTGGATTATTGGAATTGATTAACTGGAAAAGAACCGTATTTCTATAGTGGAGGACAGTGACACAGGCGCAGGCCCTAGCCTGAGTGCTAGCAAGCAGCGTGAGCGTCAGGTAATAACAACCTACAACCATTTTCGATTCCTATTTTTGGTACTAAATTGAATAGTTTGTGTTTACTTAATGAATATCTTAAATGTTTCAGGCGTACTTCGGGGCATATTGATGCGCATTTGGCAACTTTAGAAGCCCGTCCATATCTCCACACGGGCAAATTTTGAAACATGCTGGAAGGAGGTTCCCGAGGAACTCAACAAACTCCCAAACGGATCCAATAAGTCCCCCGAGCAGTACATGACGTTAAACATCAAGTAGGTTTTTAACTGTAAGTACAAGCCACGTCAGTTTTATTTATATTTAGTAGAATACAATAGGTATCCTAATTACAGGTTTGGATAGACTTAAAAAGCTGTGCCTGCACTAAGGCAGCATAATTATAAAAACAAATCATTCAAACTGGCAACCGACGCGTCATCACTGCTTCTTTGACTGAAGTGGAGAGACGCATAACATCCTTAATTAGTGTAGAGTACACATTTGGCACAGACTGCCCGGATGCTATGCCATTTCCTTTTTTATTATTAGAATCACTAGCACACTAGAGCATTAAGAGATATTTTTAGTACATCAATTTTTTTTATAGATGGTGGCAGCTGCAACTCAAGTGCAATCAGACGCTGCCAGAAGCAGGCAAGGTACAAGCTGAGATGGCTGCAAATTCAATAGCGGACAGTTTTACAACTTTTGTAAATAAAAATAATAAATGATTTTATATGTTTTTTATTTAAATGACAGAAGTCAATAAAATAAAATTATGTAAAACTAGTATTATTGAGTCTTCTTATGCACTCTGCAACAGCTCACCCACTGCACCACACAAGTCCTGTATAACAAAAACAAGATTTTAGGAGTATTCATACAATGATACACAACGGCATAAATCGGACTTGATGCTATAAGCCATTATATATTACCTTTGGGTCAAATAAATGGAGATGTTAATGAAATAGGTATAAAGATCTAGGGAAAATTATATGTTATGCAAATATAGGTATACCTATTTAGTAAATATAATATAACATAAAACCTTAAAATAAATCATTTGATTAGGTACCTGTTACTTCAAGGCCATCTTCATGAGAGTGGGTGTGGTGGCTTCTGGTTCATGTAATTTATATTTTATATATGTGTATTTATGCTTTGGTGAGACAGACACCTAAAAACAGACTTCAGCACACCAAAGCATCTTTCAACGACGTTCCTGGCTGAATAATGAGTATTTGTTTATTGATACTCCGGTGTCCCTGGGTGTTGATTTTTTAAAGGAGTCTTCAACCATGGTTTCAGAGGATATCCATCATCACCTAAAAGATAAAACATAGAATGTACTTTCAGCAGATTATAATAAACATTTATTATTAGTTACCAAGCAGCCATGTACGGTGGTCCCCATTGATATTTTTTTTATGTGTGCAGTCTATGAGTGGTGGGCAGTGGGTAGTGTGCAGTCTATGGCTGTGGAGCATTTCTAAACTTCTCTTTAACTGCACACCGTTCTTCTTGGATCATGGGAAATTTAACATATCATCTTAAAAGGTTTTCATTGATAACCAAAGTTACAGCATGTATTACTCGGCTTACTGACTTTTGGCTTATGCTGCAGCCCCACTGCAAGCCAATAGGTAGTTGGTAGCACCCACTTGACTATTAAGAATAAAATTATAAGTACATCTTGGATATTAGAAAACATAAATAGAAATATTATTTAGGCAGGGTAGGTACCCAACGCAAAGACACTCACTTGAGACTCCACAGAAAGTCCGTAAGACCATCGTCTTTGAATAGTTAGTGAAGTTCACCAACGAGCTCATGAAACATGTCCTTGTTTATTCGGTAAAGATAGAGAAATTGGCCATCCTCTAAATCCAAAGGATTTTCACCTTTACGCCGGTTTCGTGCATTTTTCCGCTGCATTATTATATCGAGTCTGTGTTCTAGCACAACCAAAGCCCACGCTTAATACTATACAGCCATATTACTCTAATTATTATTTATTTATTGTTTTTGTAACCTCTAAAACCAATGATAACGATCGTTACGACACTTATCGGGCTGTCAAAAATGCTCGCTAGGAAATTCGATATCATACCGATAAATCGTTAACTTAGCGACAATATACGTTAAGTTTGCGATGACAAACGTCAAAAATCGATAGCTTTGACTGTCGAGACTACCAAAAATCGATATCTTCCGATCGTTAGGACTTAGCGACCGATCGTTACGAGATAACGATCGCTATCTATGTCGAGACTGCAGGCCCAGGTGGAACCCTAACAATCGGGATGCTAGCAGGTTGCTCCGTTTTTACATATTTATTGTTTGAGTATTAAATTACAATAGTGGATAATCTCCTACTTCCCTAAGAGTAATCAAAATGTGACTCGTTAATCACAGTTCCCCAGAGAGTGTGTAATAAAACTTTACAAATTAATAATAATTCTCATACGAATTAACTAAGCTAAATTATATAAATATTTCATTTAAATTAGGTATACGTTCAATAAAGTATGTGTAAACGCAATAGTAACAAACCTGTTAGCTACCGTACAATAAACATTTAAGTAAAAGTGCTCCTCACAATATAGTTGTTTACGAGTGGTTAGAACGAACTTCTGTACCGAATTTTACGAATATACCAAGTATAAAAGTTCCTTTTATCAAAAAGTGCAGTGAATTAGATGGGTTATGGTGTTATTGGTGAACATTGATCAATATTAGCTTATTTTCAATAACGAAATACCATCACAAACAATTATTTCATAGTGGTCAAGCGCGACGCGTAAGCGACGCCGTATAGAGAGGACTTACGACCTTCTTCTCGCGAACTCGCGTACGCGTCGATGACAACTATAGTCCTCGCCAAACTTCTTGGCCGCCCTGAAGTTGGCTACAATGGCTGCGCAGTAGAAAATCTCATACGAAAATAGCACATTTTCGTGCGTCGCGCATCCGGCAAACCAACTTCAGGGCGGCCAAGAAGTTTGGCGAGGACTATACCCCGAGAGGCGACATAAGGTTGGATTGTTATTATGAGGCATTTGCTTTTACGACAATACGAATTATAAAAGTTCCTAACATCATAATATCAAACAGTGCAATGAATTTTGTAGATGATAATTGGTGTAATTGGCGAACATTGATCAAATATTGGTTTATTTTCAATAATGAGTTACCCTTACAAACAATTTATTCTAAAAGTGGTCAAGCGAAACGCGTAAGCGACGCCGTATAGAGAGGACTTACGACCTTCTTCTCGCGAGCTCACGTACACATCGGTGACAACTGTCACGAGAGGCAGAAAAAGTTGGATTGCATTAATTGCTATAAGGCATTAGCGTGAATAAATTAAATTTAAATTGGCATATACGTATATAAATTTTGTTTGTAAATTTATTACAATGGCATCAACTTCACCATCATGGGGATGCTGCACCAGCGAGAATAGAATAGATAGAGGTCAGTATGTTGCTTGCAGGAGATATAACTTGAATTTTCACTTTCTTTGCATTTCGATACCAGTTATTCCTGCTGGCTCCGATGAATTTTGTAAATAGGTGTGTTCAGTCTGCACGAATATGATGGTTTCTAATCCTACAATTACGAATAGCACACCTGTTCGCAATGTATCCACCGCAAGGGGTAATAAAAGACCTGCCCTAAACTCTCCTCTCGAGAACAAATCTGTAACTAGCGATGACGTACGAAAAATTCTGCAGGATGTTATAAAAAGGGAGTTCGCTGCTATGTTACAACAATTAAAGACCTCGATTGTTTGTATAGTCAAAAAGGAGTTGGAGCCAATAGGAAAGTAGGTGAGTGAGCTGAAAGTTTCACTGAATTTTCATACTAAACAATTTGAAGACTTTCAATCTGATCACGCTGCCTTGAAGAATGCAGTGAAAGAATTAAAGGAGGAAAATACGCAATTGAAAACCTCTTATTCAGAAGTTAGTCACCGTCTCAATTACTTGGAGCAGCAAGCGCGGGCCAACAACCTGGAGATGCAATGTTTTCCGGAAAATAAACAGGAGAACTTATACACCGTAGCTAAGCAACTGGGATCTGTAGTCAAGTGTGAATTGAGAGACAGCGACATTCTGCATTGCACCCGTTCTGCTAAGCTCCAAACCAATAGTACTCGTCCTCGTTCTGTTGTGATTCAGCTCGCCTCACCGAGAATTAGGGACCAGCTTCTGGCCGCCGTCATAGAATATAACAAAAATAATAAAAACGACAAGCTCAATAGCGCCGATTTTGGACTGGCTGGTAACAAAACCCCAGTTTATATTGTGGAACACTTATCCTCCTCCAATAAATCTCTTCATGCTGCCGCAAGGGTCATGGCCTAAGAAAAGAGATATAGGTATGTCTGGGTGAGAAACGGCAGGATCTTTGTAAGAAAGGATGATGGCGAGGGCCATATTTTTATTAAAATTGGAATTGAATTTGGATTCTCTAAATAAGATCATTTAGCGTTGTATATTTAACACAGTATGTTGTTTTTTTTGTTTACATTGTTTCTAAAATAGATTTTGCATGCTATGCGGAATCCTACTAAAATCAAATTCAACCGCTTAAAATTATATTACCAAAATAGTCGAGGCTTAAGAACAAAGACCCATGTTTTCTATAGGAATATATGTTGTAATGACTTTGATATAGTTATATTGTCAGCGACTTGGCTTAATAGTTGTGTTCTGAGCGAAGAGCTGTTCGATGACAAATACGTGGTCTATAGAAGGGACAGAGAAAGTACCCATTCAGCGGGTGTAAAAAAGGATGGTGGAGGAGTTCTGATTGCCATTAAGAAAAGTTTTGAATCCACACGTGTAAAGTAGTGGGAATCTAATAACGAGGATCTCTGGGTTACCATAGAACTGCCATGGACACGTACTGTCAGACAAATAGCTCTCTGCGCAGTATACCTAGCTCCGCCAGTACGTCGCACCACTTTGGAAAACTTTGTGAACTCTTGGATATTTGAACAGATTACTGACTGTGATGTTTGCATTGAGGGTGATTTTAACGTGAACGGCATCAATTGGAAAGATATGTATCCCACCACGAGTAAGGTTGGACAGTGTGCTATCTGCGAACTTTGATAGATATTACTTGTGTTAAAATGTTGAAACAATGTTACTTTATAACGAATACTGCTGGTCGCATACTGAACCTTGTGCTCTCGACAATACCGCTATGTAGTGTAAGTGAAAATTTAACACCTATTAGTAATGTGGATCAACAACATCCTCCTTTGGATATTGTTATTTCATTTGATAGGAAAGCTAGGCTCCCTTACAACACTGCAAAAGTGACTCCCAATTTTCATGGGGCGGATTATCAACCAACCCGTGATTTCCTAAAAGAATTCTCTCTAACTCGAACTCGTTATTTAGTGATCAATAATATGTGGATGGAATGGTAAAGGTCTTCTATGACACGCTGGATATCGCGATACAATAATTCTTCCCGTCACTTAAACCTAAAAGCCGTAAATTTTCGCCATGGTTTAGTCGTAAATTAATTAAAATGCTAAAAGAAAAGAATAAGATTAGAAAACGATTCAAAAAATATAGAAACCCATTAGATGCAATAGAGTTAAAACTAATTGCTAAACGGTCAACGCTAAATTTCGCTATTACCTGTTACAATCATCATCACCTGCCTAGCCTTTTTCCCAACTATATTGGGGTCGGCTTCCAGTCTAACCGGATTCAGCTGAGTACCAGTGTTTTACATGGAGCGACTGCCTATCTGACTTCCACAAACCAGTAACTGGGTAACAACTGGTGTCAGATCTCAAGCTTCTGACTACTCGTAACGACTGTCAAAGATCTTCAAATGACAGCCGGGACCAACGGCTTAACGTGCTTTCCGACGCACGGAGGAAACTCGGTATGTTGAAATGGTCACCCATCCACAGACCAACCTCATCAAGCGTTGCTTAAACTTGAAGATCGACCCGTTACAATAGCTATACTAAATATATGCAAGACTAATTAGCATCAAACCCAAAGTTATTTTGGTCTTATCTGAAGGCAAAGCGAGGAGGTTCAAGTGCGTACCCGTTAACAATGACAGACGGAACGACCGCTACTTCGGACGGGTCAAAAGTATGCGAGTTATTTGCCGATTATTTTTCATCCGTTTATAGCCCCGACGATAGTGGTGGTGTTGGCCACGAGACAGAATTCTTGTTGTCTATAGAGAACAATGGTTTGTGCCTAACTGCACCAGTTATTTCTCCTGAAAATCTTTACAGGAAATTAAAAAGCCTAGATCCAAATAAAGGGGCAGGGCCGGATGGAATACCTCCCGTTTTCATCACAGTGTGTTCATCTGAGCTTGTTAACCCATTAATGTTGATTTATAACAAATCATTAACAACAGATTTATTTCCTTCAAGATGGAAAATTGCTAAAGTGGTTCCTATTCACAAATCGGAAGACACTGACGTGGTTTTTAATTACAGGCCCATTTCAATTTCATCCCCATTCGCCAAAGTTTTTGAGTCATTGATCTGTCCATATATACAGTATCACTTAAATATGTATTTAAGCGATCATCAGCATAGATTTGTTAAAACCCGTTCAACGAGTACTAATTTGGTCCTCTTTACAGAACTTCTTATAAAAGCTGTTGATGCAGGCCATCAAGCTGATGTTATTTATACGGATTTCAGCAAAGCTTTTGACAAAGTATCACACAAAATCTTAATAGCCAAGTTGCGCTCTTGCGGCATATCTGGATCTTTGCTAAAATGGCTGGGCTAGTATTTAACGGATAGATTTTTCTTTGTCGTTGTTAACGGCTTTGAATCGACCCTCCAGTGTGTTTCTTCCGGTGTTCCTCTGGGTTCGCACTTGGGGCCGATTTTGTTTATTTACTTCATAAATGATATCCCCCAGTGTTTTCTACATTCAGATTTTTTATGTTCGCTGACGATTTAAAGTTTTTGAGGATAATCAGGAATGAGAAAGATCCTTTACATCTACAGAGTGATCTCAATCGTCTCGTTCAATGATGTAAAAGTAACAGAATGGAACTGAATGCAAAAAAATGCTACCACGTGAAATTCTCAAGAAAAATAACCCATTGCGCAGTAATTACTTTATTTCTGGTGACAATATTAAGGAAGTGGAAACCATAAAGGACCTTGGTGTTCTTTATGATAAGAAGTTAACTTTTACACCACACCTAGATTATATCATTAAACGAGCTTCGAAAATGTTAGGGTTCGTCTTAAGGAATTGTATGTCCTTTCGTCATATTAGGACAAAAATAATGCTTTATAATAGTCTTATTCATAGCATTCTGGAATATAACAGTGTGGATTGGCGTTCTCACTACTCCTTACATTCGCTGCGTCTCGAACGTGTCCAGAAACGGTTCGCTTGGCATCTTGCATTTTCTAACGGTATCGCCAAAAAATACGTTCTTATAATAAAAGATTACAGCATTTTAACATGACATCACTGGAAAGGCGTAGGCAACTGATTGACGCGATGTTTGCTTATAAAATTATAAAGAACAAAATATACAGTCCTTGTCTGCTTACGCTTTTCAATTTTCGGGCTCCTGCTAGGATCCCGCGTAGTGCTATTACACCTCTGTCCGCCGTCGAAGAGACCCGTTTTGGAAGCTAATTCGCCCTATGCAAGAATTTGTAAGGAAGTAAATGGCTATAGTGATGTTGTCGATCTTCACTTTGACTCTTTGGCTAGACTGAAATCCATCATTATGAGTTTATCAAGTAGCCCTTAAACTTGTTATTGTAATGTTTACCACAATTGTCAAATGCATGTAATTTCATTTAAAGATCTTCACAAGTTCATTGTTGTGTCAATTTTATCAATCTTATCAAATTTTAATCAAATTTCAACCAATTTTTTGTCAATGTTTTTCAATTTTAATTTTATTTATAATGTTAACATAGCAATATTATATATTTTATTAACTTAATAAGTTTTAATCAATTTTATTAATAATAAATGTAATAATTGTATAATTCAACCAATTTTTAACTTTATATAACCATTTTTTTTTTTATTATGTTTATTAATTGTATATTTTTTACCAATATTTACCAATTTTATAAATGTTATCGATTTTATGTATCTACTCACTCACTTGTATTAATAATTAGCGCTTATTACTATGTAAGTTAGCTTGAGATTCTTAAAATTGTGAATGTGGTGTTTACCTCTAAGTAATTGTTGCACTGTAAGATTAGTTTAAGCATGTATTTTTTGTTATAATTAAGTGTAAACAATTGTTGGTGAACCGTGAAGGAACATAAAGTACAAATCGACTCAATAGAATGATGTAACAATTTCTTCGTCTAGTTATTGAATTACATCAATCGAATCAGTAATATCTTGTATAATTTCTAATATTAAATTTCTCTTTGAATTTGATCAGAAAACAGCGATCGATTTATGTTCTCTGTCACTTACAATTAAAGTTGGCTTTAGGATCCGAACGATCGATTAATCTGTTTACCCACTATCGAAATACTAACCCGAATGATCGATTATTATCGGGGGCCTAACGGATGCCTACAAGACGATCGATTTACTTGCGGCAGCCCGTAGGTCATTTGTTGAACCAAGTCACGATCCGATCTATTCTCGTGCCTGATCTAAAACAATGAATGACACGCATCTGTAGTTAAGTGTCTCTAAAACAAAGAGGTGTACACTATAGAGCTTGCAAAAATACAATAAAATGGTCAAATTATAGGATCCTCGTCGTCAGTGCTATTGGAATCCGAATTATTTACTTCTAAGGCCGCAATGTGTATCCATGGCATCATACGATCTGCTGCCACGGTTGTAGGCCGTTTGTTTTGCATGCTGGCCAAACCCGGAACCGGTGCTACCTTATATCTGTCCCTACCTAAGACTGTAATAACACGATAGGGCCCTATAAATGAGGGCATGAGCTTTTTACTTTGCCCGTCATTAATGAAATAAATCTTGGTTATTTTGACGAATTCACCTTCGACATAGATCCGGGCTGGCACCCTATTTCTATCATAACCCTGCTTTTGCTTAACCTGCTCGTTATAAATCCTTTTCTTGACCTCTTCTCAAATAGCGGTAATTTCGCAGTTTTCGCGGGATTCTTTGGCAACTTCGTTAAGAATGGGATTTAGTATTGTTTAGACCCTATTGAATTTTTCCCAAATGACTACCCCAATCCTTTTCACCGTATTTAACAGTCATCGCTTTCAAGGAGTCTAAAATGGTACGGTTGTTGCGTTCAACCTGGCCATTTGACCTCAGACTGGCTACTGCATTAAGAATATGCTTAATTCCCTTGACTAGGCAGAATCGATTGAGAGCATGAGATGTAAAGCAGGTACCACGATCGCTTACAAGACGGTCAGGGACACTAAATTTAAAAGATATATCTTCAAGAGCTCTAATTGCATTCAAACTATTAATATTTCTAACAGGTTTGATAAAACAGAATTTGGTGAAGGCTTCTACAACTAAGTAAGTATGACTTGACAAAAGGCCCGAGGTGGTCAACGTACACCGTTTGACGCACTTCTATTTTGGTGATGGGATGGAGCAGGCCGTCGTGTGCTTTAGTCTTGTTCTTTGCATATGCACATTCGATGCATGCACTAACATAATTTTTGACAAACTTGGACATTTTACCAAACCAATAGTGTTTCTTTATTCTTTCGAGCGTCTTTTCCACCCCAAAATGGCCAATATCATCATGGTTCACCCGGCACACTTGCGACCTCGCACCTATAGGCATCACCCAAAGAACGTTATTTTTATCGTTACCTATACAAAGAAACAATTTGTTATCCTTGACCACAAAATTATCTTTTATGTATCGCAGTTCCTTCTCATTAAGACTATCATTTAAAATGTTTTTAATCCTACAGAGTTCGGTGGCTCCAAGCTGAAGAGTATGTAACCAATCCTCAATACTGATCGACATAACTGAAAATTGATCGATGGGATTCTCTCCCGAGCTCTCGATTGGATTGCGGGATAACGCATCTACATGGCCCGTCGTTACGCCTGCTCTATACTCAACTGAACATTGGAACTCTTGCAGTAAGAACCACCAACGTATCATAAGCGTACGTAACGTATCATAACATATCATAATCATAAGGTATCCTCGGGATTAGGTCTCGTTTTGAGAACGTAGATCGCAGAGCACTACAATCTGTAATGATCCTGAAAGATTTCCCTAGCAGATAGACCCTAAACTTTGGCAAAGAACATATTACTACTGGAGTTTCGAGTTCACACGAATGGAAATTCTTCTTCTCAGGAGAGGTATGTCGACTGTAGTAAGCTACTGGACGGAAAACATCATTCCCTTCGGAGCGCTGCAATAATATACCTCCAAGACCTAATTTGCTCGCGTCGGTGTGAAGCTCTATCTCTGCTGCAGGATCATATATTGCAAGAATGGGCCTATCGACCAACAAAGATTTTAAAACTTTGAAAGCTTCCTCTTGACTATCACCCCATGTCCATAGGGTGTCCTTCTTTAGCAACTTACTGAGGGGCAAGGCAATTCGGGCAAAATCTTGGAAGAATTTACGGAAATAAGTAGCCAGACCAAGGAACTGGCGTACATTGTGAACATTCTTAGGTCGTGGAAAATTCATGACACTAATGATTTCTTTATCCCCTGGCCTAACCCCCGCTGCACTGATATTGTCTCGTAAGAAGTCACATTTGGAATGATTCAAAGTGAGATTTGCTTTCTCCAAAACTTGCAATACCTCCTGTTAAATACCGAACACTAAAATCGTAACCAGTAATTAAGTTTGAACTAATGTGTATACTAGCAGGGTTGAAGGTATAAATAAAACCAAACAGTAAACTGATCTAAGTAAAGTAAGTATATTTGCTAAAAATCACAAGACCCTATACCAAATTGGCAAACAATCTCCATTGTTACTTCTATTTCGACGCCAACGCCATCTAGTTGCGTCATTTTAAAACTTAAAAAGGAACAATGTTTTTGTTGACCTAATGAGTGACTGTTGATCATTAACACCTCCTCCATACGAGACATTCTCTAAAGTCCTTATCGAAAATTAGGATGTCATCTAAATAAGCAGTTGCCTTGTTGAACCGAGCCGACCCTAATATGAAATTCATCATTCGTTGGAAGACGGCCGGTGCGTTAGCCAAACCAAAGGACATGGGCTTAAACTCGTACTGTCCATCTGGCCTGAAAAATGAGGTGAGGTGTCTGCTCTGTTCCGAAATCGGCACCTGGTAATAACCTGATGTAAGATCGAGCGAAATAAAATAAGCCTGGCCGGTAAGACGTGCTATTTCGTCTTCGATAATGGGCATAGGATAGCGCTCCTTTACCATTGCCCGTACCTTCTCAAGTTCATAATGCGATAACCTGTATGGGCGATAGACGAAAGGGCGTTCACTGTTCAACTCTATATACATTTCAGTCGATCGAAAATATCATCGAAGCAACGATGATATTTTCTGAGCAACTCTAACAACCTTTGATTCACGTTTTCTGGCACCGTATCGCCGACACGAATCAGATTCTCATCGAAGTCGCCTTCAATCGCCATAGGGATTTCTGGTGGTTCGACAACTACTATTACTGATGACCTCTACTCACTTTGCACGACATAAAACAAATTATTTGTGATCCAGGAGGAACTCGAACATGGGAACACGGTTATATAGACACGACTATTTTCAGAGCGATAGAGACCTCCACAAACAAAGTACTGTTTATTTGGCTTCCCAGCGACAACATTTTTCAGGAGAATGCTGCCACATGCGAAGGGTTCAATCCATGCCTTCACTGATGCTGCACTGCAAAGCTCTACCAATCCCGTTGCCCTAATCTTGAGAGAGGACTCTGTTAGATCTGGATCTGGATGTGGCATTTCATTGCCAATATCGATAAATTGCAGCCTAGTTACATCCTTATAAAATATGATGTGAGGTAGTTCAGTGAAGGACTGCCCTACAAGCACGGATTTCTCTAACAAATCGTCACACACAACCTTGCATGTAACGTGAGCATTGACACCATTCACCTCGAAATTGAGTAACAATCCTCCTGGTGACTCTACTATACCGTTTCCAAACCCTTTCAATAATGATGGTATGTGATCGTGGGTCAAGCCTAACTCATTAACTACAAACTCCTTTATAAGCGTGACTTTGCTCCCAAAATCTACAAAGGCTTGCTGTAAGTACCATTAATTTTTACATCCTTTGTAAATTTCGAGCTCGGTTGCGAGTCACGTCCTAGACCGGCTACATCGATACACATGGCTTTTGAAATATTGCCACTAGGTTTTACGACGTTATTTTGTATCTGCGTGTTACAGTTATCAACTGTATTCTTGCCCTATTTTGTTGCAGTTTTGTGAATTTTATAAGCGGTTTAGGACAATATAAGAAGCTGTGACCCCTTTCTTTACAATTGTAACATCCAGGGAATGAACCCAACTTAGCACCCGACCTTTGACTGGGCTGACTATTAGGGGTACTAGAGTGATCGGTTTTGTTCTTGTTATGGTTTCGATCGAAACGCTGATAAGAATCCGTGCTGCTCATCAAAAATTGCAAGAGCTGCTCGGGGTGAGAGGACCGTAAAGCTAGAGCACCTGATTTGAGGGTTCTATCACTGATCCCATGAATGATACAATCTACTGCACGTTTCTCAACAATGTCACATTGGTTAAGTAAAGCCAGTTTTACATAAAAATAAAACTCTATAGGTTCATTATACCTACTCCTTCTATTAAGCATTTCCTCCAAGGCCTGACCGTAATTTTGTTCGCAAGGGAAGGCGTTTATTAGTTTATCTTGCCATTTTTTCCAATCAAACAAAACAGAGTTTAAACCTTCATACCATGTCTTGGTGAGGCTTTGGAGTTTCTGCATAGCAAAGTGAACGATAGTTTTGTCATCCCAACCGTACACGCTGGCACACTCGTTGACTTTTTTGAGCCATACATCAATTCATTGGGTTTTTGTAGATGGATCAGAATTAGGCAGTATATTCAAGTGATCAATTTTTTGAAAAGACCGTGTGTCTCGGGCGGGTTGAGATGCCAAACTATCTTTCAAACATTTGAAAACATCAACAATATATTTTTTAGATACAGATGGGCTACGTGACCTTTCAAAGTGTCCCGCGACGTTACTATGCTCAGCATGTGGGCCGTCACTGGCGTGCCGATTGGCTTCCACTCGTCGCCGTTGATGGTCGAGTGTCTCACTGCGATGGCTGCGACTGCGGTTGTTACGCTGGGTGGTGTGCCGCGGCGATGTGCGCCGCGCGCTGCATCGGCTGCGACTCCGGTTGCAGGTCTTGGCATGTAGAAGACGCTCCCGCTCTTGTAGCAGCCTCTCTAGGAGCTTGACGTTCGTGGCTCGAATCCAGTTCATGATCCCGGTGGCGGCATGAGCTGCGAGTTCGCAACCGGCTATGACTGTGGTCTCTCACCTGACTCCTGCTTCGATGCTCCAACGTGTATGGCGTCTCAAGTCGTCAATGAATGGATTCCTTGCTTGGGCGTCTAGATGTCCCATCCATGATGCAAGAGCTCAAAAGAAAAACAAAAACAAGCTTAGCTATGATCTAAATATCCGTGATAAGTATCAAAACATTACTGTCTATAAAACAACGAAATTATTGAGCTAATATAGCAAGCAATCTTACCAAAATGTTTGAGACTATATCGTAAAAATGATTCTCACTACTTAAACTGAGATTAATGCAAGAAAAGTGTAACTCAACATAGTCAATCATAGAATAGCAATGCATTTACTCAGTATAACGCAACAGATCGGTATAACGCAAAGTTAGTGTGGCGCAGGGCGCATGGTTGGCGCAGTGGCTGAGTGATTGACTGCTGCGCTGCGTGTCGCGGGTTCGATTCCCGCACGGAACAAATATTTGTATGACCTACAGATAGTTGTTCCGGCTCTGGGAGTTTGTGTAAGTGAGTTTATATGTTTGTAAACGCACCCACGATACAGGAAGAAAATCCTAGTGTGGGGCAAAGTATAAAAAAAAAAAAAATTATGTGGGTAGTTACACAATCATGATTATGTAAAATAATTATAAAAACTGTTGAATTCTTAATTTCTGTTATGTAGTTGCTAAGCAAACTGACTTTAAAGAACTATTTACAACTATTCATCAAAATCATTTACAACTATCGACCACAACACACTGATCTGTAAATTACACCACAGTAGTATCTTATTGGGTTCTCTGGATCAACGGAAATCAATAAGTCCAGTTATATAGAACTAATACCATTTACCCACAATCTATTCAAATAGACGAAAACAGTGGTTATTGAAAAAGAGTAACATCGTATAAAAAACTTCAGATTTCGAAAAGTAAATATACCTTCGCAGAGAAGCGCAGGTAAACTTTTCAAAATCTGATGATTTTTAATTTGATGTTACTCTTTTTCTCTATAAAGGGGGGAAAAAAAAACAACAATTGCTAATCATTAATTTTGTCTTTTATTAATAATACTATATCTCTATACGATTTATAAACATCGTCCATAAACATGTTTTTGACAACATATTGCACACATAATTCGGAGTGACACTTGCAATTTAACAATTCTGCAGGTAGATTTTCCACATCATATAACTCAATTCGTATCATTTTGGTACCCCTTGATGGTTTTTTTATACAGATGTAAGTTTCTTTGTCTTGATATGCTCTCTTTTTTGATTTGTCTTGATTGTTCGGCAAGAAGTTGAATAGATCGTCACCAGATTCCTGAAACAAACATCGAGTTAATCAACCGACTTCAATGAAGGAGAAAGTTTTCAATTCAACGCATATTTTATATTTAAGTATCTAAATTATTAAAAAAAAAATATGATGAAACTTTTGACGTCGAACCCGTTAAGAATTCATCTTGAAAACATTGTTTATATAATTAATCCATTATTCGACAAAAGAAAAAAAAAAAAAAAAAAAAAAATAGAAATGTTTTTCAATAACTTACCGACATGTTAAATGTGCAAAGGTGCTCTGGTATCGATAAAAATCGGAGAAATAATGATGGTGGAAATTTAATTTAATGATTCTTTATATATATTTTTAGTATGATATTAAGGTTTAAAATCATCGATCACGTATTGGTTAATTTGAACACATGCCACGTTTTCTTAAATGGAAATGCGTACAATAAGACTGGCGCCTGGAGACAGATGATCTGTCTATGTTTACAGTGAAAAATATAATAACATCCTAAGCGTCAATGATGACGCCTACTATTTAATCTCTTAATACGCAGCAGTAACGTCGTATTTTGGTTACGGAATATTTTATGTTCCTATATTGTGCCCTTATAAACATATAATAAAAATGTAGAAGTTTGACTGTTTATTTTAGACTAATTCACACTTATACTACCATTATTAAGACTGATTGGTTACCTGAGAAGTAAATTAAAAGAAGTGAAGCCGTTGGATATAGCTAGTGTATATAATTTGCTGATAAACTGTTTTCTCTATAACACTAGTGTAAAATGTGCATGCACACATTGATATATTTCATATTTATTTAAATGACTGTGAAACAATGAGCCACTACAAAATTTTCTTTCTGAGGTGCTACAAGTAATAAAAGTGTTTATAAGTGTGTGTGGTGCGTGTCCCGTATGCAGGTTTCAGGCAACTAGTCTTCTTAACAATACAAAGTGAGTATCAATCTTTTCAAATATAATAACTTTTTAGAATAGTTTACCTTTTTCATCAGTTTCTATGAATAAAAATTTGTTATTAATGTGCTTACAAATATTATCTGATGAATTTAATATTTGATTAATTAAATCTATTTATCCAATTTGTAAGAACAACATAAACCGACTTCACAAAAAGGTGGAAGGTTCTTAATTCTACCCGTATTTATGAATACAAGCGCTAAAATCACTTTTAGATTTCGGGTGTACTATTTTTCTGAAAGCATGAGCTGTATACAAATATTTGCATAGGTATTCTGAAAACATTTCTGAATTAACGTGTCAGCTAGGTACCAGGTTACCTGGTGATAATAGCGACAATGTATTCGAAGATGTAACTTACCATATCTGATACGAAAACTTAAAATAATTAAATATGATTTCGATAATTTAAAATAATCAGTTTTCAATTTTTGTTTACAGATCTACAATTCCACTGCATCAAATTACTTCTAGTGCAGAAGTGTAAGTCTTCAAAATCTACATCATCCTCATCATCGTCATCTTACAAAATCTTCAATCAAATTAAACAACATGTAAGTATCATTATAATATAAAAAATACCTTTTAACCTTAACCTTACACATACTTTTATTTATAAATACTAAGACATTACAATACAAAATAATATATAACTATAGTCACATTACAGTCAAATTAATCAATAATTATTTTATAAAACAAGCTCATTTATCCATCGCGAAATATTGCAATCGACATCTTCTTGGATCGTCGGCCACATCCACATCAATGTCTAGGTAGGGCCGCTCCATCGTCGAAGCCGAATAACTTGGCAATTGGTTTGAATTTATGACGTGTGCCGCGAATGCACATGCTAGTTGCACGGATTATTGAAATCATGATTCTTGATCTTAACCAACCCATCACTACACTAACCTTAACCTTTGTAATTGGCACGAAAATGTTGTTTTATTATGGTACATCTAATATTATCAACATCTGCAAGTTTTGTAAAAAGTATTCAATTTTTATTTTCTTATACAACAGACCTATTAGCAGAGAGACGTAGATAAGTAAAACGAGGAAAAAATATATAGGTATCTAATTATTTATTTTTTATATTTCAGGTCAAAAGCTGATGAACTTTTTCCTACATCCTCTGAAGAAGAGGTTGAAGAAATTCGTCCTCAAAAGAAAACGAAACGGAGTAGAGAAGAGTCTCATCCATCTAGCAGCATGCCAATCTTGGATGACGAGGGGGAAGAGCTGGAGAGAAAGCGAACTAAACGCGAAAAACAATCGTCAACACGTCGAGCTGAGCCAGCAATGAGCACTGAACACATACGGCCATCATTGAAAAAGCCAAAGATTCGACCAGTTACAAGACCTACGGCTAGGGAACTTTTCGGTACGGACAGTGAAGATGAAGCACAGGAAGCTGCCTGTGCCTCTTCTTCCTCTTCTAAAAAAGTATCAACTTTAGTATCTTCTATCACTAGAAGATTAGCTAACGGTATCTCTCGACAGGGTCATCCTTCTAAAGAGGGATCGCACTACATTGACTTAAAAGTCTATAAAGTTTCGGATATTGAAAACGTTTCTGCAATGAATAGATGGCGTCAAGCAGTGATCAGTTTAAAAAATAAAACAGACGATAATACTGAAGCTTGGGGATATTTAGCTAAATTTATAACTGCAAGTAGGAAGGAATTTAAGGGTATCCCACCGACATTTATTTCAAACTATTATTGAATACAATCAATATTTTTGTAATCAAGATGATTTTTTCAAAATATGAATTTATTTAGTATTTGCTTTTCATATATAAGCCTATGTACGAGCAAACCCGTACATATCAATAGTATCATTTTTATGCTGACATCGACGCGCAGCGAATGAATAAAAATCACACATTAGAGTAAAAGTAGTAGTTGCATAGCATCGTTGTTGGGTTGACTCATTCGCCGCGGGTCGATCATATATCAGTTTTTCGGGTGTTTATATCAATACATTATTTGCAATTAAATCAGTTTATCATTTAAATGTACCTTACCCGTACATTTTTGGTCCTTCGAACCGGATGTCGCGTGTGTACATCACAGTGTAGCAATCAAGTACTGTAAAGTATTTCACTAGTGACGTCAAACGAACTAGCAGTGAGGGTGTTTTGTACTGCCAGCAAGAGTGCAGTACATAGCAGCAGCAACAGCAATCAGCAGGGATCAACAGGGATCCGCATTTCGTGAGCAACAAAGCTCCCGCTTGGACAATCAAGTAAGATCGTTTCATTTATTATCATTTCCATCAACAATATGTCTTCAATGGAGGACGTTCTCGCCCAACAACAGCAGCTACTCAATCAGATAGAGCAAGTTTACACCAACTTCAAAAAGGATGGCTCCGATCGCAAAACCTCGGACTACATACGCCGAAGGTTAGAGAATTTGGATGCATGCTGGCAAGAGTATCAATCGAATCATATAAGATTGTGTAGCATCGAATATGCCAGATCGCATACTTACTTCACTTCGAAGCAATTTCACACTGTGAAGGAGAGATATGAGAAAATCAAAGCGGTTATTCAGAATCATCCGCCAACAGAGGAAAGACCATCAACACCGCTTCTAAAGCCTGCTACTCCTTTAGCTACCTCAAGCACCTTACAGCAACCTTCAGGTCAATCTGTAAAGTCTCAGGGATCAAACAGCAAGACCGATGAGATGATGAGGAAACAGATGACCAACTTCAAGGCTTTTGAACATACTGTTTCAAGTATCGACATGGATACTGTAACGGAGAAATGGGAAATCGATCATCTGTTGAGCATGGTAATGTCTCGCTGGGCGAAGATTGACACTCAGCACTGGGACTTAGACAGTGAGCTGGGAGACCGAAATCAAGAATATTATCGTATGTACCTCAAATACGAAAACACATACAATGCTGCTATCAAAGCAATCAACAAGAAGATGTCGTCCATTTCACATAGAGAGCATACTACGCCAAAAATAGAACAATCACCAAGTTACAGGAAATTGCAAAACAATCGGCCAAACTGTCCAGTCTGCAATGATGCCCATGCAATATTTTTATGCAAACAATTTGCTGACTTTTCCCCAATGAAGAAAAAGCAATGTGTTACTAACTTGAATTATTGTCAAAACTGCTTATATGATCATAGAGGAAAAGAATGCTTATCAAGAAAGCGTTGCCTCGAATGCAATGAATTTCACAACACATTGCTTCATGAATCGTATTCAAAGGAA